>OX454322.1:56560456-57216268 GCA_949715965.1 Dysmachus trigonus
ACCTTCGATAGTAAAAACGGCAAATTTTCCAGTAATTCTTGGTTTTTTAATGTTTATAAAAAAAATAGCGTCACAGCTTCACATATGGTTTTCACATAAACTTTAAAACAAATTTATACAAATACTCTTCATCTGTCTATAATATCAACTGACTAAAAAGTTTAATACAAAATACAATGAGAGTATTTCCGTACTCTAGCGTAATCTCACTTACCGGGGACGTATAAATTTTGCTTGGACAGATTAATGTTTATTTCGAGTGTTTTAATGTGAAGGAAATTCTTGTAAGCGTTTTTTCAATTGTATTATCAGATAACACCGAATATTATTAAAAAATATCAAACCTAACGCATATGTATGTCGAATTTCAGCGAAGATGGATTTTGGAATACATTGTTCTTTGGAACTTTAAATCATTTCTTCGCTAATCATTTCTTCGTACCTAAACATAACAATAATCATTTATTAGCATATTCATAGCCTTTTTACAAAACCATCCTTTAGCCTTAAACTATTATAGTTGCTGACTTAACATCCAATGATAATTCATTGTACTTCTGCAAACCCCTAAAACACAAACAATTTTGCGAAGCAGCGTCCTTAAACTGAGGTAATCGAAAATCATCTGAATATTATAGATCTATAGTACTATAGAATATTATAGATCTATAGTACTTAAAGTGTGGTTTCACTACAGTGTTGTAAAATTTGATTGATCTCAAGAAATAATTTTTTCCTATTTTGAAAGTTATGTTGACCATGTGGAGTTTGAATTTCAGTTTATTGTCAATTGGAATCCCCAGATATTTAAATTCTCTTTTCTTCTCTATCTCCACATATTCCTAATTCTTCATCATTGTTCACAAACATTGATTTTGTTTTCTGCTTATTGAGCTTTAACTTATTTATCATTAGCCAAATGTTAAAGCTATCTAGATCTACCTGTATATTAGCTCTAATTTCATCTTGATCTTTTCTAGCAAGATCAATCAATGTATCGTCAGTAAAAAGCGCCAGTTTGCTTTATAACACAGCCCATATTGTTAATTTATAGTACAAATAAAAGAGTACCTAAGACTTATCCCTGTGGGACTTCTTCAGCCCGATCGCAATAGACGATGAATTGACCTGATCAACTTTGGCTTCTGTTATCTAGAAACTCGTTAAACTATGCCATACAACTTAAGCTTTCTTAGAAGTTTCTTCCTGTGTATACTCTTCGAAATTCTATAAATAAATTATAATACAATTAAAATAAAAACAAAATATACAATTGATTAGGCTGCAATTTTTACCCAATTTTGTATTTTTCGTATTTATTATCTCGATCAGGTCAAAATGAAATATTTTCATAGTGTTTTTTGTACACAATTCACTAAAAAAATAATATAAACAAATAAGTAAGATGTTAGTTTCATTTTAAGACAATAGAAAGTGTAAAAATATGTTTTTGAAAGCTTTAAGGGGTTATATACAGTCAGGAGGCCCAAAAAAGTAGATTTTTCAAGAATTTTTCTTGAGATGACCTTTTAAGTTATTAATGTAAAAATTTGTACACATATTATGATAACTCTTGAGTGTATTTTGACGTTTTTTATTTGTAAAAATAATTATTTTAAAAGCTGCTACAGCTGAACTCCGGGAGCAACTCTAAAAAAAGGCGTCTTGCGGTGATCGTGCTCTCTGGACTGGATCATCCAAAATGAAAAAACCAAAATTATTTCGTTAGTATATTGTTTTATCTTATAATTAATCGAAGCAACAAGCAAAATAAGATTTTTTTGACATAATGGCGGCTTCTTAAAAAAAAAAAGTTGATTTTTAACAACAACTTTGGCTCTAAATTGTTTATAAAATGGAAAATATTTATCGGTGAACAAAAAGCTTCCATTAGTTACTAAAAAATATGCTTAAGAAGCTTGTGTTAAAATTTGAAACTGATCGGCTTAGCCGTTTCCGAGAAATCTTGCTCACCAACTTTGAGAACACAGTTTTGAGAAAAACGCATATAAAATTTCAAAAGCACTTTACATATAGTACAGAAAATCGGACACATCATTACAAATATGCGTGTAACTTCGAGAATATTCACCGGATTGACATGAAATTTTCTGTGGGTGTACTTAAATATATGTACATTACGAAAATAAAATAAAATAAAAAGTCGATTTTGTGAAAATCCTGACTGTATTAACCCCTTAAGTTAAACGGAAGTACGTTAACTTTTCTCAATTGCTGGGGTTTTTATACATTAAATTAAGAGGGTTGCACATAAATTGAATTAATGCAACATTGCTCAATAAAGCGTATAAAAATGCTTAAAAGTGGGTTAATTGCCCTCTTTCCTTCTACACTTTATTTTTTTCAACTTTCAAGTTGTTTTTACCCTGTCTGCCCTCTAGGCGAACCTAAATTATATAATTTCCAGCGCCCTACACTTGCCTTGCACAATATCTTATATCCAACTCGACCTTCCGGAAACCCTAGAAGACTGTTGCCAATAAAAACAGGAGAAATTCATTCGAAAGCAATAAAAATTTAAATTATGATAAGTGGCCACTATTATCCTTTTAGAGCTCGAGCCACTGACTCCATGGGCCGTCGGGGACGATGATCCAGCGGAGGACCGGATGTTTTTGTATGTTCTTCTTCTTTGTGCCTCAGGAAAGAATCTTCACAAGTTCGAGTATAATGACTAAAAAACAAGGCGACGGCGACGACGACGACCATTGTGGAGCAGTAATACCAGACGAAAAGCAGCACACTTTAGAAATTTTCCGTTTGCGATCCCGGGAATGGGACGGTCGTATTTTATTGAATTAAATTCATGGGAACTTCCTGAGTCTGCATCCAACAGCGGGCACTCTAAAATAAATGCACCGAGTCCGAACACTTGCCAATTCTCATATACCTTCATAAAAAATTGAGATATAAAAACATTAGTCAACGAGGACTGGCGCTTTTTTGCGCTCACTATTTTCTATTGACGCGGAAAAATTGAAGCATTTTCTGTTTATTTAAAATCTTCCTAAATAGATTACCTCCTCTAAGAAGTGGTAGTTTGGTGTCTTAAGTGGTTTTTGACCGATATAAAATAGAAAATAGGGAAGAAAATTCGAATTTTTTATTTTTTGTTTTTTATGTATGTAAAGCACCAATTAGTCGATAATAACTTGATCGATCTGCATAAAATTGGGCATTTTTTGACTAAGGGATAAATTCTTAAAGTACGGCACAGAAAATTAATATAAACGTATATCACATACACATATCATATAAATTATTTAACTTAATATTTACATCTCGGGCATAATACTTAGAAAAGAAAAATGTTGCTGAAAATTAAGGGGTTAAACCACCATGACATTTTTTTTTGGTTTAATAAATTGTTTATACTTTTAAGAATATTGAAACATTCCAAAATTCAAATTATTACCGAAGTTATAGCAATTATAAGTTTTACAAGACCCCCCCTCCTCAAATTGCGTTACGTAATACTTGAACGTTCCCTAACTCAGATAATGGAGGACATCGCTAAAGCAGCAGAAAACCTTATGTATGGTCCAGGAATCGCAGATTGAAAGTAGTTAACAAAAAAAATTTGCTTTTAAGGCGTTAACGTCGAACTTTTTTTTCTTTCACGTTTTTCTCGAAACTACTTTTTTCAAACTGGTGTACACGATATCTCTAAATATTCTAAGCCGATTTGTCTGAAATACTTATTTTTCATAATATTACCTAAAGAGTGACGATTTTTTTGATTGGGTTCCGTATTCAAAAGTTATATATTTTTTAAACTCAAAATTGTGATGGAAATTCGAGTTTTTTTTTTGTTTCAAACAACTGTCATTTCTCCAAACAATTTTTTTTAAATTTTTTCCCTCCGTCACACCTTAGCTATTACACTTCAGAATATGCAATGTTTTGTTTGTTTTTTTTTTTCGGACAATGCTGGACGGAGGAATCTTGTACACCGTCAGCAAGGATTTTAAAAAGAGGGTCCCACTGAGCGACTTATACATATCTCCACCATTTGTAATATTTTTCTTTTTTTAAACATTGGAATTTTTTTATAAATCTATTATATGTATACGCAAAATAACCAATAATTCATATTTTTAATGGCCGAGTCAAAAACAATTTTTATTTGTATGCCTATTTTTTCGACCGTCGGTGGTGTCACCCTTAACACTAAATCTACCAAGATTTTAGATATACGACGCGACGTGTAGAATAAGACTTGGAATTTATAAGATAAGGTTCTAATATGGAAAATGGAAAGCTGTTGCCACTCGCGCAATGTGGGTATTAATAGAATTTTTTTGCAAAGAAAATTCTGTATCCTTTTGAGTTTAAGGGCCAGCTAAGTAATTAAGCAGAGGATTTACTTTTTTCTGAATAGCATCAACTTGAATTGTCGCAGAAACCAATTATTCACGTCACACTAGATCTTTGAGAAGATGCCTTTTCTATAGATTCTATAGAATTCCTCTCTGACTGTAAATCTCACAAGCCCTAATTAGTCATCCTATTGGGGGTGTGTGATTGCGGTCCTTCATAAAGCATTTCTCCAAGAGTCCTTGGTATACCCGCAAAATAGCAAGCACAAAATAATGAACATTCCCCACCTCGTCGATGGGAATCGCTTTTCAAAGTGCGGAGCTCACCCGCAGCTCGACAAAAGGATTCAAAAAGTGCCTTAACACTCCCTAAAACCATTTAGATATCGCATTATCCCGTCTCTGTTAAATGATAAATTTGTCCGGGGTGAGGGCGACAGTTGGGAACATATTTCTAGCGACAGTTCCAGTATAGACCGCATAAATTCCGATTACCCTTATCAGGGTGTCAGGCGAATCCAATTTCAACTGACTTTACATAATAAATTCCTCATAAGAGGCGAAAGGGTTGAAATTGCCCATGAATTACGTAGATACATCTTTATGACTTCGGCAGGGCAGAGGACACGTACCCACTTTGTCTTCCTGCTTATGGGTGCCCCATTTCCAGTCTGACAATTCCGAAAACTATGCGAGAGAATAGTCGAAATCCGGCTATACTATATACCGCAAAGCCGGGGAGCCAGTACCCCTATTGGGATACTGGAGCTCGTGCATACTAAACACCTTTCCGAAAGCACCCTGTGAAACTCCTGGGTGAGATGACACAGGGTTCGCATATATGTGTGCTGGTGTTTTTGTTTAGTCTCCTTATTAAAAGGCGAATCGGCCCTGGGGACGGCAAGGACAAATTTCCTGAAATTGGTCTTCTCTCGGGCTGGTTATTGAATCTCAGCTGCCTTGGGTAATTTATAGCCTGAAAATGGCAACAAGCAACAACAATCCAATTTCGTGCGAATTGCGCACTGGCCATCTTATGTCTAATAATAAGTGGATTTCCTCAGCATATAGAGTTACATTGAGGCCCCCTGGGGAACAAAGACTGCGCTAATTGAGTTGACTTAAAGTTTTCGACTGGCCCTATAGAGCGCATCCTTTTGCGCGTCGCAGTTGGTGACGTCCGCTTCCTCGGATTGTTCGCAAAGCCGGAATTAATTAGGGACTCTGGATAAATAATTGCAGCAAGCTAAAATTTCTTGCATTTGGGATCGCGCTTGCCAGATGCATTTCATTATCTAGCTTTAGCACAACAATGAATGTGCTAATATTTATACAACATTTTATATATATATGTTTGTGATTTTTATCAAAAGATAAAGGGTGTTTTGATTCGCATTCAGAATATAGTATTGTAAGAGATGATAGGATGGAATAATCATTTGAAAGTTCATTTCTATGCCAAATGACACCTGTTTGGAAGATATTGGTATTTTACATCTCCTATGTAGGTTAGGTTTTATTGATTAGGCTTTACCTATATCCAAATACATGCTCTATTTGCACAATTTCATACACAAAAAAAAAAAAAAATATGTTGTTCAAATAACTAATATCGTTGTTCATTTAACTATTTTTGCTTTTCATTTCCACCTCACAAGATTGCTGGTAAGCATGTCTAGAAAATTATTTATATATTAAATTTATAATAAAAATTATAAAACCATTTTGTTACTTGAAGTTAGTTTTGCCAACTAGACCAACTGTACATCTAACAAGAAAACTAGTCGATCAGAGTTTTGGTATTAAATACCTTTAAAGCAACTAGATATCTACACTAAAAGAAAAATTATATTCTGAAATCAAGAATGATTAAGTTTAAATTGAGATTGAGAATATCAGCAGGTGAAGCTTTAAATTGCTTTTATTGAAAAATACTCTTAGGCTCAAATCACAACAAATGAAAGCTAGCATGCAGACTAATAAAAACTATAATGGAAAATTAATGAGCATGAGTATTTTTGTCAGTTAATCAGTGTTTTCCAATGAAGGTTCAATCCAATTTGTTCTTTAAAAGTTCATATTATAAAACGTTTTTATATGCCCCTTATTCTGTTGTTTTTTTGTTTTTTTTGTCTGTGTAGTAGCAACGAATATACCATATGTACATGCTTGTTGAAACAAACATTGACCATGTTATGTTATGAAAATACTTGATCAATTTAATGTTAATTTAAAGTTAATTTAACACAATATCTGTTTAAAAATTAACAACTGTTTAGTAAAATTTACATGCAACAATTCTATAGTAAAATTTACATTAATACAGATGGATGAACTAGAACAGAGTTGATAGAAAATCCGTACCAGTTGGATTAAGAATGTATCATTAATGAATCAAATATAACTACTTTTTTTTAGTGTAATGATATACATATGAACATATCGTATTGAACGATTTACTGACAGATACTCAGAATAATACCATCGACACATTATACTTCACTGTGAAATATAGTAGTACTTCATTGTGAAGAAAAATTGGCTCATAATGAAGTAGCCAAAATGAAGACCGAATTACTTAATTTGTTCGAAAATGATGAAAAGAGCTATTACTACTACTTGTGAGTTTTTCTAAGGCATCTATTTGCAAAAGTCCTTAAATAAAGGGTTTTTTGACATTCAAAATCAGAACACAGAACTAATAAATTAAAATGCTCTACGTCAACATGTCATCAGAAGTAACATCATAATAGGTCTGTCTGGTAACTATAAAGTTTTTACTTGCGGGTAAAATTTTTACCCGAAAGTGTCTGTTAACCTCACGGAGGAGAAAAACTGAGCTCTTGACAGCACTTCCTCTCTTACACAATTTTTACCAGATTTACCCAGGCTGCGGAGACCGAGTAAATTTGGGTAAATCATCGATTGCTTGTCACTGTGTAATGTCATTTGTGTGTTTCAATTCTGCGTTGCGATTAAGATAGAAGAAGAAGTTATTGAAAAATTGTTTAAATAAATAAAAAACATATTTCAAAATCTTCAAAAATATTAAATAAATCCATAAGTTTTTCCTCTAACATCTCGATCACGTTTGACAATTTACATACACAAGTAAGATTTACCCATTTTTTACTTGAAGTCGTCTGGTAACTTTTGATGTTTATTCCTACTACCATATGAAACTTTTTACCAGATTTTTACTCAAGAAATTTTTACCCAAAAGTTACCAGACAGACCTAATGCCGTCCTAGTTCATACGTATAATTCAATGGTATAAAGACTTGATATTTCCGGAAATATCGATCAAGTTTCCATGATTTTCAACCATGTAATTTTTCAGAGTAATTTTTGATTTAAAAGTGGTTGTAAGTCATGATTATTTGATGTTGTTTTAAAAAATTTTTATATCTTGGCTGTGTTACTCCTGAGCAATTTCAATTCAACGGGTAATTTCCTTAGATAGGATAGATGGAGGATGAAGGATAGACAAAAAAAAAAAAAAAACCGCAGCTAATAAATCATCACCCTATTCCATAGTGGTATTATATTATGGTATTACAGTAGATTTCACTCAATAAGGTTGGTTGGTACAAAATAGTTAGGCTTTAATTATGTAACCATTTTATATATTTTTTAAACTGTTTTAACAAAATAACAATTTCTCTCAACAAGAGGCATTATTAGTTGATTACTAAAGCCGTTTTCGAATTGGCATTGCACTTTTCACTAACTCTTCAGACTACACTTGCTCTTGATACTTTTTACCGCACTCCTAAGCTGTTCGGATTTAAATATATAAATATTTAAACATATTTTTAAAGCATTAGGAAATTTGCGAATTTTCTTTGTTGTCACAATGGTCAAAAGGTGGTAATTATTATTGAAAATAGTGAACACAATATCTAAGGAATCCATTTTAGTGTACTTTGGAGAATACTTCAAGGTTGACAAATAAAAAAGTGCTAGTGCAAAGCAACCTACATATATTTTCGAACGCCCTAAGCACTATTCGGGGTTTTTAAGAGAACATTTATTGGAAAAAATAGAATTCGAAAACGGCCTTAATGTAAAAATCGGCTTCAAAAGAATCTAAAATTACTATTGTCTGTCTATTTCCCATTACATTCATTTCAAAATCAACTAACGAACTTTGTGATACCCTTAAAATCCACAGCAGATCAAGATCCTTTCAGGTTAATCTTGAAATTCTGCTCCTCCTGCTCAATTTGTAATTTCGTTTTCTTTTTTTTTCTTTTTTGCCTAATACGTGCAGCCTATAGAAGAGAGATTTTCGGCAGGACTCCAGAGTCACGTAGGTGTCATAAGTCGAGCGCTCCGATTAATCGGATTGCTGCTGGAAGGCAAACTTGATGCTGTGGCGAAGTGCTAGAAAACAAATCCGTTCAAAATTTATCTCATCCCACAGCAGCCTTTTGGTCCAGGGGGACATCCCCGTCTACTTATCCATGTGCATGTGCTTCGTAAGCGTGACGTGATTCGTTTACTCGGCTCACACCATAAAAACTTGCTGATCCACATTATACACTATATGGGGCACTTGGAGTTAGATACTTGAAAAGTTTCGCCCCACAACGACCAACGCCATAAAATTGTGCGAACGAAGGAACGAGTTCGGAATAGGAAAATTGAATTAAAAAGAAGTCTCTGTGATGATGCTTCAAAAGGTTTTTTTTGGGGCCTTTTGAATTATATTTACATATATTATACAAAGACACACATATAACATAATAACATTTTAAAAATACTATCATTATACTTTAAAAGTTCTCCAACGAATATTATAACATTAGTAATTTTGTTAATCCTTTTCGTTTTTTGTTAACTTTTTACTGAAAAAACCTTTTTATACGTACAAAGGGTATCTAATTTATATATTAAAAATTTCCAGTAAAAACAAAGGTTTAAAATAAATTATAAGCTTTTGTTGACATATAACCCTATAGGTCCTTAATTTTTCTTTGGTATTGTCTCCAATTATTATTTTCGTCTGACAATAGGAAAGAAGAAAGTGTTCTAATCGTCCAAAAGTTCGAATTAAAATTTTCAGTTTTACAGGTATCTTTGTTTTTAGTTTTTAAAAATTCGAATTACACCAAATGGTTCTAGGTCTAACTTACAGACAGACAAATTCGGAAATGAGACAGTGGATGATATTCCTAACAAATAGGCTAATTCGGAGATGAGACAGTGACCGGTATTCATAAATTTGAGAGTATTTCCATTTTAAGGGTTTCCTTCCTCCAAAGGGAAGAAAACGGAAACCATATAAGATCATAAGAGGGGACAAATTAGGTACTTGAAAATGTTCTTTGTTGAATTTTATACATCGTATCAGGTGTCATTTAAAATGGTTTTTCATGTAGAATCCAAAAAAGTTGTCATAATTTTAAATAGCATATGAAAAACTGGACCTTAAATTTTTAAAAAAATCCAGTGATATAACAACGCCTTTCTTGAAGTTTTCAACAAAATTATAACGAAAATCCTAGGTGTTATAGATTTCTAGAAATTCTAGAACATATCGTACGGAATCTGTGCGCGAGTCGTATTCGTACTTGAACGTTTTTTTAAGATTGATTTCGGTTTGTATTCGGAACGTTAAAAGCAAAATTATAAAAATGCATGAGATTAATGCCATTAAAAAAAAAACCCTTGAGCTGGTACTTAATTTGGTAGTAATAATTTAATCTTAGTTAACTGCGATTGATTTGTGAAATTGTCGATAAAAACAATAAAGTTTTGAGATCGATCTTAAGGAAGTTCAAAATTTTCCCATGATAAAATTCAGGCTTAAATCAAATTATATGAATATGAAAACAAGATCGCTTTTTAACGCACACAGCTCAATTTCTGAGATCTATCTCTTTATCTCCCTAAGTCTAATATCGACCTAAAACCAATGACGGATTACAACTCCTTTGATATGGGTATCAAATGAAAGGGTTTGACGAGTAAAATACGATAAACTATGAATTAAATCCAGACTAAAAATCATAAATCAAAATAAAAGTTAAAAAAAAAATAAATAAATCAAGCTTTTGTATACCATATATGTATAATTTATGGAACTGCAACTTACTCAGTCTAACTAGAAATTCACGAAAAAGGATAATAGTTTTAGTGTTTAATAATAATTTTTCGTTTCATTTTGCTTTACAAATTCTGCGTTACATATACAAAAGATGGTACAACAAGGACGCTGTGCTTAAAAATGCATGACTTCAGTCCTCATCAAAACAATTTGATGATTTTTATCTGTAGCTGCTCCTTGGAAAGAGAATTCTGAAAGTTAAATAGGTTCTTAAGAGGGGTGAAGTCTTGTCGCAAAAGAGATTGCGCAGTGAAATAGATGTGGAACAGCGCCATATCCGGAGGATGCTTAAAGAATGACTTGCGAACGAGGCCACCATCCAGACCTCAACTGGTGGTGAGTTCGGCACCATCCTGTAGTGGGTGCCAGAGGGTGACTAGAACGCAGGATAAACTTTGTCATGCTGTAAATTTTTATTCAAAACAAAGAGGAATGTCACCCGTCCATAACGATAACCGGGAGAGTTCCCAAGAAAAAGGAGCACGAGCAGCTGGATGCTAAGGAATATTGTTACAAGATGACATCAAAAGTTTTCTTACGTCCAATGGAATAGGGTCGAATAGGATGGGATGGGCAGGGGGGTTGCAAGGACCATCGGCGCGGATGACGAAGTGGAAGCAAAGTAGCAGCACGGTTGGATGCTAAGTGCTCTGATTTATCTTGTTGCAAAGTTGCCGCACACTGCGGGCTGGGCCTTACCCCTCGGTAGGACAATGAAAACAAATGCTTACGACGACTCCTGGTGCTGTGATGGCATTCTTTTGCATAAGTCAGGACGCAACTTTACCTCGCCGAAACATAAGACAAAAGCAGGAATAAAAAATGTTCACCTTTTGTTCCATGCTACTCCGCCAAAGGATTCCTTGGGGGCGAAAACTTTTAACACGACGCTCCTTTAAAAGAGTTACAAAGTTCGAAGTCTGAAAATGCTATGGTTATGCCTTCGGAGCACTCTGTCGAGCTATATGTTTGGGTTAATTAGAAAAATTTCATGGAAAATGAAAAATCTTGAGGGAAATCTGAACCAATTGCCCGTGCAATTGGGGGTAAAAACCACGAGATGAAGATTTGGGTGCATTTTCACACGGCCAAGGGTAAATTGAGAAAAGTGATGAAGGTGAAGTTAACCTTAACGCTTTTTATTTTTATGCCTTCTGATTTGCAAGTGAACATATCTTCTTACATTCAGTTCAAAGAAAATATATAGCTTCTTTTAATTTTCTCTTATCAACTTTCTCTCTTTGAATAAAAATCCTTTAATGTTAAAAATTAATTTCTGGCGGAATAAACTTCAAATACAAAACGTTCTATTCCGAAATGAAGGTATCAAACATTAATATGACTTTTTTAGAATTTCAAATCCTGGAAGAAAAAGCAACATTTATTAAATCACTTGGGTCCTTTTTTGGACTGACAGTTTGCCTACCCGCTAAAGTGAAGTAAAAAGCTAAAGAGTTTTCGGGCCAAATACCCAAAAATAGAGCCAAAGGAAAAGGGTAAAAATGAAGGAGTTGGTTTTATTAGATTTATTGTGATACCATATCTTATGTATAAACTTACATCAATAAATGACTTAGATATAATATTTCAAAAACTTCATATATTATTATTGAATATAAAAACAACCCAAAAATAGAGGACAGACAGACAGACAGACAGACAGATGGACAGACGGACAGACTGACAGACGGAGAGATGGAACCCTAAAATGAAACCGATTTATAATGTATTCAAATTATCTTATATTATTATCATATGTTCTATTACCAGCATAAAATATTAGCTTGTGTTTCGTTGGTGATGATATTCTCTTAATTTCCCAGTCTTTGTATGACAATTTGAATTTGAGGGTCTCCAGAAGCTGGAGGCCCTACATATATTGGGAGTCGAAAACTAAACATTTTTCTCAGCGAGACACACTTTCAAATGGCGTTTTATATGTAAAAACTTGCCTCGGTTAGAAAATGTTTATTGATAATAGATTATGAAAGTCAACATCTTAGCATATCAGCTTTGACAATGTGTCTTCGCTTATCGAGTTGAGCGGAATGGACTTTCATAATGTGGAATTATATATATTTTAGATTTTCTTACTGAAACTAAGTGATTTCTGAGATGGGCGATCAGTTTGGTAATTTTCCGGATCTGTTGTAAATTTGCGGTATGCAATTACTGACTGAATATTTAATTGAATACCCTACTCAAAATTAATTAAAGTTATATCAGGTTGGGTTGATTTATAATATACTGATTGGTTTTGTCTTGAAATTTAAGCTGACACATGTCATCCACGTACTTGTATATCGGTGGGCGGACAGTATATCTTATGTCTCAGATATTCTATTAGATTTTCATATTAAGATCATATTCCAGGCCATTAGAGAGACTCCCGGTAAATCGCTGGATGCGACGGTGCCCTGAATTCTTGATGCGTCTGGTGAATGCTTCTCCTCTAGTCGATTACAAGACGAGCGTGTCGGACATTTTGAATTTAAATAACCTGTTTACCAGGAAACAGAATCCTTAACGACAGGATGTTTTGTAGCAGCAAGAAAACGCCATTAGAACTGCTCTTGCATGAATTTCACCCACGAACAGCTCCGGCAGCTGATAGTCAGCCCCAGGGGCTCGGGTACAGCCCTTTTGATGTAGAGGGATATCCATTAGGGCGATTTATTGATTCTGATAGCTCTGCTCAGCAGCACCGTATCACAACACCGATAATGGATTCCCGCTTCCACGACTGGCGTCCGGGTCCGGGTCCGCTCGGGTTGCTCAAGTCTCTCGCTATGATACATCCCTAACATGCCATAAACTGCGATCCGACCTCGACAGTGGAGCTTTCTGCCGCCAAAGTTTGAGCCCTTTAGTGCCACTATTGCGGCGATTCTGGGCGCCCTCAGATTACTACACTACAGCCACTAAGGACGGAGGAGGGGGTTTCGCCATAGTTTACAACTGGTCCCGCCTAGCGTGTAGATGCGGTCCAGACCGCACTTCCTGGCTGGACTTCGACCACCCGCAACTTGTTCCCGAAAACCCAAAAAGCATCTCGGACCAGGGTAAAGTTTTGAATCATTTTTGCTTGGGCACTTTTTCGCCGCACGCCATAAAAACTTTTGCCAGCGCCTAGTGGCGGTGTGCCATTATTCGAAAATTTAAACCAACTGGGGCCCGGGTCCAGCTTCTGAACGAGCCTTCTTGCTGCCTGTGGTTTTCTTCCTGTTTTCGATTTCAACAGATGATGCTCCCAGCTCACTCCAGAGAACAGAATCTTTTTTTGCCCATCATAGTCGTTCCGTAACGAAAATAAAATTCCATTCCTAGTGGCTGCCGATGGATTTTATGGCGTTTTTAGCCCTACATACTATATGTTAGCTCGGTCTGTCCGTCGGCTAAACCGGAAGGGACTGGGACATTAGCGAACAGTGAAGAATTCCTCTTAATTGAGTGTCTCGCGATTAACGATTTAATTAGTCTACGGATTAGGACGATCCTTCAGTAGGACAATGAAAATGATTCAAGTATTATTAAGAGTTCATTTCAAAGTAAAAATAATGAAGTTAAAGTGTGAATACTAAAGAAATTTGTATCGACGGGAATGTTACTTTTATTTCTTTTTGACTTCAATAGTTTTAATTAAATGTTGAAAGTGAATTATATGTTAAGCTGAAAAATATACTAAAGTGAAGACATTTTCTACCACCTTAAGAATAACTTTAATGTATACCTTTAGTTAAAATCAATTCAATAGTCTCTGCATGATAATGACGATATAGCGAACATACAGACGAACAATAAGCTTTATGAAGTATTTATTTAATTTTATTCTCTTTGGGGCGATTTTTCAGAATACGAATAGTCGAAATAATAATGTGTAACAAGTTCATTAGTCGAAAACACCACTAATATAGAAGTACCAATTAGTGCAACTTTGCTATGATATAAATAATCGTTTCATTATTTCGAATTTTCATCAAACTTTCCGTCACTGAATAGGGACGATATGAATCTTGCCATGGCATCCCTGCCACTTTAAAATACGTTGAAACCAACCACCAAAAAAATAGTAAGCGTCGTTGCCGTACTTATGTTCCAAAGTACGTAGTGAAGTTAGTTTAATAACGCTCGTGCTTCAACCAACTTGGTTCACGGCATAGAGAACATAGAGACTAAGTGAGAATCTTGATTCATCCTTTTTAGCGCTTCGGATATGCTAAAATACGTCAAGGTAGAAACATTTTTGCAATAAAAATTATAAAGTTTTCTTTTATGAATTGTAAAAGCTTTTCAGGAAGAAAATCTGTGCTGAAGAATATTAAAAATTACTATCTTAAATTGCGTAGTAAAAGCTCCTGAGGGGATTATTAAATTAATATTAAAACTCCTCAAATTAGTTCAGAGCATTTTCCTATGAATAAAGTTTTTTTAAAAGATTGCGCAATAGCTGTGAAAAATATTTTGTGACCACGGAACATCCCTAAGTATTAAAGTAGCAACCGAGCTTTAAAAACAATTTTAAGCTCTTGTGAGTTAGGTCTTATATAATAAAAGATATATTTTTAGTCTTATCATTCTCATCATCCAGCAGATCTTTTAACACATTCACAATAAATTCAAAAAATTTACATTCTTGAAGAAGACTAAAACTTTATGCTACAAACCGTATTAGTTTTTTCAACATTATATTTTATTCAATTTCATTTGGATAATAATACTTTAAAATCATTTCTTCAAATATTTTAAACTATTTACACTTTCTTCTTGGTAGAAATCTTTTTTCATTCAACAAAAACTTTAAAATATGGAAAATTTACAATGCTATGATAGCTCTTGTAATTTAGCTATTACGTCCGGATGAGACAACCTCTCACTTACCTGTTAAGTATTTTCATGAACTTTTATGAATTTAAAAAAAATAATATTAATTAAAGTTGTTTAGTTACCTCGCATGAATGGAGGACATTAAATTTGTTGCATTTCCGTGATTTTGAGGAAAAACATCCAAAATATCACTTTCCTTTGAACCACTTTCCCGCGTTTACGTAGAGAAGATTGCAAAATTACTGTTTCTTTGTTGCAAAATTTTCGGTCCATAATATTAAGGCCACTTAAAAAATACATTTTAATAGAACTTTCGATGTCATTCTCAATTCCCTGCTGCTCTCTAAAAATCAGAAAATCCAAAACTTGTAGAACTACCCAACGGAGAGATGGAAATATTATTTTCCAAAAAACATTATGACATCCAAATTAGCCCAGAAGCCCTGTTTAAGACGAATCTCGATAGTGTCCAAATAGAGTTCATTTTGGTTCAATTTAAAGTTTGCGTTGCAGGACGTGTTGTATAGTATTCTTTAGCCATCTAATTCAATCTAAAATGTTAATTTTCGTATGGTTACCATTTGATTGACCTCTGACAACATAAAAGTTATAATACATGTTGAATTAATTGAAGGCGAAATTACGCAAAATTACAAATGTATTCATATATGTCATTCCATAAATTAACGAAAACTCTCATCGCTTGATCATTCATGCGATTTTAAAATAAATTTACAATAAATTTTGCATTTTACGTAAAATAAATCATGGGCATTTTATACTAATTTTTCTAATTTTGTTGAATGATTTGCATCATGGTACCTTTAGGGTAAAAAAAATGTTGCATCATTACAATCGCAAATTTATTGAGTTTTCATCTAGTTACCGCATAAAAAGCTATTCAAATGCAGCTTTACTCATTAACATTTTTACTGATGATGACTGAATCGCAAAATAATTCTTTCATAATATTGCCACTCATTTCAAGTAAGTATCAAATAATAACGTCCGAAATGTCTTTCCATTTACGACAGATCGTCAAAGTGCGATTTGGTCCAACATTAATGAAATCATTTACATCATCCGAATAACTCCAAAACTGCGAGAGTCGTAAGTCACAAGGCTAATCCTCTTTCTCACACTGTAGGGCCATTTCAGTCCCAGTGCAAATTATCCCGAAGGCATCAAACGAGGAGCATCAGCCATCGGGAGGATGTGGAAGCTGCTGGCCAAGGGTATCCTTGAGAGCAGCCCCAAGACGACAGACGTTGTGGATTCCTGCATCTTCTGATATAAAGTTTCTCAAGATGTCTGGAAGTCCATCTCACAAGCTTTGTCCTCCTGCAGTCGTCAAAGTTTTATGTTTTTAAAAAGTATCGAATTAAGATTCCTGGAACAGTAGGAAGAACATTCGCCGGGGATCGGATGTGTTCCACATCTTTAATGCGCTTTCAAGTCATTTGCTCCCTTCGCCGTCTTTTGAGATTCGCGAATGCGAGTTGCCGCTTTTTTTAGCGCTAATCGGTTTATGATCCGGAAAACAGTATATAGTATTTTGTACACCCACAGGTCATTAGGAGATTGTATCGGTCGGTAATTGGTGAAGTTATTTCATCTGGAATGCTTGATTTAATAGATTATCCTCTGGAGCGAAAAATTTATGGGGACATTATTGCCGAAGTTTGCTGCGGTGCAGGAATTTATGGACTGGCGCGGTGGACATGTGCACAGTTTAGGACCTTGTCAAAGCCTCTTTAAAACTATGTTACTAACAGTGTTTAACTGGAGAGTAGATATTTTTTATGGTTCCTTTTACATATAAAATATTTACGGAGTGTGGATTAAATGCTTAAGTTTATCTTTAGAAATACATAGTTTAAATATCCCCCTATCTCTCGGGGATATATAACTATGCTATATATACTATAGATATTGTCTAAATTTGTTAACAGGAGCATTAAAGCTTGTATTATAATGAATATAACGAAGTAATGAATTTATAAATCTTAAGATAGTACTCTCATGATATGAGTAGAAAAATAGATGATGTGTATTGTTTTTAAAACATATTAACTGATATTTATGGAAGATTTTTCCAGAATAAAAAAATATTTTCCTAGATATTGGCTTGTATGCGAAAAAATAGTGATGTGCCTCTCAGATTGAGATGTAAGACTGAGCTTGTAAAGTAGAGCGTGAGACAGAGCTATGAGATGGACAACATTTTTGTGTGCGAAATTTTAGTCTCACTGCGTTGCCGCGATCTCTTTTTTCTTATCGATGACAAGTTATTTTGCTTTTTAGCTTTATCAGTAATTGTTAAAATTAATTTGTGTTCCGTCCATACAATTCCTGAAAGGCATCATAAAAAATGATGTTATTCCATATCTTTGGTCACTAAGTAAGGCAGCATTCGAGATGTTTCTTTGCAAAATCATCTCAGATTCAGAGTCTTTAAAAATGCATGAACCATGTACAGAGACTGGCCATTTCACATCAATACTCGTAAACAGCTCCTTGGCATCACATGGTGCTTGGATATTGATGGAGAAGCATCCTTTACGGTTTATGTATTCGGCTTTGTGTGAAGACGTTTTTCTTATTTGAACATAAGTGCAATCAATAGCACCTATATAGTAAGGGAAATTAAATTTGGTATTCCAAAGATCCTTTGCATTTGCGAATTCTTTGAAAGTTGAAGGGAACTTAATCCATAAGTGTAAGAATTTTCCCACAATTTTTTTCGCGACTGCCGATATAATTCTGAACACGCTAGTCTGATGAATATCTTCCTCTTTGACTAGTCTTTGTTGGTGTCCAGGATATCCTACAAACTTCAGAATCATTTTAATTATCTTAATACTATGAAGCCATTCTATATTGTCTTCATTAAATCTGTATCATTTTGCACTTACAATTGCTAAAACAAAGTGCTAAATAGCAAAAACTAGGAGTTTCGTAATTTTAAATTAAGAAAATTTGGCATAGGCTCGTATTCAAAGACGTTTCTTTTCAATTTGACTGTATTTTTTCTTGGGTATAAGAAGATTTTTCTCTGAGTGTATGTTTGAGTATCTCAGGCTTTAAAAATTTATTTCATTTGGAACAGAATATTATACATTAGAGGTGGACACTTTTGTTTTGAGGGATAATTTCAAGAATATCACAAAACATAAATCCCCAAAATCCGTCAAATCTAATATCGCTTTGGCTAATTTACTTGAATAATAGAACAGTTCTAGTCCTAAATCCTTAAGCATTTAATTTTGGACAGGTTTTCCTTACTAAATAATGAAACCATGTGACCATAAATAGACATGAAGTGGAATTGATTCGGTCGGGAAGGGCAAGTAATTACTATATTGTATTAACAATCCCTTGAATCAACGATGTGCCGAAACCCGAAATGATTGTCCCTGAAGGAGCACAAGGAATCAACTCTGTCCAGTCCGAAATCCACTGACCTCTGCCAATGAATAACAAATGCCTGTGGACAGTACTTTATTAATCTGGCCTGAGGCGGTGGCGGTGGCGGTGGAGCGGTCACAGGTAGGCCAGAACTCTCGATTTGCCCGTCTCTGGAACGAAAGCCGAATATTGAACAGTTCCAGGAAATAAATTAATTACGGGTAAAGTTCTGGACTTTCGAAGGGGAGGCCATTTCGGGCTAATAACCAACTCATTGATCCACAAAACCACAAATTATCGGCCAGTTTCTGGCTCCTTGCAGAACATTTGGACAGGATTCCACCAGGGCAAAATCGACTTTAGCTACACGGTAAAAATTTTTGGACTAAAAACCAATATTTTCTGGATTGTATATAAGTCCACACCAAAAAAGTATTAGATTTTAATATTTTGAAAGGATTAAAATGAACCTGTAATATTGGCATGTATTAAAATAAAATCTCTTCAGTATTAAATTCATTTTAATACTAGAACATTAAAAATCAATACTTGTTATATTAAAAGGTAATATTATCTATACTTTACTTCTAATCCACTATGGTTTGAAAAATTTAATATTAATTTTTGTTTTAATACAAAAATATTGAATTGTAATCTTTTATTGAGGTATAAATAAATCCCATTTTCCATTAAAACTAGTACTTATTGTATTAAAGGTTAATATTAACGATACTTTATCTTCAATGCAACATGGTTTTAATAAGTTAACTCTAACTGTTTTACTTTATAATGCATTAATCCATTGAAAAAGTGACAATTTTTTTTTTTTTTTTTTTGGATTTGAGGGAATATTTAGGTTTATGATATTTTTTCCCAGAAAAGATGTATTAATTTTCTTTTCATTGAAAAAATAAGGAAATGTTCAAACACAAACTTATTTATTTTATTTTATTCAAATTATATATATAGTACACAAAATAATGTTATACATAATATAAACTATCGCTTGACTATCTAATATAAACGTATTATTAAACGTAATATAAACTATCGATCTTGACTATGAAAGAAATGCGTTACCGACAAGGCATGGCCAACGTGACACATTGTGGCATAAAAAACTTAAAATTCAATCTTCTTAGTATTATTAGTATTACCTTTTAATTTAATTTGAATCCAATTAATATTGAAAATTACTTCAAAAAGATTACAAAGTATTTTAACATATATTTTGGATTACTTTTCAATACAAAAATTATTGCATTTTTGAGTAATATTCGATGAATATTTACTTTTAATTCGAAGTGGATTGAAAAATGGCTGTAATACAAGCAAAAGATTAAATTTTACTCCAAAATGTTTAACCGTGTAGGGATTTTGAAATCGAATAGATCGATTTTAAAATAAGTTAATGCAATATGTAAAAATATTGTTGATATCTCTTGTCGGAGCGCAATATATAATACAATAAATAGGTTATTATAATATGAATGAAATTATTGAGCTTTAACTTTAGCATTAGACTTAGGGCTGTATTCCCCACGTTAAGTTAAGACTGTCTTAAAGCATTAATATTTTATGACTAATCTTTTGTAAAAATAACTAATTTAAAATTGTTTTGCTTGAAGAATATGGCTCTTAAACACTATTTACACTGAATTACTTATTAAATTAATGGGCGTAGGATGTTTAAAAGATATTTACAGTCAAATGTCTCACTACAGTTTTTTGAGCTACAATTGTTTCAAAATTTGATGCTTGAGACTGCAGCCAACCGATCCGTCTGTCAAGGATGAATTAAATACTTTTACTAAAAACAAGGACATTTTGTCTACAGTAATATTATAAAAGGAAATAATTTATGTCAAGATTTTGACAATTTTAACTGTCATTAACTATACATGATGAGTAGAGAGATCGATTCGAGATTGGTTTGAGTTTTCGATCTACGTTTTTGACTACTTGGGGTTGCAGGATCGAGTCGAAAGTGTATTTAATGTGGATTGAAATGACAACAGAAATGGTGAAATATAATACGCAAACATGGAGAGACATAAAGAAAAATTAATATTAAATGCTTGTGAAACAGTGGCGTAGTCAGGTTCAATGCCGGTCCGGACTATTTAAAATTGGCCGGCTCAATACCAGCATTTCGTATTTAGGTTTGCAAAAAAAAAAAATATATAAAAACTAATACAATTACTACTCACATGAATACGCCTAAAGTATAGATAACTACTTAAATCGATACTTTTTTCATATAAATATAATATTTATTATATAAATATATCTATTTAATATTGATATAATATGTATTTAATATTTATATAATATCTATATAATCCTTAGTTCAGAGCATAATTAAATTTGAGCGTGATGACGACTAGGTGCCTTCTCCTTGTTAGATCACGGGAAGAAAGGTAATCCATACCATGTAAAATGCGTGTACGTGAGTCTCCTCAAAATTAGCTCTCGTAGATAACATTATTGGAGTAGGCTAGGAATATAAAAAAAACGAGATTTTCAAGAAATTATTCGGGTGATGTCAAACCGTACCGAGGCCTAAACAGGGGCTTACAGTACACTTATTTGCTTTGCCCCTTTTTTATCTTGATGAAAATATCCGTTTGTATTGGACGCACAACTACAAGAGAGAAATGTCTTCAACTAAGCCAACTAAAAAAAAAAAAAAAAAAAAAAAAATTCACTTCGTTTAATTGCGGACTCGAATTTTATAAAAATTGGGAAAGATCAGAAAAAAAACCTACCCACGCAGGGATTTGAACCCGTGACCATTGAATCACAAGCCCAAGTGTTAACCACTACACCAGCCGTCGCTTTGGGAAAGTGTTAGAATGAATGTGACTTAGAGCCACGTGAAAATTTTTGTATACTATTATTTTGTAAACGCTTGGCCATCTGGAGTTCCCACTTCGGGTACTTTCATTTGTAGCCAAGCCCTACACGTGCTATAAATTTGAGCGAAATCGGTTATGACGAGTAGGTGCCTTCTCCTTGTAAGATATAATAATACAGATACATGAATTTATATGATTCTTGTACAGTCGATGCCACTGGAGCATATTATTACATCGTAACAGAGTCCATTTTGCAATTAAAAGTGTATAAATTCAGTGATGTCTACATTAGATCATAGAGAAAAGAATAGGACATACCGTGTAAAATCCGTATACGTGTGAGAAACATTTTCTCCTCAAAATAAGCTCTAGAAAACATGATTAGAGTAGGCTAGCCATGTGAGTGTCATGTCGCCTTTGGCGAATACAGTAGGTTTATTTGCTTTGCATTTAGTGCCCCTTTTCTATATTGATGAAAATATCTCCCTGTACTGGACGCACAAGTACAAAAGAGAAGGCTACCACTACATCACGAGATTGCTTCAACTAAACCGACTTATGTCGCATCCTACACTGAGAAAAGAGATTATTTATAACTAATAAGATTTATTTATAGTAAACAAATGATATAGTTGGTAATGGCGAAATAAATATTTAGTTATTATTAATAAGCCGCATATTTGATGAATTAGTTTACATCAAACCTTCATTTATTAATAACAAACAAATCATTTCATTGTATTAAATCAAAATCGTATTAATTCAGTGTTGTAGAGAATTATACAAAGTTGAGTAGTAATTTGAATGAAAACTACATAATTTGGAACAATAAAATAAATTTTTAAAAAGAATAATTGTGAGAAACACTTGAAACGATACAATATTTGAATAAATTATTTAAAATAATTAATAAAAAGAAATACATATTCTATGTAGAGATGTAGAGATGTAGATTGCAGTGGCTGTACGTAGACACACTTAGGCCATTGTGATGCCACTTTTTTTGTAACCAGGGATTCTCGTGGGATTCGAACCCACAACCTCTAGCGCCCTGCTGGCTCGCAGTAATCACGTCGCGTTACCAACCGAGCTATTGAGGCTATTGAGTAAATGACATTTAACCTATGTCAATATAAATAAAAATTATTTTACAACTAATTCTCAATTTACATTTGAAAATTCCATAATTTTTATTAAAAAAAATTATTAATTCATTTTGAGATGAGTTAATTTGATATTCAATCTTAAAATTCATATTGTAGATGTAGATTGTTGTGGCTGTCCGAAGACACACTTAGGCCATTACAGGCCTAAAAAAGTGATACCACTTTTTTGTGACCAGGGCTTCTCGTGGGTTTCGAACCCACAACCTCTAGCGCCCTGCTGGCTCGCAGTAAACAAGTCGCGTTACCAACCGGGCTATTGAGGCCCCCTATTACGACGAAATATGATTTGTTCATAATAAAAACGTTAACAATTTATTGACAACTATGGCATGTTAACTATTAATAAATTCACATTTAAAAGAATATGTTCATTGTATAATTATAACTCTTCAATGAGTTTCATAGCAAATAATTGTATTTTCCTGAAATATAGGCATTATTATATTTCATAAATCATTTACTTCAATAAAAACCCTCAAATAAATGGCTTTTTTATTTCAAGCATTCATTACATGGGATTCAAATATACAGTGTAATAACATTTATTAAATTTATTAATAAATACTAAATTTTCAGGGAAATAGTGCAAATAAATATATTTATTTGGCTCAGCCAAACTCTTTTCTCAGTGTATTCTCTGTGATCTAAGGTGTTTACAAAGGATATATATGTTCGTTGACAACCCTGTGGTGCTATAGTGCGCCCTAGCCGCATTGGTTTTTAAACTTTAAATGCCAGTTCGGTGTTTTTTGAGAAACCTGTGGCACCCTGGGGCGCCCTGGTTTTACCCCAGGTAAAATCCGGTATAAACTCAGTGGCTTACTTTGTCTAATATTTTAAAACTTTTTGGAAGGTGTATCTATACTATAATAGATTGTTTAATTAAATCAGTTTTTTTTACTTTTAAGGCAGGGGTTCCCAAACTTATTTTGTCTACTGCCCACTTTGAGAATAAATTATTTTTTAGCGCCCCCATTTTTTAAGCTACTTAAAAACCACTATAACTTCAAATTAAATTAATTAATTATTGTGAGCTATATTAGCGGAGATTAAACATTCATTCTAAACGAGACTTTTACTATAACCCGCAAGAGTTAACCCATTAACGCCGAAGAATCGTGTTTTTTTTTCTCATTTTCAAGCTAGATTCTTATCATCGAAAAAAAATCATTTGCAAATAAAAAATATGTTCCCTTGTACTTTCGAGTGTCCCCTTTCCGAATTCGGAGTCAAAATTGAGTTTTGTCCATTAGGAAAAAAAATATGGCCGTTTTTAAACAAAAAAAACCGAAAAAATCGAAGACATTTTTTTTTCAATATTTTTTTTCTCATTGAAGACGCGCGAGGACCCCCCTTTTTCTTCAACCATGAGTGCACAAAATAGTTGTAGTTTAAGAATATATTTTTTTAATTTGTCGACATTGACATTTTCACCCCCAAAATGGCGCTACTAAACGAGACTTTTACTATAACCCGCAAGAGTTAACCCATTAACGCCGAAGAATCGTGTTTTTTTTTCTCATTTTCAAGCTAGATTCTTATCATCGAAAAAAAATCATTTGCAAATAAAAAATATGTTCCCTTGTACTTTCGAGTATCCCCTTTCCGAATTCGGAGTCAAAATTGAGTTTTGTCCATTAGGAAAAAAAATATGGCCGTTTTTAAACAAAAAAAACCGAAAAAATCGAAGACATTTTTTTTTCAATATTTTTTTTCTCATTGAAGACGCGCGAGGACCCCCCTTTTTCTTCAACCATGAGTGCACAAAATAGTTGTAGTTTAAGAATATATTTTTTTAATTTGTCGACATTGACATTTTCACCCCCAAAATGGCGCTTTTCATCCCTTCAGCAGGAAGACAATTTGTCAATTTGTCAATATATAAAGTTGTCAATTCTTCAATAAACGTTAGATAATAACTGGGCGTTAATGGGAAGGTGTCCGCCATATTGCATCCGCCATTTTGAATTTTGAAATGATGATGCCAGATTCGTTATCAAGGACCTCGAAAACCCCCGAGTGCCACATTTCATCCGATTCAAGTAAGTTTTTGAATTTGGGTCCGCCATATTGGATCCGCCATTTTGAATTTTCGAATTTTGAGGGCGGAATCGTAATCAGCGACCTTGAAAACCCCAGGATACCAATTTTCGTTAAGATTTGAATATTTTTTTTGTCGGGCACCGAGAGTGAAAATTGTCTTCCTGCTGAAGGGATGAAAAGCGCCATTTTGGTGGTGAAAATGTCAATGTCGACAAATTAAAAAAATATATTCTTAAACTACAACTATGTTGGGCACTCATGGTTGAAGAAAAAGGGGGGTCCTCGCGCGTCTTCAATGAGAAAAAAAATATTGAAAAAAAAATGTCTTCGATTTTGTCGGTTTTTTTTTGTTTAAAAACGGCCATATTTTTTTTCCTAATGGACAAAACTCTATTTTGACTCCGGATTCGGAAAGGGGACACTCGAAAGTACAAGGGAACATATTTTTTATTTGCAAATGATTTTTTTTCGATGATAAGAATCTAGCTTGAAAATGAGAAAAAAAAACACGATTCTTCGGCGTTAATGGGTTAACTTGAGACCTGCAGCTCGTTTCTGTAATTTCGATTGAGAATATTCTCTATTAAATGACGACGTTGGTCGTCTTTAAATCGACTGAGCTAAGTTGATTTCTTTTCTGATGTACCGGTGAAGAAAGACATCGTGAATTGAATGAGGTGAAAATTAATTTTCGAATTTGAAACATAATCTCAATAGAGTAGTATATAAAAACCCAGTGATAGAGAATGACGTCAAAGTGACGTCAAATAAAGAATTTTAATAGAGTTAAAAGTTACAGAAACAAACAGCTGAGCACAGTAGGTAGTACACAACGGCGCTCAGGTCTCAAGTTAACTCTTACGGGCTACACCTGCCAATGAGAATGATTATTGAAACGCAACTTTATAGTATTCAGTTTGAGCAATCTCTTAATTAATATTAGTTGATGTTCACAAGTTGTAGTCGAGGGTCGAGAGCTCAGTCCTCCTAGCTAGATGAAATTACAAATCGCCCCCCAAGCCTCTACACAACACCCCCATTTTTTTTCTGGGTCTCTTACCGCCCCCCTTTAGGCCTGCAGCGCCCACAAGGGGGCGTTATCGCCCACTTTGGGAAAGTCTGTTTTAAGGGGTCATACATTTTGTTGACACTCTTTAAAGATCTGCGCGTTATGACGACGAAAATATTTAGGGGGGATTTCCCGAATTGTCGAAGTATACATAGAGAGTATAGGGCTAAAGGCGCCTCCAGTTTTTTTGTATTTTGTTTTTTCAATATCGAGGTGAAGACATTTTTGCTGCTTCTACAATTTTGCCGCATAATACATAAATACATAAATATACCCTTGGTGTGGAAGTTTTACTCATTTATTGCAATTAACAATTCGGTTGCGATTGCGAACAAATAGAATAATAAAGATAAAGTAGATTCATCAAAAATAGCTCAAGAAAAATAAAATAAAACTAATTAAATAAAATTTTGTGAAACACAACATGCTCAATGACAGTTGTCAAATCGATTACTCAATTTCCAAAAAAACGAGATCGGATTCACTCGGGACAGTTTCAATCCAATGTGTGTATATATGGGATTGAATTCAGATTCAATCTAGGTTCGATCCTAGATCTACGCATAGTAGGTATACTAATTAATGAATTGTTCAATTTCGAATATAAGAACTTGATATTTATCGCTAAAATTTTGATTTATTCTTAATATTTTAAATTCTAAACATCTTACAATAAATTATTTCTTTATACAATTTTATTTTGATTTAAGGTAGGTGTCTAGTCTAGAGAGAGATAAATGAGCACATTTTCAAACATTTATTTCTCGGTTTCTATGCTAGATAAAACAATAAATTTTTTACCAGGACATTATGTTAATCATATAGAATAGGAACGTTTGTTTTAATTTTCTCCAGCATTTTATAAAAAATTTCTAGAGGGCGCCAAAGTCTAGGCTGCAGAAAAAAAATGTCTCCATGGCGGACAGTTAATCTCCGGATCTGCGAGTCTGAAACAAAAACAAAAAACGTCATTTTATAGAGGAAGGTTTGCCACGTGGTAATTCACCACCGTTTGACAAAAATCGATAATAAAAAAAAAATGGCGACTTTGGAAAAATATTGTTCAAAAATTGACCTATTTTTGCACCGTTCATGTCCTGTAAATTTTGATATTGTGAATTTATTTTTTTTATGTGGTGAATTACCACACAAAACACCTTAATAAAGGATCGTACAAAATTTTATCAAAATCGATCGAGCGGTTGCGGAGATTATCTGTAAGCCAGTTGAAAAAAAGTGATTTCGAGGAAAACGCTTTTAAAGTCTCCAGCTGCCAACCGCGCACTCCCACTCGTCCCTACACAAACCGCTGTAACTTTTTATCTATAGCGAATTTCGTCTCCAATTTTCGAGAGGTGATTATTGACACTACAAGTCGTTGGAAAATGAATTTCTGAAAATTCTAGACTAGACACCTACCTTAAGTCAGTTTTGACATCCGCCCATAGCGTTAGCAATATTGGTCAAAAATATCTATATAAAGGAGTAAAAATATCGTCATTTAAAAATATCGATATTATCCAAACAACCCTAGAATAGATGGAGCTTGAAATGTTTTTTTTTGTCATGTTTTTGAGCTCCCACCTGTTTGTGCCTTCCTTGTTAAGAAGGTTGAGTTAAAGGCTAATGACTTTACCCTTTTTCTATGAAGTAATTCGAAACAAATGCAGACGGTGTGGATTTTCCAGGCTGTGTTTTTGTACAGAGGCAGGGATCGGGGAATATAGAGGTAGATTGTTTGTTCGCAAAAACCTCTGAATGTAAAGTAAAAGTTACGAGGGGGTCGCAGTCATAAACACGGACTCATCCACTTTATCTTTTGAACAAGCTGGAAAGCTGCAGGAGCTGCAGGCGATCCTTAAGCTCGACAAACAGATATGAGGGACAGGGAGGAGGTGGGCACTGGATCCGGGTATTGTCTGCAAACTGTTTAAAACGAGAAATTAATTTAAGAAGTGGAAAACTCCGCCGAGGAAAACACTTTATAGTGAGGTGGGGCGAAAGGCTTTCCAAATTTAATATTCACTCGGAAGCGGTGTTGGGGCCGCGAATAATCCCGCCCGAACGCTGCGGTTTGCTTCCCGGGTGCAGCAGTTGAGCCAGCGGGAGGGTGCTAGATAATGCTTCGGTTATACGGCTGCAGTCCCGAGAAGTCTGTTCTGTTTGCATGCATAATGAACTTGCTTCGGTCCTCTTCTGGACTTAATTCTGTCAATGAATTGCTAACTTCCCTTCGCCGGAAATAACTCTATTTATTCGCTACCGGGGACAAGGAAAGTTTGATTGTTTCTAACGAGCGTATAAAAACGCTAAAAACAAATTTAATTATTTTTCCTCTACAACCCTGGTGAGATGTTGTTTTTATCGAAAAATACTGGGAAAAAAACATCCAAACTGCTCGCCCTCGGTAATTTCCCTTAGTTTTAGTGGTCATCAGTGAAAATGCTTATGTTAATGCAATTTGGGTGATTGAGGGAAAAACGAAGCATTCATGAAACTCTATAGAGCCATCAGCTCACTTTTATGCATCGTTAGCGCTCGCTAAAATCCCCAATTTAATTGAAACTCGTTCCAAGCGGCGACGATGGTCAGCTTTGAAAATTTAAACTTGCGATTAACTTTTGCCCTATGCGCAATTATGAATAGCTTTAAGGGTAACTGACCTCGCCGCATTTAATCGAGGGTCGGAGGGCCAAGAAGGGACTATAGCACTAAATATCGCGTCATAATTATAGATTTTCTATACACTGATGAATAAAACAATAAAGAAGAGAGAAATTTGAACTTATATGAATTCAAAATAAATTTATTGAAAGTTTTAAACTTATTCAATGAATATTTCCCTGAGCTATCTGTCCATTATGGGCTTAGATACCACCTACATACAAAAGGTTTGTCTAATGAGACAAAACGTCGTTTAAGTCTCAGCTCCCATGACACAAAAAGGTTCCTCATCGAACACCTCAAGTTTAAAAGGTAATGTAAAAAACATTATTTTTTAGTAATTAGTAATTAAAATTTTTTTATAGATTGGCAGACGTAAAAGCCAATCTATAAAAATTTGTTAATTACTACTTTTAATGAATTTTTGTAATTAGCTGAATCAAAATGAGGAAAATTAATTTCCTCCTTGAAATTTACATAACTTATGGTAAATAATGTAATTTTTTGATTGACAATTTTTGTTTATTACCTTTTCAGGCTTAATTTTGAAACAGATGTCAGGCTTAGCCGCTGAAAGATGTTCAAGATTTCCTTTATGCACAAAATTTGGTCTGTCAGCGAAGCAATGTTTTATACTATGACATAATTAATTTTTTAAGCGCCGCGACCACGTCTTTTAATTAAAAAATATACCATAAACGTTGTTTAAAAAAAAAAAGAAAAAAAAAGTTTTTTATCCAAATTATAAAGTCTAAAATTCCTTCAATATATTAAATTAGTTGAGCCTGATATTTCTGAGTCATGAATGCTGGATTCAAAATTAAGTCTGACAAAGTAGTTAAAAAAGCCAGATAAGTTTTGATAGATGGTGGAGATCTCAAACTCATTTTTAAAAAAACCAATAAAATACTAAAATACTTTTTTTCATCGAAATCTCTTGAAGATCAAAATCTCCTGAAGAACCAAATTTGTTATCTTACTAGGTCCTAATTTGGGTTTATAAATTTTCAAAAGGCAATAATTATAATAATTTCTAATATCTATTTTCATGCGAAACTCTTGACGTTTTAATGCCAATTTTACTAGATATTTGTTGAAATAACGAGAATACATGTCAATTTTACTCGAATTTTAAATAGACGTAAGCATGACTGACCAAGAATCTTGTTAGATAAAAATCAAGAGCAAAAATACATAGTTAAGTAGATTAACCCATTAATGCACAAACCGAGAATTTTGTGCACGCAAGTTCAATTGTACGATTCGAATAGAAAATTGGGGCGATTTTCTTCCAAGATCGTATATAGGGGGTTTTTTGGGATACTCTTTCAGAATTTGGCATTTGTTTTGCATAAAAGCTTCAAAAACCCTATTATTTTTTGGGTGTTTTAAAAAAAAACTGCTGATTTTTTTTTGGCCTTTTTTCTTTTCAAAATCTATTATATTATCGTTGTTACTATTGAATGATCATATAACCACCAGAAATTGCGGTCCGAATGTCCAAACTTTCTGAAAATATGGTTTTGGCAAAATGGCCATTTTGTTCAACAATGTAATAAAAAACTTCGCGATTTTTTTACATGAAAAGGATCAACTTTATAAAAGAATTGTATAGGACAGAAAATGCTTGAAATTACCCAAAGAACATGTGCATTTTTTCAGAATTTTTTGAACTATTTTATGTTTTTGGGATTTGGCCAATTGTGCAATTGAACTTTCGTGCACATAAATTCTAATAGTTCCATTAATCTTTTTTTAAGACAACCGAATGCGCTACTTACTTAAGTATGCATTTCTTTTACTGCAAAATAGAAGAAATATTGGATGTTGTTCATAAATGGGAAGCCGTCGAATTTAATGAACTGATGCCGTAACAGATTGTCAGACAGTATAATTAATGCAAAATATTGCTAATTGTGTTGCGTGAATATACAAAAAGGAAAAGTCCCCTTTTATAATGGCTATACATATGTAGATAATATGCAAAACTGCAAAACTAGAACTCTTCACTTCTAACTAACTACTTTCGTACCGCACTCTGTAAGCAGTTTAACTCGAATAAGATTCGAATAAATTTAGCTGAATATTAATTAACGCTAACGACTGCAGGTCTTATAAGCACAGCAGGGCGATAAATCAGGCGGTTTAACTGCTCCTAGCGCAATTACTGCGCAGCCCGAACGCAAGAAGACTTAATTACACCTGAGGAAATCGCACGGGGCCCTCAAGTGTGGCATTTTTTGCACGAAATAAATCTTTCCCCTCGGTGGAAATGGACAAGTTCGGTGAAAATTAATTCTCGCCACGTCAAGACGCAGAGTAAATCAACTAGTTTTCAGTTGAGGCGAGCTGGACCATGTCGTCGTTGTCGGCGTCGGAGCGCACATACGCACCTGATCGAGATTTTATCGCCTAGTAGCATCCCACCTGGAATTTGGTCAATAGACAACTCGCCTTGAGTCTGGGAGTATAGCATCTATTCCTGGGCAAAGGACCACTGCCGCTTCACTTTTGGCCAGTTCTACTCCCGTAGGATAGAACGTTCCATAGTAAGACGGGTGAGGCGTGCAGGCCAATATACACGCTGTCGCATAGCAACTATTAAGGTGTCAGCTTGTTTCACCTGCAAATCACTCGGAGTGACACCTTCCTGTCTTTCAGTAAATTCCCGAGGATCTGTGGAGCTGGCAAAAATCGGGGAAGACCCGTCCCCGGAGCGAAGTCAAACAGTCAGCACTTCCTTCCGACTGCTTCTGCACATCCTTAAAAGCATTTTCGTGTCTGTCACCGGAATTAGTCCTGACTGAGTGCTGGATCAGGACGGGATTATTTTTATCCATCCGTCCGGGACCGGGACCCGCGCCGACCTGCATTGGCCCCTTAGTTAGCATAATAATTCTATCCTGCCGGAGCATCCCCGCTTCCTATGTCCACCTTTAGAGCTCAGTACTGTCCTCCGTCTTCCGTGGAAGGGCACCGCAATCACAACTTCATTTTCCCGCCACCAGTTCTGGAGGGAGTTCATGGGGCAGCCCCATCTGGAAAATGTCATGTTCCGCATATTTTGAATATCCTCGGTGCTTTACATGTTTTTTCTTGTTCTAAAGGGACCGGGAGAACGAAGCCGGGACTATTTGCCTGCTAAATAATTCATTACAGAAAGTCTTTTGCTCGGGCATTGTTTTTTTAGGAATATCCAGGTAAAGGGAGTTTGATACGCTCACAAATGTCGGCGGCTGCCAGTCGTGTTGGGAGGATGGGAGCAGGAAATGACGAAAAATGAAAAAAAAAAATCGTCGGTTAATTTTAATTAAATTTTTTTTTTTTTTTCAAGGGTAGGAATGTTATGAAACATCGGAGTTAGATATTTGTGAATTAATTTCCAGAGGGTGTAGGCGAAAACGATGTTATTCAGAATTTAGAAAGCATGCTCGTATCGTGATGCAACCCCAAGGGGTTCAATGTAATCATCTTGTCGAAAGGAAAGAGCATCCCTTGTAACTTAAAAGGAATGAATTTTTCGGTGATACCTATCGAAAATTGCTATATTTTTTTTTTTCGAAAACATAAGAATAATAAAAAAAAAAAAGTAAAATGATGAAAAAATCGTAGTTGGCTTTTTTTGGATTTTTTAAGACGAAAATCCTTTCAATTAGACTGTAGCCTTTTCCAAACTCTTCTGACTGCGGTCCCGTGTTTTAGGTAAAATTTTTACGCGGAATTCTTTTATTTAAAAGATATATACTATTATTTAGAGTGCTAATTTTAATTTTGTATAAGTGAATTAATATAAAAAAATGGTTATTTATGTTAAATAGTCTTTATAGAAAATCCAATAAATTGCACATTTGAATATACATTTAAATAAATTATTGATAATAATAGTAATTTAAGTACCAAATATGGTTCTAAACTTGATATTTCAGTGCGGCTGTGAAGGATGAAGTTCTTTTTATCACATAACAATTGCACATTAGAAGAGAAAGATGTTAATTTTATTACCAAATCTGGTGCAAGTATGCAGGTTCACACGTGGTGAATAGCATTAAAAAATTAATTGCCTTTTTACTTAAATTTGGACACTCCCTTTGATAACTTAATCAACCAACTTAACCAACTTTATTATTTAAGAGAACCGAACAAATTTTTTTTAAAGAATTTAAAATTATCAACTTCTTGTTCATTAAATTTTAGTATTTCTTCATTTTCTGTCGTTAGGAATATGCGGAAAATATTCCTTAACATTCTTTATTAGCTCAGAAATATGTTTTTAAATGAAGGCTGAAAGTGTAGGCTGATATTGTGACCGAACACAAAATCATTTACTGGCTTATAAAAAACATGAAAACTAGAATCTTCGTTAATATATAATATCTAATGAAGGACATTGAATTGGAATTATCTGCAAAGTTTTTGCTTTCATCTACTTGTAACGAAAAAAAGTTGCTTTTTTGTACCTTAGAAACCGACAGTAAACATATTACAACACATTATGCCACAAATTATATACTTACTTTCTGTTTTCAATGGGTTTACAGTATGCAATAATGATACCTCACCTCAAACTCATTTAATAGAAATTATCACATCACGTCATGTTTCATAGTGAAAAGCGTATATTGATTTTTGTTTATAAATTGTACTAAATTAGCGACTTTATTTTTCATTAAAACACTAATATCATTTATATTCATTGCTAACTGAGCCTACTTTTTTCCGGGAAGAAACTTATATAAATGGGAGTGTAGAAAATGGATTGTGCATATTACATCCTAGTTTATGACAAGCATTCATCATTAGTTTTTTCATGGAAATCTGGTGACTTGTGGTTGCCGAGGAAATAATGTTGTGACATTGAAAAAAGCCAATCAAGCCTCTTTTTCTGTGGGACTAAGGCTGGATAAAAAAGAGGGATTCTCGATTAATTTTCTTATAGAAAAATTCATTCTTTAATTTTGGCATCTTTTAGCTTAGGACTTTTTTTCTGAGAAATTGAAATCGAGACCCGTCTTTACGTGGTGCTTTGACAAAATTATTGATTAAACTAAGTTTGATATGCAATGGCTGCAAAATTATTTTCTCGGTGAAAAATTTAGTTAGTATTTTTTTAATTACGAAAGTAGTCGAATTGGATCTTTTGAACTGAATGAAAAAAAAAAAAAAAAACTTTTTAAAAGACAAGCTTTTATTTACTTTCCTTTATTGTCATCGAAACGACATAGTTACGAGAAATGTCAGCACACTCAAATCGAAACTACAAACTTTCAGCTCACTCAGATTGAAATTCGGTTCTCATGAGTTTACGATCGACCTTCCTAGAGAATGCTGTGTATGGCATCATAATATTGTATTGCCATCGAAATCAGGGCCGGATTTACCTATGGGCACTTAGGGCACTGGCCCACGGGCCCCCACCAACTTGGGGCCCCCACCAACTGTAATCTTAAATATTTTAGAAGAGTTTAAAAAAAAATAATTGTATGAAAGCTGAACGGCTAAAAAAACTTTTCAACATTTTTATTGAAGATATTTTTATTGAACTTGACTTAACATGTTTACCTATAAAAAATAATCGATAATAAACGATAAAGCCTTAGAAATGTTTATGCACTTTAAGTGTATATCAAAAATTTTAATCAAAGTAAATTAAAATAATTGACAATGTACTTATTTTTTAAACTATTATAAATCATACTCTGTTATGAAAGTACCATTGTAGCTTCATAATTATAAAATTACGAGTAAAATTAATACTTCCTTTCTTGATGTATATTCTTTAAAAAAGTCTAATTTCCTATAAGTCAGTGTAACTGCTTTGAATTCTTGAAAATTGATGAGTTCAAAGATTCTGCGAAAACTTCAAAAATTCGCAGCGTATTTGTGAATGTAAAATATTCGACAATTTAATTTACTTTTATATTATTTTGTATTTGAATTTATATATACAATTTATTTTAATATCATGTGTTATATTATATCAATAAATAAAAAAAAAATGTTGCCAATTTTGAATTCCTTAAGTAGGACCCCACCATCTAAGTGCTAAAATAAGAAGCCATGCATTCATACTGAATATTTAAAACTGTGTGCAATATGACTTTTTTAATTTATAAAATATATTTCAAGTATGTAACTTTTTGAAGGTGTTAAAGATATTTTGAATAAATTAAAGTTAAGTGGTAATCAGCAAAAGGGGTACTATACTAAGTGCGGTTGGCGCCTTAGGCGCCGACCGCGCGAAATTTTTTAGGGCCCCCACCATTTTGTGCCCATAGGCCCCCACACATCCAAATCCGGCACTGATCGAAATCACATGTATATGCAAAATTTCAGTTCATTTGGATAACGTGAAGTATGTGGAAATGAATTTGCAGGATTTTATTAAGGACGGACAGATAGAAGTTGAATAAAAGCTTGTGATGAGACATCGATCAACATTTTATTGAAATCTATAAATGTGTGCAACTTAGGAGTACTTTGGAAAATTTATATGTTTTGCCATTACATATTTAACTTTATTGGTGTGTTGTTTTAATTTGATACCTAATACGATTCATCCACATATTTTGTTGTATTTACCTTTGGTATTATTTAATTGCTGGATTTAGAAAACAAAATTTATATAATTAAAAATAAATGTTTAAGCAATTTAATATCCGTGATTTTTGTATTTTTCCTATGGATAATTATACTAAAGGCCCATTAATTAGTATAAATTTAGGTTAAAGAAATCCATAAATAAGCAAGAAGAAGTTCGCGAAACCCAGAAGGAATCTAGAATTAATCCATTTCCGAGAATTGTTTCTGGATTATTTCTCGATTTCATGAAATATTTCTTGTTTACTCCTGGATTTCCTCAACCTAATCTAAAAGAATTCTAATTAATTAATTTATTACAAAGAAATATAAAGATTTATTGAGAACATGCTTCAGAAAGAAATAATTAACTTACACTTAAATTCTAATACTCTTCAAGAATGAAGGCTTCTCAATACAGCTAAAATATAAAGTAGAATATTTTCGATTGATGATACGAGTTTGGAATCGCTTTGTGATTATAATGTGTCCTTTTTTCAAATTATTTGAAAATTTTATTATAAAAAGTACAGAATTAATTTCAAATCTATCAAATTTTATAACCTCGTACATAAAGTATATAAAACTCCTGTTAGCTCATAGACGACGCATTTTAGACGGGAACTCTTGGAACAAACGTTGATTGAGGGAATGCATCGAATCGATTGCCATATGTTGGAACACATCGTTAAGAAACACCTTGTACCTATTAGCTTGATTTGAAATGAATTTATAGGCAAATACTGAATTCATTTCTAGGGGTTATGTTAAAGTATGTACAACAGTTGTTTCCCATTATGTTTTACTCCCTGAAAACCCATCCCTTGTACGAGGTACTCCTTAATTGGAGCAGACGTTTTCATCAATGAATAACATCCCCAAGAGGGAAGAAAAGATTTTCATCGGACAGGTTAGCCAGTCGGCAGTATTAACAGAGATCCCACGTGCCGGGAAGCATATGGAAAAAACACCTGTAGCCAGGAGCCTGGCCAGAGCATCTAATTCCCGGGGGAAATGGGGAACTGCTGCTGGGAGGGCCCCCGACAGGCGCTCCACCGGAACAATTCATTGATTTGGAAAATTGCTTACACATCTCAAGGAAGACGGCAAGCAAGCAAACAGATTCAGCAAGCACTTCTGGCTCGCCGGTGGATATGCTGAAGGATGGCTGCTCCTTAAGGTTTATTTACAAATCGAAGGCATGGAAAAATGTGGGGGTGGATGGGCGATATGCAAACTTTTCCGTTCCGCTATTGTCCCGGCTTTGTGCCGGTGCTCTCGCAGTATTTGCATATTTTAAATCGAACCTGGCAGTCTCAATGGCTGCACACGGAGCACCCTCGGATTGTTTGAATTACTTTCACCTCCTTCAGTGTAAGCAAACATTCTGAGGTATTTGCATTGGATCGGAACTAGTCCCCAAGATGCTCCCGTTCTCGGGAGGTTTACATTTGTATAACAATTGCCTGGGTGAAGTGGTCGCTTACCTTGAAGCAGGCGGGGGCGGGTGGGGAGCGGGCACGAAAACTTTTTTAATATCACTTCAGAACAAGAAGGGGAGGAGAGCGCATTTGGTGGCACATGCTGACAATAAACAATCGACACCTTGCAGCCTTTCATAAGGCGACTTTCTTTTCTCCACGGCAGACTAGGTCAAAAGAATTGATTCACTAAATCATTTGAAACGATGTTGCTTCGACCATCTAGGTACTGTGGTTTGAAATTGGAAAGTTCTTATTTTAAACCGCAATAAAATAAAATAATAATATATTGTTTTTAACTTTAAAAAACACTATTTTCTAATCACACAGTTCACATTTAAATTCAATAAAGTAGAGTTTTAAATCAAAAGGTATATTTTTATTTAAAACAAGAAAACTCAAATACATAGTTTCAATTTTTAAATTTTATATTATACGTAGGTACAATCAATGCATTAATTGCGGTTGAAGGAATTTATTGCTTTAACTTGAAAAATTAGACTTATTTGAGTTAAAAATCCCGCTTGCAATGAAAATGGGATTTTTGCTTTTAAAAACGATTTTATTGAATTAAAATATTGACTTCTCTGATTTGAAAATTAAATTTTTCAAATTAATAAAGTATGAAAATGAAATCTGTTGTGAGTCATGCAGAAACTTCGAAAGAACGCCGTTCAATTCCAAAAAATCAAAGTACGTTTTATTAAATTTTTTGAATTTTCATCAAGATATATCTTTTGTTGTAGCATAAGACACATACAGTTTGGTGCAAAAGTGAGGCAATGATTTTGTTCCTTATAAATTTGTTCTCTTCTCCAGCGAACTAAGATGCTTAAATGTGTGCTGTTCCCAAATTATTTTTATACTTTATACGTGTCCTTCACTCATGATGGAAAATTTGAAGTTTTCTCTCCCTTTTCAGTATACAGCAACAACTGAGATGAAAAGTGCGTTGCCTCAGTTTTGCACCATTTTTGTTTTTCATAAATAACGGTACTTAGTTTCTGTTGTTTTGATCAAGAGACGAAATTTGGTTAGTATTTTACTTCGTGTGAAGGAGAATAGACCTGAACCGTAGAACAGCGAACGATGAAGCCAATAAGTGTTTCGGTGAAGAAGGAAGTAGTTTCGCGTGCCAAGGAAGGCAAGTCAAGCAGACAAATAGCACAGATTCTGCGAATAAGTCAACGATCTGTGTTAAGAATTTTAAATAACTGTAAGCCTGAGGAAAAGCAACAAATTCCTGGTAGAAAGAATGGAAGACCTAGGAAAATAAGTGAAAAAGAGGCAAGGGCTATAGGACGGCTTTTAGTTGCAGAAAAAATAAAAAGCAGGAAAGATGCAACTACACTGCTCAGTAAAAGTGTAAGTCGGTGGACCGTTCAAAGAGCGCTAAGACGCGTTGGGTTGAGGGCTTGTGTGAAGAAAAAAAGCCAAGACTTTCTCGAAAAAACATTAAATCGAGAAAGGATTTTGTGGAAAAATACGAGTCATGGACAACAGAAGATTGGCGATCGGTAAACCATTTATTTATTTTTTATAATTTGGTACTTTTTATTATTTCATAGATTATTTGGTCTGATGAGACCAAAATCAATCCATTCCAATCTGATGGTCGAAACTGGTATTGGGCCAAATGCTCTGATTCCTCAAACCCATCTCATATTACTGAAACAGTAAAACATGGTGGCGGATCGTTGATGGTTTGGGGCTGCATCACTCCCAACGGAGTCGGACCTCTTGCCGGAATTGAAGGAATTATGCGAAAAGAACAATATCTTCGCATTTTGCAAGAGAATTTGCCAAAAGCATTGGGTCAAATGCAAATGTCACCAAGAAAAGTAATTTTCCAAAATGACAACGACCCGAAACATACTGCTAAACTTGTTCAGGAGTGGCTTAATTCACAGCTATTTCAAGTTATGAACTGGCCAGCCCAAAGTCCGGATATAAATCCGATTGAAAATCTTTGGGCTTATTTAAAGAAGCAGTTGGCAAATTATGCTGAACCGCCCAATGGCATCAACCAATTATGGGAACGTATCCCTTCAGCATGGCAGAGCATTTCCAAGGAATACGTACTAAAATTATATAATTCCATGCCCAACCGGATGAAAAAATTGAAAAAGGCCAGAGGATATTGGATAAATTATTAATAATTATTAATTATAGGGCACCTCGTAAGGTGGTGCAAAAGTGCTGCAATAATCTAAATTGAGAAAATTTTATTTTTTTATTATTTATCTACAAATCTTTTCAGTTATTTTACTATTTAAATACATATCTGAAATGTAAGTGTTCAAAAATATTCCTTTTTGTTGGTTTTCTTAAATAAATACTTTTAAAACCAACTTTGTTTTCAGTAATAGGCAACACTGCCTCAGTTTTGCACCAAACTGTATAATTTTTATATGATTTTTGCTGTAAATTAAAAATTCAAAAACAAAAATCTTCCAACATATCATGTTTTCGAGAAAAATAAGGTTACAAAGTTAAAAAAATCCACATAATGATCAAAAATTTGTTATATAATGGCGGAGTTTTGCAAAATGTCTAAACGCTTGAATGAAACCTTAGATCTAAGATATGTACATAAAGTGTAATTTAAAACTTGTTTTTCACGCAAACGGCCCAATTTTAATCTTTTTTAAATGTTTTTGTGCTTCCTGGTTTATACTACGCAACTTATAAAAGTAAAACTATAAATGTTGGTCAGAAACTGAATTCGTGTCGCCTAATTTTTTAAATTTAGTTTTTTCCACATGTTTTACAAATATTTTTCTTTGTATTGCGGAAATGTATTTGAGAATATAATTTTATAAAAGCAGACCTCCAGACTAAAAGATGTTTTTGAGAGATAAGTTATATATAGATACGTTTTTCGAAAAAGTTTAAACATATTAAGGTATCATAAAAGTAAGTTCGTATCGTTCCTCACAACAAACTGTAAGAAAATAAAGCTTTATAAAATATTTGATATAAACAAATAAAGGTTAATTAATCGAACCTTAACTTTGAAGTGGTGCTTAGTAAAAAGCAATTCTTACAAAGTGCCTATGAATAAATATTTAAGAGATCTTGAGTTAGAAAAACGGAAACACTCGTCTTTATTTAATGATATACTCAGAGACTGATTGTGGATTCAAATTAAAATAAATAACAACTTGTGAATAAATTTTTTATTGTTTTCTTATATATCTTAAATTACCTCTCATTGAAAATCAAAACGTATACCTATGTGATGTATTAAATAATTGGAGTACCAGCTCTTTAAATAAATTTAGTAAATATATGAAATATTAATTTAAATTGGTTCGCTGTAATTCCTTATTATACAATTCCTGTGTAATGAATGAAATAATTCTACTTATACTACTTCTATTATTAGCCACAAAAAATAAAACGAAGCTTAATTTTTTGAAAATTTTCTTTTTCTGAATGTATAACTCTGTTTAGATGTTTCAATAGCTCGGTTGGTAGCGAGACACGTTGGCTGCGAGCCAGTAAAATGCTAGAAATCGTGGATGCAATTCCCACCAGCAACCCTGGTCATTAAAAGTGGTATCACAATGGGCCTATAATGGCGCAATCGTCGAATTAGTTATCTTATGTCTATATTTTTAGGAAGAAGAGACAGAAACGCCACATACAGCTCAGAGTCATTTTATGGTATAACCTTGGTCAATGGTAGGGTTTCTTCAGAATTGAATGCTCTACAAAAGTGTCCATTGCGGTGTAACCCTAACTCCCATCAGCGAGGTAGTACGGGTCACTAACCCCAATTTTTCCATGAAATTCTCGCTTTTTACCCTTATCTCGTAAACAACAACAGGTACAGAAAAAGTGAATATGACAAACTTGTAGCAAATTCAATTTCCTACAAAAAAATTCTGAACACAAAATCGCTAATATCGATATTTCTTGAGATATTGGGCTTTGAAGTTGAGGTATTGTTTCTACAATTTAGCTCGATATTCCATGAAAATTCCACACTACCTAAACTTCAAAGCCCAATATCTCAAGAAATATCGATGTTAGCGATTTGGTGTTCAAAACTATTTTGTAGGAAATTGAATTTCCTACAAGTTTGTCATATTCACTTTTTTCGTAGCTCTTGTTATTTACGAGATAGGGGTTTTCAGAGAATTTCATGGAAAAATTGGGGTTAGTGACCCGTGCTACCTCGCTGTTGGGAGTTAGGGTTACACCGCAATGGACACTATTGTAGAGCATTCAATTCTGAAGAAACCCTACCATTGACCAAGGTTATACCATAAAATGACTCTGAGCTGTAGAGTTTTGAAGAAAAATAATCAAAGTTTACGTGTATTTTATATGGGAAATTTTTATACGCCTTGGTCTAGTACTTAATATTAATATTAAGGGCTCCAATTTTCAGGGAATTTTTGTTTAGGTATTTGCCACAAAATTTCGAGGTGGGACTGAAAAAAAAAAAAATAGTCGCGAAAAAAAAGCACCCTAGTATATACGTATCTTTAACTATCCTTTTAAAATATGCAAAATATGTTAAAACCGATTTGTTAAAGCTATTTTTATGAAGTACAGAAAGCTTTGTTTTAAAATAATCGTTTTGAAAATATCCCGAAAACAATATATTTAAAAAAAAAAGATACCTTTTAAAGAATTACAATCCCCAAAAATTGGTCAAATTAGTTAATTAAAATACTCGTTGTTTCAACTTCGCCAAAACCGTCTATGCTTTATTGTAATTTATCCTTATCTTATGCCATTGATCTACTCTTTGAGTCTTGACGCACCCAAAGCATCTTTGCGACGACTGAAACACCGAAGTGTAAAACTTTCACCTAAGAAAAAGTAATTAAGCATCCTTGGGGACAGTTTGAGCCGTTCGCGGTCGATTACCGCGCGGAGCACGTCTCAAAAGCTGACTTTCGGTTTAATTATAAACTTTATCTAGGGAATAATCCGCTACAAGACTGACAAAAAAAGCAGCGACTCGACGCCGCCGCGTCGCCCGCCGGCGCTTACCGTCCGAGCAAAAACCTGAGAATTTGCATCCTGCAAAACACGACTTCCCTTCATTGAAAGGAAATTAAATTCCCGGAAGTCGGGTCGCGGATTGGGGAAGAACACGCGGGGTGGGTGATGCGGAAGATTCGGTGATCCTTTCTCGGAGGAAGTTTGCCATAAAGTCGAGCGCTTCCTGCCGCATAACCCCTCAGTGCAAAGGGGTCCTGTAATTAAGTGGAATCTGAAGAACGTTTCGAATTCAGCCGATGCCACTGGGACGGTTTTCGCCGTCGTCTCTTGAGTAAATACTTGAAAAATATTCTCTGTACCTTCAGCATATCTTTTTTCTTAATTTTTACTGAGACATTCCAAAGGAAAACTATAAGATGATGGATGGCATCTGCATTCGTACATCTAAAAAAATGAAATAATATTCCACGGGTAGTTAAGCGGGCTAATAACATGTTTTCCCGTTCGTAAGTAACACTCATACAATTCCATCGTTCTGGAAATTGATTCTTTTCATTTAATTTTATATTATTTGATTTGTAATCCACAAAGAAACTGTCATTAAAGATAAAATTGCAATGTCTTTCATACTGCTACCTATAGTTGCTTGTAGTAGTTCTTTAACCTACTTCTAAAAAGAATGGGATCCTCAATGGGATTTACGTATTTTTATTTTTAATGTATGCATGTTCACCGATTGCTCCGAGATTCCGTGCTTGATTTGTGTGGTTTTTTTTTGAAAGGTTAAGCTTGCGAGTCGGTCCAATATAAATTTTATCAAAATGAAATCAGTCGTTTTTAGTAAATTAACAATAATCTCAATTTATCCCTCTCCCTTTATGTATGGGGAGCTAGTATGAAATGATATACAGAATAATAGTTACATACAAAGTGTCATGATTATTTTGGGAAAATATAAAAATAGCAAATGAATTTACCTTAGAATAATTGCAGAATTTTCAAGTATTTTCATCAACATGCAACAAACCATCTAATTTTGTATCCATTTATGAACTTTTAATCTTATTTGTAAAGTAGATACTGACCAGAGTTACTTTAATTCAATATTTTTGTGTTTGGCCCGTATATTAGTATCAGTACCATTATTAATATTACTTTCTCACACTTTTTTTTTTACTTCCAAATACTATTATTTACATCCGTATGAATTTGCTTACTTTTATTTTATTTCATTCTCTTATTGAATTTTGTGTATTTGAATCTGTTACAGCGTTTTGTTTGTAGCATTTATAGTGCAAGGTCTTATAAAGGATGTAAAGGGAAAGATATATAGAAAGTAATGAATCAATCATTATATGGCTTGAAACATGCTTGTTTTCAATTAACAGGTCAAGTTGACCAGGTGATCTCGACATTGAGGAAACAAACAGTAGTCGAAATGAAGTTATTAAGGGTCTTTCAAAATTGACGCCTCGATGTTTTTTTTTTTTTATTTCGATAAAGCATATGGTCGATAACAATTACATGTGTGTCACTACGGGCACGCCTATAAGTTTCTATACGATTATAAAAATTTTCGATTAATTTCTTACACATTAGAACATTTAGCTCATTAATTTCAGTTTGGATGTTGTTTTTTAAGTATATAATTATTGCTGGCTAATCTACATAGATTTGGCTTTTCAAATAACTCCAAAGAAAGTAATCTAATGAAATTAAGTCACATTTTACGTGAAATTAATCGACCTGGAAACTTAGATCTCAACAACTCAATGTTTTCACGTGCTGTATGATACGTAGCTCCATCCTGTTGAAAATAAAGATCGTCAGTGTCTATTTCTTCAAGTTAAGGCCACAAAAATATCTTCAATCAAGCGTTGTGCAAAAGCTCGTTCATTTACATCTTCGTACAAAGAAGGACGAATGATTCCCCCAGCCCATAAACCACATCAAACAGTACATAAACCATACCAAGCATACATACCAGTGGATATAATGATTTTTCAGAAATTATTCGAGGATCTTTTTCTGCCCAAATGCGAAAGCTCTTCTTTTTTCAAAGCTTTTATTTAACTTGCAATGTATGTATGTATGTTAGTTAAGGTGGAATCTTGGTACTCAATTTTGAAGCAGATATCTTCAACCGATTGAGCTGAAATTTTGTATACACGTTTAGTTTGGATGACAATACACGATAAGCTGTGTGACGTCATTCTAAATCTAATATGGCGGACCATACAAGATGGCGGAATACTTATTTTTAATGCATTTCTACAATATGCGTATCAAATGAAAGGGCTTGTTGAGAGTAACTCGAAAAATAATGTGGCATCATTCTAAATCCAATATGGCAGAACATCCAAGATGGCGGAATTGTTATTTTTTATGCAGTTCTACAATATGGGTATCGAATCGAATGAAAGGGCTTGTTGAGAATAACTCGAAAAATACTGTGACGTCATTCTAAATCCAATATGGCGGAACATCCAAGATGGCGGAATAGTTATTTTTTATGCACTTCTTCAATATGGGTATCAAATGAAAGGGCTTGCCGAGAATAATTAGAAAAATATTCTGACATCACTCTTAATCCAATATGGCGGACTTTTGAAGTTTTTTATGCTTTCCTATAGTATGGATGTTAAATGAAAGGGTTCGCTGAGAATAAAAATGCTGGAAAAACTGAAAACTTAGATCTAAATAATATTATACCATCAGATATAAACAAGACAGGAGGGCTACCTAAGGAGCTAGAAATATTTGTTGGGGCCAAGGTGATGTTGCATTACAATGTAGATGTGTCCAAAGGTCTGGTGAATGGTGCCATTGGACATATTACAGAAATTATATGGCCCTGCTTCCGAAGAGCACAAATGTATGACACTGATATACCATCCGTCCGTACAGACTTCGGTAAAGAGGGTGTTCACCTCATTCAGCCCAAGTCTGTGCAATTTCCAGCAAAATATAGTCACGGAACCGCAGAACAAAGAATGTTGCCAATTGTATTATGCTGGGCTTGCACAGTATACAAAATGCAGGGTAGTATTGTCGACCACGCCGTTGTTTACTTAGGCTCGAAGCTCTTTGCTGCTGGTCAAGCATACGTGGCCTTAAGTAGGGTAAAATCATTAGAAGGTCTCCTTATTGAAGAGCTAGACTGTTCGAAATTAACCGGCAAACGACCTTGCAACAATGATGCGTTGAATGAGATGAACAGACTCAGAAACCTAGCCAGCGATAACTAAAAAGTAAAAAATAAATTAAAAGCAAAAAAACCTTTTTTAAAAAAAGCTTTTATTTAAATGCTCTAAAAAGAAGAAAATAAAATTTTCCTTTAAAATTTTAACTATCAACTTATAGCCTCATTATACACAATTTATATGATCATAAAAGCTTGTCGCGAGGTTTGCGTAAGTACCTATAAGTATTTGAATAAACTGAAATTTAAAAAAAAATTAAAATTAAGCTGATTAAGTTAATCAATTAAATAGGTACTATTTTATTTACACAAGTAAATCGCGCGACAAGCTTTTATGATCATATAAATTGTGTATAATGAGGCTATAAGTTGATAGTTAAAATTTTAAAGGAAAATTTTATTTTCTTCTTTTTAGAGCATTTAAATAAAAGCTTTTTTAAAAAAGGTTTTTTTGCTTTTAATTTTTTTTAATGAATTCATACATTGTGAAATGAGCTTCATCACAAGGATGACCTTCCTCAAATACTAATCTTTGAATCGTCAACTCATTTGACCGATTATTTACACCAAAAACAGCATGAATTTATGAAATATGGTTTTTAAAGGTCGACCATATTTATAATAAGTTAATAATTTTAATCCATTGTTCTAGCGTGTAAGTATCCATGGTCAAAATCGCACATGTGTCTACTTAACAAATGTCAAAGATGACATAGAAAAAATGGTTGCGTTCAAAAGTTATCCACTACTAAGATCTATATGTGGTACCGAGCTCTGATAACAAGTATTACGATTGCATGCTTTGGGTAACTACGAGTTCTTTATCGTTCGTCATTATTTTTATGTTTTCCAATGAGTCTTTTTAGCAAAATCTTTCATTTCCTAATAAATTACTACTATTCTGATAATGTTCTTTTTAATACGCAGTACTCAAATATTTGATGAAATTTTAATGAATACATAAGAAAAAGCAGGAGATCTACATAGCACCACACTGCCAGTTTTGGACAGGTGTAAAATGAGTAAATTTAGTACATCTTCCCAGTTAAGTGGGAATTTGAGGAGCAGGCAAGTTCCCGTTGCCGCCATTTTTTCTCATGTCTCCCAAATTAACTCCATTTGAAGCTTATTGCTACCCAGGAGGACGCCCTAATGATCTCGCTGCATGGGGCAATAACAATAAATTAAAACGCACGATTCCACTCCTTAGCCGCACGATACACTCCCATTTGGCTCTAATTCACCGACGACGTCGCCGGAGCGCCACCCCCGCGCTCACAGTGATTATAGTTACCAATAAATCTCAGGCGACTCTCCACTTCTCGTCCTTTTAGGGCATGTGGAGAAATGGTTAAAAGTAGAAGGAGCCGAGCAACACCGAGCGGAAGGGACTGGTCGGGGCAGCGGAGCAAAACTTGAAACAGGAACCTTTTTTCCTCTAAAATGGAAGAAAAATTGGAAATTTCTCCGCACCATTTCATTCCATAAATCCTGGTTAACTTGCCTGCATGCTCCCAGCGCCGCAGGACCTCTTTACGGTCCCTGGCGACGGGGTGCGGTGCGGGCGGACGTGCTGGGAGACGCGTCGCAAGCGAGCTGGGGAGCGGTGGGGGCAAATTGTTACTTTAGTGCCAGGCTCGAAATATCATGAAGACAGGATCTACTTCCTTAAGGAAGATGAAGTAAGCAGCCCACCGGAAGATGCGACTGGGGCGGCGGGAGGGCTTCAAATAAACTGAGATTTCGCCTAATGAATTCTTATGGACGCAATTTTTCTTACTTTCGTCCTGGTGGAGCACCCTGCTCGTTTTTTTTGGGGACTCAAAATCATACAGGCTCCGCTCACAGGATACCGCCGATACAATCGACTGAATCTAGGATGATTGTCAGTGAAGGGAAGGAGACTAATAAATTTTGCTTAATTCGTACTCAGAAGATTTTATTACTTCATTTAAAGTTAAGGTCAAGGGCTTTCAAGATCCTGGTGACGCACCGGTCTGCTCTAGTTACCCTCTTGAAAACGTGATGAATTTCTAGATGCCAACAGATAAATATAGACGAAATGCCCTTCCCTTCTCTTTTAATCCTACGGGCGGCCGACCGTACATTCGCATGTATCAGGGTTGCCGACTCCTAACACCCATAAAAACAAAGCTAAATCCAACTTATAAATCACCCTATATAACTATATTTAAAAATATTCTATATACTCATGTAGTAATATTATATTAAAGAATCCAAAATATAATAAAAAACGTGTTTTAGTAACAAATTTTATAAAGTATTTAAAAACATTGCTGTCTGCGTTTCGTTTCAAGTTTTTTGTCGATTCACTTTGTTTTGGCATAGTTCTTGCTATTAAGAAGCATTTATTTCATAACTGATTTTCTATATATAATACATTTTCGTATTTAAGTACAGTAGAGTGTATAATCAAAAGATACACACAGAATAAATGTACTTTGTTTTTCTTCTACCATCGCATTTCAATACAGATAAGAATTTGGAAAAAGTATAGAGTAAAATAATAGATAATATTAATAATAATAAAACAATTAAAATTCGTGTTCAAGATACAGTAATGACTCGCTAATTCGGACCACCTTTAATCCAGATATCACGCTAATTCGGACCAGCAATATTGTATCATTATGCATTCTACAGTCCGGATCACTTTTTGAAAGTGTTTTCTGTAATCCGGATTTCCTAAAATTTCAGAACAAATAAAACAATTATGTATTTATTATTCTACTGGTTAGATCATGCCTAGGCAAAACTTTCCTTTTCCCTTTTTCCTTCCCAAATTTCAGTGTACATATATACATACAAATTTATCTCACTTTTCTCTTTTGCTTCGTGTAACTTCATACATTTTGCGTGTTAATTCTGCTTCCCCAGTCCGGATTTTTCGCTAATCCTGATCACCCCTTGCAATAATTAATCCGGATTAAAGAGTCATTACTGTATTTATTTCTGCTTCAAAATTTGGTTAACTCTTAATTCGCGGACAGGAACAGAACGGCTTCTTTCATTGTTTAAGGGGTTATATACAGTCAGGATTTTCAGAAAATCGACTTTTTTTTATTTTATTTTCGTAATGTACATAGTCGTGCCATAAGTTCTGTCTCCCTCCCCTCCACTAAAAGGGTCACGACGCATCTCGATTACCTGTCGCGAATTAGCTTAAATACTTCCCGCTTTGTTAAAAAAATATCATTTTGTCATTGGATTTCGAACGAGCAACATGGAGTGGGGCATTAAAGAGAACAGGATCGCCGTTATTGCACTATTTAAGTGCAACAAGTCAGCAAAGGAGATATTTGAGCTTCTTCAGCCACTACAAATTACAATAAAATTTGTGCATCGTACTATCAAACGATACCGTGAGACTTCCTCTGTCGATGACAGGTCCAGGAGCGGGAGGCCTCGTACGTCTCGTACACCAGCAGCAGTAGAAGCGGTGCGTCACCGCATACTGAGAAATCCGCTCCGAAAACAAAAGGTGATAGCACGGGAGATGAAAATACCCAAAAGGACGATGTCTCGTATTATCAAGGAAGACCTTAAGCTTAGTGCTTATCGACGGTCAACAGGGCAGCGGCTTACGGACAAGCTTCGTGCGATACGAGAGATGCGATCTAAAAGTCTCTTGAAGAAGTACGCGGGAAAAAATACCAACAAATACTTTTTTCAGACGAAAAACTTTTTACTATTGAAGAGAAGTTTAACCGACAGAATGACAGAGTGTACGCGCATAGCTCTAAGGAAGCGGCTGAGAAGATACCCAAGGTAGAGCGTGGCCATCATCCCGCCCCAGTCATGGTTTGGTGGGGAGTTGGCTATTACGGTGCTACGGAGCTGCATTTTTGTGAGCAAGGCGTGAAAACGAAGGCAAAGAACTATCAAAGTGACATCCTGGAGAAGATGGTGAAGCCGCTCAACACAACGATATACCATGGTCAGCATTGGGTGTTTCAGTAAGACTCAGCACCAGCTCATAAAGCCAAGACAACGCAAATCTGGTTAAAATTGAATGTTCCTGACTTCATTTCTGCTGAAGATTGGCCTTCTGGTAGTCCAGACCTAAATCCTTTGGACTACCGCTTATGGAATATTTTAGAGGAGAAGGCCTGCTCTATTCAACATCGAAACATTGAGTCATTAAAAGCAAGTTTGATGAAAGCAGCGAAGGAAATATCACTAGATGTCTTGCGTACTGCGATTGATGAATGGCCGAAACGTTTAAAAAAATGTGTAGCTGCAAAGGGTGGCCATTTCGAATAATCGTCTGCATTACTGTAAATTAGAATAAGTATATTACTAAACATAATAAATAAAATTTAATTATTTTTTTCTTATATGAGCTTTTTTTGATTTTTCCTTTGGGACAGAACTTATGGCACGACTATGTACAGATTTAACACAAGCTTCTCAAACATATTTTTTAGTAATTAATCGAAGGTTTTTGCTCACCGATAAATATTTTCCCTTTTATAAACAATTTAAAGCCAAAATTGTTGTTAAAATTTGATTTTGTTTTTTTTGTCAAAAATTCTTATTTTGCTTATTGCTTCGATTAATTACAAGATAAAACAATATATGTACTAACGAAATATTTTTGATCTTTTCAATTTGGATGATCCCGTCCAGAGATATCGTGGTAACCGCAAGACGCCTTTTTTTAGAGTTGCTACCGGAGATCAGCTGTAGCAGCTTTTAAAATAATTATTTTTACAAATAAAGAACATTAAAATACACTCAAGAGTTATCATAATATGTGTACAAATTTTTACATTAATAACTTAAAAGGTCATCTCAAGAAAAATTCTTGAAAAATCTACTTTTTTGGGCCTCCTGACTGTATATACTCCCTTAAAAAAGTGGAGTGAAGTTGACTTCAGATGTAGATGCTGCTGTGAGCGGGCAAAAGAATTGTCAAATGAAGTTTTTAAAGATTGTAACCGCAGATTCGTCATAAGTTATCAATTTGAAGTGCCATCTAGAATATAAATCCGTACTAAATTCAACTTAAGTCAGCTCAGTTATTTTTTCACGCGTGTTAAATGACAAATGTATGGACCTAAAAATGTCCTAAAAAATGGTTATATCCAAATATGTAAATGGTAGAGTGTCCTTAATAAAATAAAAAGTAGTACTTTCCATAGAAAGTTTTGATGAAAACTGTATAAAACCGCAATTTTTTTTATGAAAATTTCGATAAATTTTGAGACCCCCTGCCTTTTATTTGGATCCTAACAAGTGGGGTATCGTTGGAAAGGTGTTTAGAATGAGTTCTGCTCGATGTCCTGCGATGTCTTTGCAAGGACCTAAGTGAGCGAATCTCTAAAAAACCTTCAACGGCGATTTTGAGGGTTATGAAGGCATTTTAAGGCAGGGCAGGGTAGAGAGAGGATAATCTCAGAACAAACGTCGATAAGGACACCCAAGGAATCGATTGTATAGCGTTTCCTACGTTGAATCGAGAACCCTTTATATATTGTGTGCGTAAATTTTTGAAAATGATTGAGGAAAACCGAAATTTGTATGTAGCTATATCTCCAGTGATAGGAAGTAGATAAATTTTGCCTTTTGTTTTGGGTAAAGTATTGTGTTTATTTATTTATTATTATTCAGTCTACAGAATATAATTTTTACAGACTATAGATATAATCTCTAACTAATTGTAAGGTATGTATGATCAAACTAGCAAATTCAAGTAAAATTATATAAAACTGCAATTTCCTTAACACGTTCGCGGACAATATAAATTTCCGTGAGCTACAAAAATAGACAGGCGATTTTTTTTAAAAATTAGTTGTTATATCCGAAATTTGACTAGACACATTTTGTAAGAGTAGTCCGAATATCAAATTTTAATAGTTATATACAATGAATGCTATAGCATCCACGACGATACAGATTAAATTTTTGAACCAGGATAGCATATATACGAAAATGTTTAAAAAAACACATTACATTGATGTACGTAATAGTATCAATAAATTAACGCTATAAAGAATTGAATGCCGATAATGCGGCTTATGAATTTTGATGCTATAACATTCACGTCATATTGCGTCACCACGAAACTGAATGCAATGAAGGTAATAACAAATAAACTTTATAACAAACAAATAAACTTTATCACAAACAGTATCTCTTACAAACATATTCGCTGCAATTTTCCTCCGTACTTCAAGGGGTTGTAAACATAAAAGTCTATATCTCACATCATAATCGATTCGTCCATCAGGCAATTTCCTTTGCATATTTATTGAAATTTTTTTGAATGCGTTCCATTCTTATAATAAGCATGAGACTGTTAGTAATGTTTTAGCGTTCGACTGACGTCGCTATGATTATTAGAAAAAAAAGAAGATATTAACAAAATATGACGGTAACCTCCACTAAAAATTTGAAGAAGAATAAGAAGAATTTTAGGAATATAAATATGTAAATTGTGAGACAATCAGCAACCTTTATTTTATTTTATCGATATTACGTTAGTTTAAAGCCCACTTGATGAAGAAAACATTGGTAGAATTCAATATTCTGAGGAATTTATCAAATTTGTCTGAGTTGAATGCGTCAGAAGTCCTTAGGATCAAAATAATGTTTAATTAACACTTAACTATAGGCCTAAAACTAAGTTCCTGCGCTGTTCATCTGTTTTATTCTTGCAATTTTGATTTGGTCACGTCATGATGTTTCGTACCATGAATATTTTGATGGATTTATTTTGTTTATGCTAAAACAAGCGCATTCAAAAGTTTAGCAAATTGCCAATTAGGGTGCGACTTGGAAACAGTATAGTTGGCAAGAATAAACGATTGTCACCTTTCAGTCCTCCATAAGGTGGGTTTCTCAAGATCCGACTGGGTCAAGAGGTCGAAGATTGATCACTAAATAATTTATCATTCCTACTGGTGCCTGCCAACGAACACTGTTGACTCGGAGTCGTACTCGGTTTCTGAGGTGATGAAGATTTGTGTCACCTCGGAAGCGTTTCCCCCCGGAGCCCAAAAACAACTATTACTTTCAGGGCCGTTCCCTAATGATAATTTATGGGTGTCTGTCAAAGGGCCGCAATCCACCTGTAGCTAACATACTCCTCGAGCGTCTGGGGCCAATCCGACAACGCAATCAGGCGGCACACTTAGGCACCTTTCCGGGATGAAAAATGGCAGACAGAGGTTCCGAGTTAATCAAATTTGATTTTCCCGGGCCGGGAGCGAGGATTAATTGCCTGGATGGAAGCGGCATATTGACAACGTGTGTGGATTAGTGCGGGGTGCCTCAAGGTTCGCAATGGGTACCTTTCGAGGGCAATTAAAGCCCCCCTTTAGCCGGGGGCCCACAGATGTGATTGACAACTATTTACCCACCACCACCCCTCAGGTGTTATTATACATTTGGCTCACTCACATTTGGAGCAATCCAATTTTCGGAGTTCAGGCCACGTTTTTCGGCTTTTAATGGAAATTTCTCTTGCTTTTCATAACGTTTCTGGAGGAAAAAGGAGTGGAATGGTGGGCTGGAATTCATTTTTTGTTTGCTTATTCTTTCGAAGCCCCCATATCGCCCAAAATTTCATTCATCCGCATACCTTCTCTGTAAATATTTAAATTGAAATTCGTGGGCGGTGGGGGCCAACAATGGCGCCGAAACTGAGTTGAGGTGCAAAAATAAATTCTCTGAGACTTTAGATTTCTTTTCATGCAAGTCCCATGTGTTCCAAATGCTGCCTTCTATGTATATATGTATGTATGTATGTACCGACCGAGGACACCTGAGGCGCCTTATATGTATATCTGCTTTTAATTAAAAAGAATGCATACCTGTCGTGGCAGTGTGATTTCCATAAAACTCAGTTTGTGGCGATTAGTTGAGATTTTGTCAAGGATTAAGGCATGGCAAAATCAAGAAAGGAAAATATGAAACCGGAGTATCTCTACCGCGGGATTTATTATCGCAGACTAACTACACTTTTAATATAGAAGAGGTATATAGCAAAAAATACTTGGGAATCTTCTTAGCGGAGAAAACATCCTTGATAGCATCTGACACGGAAAATATTGGCTTCCGACTAAGCTCCTTTGCCGGCAATTTATTAGAGCTCGGCTCAAACGGAGAAAATAAATTTTTAAAAAGGATTTTTGAGGCAAAGAGATGGGATTTGGGGAGCTCCAGTAGTTTTTCCTATGATTTCCGACCGTAAGCGGATTATGTAGTGGCACAGCTGTAGAAGGTTTAGATGAGAAATACTGTACTTCGACGTTGTGCAGTTCAGAAGGTTAGGCGGGTTTTAGTCTAATTATTATCAGATCCAAGTAAAAATTATATATTTCTTCTACTCTACTTAAATGGATAAATTTTGACAATAAATATCATATTTGATGTTTATGATGAAGATGTTGAGAAAATTGCTTAGAGGAATTCAAAGAAATATGCTCTGAAGCTTTTATATCTCAGGTTGTGATGAAATGAAAACAAATGCTATTTAATTTTCGTTTCTTTCCTTAATCTATAAATATATATGTTTTTGATAAATTATTAACTTTTTAACTGATCAATTTAGTTTTTAAATCAGATTGCAGTATCTTGTAATTGGTCTTTTGACTGTATATAATCGATTGAATACATAAAGAATAATAAAGAATATTTTATAACTATGTAGTGTAGATAATATTCGTCGTCAAAAATTAGAGCGACCTTGATTAGCAATTACACATTTATAAGTAATGCCTTATTTTTAGATTAGATCTTTTCATACTCCGTTCAATACTTCACTTCTGACATTTTTTGTTAATCGGAGCTTTATGAAATAATAGAAATAACAACACAGGGTCTATTCTATAATACTATTACTAAGTAAATTTCTATCAGAGACAAATTTGTACATACAAAATGCAGAACTTTTTTGTTTTTAATAATAGCTTGAAATTTTCTCGTCATGCTCTCAACCAATGCTTCAGCGTAAGGAGTTATATGTCCCTGCGCGTTGTGAAAAGTACGTATATTTAAAAAATTATTTTAAATGTTATCAAGTGAAAAATATAAAAGAATGTCATGAAATTATAACAAAAAAATAAATAAATATATATATATATGTATATATAACATTTTTTTTTCTCGATATTAACTATATATAACATATAACTATATTATACCAGAATTATTCCAAGTTCGTTGGATTTATGACTAATCCCAATATTAACATCATTGTTTATGTGGTCAAATGGACAACTGATATAAACCATGGCGCCTCCTTGTCAGCATGATAATCTCACCAAAAATTATTCAATCTGCAAACATCAAAAATAGACTTGTAAAATAACCTAATATCGCCTGACGGGGGGATTTTTTTCAATAATAGAAAATGTACGGTGTTTCAAACTTCAGTACGGAAATTTTGAATAAAAAAATGTATGTTCAATTATTTAAAAACTATTGTTTAACCAAAAATTGGAAAAAAAACCATTGGTAACACTATAGAGAAATTAATTATCTAGATTAAAAAAAAGCAAATATTAAAAATATATTGAAAATTGATTGAGTAATCGTGCGGACAGTGTCTAAAAGCATAATAATAATAATAGTAATAATTTATATCATTTGTGTACAAAGATAGATAGGATCTTTAGCGTACACAATTCATGCGGCAATATTAGGAAAGCAAGCAAAAGAAAAATAGAAACAAAATATAAAAAAAGAGAGAAAAAATAGTTTCGAGGAAAATGAGATTAGAGTAGTTAAAAAATGAACTTAGGCTAGTCTCCTATTCCAGTTTCGTATTGTATACCTTCTTCCTTCATAAACTCCACAAATGGAATTAAATGAACTCTAACGAATTTATTTTTTAAAGATACCGGCTAACAAGTGAAATATGAAATGCAGCTGTTGAGGGAGTTATTCAGATAGACGTCCCAAACCGACGCACGACTGCTTTTAATGCTATAACTTTGTCATGGAATGGAATTTCCTTTAAAACAATTCTTAGAAGTATAGAGAATAAAAATCTGTAAACAAAAAGATTAATTTTTAAAAATTGCTGTGGTCACATATTCTTTTCCGTGTTCTGGCAGGTTATCTACTGTCTTTGTTGTCTTATATCGCTCTAACCATTTATGCACAAAGTATTTCGATTTTTTAATTATTTTAGTAGCTGCTGGGTAGTAAATTTGGTACTCGCCGGTGCGTGCAGAGAAAGACCACTTCGCGAAAGACGCTCGTTCGGCTCAGGGCCAGAGTCAGAATGAGTTCATTACAAATTAAATTCCATTGAAATTCAAAATTCATTGGAATTGTACTTTGTAATTGATATGTTGAATTCCTTAGTTTTGGACTTGAAAAATTCTTCTTCTAATGGAGGAATTTCAATTGTTAATTGATAGTGATCTACTATTTAGTAATGGACTTGAATTATTCGTCAATTCCATTATAAGGAATTGAACTTGTAATTTCATTTTTCTCCATTCTAAAAACGAATTTTGAAAGTATTTTGAAAAAAAGGAATTTACTATTTGAGGAAATGAATTGCAACTTCTAGGAACTGATTCCCAAAAAAGGCTCTAATTCTTTATTTTTCTTACTTCCGTCCAAGGCTTTTTACCACAGCGTCGTAAAAACACTCAGTCCCTCTTGGATTATTTCTGAAGACCTACCTTCTGAAAGAGAATTACATAAATCGATTTCTATCCAATCCTTACTATGTAAACGTACTGATAATTAAGGAACTGCCGCTCATAGAAAGAGCTTTTCGAACAAACACGCCTTTAATTTCCTCGTCACCGACTGAGAGATTATTTTCCTTTGCTAGTATAGTGAACTTTGAAATGCTGAAATAATGAAAGGCAACGCACATTTCTTAAAGTTGTTATATGCTTTTCATGCATTAAAATATTATTCTATAACTATTGAATTTAACTTATTTTTGCAAATTTATTAATTTAATATATTTCTACTTAATTCAAGATTTCTATTTGCGAAGTGAGAAAGATGAGGAATTAGGTTTTTAGTAGTTGGAATTCATTTCCTCAAATAATAATTGATTACATGTTGGTAGAAATTCCGTGTTTTTTCAATGACTTTCTAAATTTTTTTTATAGAATGGAGGAAAAATAAATTACAAGAACAATTTCTTATAATAGATTTGACGAATAATTCAAGTCCATTACTAACTAGTTGATCATTATCAATTAATAATTTTTTATTTTTTATTATTCTTCCTAATGGACTTGAAATATTTTTCAAGTCCAATACTAAGAAATTCAACATATCCAGGAAATTGTAATAGTAATATAATTGGATTTACCTAGCATTTTAAGGATTTATATTTAATCCTCGTTCCTCGATTCAAAGAATAATAATATTACGTATTATAGTATGAACTATAGTGCAAATAGTGTAGCCCTGGTTATATAATTCAGAGCCTGAAAACATGCTTTCATAAGCCAATACATAAAGACGACAAATCTTATTGTCAACAAAACATTCAGCATTTGAATTTATTAATCCAGGATTCATTCCATTCACTGTGTTAATCCCGTGAAATTGTCTGTTTTTGTTGCTCCGTCTTTTCGATAAGAACGGAAATCCGAAATCCAATTTGTAAATTTCCAAAGCCCGTCTTGTTCCGATCCAATTGAATTCTTTAATCACCTGATTTCTGGGTCGTTGCTCCTCCCGGCAATTTTTTTGATGTCTCCCCACTCGGTGTTTTTTGTGAGAGTTTGTGTCAACCAAAAAATGATCCATCGATGAATGGTGATTTCCTCAATTCTCCCCCCAACCTAACCATATGGCGGGTATGTGCCGACCGAACTTCGGTGGAAAATCAAAATTTTTCCCGAATCATGGGTAATGGCTGCTGCGCCACCAAGCGGGCTTCAGCCGCAGTGGAAACAAGGATCCTGGATCCGAATTCCCGGGCCCGGTGCAGGATGACTGTCTGGCAAATATGTGTGTATTATTCCCCCGATTTGGTGAGCTTCTGTTGTATCCTGAAAGTAAATAGGTCTAATGACCCGAAAATGAGATTTTGATGCGAAGAAGATGAGCAGCAATTTCTCCCTTTTTACAGAGGCATCCTGTCCCATCCCTGGAATCTGTCGGGTTCTGTTCTGCTTGTTCTGCTCGCTTCGATTTGTGTGTTTTGTTATATCGCCCGGTGTGGCGGAGCGGTGCGTTTTTCACAATTTTTTCTCGCTCTTTTTCCACTCGGGAATCGGGATCCCTTTTGTATATAGACAGGGACCGGGACCGGGACGGGGGCAGTGCATCCACCTTGTCGCACACCCTCAAGAGCTCTATGGGGAGATTGATGGGATAATCGACATTTGATGTTGCTGAGAAATGGCGGCACGATGAGTTGAGTCGATGGCGAATGAAAATATTTATGCCAATAAAATGAATGCATAAAGGAACTGTCTAGCGTCATGATGACTGGGCGAGTTGCTCGTTGTGGCATCAGTTGATTGATAGGCGATTTTTCGGGATAAACGATCCCGGCGATGGCGATTGAATTAGTCTCGGCAAACTAGCGAGTTTCGACAGTAATTTATTTGTCGACAAACAGAAATCCATCAGTCCTTGAAGTGGTTAACTAGGGTACATGGACAAGACGTCAGAATCTTGAAAGCTCTTGGCCTCAACTTTAAAAGAGTAATAAATATTTCGGAATTTAATAAAGGAAATCCTTTGACAAAAATATGTAAAAAATTGGCTATAGATATGTAGATAGAAGAGTTGTTCAAGTGGTACGACCATTAAATCTAATAGTCCGAAATACAAAATTCTTAAAAGCTTTTTCCCTAATATTTATGGCCTTATTTACAATCGCAATCAAAAACCAAAAAACTATAAAACATATTTGAATATGAGACAAAAAATATGTGATATCTAAATGCACAAGTTATATACATAGAAAATAAAAAATAAAAATACTATAATTTATAGTATATACGGTATTCAATTATTTTTTTTTTTGTATTTCTAGCACCAATCATGGTCATTCATTGTGTGAATATTACTTCCTTAATTTTTGATTTTTAATTATATTTATGGTATCTAAATAGGTCACTGAACCAGAATTCTTGTGAAGAAATGAAAATTTATATTCTTATTCTATTTATTTGTCCAACAGTGATTGAGTTAGACTATTTCTTTATTTTGTTTATTTCTAAAGGCTGATGATAGACATATACTAGACTGAAAAAATTAATAATCATGTTTTGAAAAGTATACCATATTTCGTGATATAGTTTATGAAGAACGGAATCACAATGATCATTTAGAATCTATTTGAGTTATGTATTTTTTGAAAATCTGATACCGACAGTAAAATTTCTATCATTTCGGATTGGACCTTGAAACATTTTTGAATCAACATAGGGGAGAGGGTGGCAAGATGGGGTACTTAAGGTTTGAAGATCAATAAAAGAAAACTTTACGTAGTGAGACATTCATATTTATGTTTTAATTAACAACTATTTATTACTGTTCTAATATTTGGTGAAATTAGGAACTTTTAATTATAAATGTTAGAAAAATAAATAAAAATAAAAATAAAAATAAAGGTGTTTTGCCCCGTCTTGCCCCATGGTGATGGTAAGATGGGGTACCCCCCTGAGGTAAGATGGGGTAATGAGAATTATCAGACAGAATGATGATTATTTCGACTGGCACAACTCGCAGACGTGGAAGGCTTCGTCATCATCATCGTCGATTCCTGCACAGCTATTATGTGCCCATTTTCCACAATTTGAGAATAATATCCACCCTTCAATGGAAGCGGAATATACTTCTATACAATACATACATGGCGTGTAGTCATTACCCCATCTTGCCTACCGTGCCATTTTCTAATAATAATTAAAACAAAAAATAAATAGCCGGCAATCTCAAGGAAACATAATGTTTACCTTATTGTAGGTTAGTTTAAGCGTCAATAGCAGTCACACTTCACCAGCTAGTATTATTTAACAAACCACAGTCACGTGTCAAACTGGGAGAAAATGTGATAAGCACTTTGCAGTAAAACAGTTTTTTTTAGATTATTTCGCCACGCGTACACTTGAGAACAAATAATGGCCGGACAACTGACAGGTGTCATGGCGGCGCATCGAACGATGCCTGAACGAGCGTGATTGGTCAGTCTAAACTGTGAATTTCGCTGGGTACACCGTCTTACCCGCTACCCCGTCTTACCTCGATCTCCCCTACCTAATTTCTTTATTTACACTTTATTTACTGTATTTATATTGACTTTAGTAAAGCTTTCGATAGGATTTCCCACAAGGTTCTTCTGTCGAAGCTTTCATACATCCTTGTTACTGACGAGATATTATATATTACTGATGTTCAGGATGTTGTGTCTAATTTCGAGCTTCTTATTTACGTGAAAGATGTTAAAGTATTTAAAGAGATTGCCTATTTTGATGACTGTCTTTCATTGCAGGATCTTATTCGTTTTGTAGATTGGTGTGAGCGTAATCGTCTTCTATTAAATGTTGATAAATGTTTTGTCATGCCTTTTTCTCTGAGTATTCTCTCTGATAACTTTCATTATATACTGGGTGGAGTTTCTTTAAAAGGTACCAACCTGGGTATTGTGCTTGACCGAGAATTAGATTTTAGGCTAAAATTTGACTGTATAATTAATAAAAGTAATTCTGTGTTAGGTTTCTTAAGGTTATGGTTTAAGGAAATCAGGAACCCTTTTGTTCTCAAATCGTTATATGGTATGTAGGCACACCGATTCTTGAATATGGATTCAAGTTTATTCTCTGTTTAGCTCTGAATGGTTTACCCTGGTAGAATCTTCTGGAGCTACCTTGTTACTAGCATAGACTGATATATATATTGTATATATATAACAGATAGTTTTGCAAATATTGGAATGTCGCTTTGAGGTATCTAGAGTCGGTTTTTTTCCATTTACTATTGGACGGTGAATTGAACTGTCCGAGCTGTTATTAAGTTTAGCATGAGAAATTGTGCAAAGGAGAAATTCCGAAAGCATAATTTCTTAAAGCTTGAGTGTGTCGAACCTGTTATGCAATGTTCGATCTAATTGAATTCCTTAAGAGCTTAAGGCATCTTATAACAAATATTTTGATGCAATAGATTTGAACTTTAACAAATGTGATATAAAATGTAGGCTTAGGAGTATAGAATTGTAGTTTTATAATTTCAATTTTATTTTAATGATATATTTTAGTTAAGTTATATTTTGTGTACAGTCAGGGCTGTTATCTATTTGTTTTATAATAAATTTATATCTTTTATTATACAATATGGAGGATTTTCAGCAGTAAGAAGTAGAACGATTGACATTTTAGCTATGTATTGTAATTGAGTTATATATGTATATCATATTAGTGCCGAATTTTGCGAACCTGTAGAAGTTATATAAATATTCTTAAGTGGGCATTCTCATGTGACCACTTCGAAAAATCGATTTTATTTTCATATTTCGATAGTAAAACCTATCGAAAATATGCTGTGAAATATTCAGACCGAAATTCCTAGTATTAAATAATTTACAACTGATAGTCGCCGACGCACCGTAAGCGACTTGTTCTGCTCTTGAAACTTTAAACGCATTTTTCTCGAAACATCATTTTCTAAAACTGTCATGGTCCTAAAAAAAAAACTATTCAACCGATTGCTTTGAAATTTATATATGTTCTTCTACTCATTAATAGTTATCGTCCCTACCAAAATTGCTTATTTTCGAAAATATTTTCTTATTTTTTTAAACGATTTTTAACAAAAAAAAAAAAAAAAAAAAAAAGAAGATTTTCGTAACTTTTTTTCTACAGTCCGCCTTTTTTTTTCAGTGAAATTGATTAATTTTGGTAGGGACGATAGCGACAGACCTACTGAATAATAATCCATTCGATTTTTTTATTTGAGACATGAACAGCCGCTATTACCATGACCAGTGACCTCCTTTTTTTTTGGTGTCTAATTTAATTAAAAAAAAAAAATATATATATATACAATATAAAAAATGTAAAATAAGAAAAAAATTTTTTTTTGTTATATAGTTTAAGATACAAATAAAAACATATAAAAAAATTTAAATTATTGAATTTTATTGTCTTATAAAAAAAAATTCTCTAAAAAGAGGTAAAATTTATGTGTTCACATGAGAATACCCCCTTAAATAAAATAGAAAGATAGGAATGGAATTAAGTTTGGCAGTAGGCCAATGTCAAAAAACAATCTAACTCTAAATTACTTTCATGAAATGTTAATAGTATACGTTTATGACATTCTTCGAAATTTTTTATCCTTCTTCTCTGAGCAAACATAGATTCTATAGATCATTAAGATGTCAATAAACGAATATATGTTACGATTCGGTATTTTAAAAACAATGAACTAAAAGATGATATTAAGAAAAAGTTATGGAGAAACTTATTATCATCATTTATAGAGCTGAAGGCGGACTCAATGTCCACAAATTGGTTTAGGGTCTCCGTTGAAATGACGCCGTTGTTTCTTTTGACGGGCAAAATTTATGATATGATCGAGCAAAGTCCTAAATATGGGTTAATGGCTCCCTAACTCAAAAAACTGTCTAAGTAATAAACCTTCAGATATTGTCGATTTTGTGAGGAGAAAAGTTTTATTCAGTGAATTTGCATATGTTACACGCATGTCGGACTTGATGGTTGGCGATTATTGCAAAACTCTGTAGGTTCTATGGATTTTGGCCAACGCCTAGTTCCAAGCGGAGGAGGCACACGTTTAATTTCCCTTAAGTGTAGCAATTATTCAAAGGCCCAACATTTGGATTTCTCGCACAAGGCTCCAGCAAATTAAGTCGTAACGAATTTAATGGGCGCAATAACGACCCAATCTAAGGTAAATTTATTATAGGCGTTGGGGGTGGGTCTCACGCAATTTTATGGCAGTGCTGAAATGCGAAACTATGTGTTTCTGAAAGTTCGAAGTCGTATACGGCGCACTTGGTTACATGACAAAGTGCCGCAAATGCGAACAATTCAAATTCAATTCAAACCAGCGAATCGATTCAGACCTGAGATACCGCGGCGAGGTAAATAGAATAGATAAAACGACGGTTGGGCGGAACGGTGCTGTGTATGTAATGTAAATAGGTGTGTTAGCAACATAACAAAAATAACCAAAGAAAAGCAGCAGATTTAAATGGGAAACGTTTTTGGCGCGCGAGATTAATGGGCTTAGCGATTTGCGATGACGTTGTTCTACCTCGAAGCAAGTAAATTCAAGTTGTCTGCAGCAACTTTTCTGGATGGGGCATTTTAAGGTCAAGTTCACACAACCTTTCCCCATTATACCTTTCATGGGTCAAGTTTGAGAAGGGTCTAGGGGCGTAACGTAAGAGTGCCAGATGCAAATTTTCTAACTGCCCGAACGAAGTTTTTCAGAGTAACAAAAGAGGGCAAGGATCCGGTCTGAATAAAACGAATTTAAAAATATACAACGAAATTTTGACGATGGCATATGTCCAGTGGTCAGATGTGATATGGACAAATATTCAGATATTCAAATCGGGGGGTGAATTCTCAAGGGTTTTTCTCACTAAATCGGAGAAATCGTTGAGGATCTATACCCGGTATCCAATAAGGTGTTGACAGATAGCCTCAGAGGGTCTGTCCTATTCCACTGCCACGCGCCTGTTGATTTCCAGGGATAAATATGCTGAGCAAGTTTCTTTTTCGCAATACCTCGGCGAGATCCGTTGGCATGGCGGAATCCATTTGGCATATGTAATCAGGACATTTACATGCAGGAGAGGGCCGCCGAGTGTCATGTAAAGTGGGAGGATTCTGAGGCGGCCCAATAAAATCACTCCCATTCGCAGAGTACCGACTTTATGCGTCTTTATACAAATTTATGCGGATTACGACCGAAGAGGCATTTTCTTGCGCACTTTTATAGCGTGTTCCGTAATGCTTTTATGGGCCGCTTCAAAGGAGACAAATTGCCGCTTACCGAAATGAATACATTCGGGGTGTTTATTAGCCGGAGGAGTGGCACTTCGACACTCGTAAAGCATTTTACTGGCTAAGAGTTCGCTCCGAGACCGACGAATGCCCCGAGGGTTTTGGACGTCTTCATATAAATTTTATTAAACTCCGTTCCACCTTCTGCTTCAAATTACCCCTAAAACGCAACTTCATATAACTGAGCTGTGCTCGGTTTCTCGTAACTGCACTAAAACCTTTTAATTAATTAAGACCTAATGCCCTTGAGCTCAGCTGCACAACGATCTGATCCTGGAGTATTCTGGCCATTCTACTGCAATTCATTGTGGTGAAGTAATAAACAACATATTTGGTATACATAAACATCAAGGTATCCCATAATGAATTATGTCATTTTTATGAGGCAGGTTAGAATATCTTATACATTATAATTTGGAAGTACGTGATGCAAAATATACTCTTTATATATGTACTAGCTTTTATACATACATTACACTGTCCTTGTAGAATCATTTCACTTGTTTTACTACAATAAAGGGATAAGATATATAAAAGCATTTTAATTGGTTCTGTTTAGAGCCTAAAGAACAAAATTCTATTTGTATTCGGTCCGTCGTTCATTAAACTTTACTTTTGAATCTTAAGATTCTTGAAAAAATTTTAAGATCTTACGTTAGGATCTCCAGGATAAAATTAATACTCCATTCTATAATCGGAACATAGAGGAGTTAAAGAGTTAACAAATTTTAGTTAGCTACTGAACCTCTTATTTGCTCCTCCTAGTTTTTAGTGGAAACAATAAGTTTAAAATAAAATTGAAATTTTGATTCGGAAAAATTAGATATAACTCGTTATCAAAATATCAAGTGACAAGTTCTAAATCCCGAAAGCTTATAAAAAAGGCTGCTTTCGGGGTAGCAGGCATCATTTGATACCAGCCTCAATTCATACTTGATATCTGAGTTTAGGATAGTGTCAAAAATTGGATTCTTGAAAATTTATATAGACTGTTAAAGGGTTCCTAGCTATAAGCATTGACTTTTGGACCTAAACCAAATCTTCCATATACTTGAATATAATTGCTCATTATGATTAATTATGACCTTATAGAGGGTCAATCAACAATCATCTTGTGTCTAAGAGCATGTATGTGAGTCATTGCAGAGCAATTAGCTTGAATCTCACTTCATTCATTTTTATTGCACTTTATGGGTAGCAATCGCTCATTTTCACTTGAATATCATATGAAATGATGAAAACGAAACAGGAAGCTCAATTCCCACCGGGGACCATTATTTTTGATGATGAGACTTTTCGATTGAGTCTTACCAATCCCTCAACTTTTAATTTGGAATTCCTTAGCTCTCGAACCAAGTGAATCAATGGAATAATGAATATACGAATAATTGCTCAAAAAAATGAGAACCTTCCACTCCTTCAATTTTCATCATTTTTGGCATACATGTATATCTTGACGCCCTTTATCATATATCTCATTTCCAGCTCTGGACACTCAAAGGAAGCTGTTACTTACTGACCTTGAAGATTCACACGAATAATTGCTCAAAAAAATGAGACCCTTCCACTCCTTCGATTTTCATCATTTTTGGCATACATGTATATCTTGACGCCCTTTATCATATATCTCATTTCCAGCTCTGGACACTCAAAGGAAGCTGTTACTTACTGACCTTGAAGATTCACACTGCTTCCAAACTTCTCATTTCAATTTACATATATATGTTTTCTCACTGTCATTTCAAAGTACATTAGTATATGATACAACTACAGCAATCTAAAATCCAAACTCAATCTCTGTTGGACACTAGGAGGACCTAATGTTCAAAAGGTTTTCGCCCTCTAGTTCCCCTGTTTTTTGATATACGAAATAAATATGGTACCTCCAAACTTAACTCATAAGGACACATCCATGTATGGTATAGGTATGGGATTTTCTTGCTTAGGTCCAAGCGGACACGCTTATAGCTAGGAACCCTTTATGATGGTGATAGAGTGCCCATAAAGTTGTTAATTCAGTTTGATACTTGCGGCTTGATACTCTAAAAAATGTGGCTTACTTCGGTATAATTCGTCAGTTCCACGAAGTGTGAAGTATTCGTCTTGGTATCTGAGTCTCGTTAAATAAGCCCTACTTTGGAAAAAATCTTATTAGATGAATTTAATTAAGGTACTATTACCGTGTAGAATGCTAAAAATTGACATATATTCAACAATTTTTTTTTCACTTTCTTTATTATATATGGTTATCAAACTTTTTTTACAGTATTAAACAGTTCTTGAAGATTACGAAAAAAATTTTTATTTTTATTTTCTATTAATTGTACATTTAATAGAGGGCGCTCAAATTTTCTTCTCAAAAAAAACATTGCTGCATGGCGGACAGTTAATCTCTGGAACGGTAAGTCTGAAACATAAAATTCAAAAAGAGTTACAAAAAGGAAGTGTTCTTACGTGATAGTTTACCAGAAAAATTGAAAAATCATTAAAAATAAAAAAATGGCGGACATTTGAAAATTTTTTTCAAAAATCGCCTTTTTTTCGACCTTTTTTCAGACTCAAAAATTTCATATATTTTTTTTGTGGTCAAATTGTGGTAAACTATCACACAGGATATAAAAACGAACAAAATGCTTCAAAGTTTATTAAAATCGGCCCAGTAGATCCGGAGATTAACTGTCTGCCAGTTAAAAAAACCTAAACTCGAGAAAAACGCGTTTAAAGTTTATTTAGAACATAGAACAGCCGAGAGCGCGCTTCAATTGAGTCGTTATATCTCGGCACTGGCTTCGAATTTCGATTTAATATTTTAGACAGTTATTATTGAAGGTATAAAGAATCTAAAAATGTAAAAAAAAAAATTTATTTTTTGAAAATTCTAGACGGTAATAGTACCTTAAGTGCAATAACATTAAGTTCTCTTCGTGGGAGAAATTTATATTAACGAAAATTTTCCAAATATACCTATCTCCCGATTTGCACTTTACTCTCTTTACATGAAATGAGCACTCGAGTGATGAAAGGGACATAATATCAATCAGGAAAAAAGGATTTATAGTCTATGGAAGTTATGAGAGTAATTAAATTTTTAAGAATATTGATTTCCTCTTTCTTATAATTTTATATATTTCATTTATTTTACACTTCATTTGACTGACAAGCATCAAAGCAATGGAATTATTTATGGAATTAATTGTTTAAAAAGAATGGAAACAGCTTTTATTTAATTTTATATAACTCTCAGCGAAACAGGGAGTATGAAATTCACAACGCAAAGTTTATTTTTCGACATTTAAATATCTAAAAATATATACCTACTCTACAATGCTAAGATTACAAATAACAAATTAAATTCGTATGCGTAACTCCAAATAAAAGTTCTCATTCTTTGCATGAATTAGCGAATTTAACGTAGAAAAATACAACAATTAAAAAAAATTATAAATATTCGTTTAAGAATACCATTTCTCAAATTTACATGTCACTCAAATAACTCAAAGGCAGTTTTTAATTGTATTATTTAGAGTTGTCCTAATTTTATCACAAAGCCTCGACTGTCCAAATATTCAGCACACCTCATTGTAACTGATATCCAGCAAACCTCATCGCTTTTAGCTGAAATTCCACAAATATTTATTATTAAGCAAATCTGCCAAACAATACAAATGCCTAAAAGCATAAAATTTACTGCCGAAGGCTTCTATTGTTGTTCTTCTGGTCGCGTATTTTATTTGTTAGATTTTTTTCCCCTTTGTTTTGTTTATTGGCTGATTGATGTACCACTAATCCCCCGATCGCATGCCAAACAACTGCGACATGGCCAGCAGAGATTATTCAACCACCTAACGTTTTCCCCGATTATAATGTTTACAAAAAGCCCGCGGAACCGATGGATATCTATCAATAGCTGCGAAAAAGACTCGCAATAGTGAGCTAAACCAATGACCGTGACCATAACACTCGTTTTCAGGCTATTTCCATTTTATATCCGCGTTGTACATAGTCATGGTCCGTCTCAGACTCCTCGGCTGGTTTATGTAGACCATCAGCCCACTAAAGACCCTGAGTCAGCTACGAAACAAACTACATAGCTTCAAATGGCTTCAGGTGGCAATTTCAAATTAAAAAACAGAAAACGTTGTGTCCCCGAGCTGATCAATTCGCAAATTGCAGGCAAATTTGCTTCACAATCGCAACCTACACGCAATTTCGTTGACAAAAGTTTATTCATTTGACGAATGAGCTCGAGTTATCGGTTGATGGCTCGGATTGATAAGAGTTTGTGTCACAAGGTAGCAATGCCCCTCAGCGCCATCAGCTAGCTAGTCACATTTCCTTGTTTGCTCAAAGTGATTTATAGTCCAATTAAATTTTCGATTAGCAGAAGCGAAATTTATGCAAATTCGAATTTGTTGAGAGTTACGCTTGCGAGATCAGATCACGACAATTGGGCACGAGGCGCATGACTTATAACTAACTAATCAAACGATCCTAGATGTGGTAGGCTTGTAAAAGATCAATCATTTGACAATGTTGCTTAATGCAATATGAGAAAATTAAGAAAATCGTACTATTTTAAAAGGTTCACTGCTGTGCTTGTGTTTTAAAGATCAACTTGTTTTCTAACGTTAAATAGCAAGGTAAAAAAAAAAAGTTACAAATACTATGCATGAAGTAGTTTTCCATTAAATGTCTTGTTAACCTTCTGGACCATTTAAATGGAGTATCTTACGTAGTTTTATATCAAAAAGTGTCTTTACTGATCTTTATTGAAATATGAATGTTTAAATACCTACATATTTTCATTCACTTTGAAGAATAAAGTAAAATGCTACTGATTTAGGTCACCACTACGCTTACTAAAGCCAAATACAAAAGAATTACTCAAATCAGCTTTGGATATATAGTATAAGAATAAAAGGTAATCCGGAAGCGCAACTATTTCTTCATTAGTTCAGAATGAATTATTATATGTACCTATACATACATATTTCATGTTATGAGTTTAAGAAACTCACTCTTCAGATATTCTTCAATAATATTAAAGATGAAATAACAGATTTTGATCACTTATGATCGAAGGGAAGGAGAAATATATCAAAAGTGTAACTTCTCAAAAAATAACTTTAATATCAGATAGAATTATTCCCATTTGCTGTATTCTGGAAAGAAGGTTATTGTTTGTAAGCATGATCATTGATCAAGATTCTTGATGAGCATGATCAGAGGAATCTATTTAAAAATTATAAAACTATCTTGTTATTTGAACCACTTATCTAGTTGAAATGATATGACGGAATTAGTTTAGGAAACGACGTTAATTTTTAACATTAGTACGACCCACCCGTCAAATTGATTGTTTTTTTACTTTGTGACATTATATAATAGGACACTATTCATTAGATTGTCATATCTGCATACTTAATTGCAAGGCTGTAACCAAGGGGGGGGGGGGGGGGGGGGGGGGTTAGGGGTTAGAACTCCCCCGAAACTCTGAAACTTAACTATAAATATACATGATTTTTTTAAGAACAGAAAAAAATGCATGTAGCATGAAAGGGTTCAACAATCAGATGGGTAAAACTTCCGCTCTTGTTTTTTCTTTGACAATAATGAAATATGTTAAAGACATGTTTGTGTCGCAAATAATTTTTTATTCCAATTTTTAATTTAATAAAATTAATTAATTTTTATTTTTATGAAAATATGTGCAACTGTTCGACATATTCAGTTAGATTCAGTTGAGTTGAGTTTTATTTACATTTTTAATTTTGTAATATTTAATTCTTTAAAAGTATGTTCTTGTATATACAAAATGTAATAATTGTAAATTTTTTCCTTTTTTCATAAAATATAAAAATTAGTATAATTTCTATATCGATGTAACTTTAAAAAAATAATAAGTGATGTTTTTCTCATACTACAAAGGTAGTAGTTTCAAGTTTAAAATAAGCGCTATCTTCTACAAAAAAAAAATGAAATAATGCCCTCGGAATGAAAAAATGTAATATTTCGGATCTGAACCGTATCTCATCGCAAAATTCATTAACAAAGGTAACGAAATAATAGGTCCTCTCCTAGGGAATAAATATTGGCGCCTTTGTGGAAAATCTATTGGATTAAGCAGAATGAAATTGCTTGACTATAGTTTGCTATTCAAGCATTGGGAGAAAGAATTATTTCCGAACATATGTATTTATTTTGTTGAATATTTTTGCAAGCCTACCAGTTACAACATGTGCAGCTGACCGATCATTTTCTACTTTACGAAGGCTGAAAACATATTTATATAGCCCTCATGCATGGACGGAGTTACGGAGGAGGGGGGGGGGGGGGGGGGGGGGGGGGGTCGCTAGTTTATCTTATACTTGATAAAAGTCTGCCCTCCAATGGATAATCTTTAATTCCGCCCATGCCCCATGCCCTCATGTCTGTACATCGTGACATCGACCTACATAACAGAAACAATAATTGATATGTTTGCTGCGAAAAGCCGAAAACTAGATTTAGTTATGTCAAATTGTTTTCTTTTAAAGTTTGTAAGATATCTTTTTCAAAAAAATTAGTGTTTTAAAAAATTAGACCTTTTATTTCGTATTTTTTTAATAAGAGTTAGTAGTATAGATATTTGTAAAAATATTTTATTAAATATGTATACATCTATTAAATTGAAATTAAACTTTATTTCAAATAAATATTTTAACGCTAATTTAAAAAATTGTCAATTTAGTTAAAAAATCTAAATTACCCTCCCCCCTTCCCCCCTCCCCCCTTCCTCTACCACTTTTTACTTTGAGAAATGTGATGTCTCAATTTTTATATACAGTAAAACCCGCTTAAATGCACATCCAATTTGTCAGAAAATTTCGTGCATTTAAACGGTTTGTGCATTTAAACGTTTTTAAGATAAATGCACATGTTGTGCATTTAAGAGAGCTCGGATTACTTTTTTTCAGTTTGGTTAATTACATAGCGTTCTGTTTTCGTCTTTACTTTACAAATTTTACCAAAATTAAACAATTACAATCCGCAATTTACAAGGTCCACCCGCCAAATCAAAAAGACTGAAATGTCAAAGCAAAGACTAACGAGAAAGTGTTCTTCTTCTTCTTTACCTTTAAATGGTAACCACCGAGGGGACAATGTAAAAGTACTACACTTCTACAGAGCTGTTCATTTAAAATATGTATAGTGCATTTATCCGGTTATTTTTTAATTCAAATAGGAAATTCGTGCCTGAAATTAATGTGCAAATAAGAGGTTTGTGTATTAAAGAGGTGTGCAATAATGCGGTCTTTGTTTCTACACATTAATAAGGCAACAAATTCGGTGCATTCGCATCGTGTGCAATAAAAGGAATTGTGCAGTAAAGCGGGTTGCATTTAAACGGGTTTTACTGTATTATATTTAAATTAAAAATCCGGACGAGCTTAAAAGATACTCTTTAGCTGATTAAAACAGAAAACGTATACCAGTTGAATTAGCCCACATTGTTGAATTAATTAGAAATATTTTTTCAGTTCACAAGCATTCCAGCAATAATAGGAATAATACCCTACAATAATAATATACATACCATTTTTATTAGATATATGTTTTGGGATTCCTCATTTGACTCGCTTTTGTAATTAAAAAAGAAATTATTTTTGAGTTACCTGAATTTCTAAAATTCCGAAATGAATTTTTTGCATTATAAGTTTTTTTTTTTTTTTTTGTGTATCTAAAACTATCTACGGTTATACAAAAATTCAGTAATTATTTACTTTAAGGTCCAACTCTCTGATGACCTTGCGCTTGAAGTGAGTTATTTTTGGCATCATTCTGAGCAAGTATATGTATATATATGGAGAGTGTATTTGGCTTCTTAATTTTTTTTTAGGTTGAAAATTAAATATTTCGTTCTACTAGTGATGTTTTTAAACTTAAAATTGAATTGAAATTGCATACCATAGGGCAGTTTAGGACAAATAGTAAATAACAAAGCATTTTTAAGTTTGTAGGAATCGATAGAAAGCTGAGCTTTAAAAAATCGATTTCACTTTTGTTGTTCTAGATGAGACTTTTTGTCTTTATTTTTCTATGATAATACCTTACTTGCACATTCATTCCTTGCTTTTATTTCTACAATTTTACGAATACTAATCAGCCACTCAAGTTCAGTAGTAGTCGTGTGACTTTTTCCGATTAATTGATAATTATGATGAATTGCTCTTACTCTATGTTGAGCTTTAAACAACCCCCTCCCTCTCTCCCTCCTTCCCCTCACTTTTCCCTGCCCTTGTCCAAATCGTCAACTCCCGAAAGGTTTTGAGATTGCATACCATAGGGGGTAAATAAATAATTTTTGGTTGATGAATAGGTTATTCAGTTTAGGGGGTTTTCATAACCCCTACAATCACTCACATTCATCTCGAGTCGATGACCCGTACAACATATCCCAAGGTCAAGGTCATCGGAGATTTAGATCTTCAAGTAAATAACTACCCATATATAACAAGATTGCTGTGAAATATACCGAGTTGAGTCTATGTATCTTTCCATGGTTATTCAAAATCCACCTTTGTTGGTAAACAACGGAAAGCATGCACTACATATATAATTTCAACATCTACTATGGAAGCAACTTGAAGTTGTGGGAGACTGGCGAGAGATAGAGAAAGACACAGACAGTGACAGACCACAATGCTTTATAATAAAAAATTAAACCAAAATTTAATGCTTCACCGTATGGAGAACTGAATCTCGTACCTGAAGAATCCTACCGGGAATATGGGGATGTGGTTTGGGGTCTTGAGGAGCATAATTGTCTGCTTAATAATGCAAAACTTTTGAGAAAGGGAGCTGCCAACTTAGAATTCTTGCTGCAAATCTGCAGCCTTTTTGCGTTCACCAATCAACTGAGAGACCCTCAGAGAATTGCATATTTTATCGCGGATAGGAGCGATTTGGTGTCAATAAAACTTCCCCTAAAGCAAGTGAAACTTCTTCGGTGAAGTACAGCAATATGCTGGGAGCCTTCATTCAGGCAGAAATCTTCAAGATACCTTCGATGTTTATACTTAAACTGAGAAGTTCCCACGATGTCTGCACCGTGTATTTATATTTTAGCTTTTGATGGATTCCTACTGAGCTTAATGAGTCGCGAAATGCGATGCTCAGATGCTTGAGTGTAATTCTGTCCACAGGACCCAGATTCCAGATTCCAGGTCCCACGAAAATTAGGACGGTGCTCCCTAAATCATTACGCATAAATTGCATACACAGCAGGGCTAAATTTGTTTGCGCTTCCCCCGACTGTTGGCTACGTTCGTTGGGTCATTCGTCGTATCTGTTATTCGTGCCCAGGACCAATTTTCATGGAGTTCGTTGGCATCCCAGAGCAGTCATTCCGAGAATCCCAAGCTGCGCTCCATCATAGCCCCTGGCAAGGAATACGCCCTGACGTTCCACGGTGAATTTATCATGTTTCATCGCGATATGAATTTTCCTTCCCCGCCCCGTACGTCTGCAGCATCCCTTGGACCAATTCTCTTCCTGGTGGGGGGAAGAGAGGGCCATCGCCGTGTTCGTATATCTCAAGATTGGGGAGTTATGTGCAGACGAGCTGGTGGATCTCGCCTGAGCAGTAAGTCATGGTTGACTGTTCTCCCACGATGAGCCGGGGCTGGTCCCGAGTCTCGGCCCTTTGAAATAGGGTTCGGTACTGGATTCAGTACTGGGTCCGGGACCGGGAAAGAGACTTTCGGGCGGGTGGCTGCTCGAATTACTTGCGCATCCCCCCAAGTTGGCCCGGGCCGCGAATGAGGTGATGTTTTGGGCATACAAGAAACACGTTGTGGCGATTTATTTCCTGCTCCCCAACAAAACGAATGAAATATGAAAAATTGAGCACATAAAATGGAGCCGGCGAGTATCTGCTCCGCCGAGCATACCTACTCAAATAATTGTTTTCCTTTCTCGTAACTTCCATTAGGTTCGGGATCGGGGCGGAAGTTTGCCATAAACGGTGGCTGGAAACCTGGAGGAAATTGCCCGCGCTCCTCGGCGGAGCTTTATGGCCTAATGAACTCATCTTTTGAAAAATTGTGCCGCACAAAGGGAATTCATCAGGTCTTTATGGATTTAACAAGGAACAGGAAATTGAATCGAAATTGAACTGTTTTGTACCCATATTGTTGTAAGCACCGCCCGCACGCACGCCGATTTATCTTGGACCATTTTGGGGATATTCAGGACATTGTTGAAGAAGAGGGATGAGCTCAGGTGGAAGAATTAATTGAGTTTTTTTTTTTTTTGTTGTTTACATTGATGATTTGGTAAACTTCTTACAGAGCAGAAGATATTGCTGATAAAGGTTTTACGATTTCTGCTTATTATCTCGAACTGCAAAGTTTGAAACATTTTCTCAAAGGGCTCATGTGGGCTTTTTATTCAATTTAAAAGTTAATTGTTGTCTTTGAAACCTACCCCAAATAATTAAATTTCTAACTGACAGGTACTAAAGTACACTGAGAGAAAAAAACGTTGTAAAACTGCATTAAATCAATAATTTTCAAATATAATTTGGGTCCAATGTATCTCGCATTAAACTTTGGAGTTAACAATTTTCATCGTCAATATGAGAAAAAACAATTTTGAAACAACATTGTAAACGTATTCTTCGTTATTAAATATATATATTACTAGCGGCCCCTCCCGGCTTCGCACGGGTGGACATATTTTTTTTATATTTTTACCTTTTATTTATATTTTGTTTTTGTTTCATTTCTATATTTTTTTAAACGCATTATCACATTATCTATGTATACTTACAATCCGAATTTGTTCATCGTTTTTTTATTTAAGTAACTTATTTAATCTTAAGTCAGACATATTACTTAGTATTGTTTTACATTTTTACAACATTTTACATTTTTATCTGATCCTACCTAATTAAATTTCCTAAGTTTTTTATATATTTACATTTTTTATTTATATTTTGTTGTTTTTTTTTAAATTTTTACTTTTTTTGTTGTTTTGGGTGTGTGTATTTATTTTAAAGAGTTTTTCTAAGTCATTGTAATTTTTACATTTCTGTATTTACATTTTTATTTTAAAGCTTTATTCAATTCTATTGGTTCTTACTTTTATTTTACAAAACTTTTACCTTAAAGCTTCACTGTACACTATGTTGGCAGTGGTATTTGTAGGTGATAACAAAACATTTTGATTTTCAGGAGATCCTACTCTAGAAAGGGCAACATACTACTGTGGGCAAAAAATAGTAAGACTTTTTAATTTAAATTTCGCGCGGAAATCCATTCGTCGAAATATTTTTTTTTCTACGTTGGTATGACTGTCAGTGACATCTGTGCCAAATATCACATCAAAATAACCATTAGTGTTTAGTATACGCTTGTCTTTCTGAAGTACAAAAAATGCATTCGGCGATTTTTACAATGAGTGAAATTATTCAACAAAGAAGTTCCATTAAATTTTGTGTGCGGAATCAAATTTCTGGTCCCGAAACGTTCAGAATGTTGCAAAAGGCTTTCGGTGATAATTGTATGTCGCGAGCAAGTGTTTTTGATTGGTACAAATTGTTCAAAGAGGGTCGAGAACGCGTTGACGACGAACCACGTCCAGGACTGCCATCAACATCAACTGATGATCAACATGTCAATAAAATCAAGGAATTGGTGCTCAAGAATCGACGATTGACAGTTAGAGACCTTACTGGTATCGTTGGAATATCGGAAGGATCAAAGAGGCCGGAATTATGGGCCGAAAACTCTTGGTTTTTGCACCACGATAATGCACCGTCGCATACTGCATTGATTCTTCGTGAATTTTTCGCCAAGAATTCAACCAATATCGTTCCACAACCACCGTATTCGCCTGATTTAGCTCCGTGTGACTTCTGGCTGTTCAGTAAACTCAAACGACCGCTCCGGGGAAACCGTTTTGAGTCAATTGAAGACATTAAACGTGAATCGCTACGCGCATTGAAGGCTATTCCGGAAATTGACTTTAACAACTGTTTTGAGGATTGGAAAAAACGTTGGCATAAGTGTATTGGGACCGGGTGGGATTACTTTGAGGGGGACGAAATAGATTTGGCAGAATAAATAAAGAATTTTAAAATTATGAACAAAGTCTTACTATTTTTTGCCCACAGTAGTATAATTGCCCATAAGAGAAGCACTCTTTTCTTAGGTCGATGCCAACAATCGAAAAAGTTTGTCCCTGTGATTTATTTATCGTAAGGGCAAACGATATCTTCACAGGAAACTGTAACCTTTTAAAGGATATAGGCAAATTTGTCGGAATCATCGGGATTTGCGGAATGTGAGCGAGCTGTCCGGCCGCGGGCCCAGTGATGATTGTTGCTACAATCACATTGTCTCGTAATTCCTTTATCAAAAGTCTTGTGTCATTACACATACTGGGAGGGCTTAAATTTCTCAATAGCATAATGGGAGTACCTCCTTTTAATTTTAGTTCGTGGGGTGGCAAGCCGGCAGGATTAAGGGAATTTAAAAATTCTTGTGGGTAGTGCACTGTATCTTCGATGTTGCACACGGTGTCAATAGATTTTTAACATTTAAAATCACCCGGTACTTTTTCCATAATCATTCTATTTATCTAATTTACTGAGACGTTTCTCGGTGACACTATCGCCCTCGAACAGAGCCAATTGAAATTTCTTTCTGTAAGATTTTCGATGTCGGGATAGATTGTGCCTATAAGAATTTCTAGACTGTTAACGGTTTGAGCAAATTCATTGTCCAACAATACTTGGGGGCTATTTGCAACTCTCGATGGTAATTTTCCATCTCCAAGTTGAAGTATTTTTTTTGAGAAATTTCCATTGTGGTTATTACTTAAATGTGCTCTCATATTTGTGCGCAAATTAAGAGTTTCAATTGATTGCCATAAAGGTGATGATTTGAGCCACGCTTTAATAACTTCGGCACGTGTACCTTTTGTTATAACCGGTAGTGTTTGGCGAAAGTCTCCAGCCAACACAAAGGTTACGCCCCTGATGTCTTTTAATGTGCGGTCCACAGCTTCTACATGAGCTCTATGGCTCCCAAATAATATTAGTGTGATAAATCTTGGTCTCCGTTGAAATCAAGAAATCTTGGTCGCCATATTGGGTCCGCCATCTTGAATTTCTAAATTTGGACAGCGGATTTGAAATCGGCATCTTGCAAGGCCCCTAAGTACCAAATTTCGTAAAAATCGCTTCAAATTTAAAATTTTCATCCGCCATCTTGGATCCGCCATTTTGAAACCCTATATATTATCCGAAAAAAAAATTAGCCTATGTTACTCAGGGTGAATGTAGCTTTCTAATGGTGAAAGAATTTTTGAAATCGGCACAGTAGTTTTTGAGTTTATTCACTATAAACATACACACAAAAATACAGATCTTTCCTCTTTATAATATTAGTGTAGATTTAAATAATTTCGTAGTAAAATTAATTATCTAGGGCTTTTAATTCAACTATTGTTTGTTTTTACTTCAAAATATTCCTTCTTTGATTTGAATGAGTTGAATTTTAACGTTTTTTTTTTATAAATTGCTTTTTAAGGGTTTTTTGTTAAGAAGCGCTGGAATTCCGGCAAGAATACCATACAGAAATACAAGAATATGGTATATATATACTATAATAAAATATTCATCGACGAGTCAAAAAGGATGAAAAATGCGCATTCGCCGTGAAAGTGAAAGTTAAGAAAGTCCAATTTAAGTAAACATTCCGCAGTACTACATACTATATGTAGGTAGGCATATTATATAATATCTTTGTTTCCAATTTAAGCATTGAAAATCCAGTTTTATTAAAATTGTATTTTATTTATTTTAAAATTTAATATTCGCTCTAAAATTTTGGTAAAGTATTTTTCTATAAGAAAAAAGTAAAAATAAAATGCTCTACATTTGAGGAATCCACTTATTCTATTACATATTTTCTATTAATTTTTTTCTACACTCAAACAGCGCAGATATATTGATTTTCTAAAAGCCCCCATAAATCAATGGAAATAAAAAGCGAACGCAAGCAGCAAATCATATTTCAGCAGAACGTCAACCTTAACCTGTCTTCTCGTAAATTTGTCATGGTTACGGTTTGTAATTAACTTAATGCAGCAGGTAAAGTATCCCTTCAGCTGCAGAGTTTATTGGGCTTGTTATCAGCAAGATAAATTGCCCCACCCACCAAAGCCCGAAGGCTGCGCCATCATCAGCAACTTCGACATCTTAATTGGTACATCTCAAATAATGAAGTGCTCTGTACGTATAGGTTAAAAAGATAGATCATCGAACGCAAAGGTGGAAAAATAGGCGAAAACAAAAGGTGTAAAAAACGATCGTGCATTGATTTCCGACGAAGGAGGCGGCTGCCCGCTCAAAGGAATACGAAGAAAGCGTTTAATTTGATCTCTATGCGCGCGCGCACGGCGATAATAATTTTCAACTCACGACGCCGAATAATGAAAAATTGAAGAGGCGACCTCGATATTGATCCCGAAGTTGAGGCCCATTATTCACCGGGTTGCGGGTATTTTGTGCCTCTTCAACCTTTGTGTCAGAGGGCTCTCCAGATGAAAGGATTAAGTCGTGAGCGCATGATTTCTGTCTTTTGTCGGTTTGGCGCGCAATCAAAGCGTCCGATTTTGTGCCATCGTCCGTAAAATACAGTACCGAGACAAGTGCTCGATTATGGTCCGTGTTTGCTCGCATGACTTTGGCTTTTATCTGCAAAATTTTCACTTTATGGCTCTTATTATGTCGTAAGATTTATTTTTATTTTTAAAATTTTTTAAAGACCACGTTTTTTCCAACCAAGACAACGCTCCCACACGCTGCGCTGCGCAAATTAACAGTTGACCCCACAAAGTCGCTCGCCATCGAAAGTTGTGTCAACCGTCTTAAGCTCGTCGAACCGCTGTCACATTATGCGATAAGTCGTATAGGTTCTGTATTCTTGAGACAATCGAGACAATCGGACGTCCCATTATCGCTGTAATTAGTTCTGCGGCCGTCAAGCGTGCTCGTGCGGGGACTTTGCGCGGGCGGGTCGCGTCTCATTACGTGGCCATTGAACGTGCTGCGATGGGCGTCGGTTAGTAAAAAAGCGGGGTGTGGGTGAGCCTCCTCAATTCTCGCTGTTTCCCGATCAATTAGTGATTGCTGTTGGCATGATACTGACAAGGCTAATCACTTGACGCCCCGCGTGCCATGCGAGCCCGTGTAATTAAGCCCGGGGTACAGAACTCGGGCAAAACACGGGAGGAAATGTTAAAAATGGACATAACACAGCAACTGCTCCCTTGGTTAATTGCAGCACGCGGAAGCGCTAATTAAAATGCAAACTATATCGGTCGCAGCAGAGCACGATTTGAGCCAACACTCGCGATCATATTATGTGACTTTATGCAAATGCAGTACTCTTTGAAATGCATTTCAGAAGACAAGTATAACCCTGACCTTACTTTTCTGTGAAGAAGAACAGCATTTCTTCTCAGACTAGATACCACACCAAGGAAGATAAGAATACTAATAAGATGTAACACTTTATTTTGATAATTTTTTCTAAGATAAATTTTATAAATGCTATGTAGATAAACATAACAAATATTTAATAATCTATAAATGTAATGTTCACAAACCGTGGTTACATGCCGGATTGAGACTTGGTTAGAGATTGAATCCATCGTAAAATCTAGGGCGTCATGTTTTATACTTCCTAATTTAAGTATTGGGTACTTGATTTCAAGTAGACTTAGAACTTTATTTGACATTTCGTATATTAACGCTCCGTAACAGATTGCTTTTTAAAAACACAACCACTCTCACAGCGGAACATTTAGAAATATTCAAAGACAATTAATTTTCAAATTATTAGCTAAAATTACTGTTATATGGCTTTAGTTCGAGATTTAAGTGAAGTCAACTTAACCCATTAATACGCAAAACGAAAATTTTGTGCGCACAAGTTCAATTGTACGATTCGAATAGAAAATTGGGGCGATTTTCTTCCAAAATCGTATATAAGGGGTTTTTGGGGATGCTCTTTACGAATATAATTTTTTTCAGAATTTTTTGGACTATATTTGGTTTTTTGGATTTGGCCAATTTTTGATAAATCCAAAAATTTCCCGTAATTAAAAAAACCACAAATAGTCTCAAAATATTCAAACGTTTTCTTTGGCTAATTTGTAGCATTTTCTGTTCTATACAATTTGTTTGTAAGGTTGTTGTTTTCGTGTAGAAAAGTCGCGAATTTTTTTTATTATATTGCTGTACAAAATAGCCATTGTGCAAAAACCAAAACAAAAAACAACTTTCAAAACCATGTTTTCAGAAAGTTTACACATTCGGACCGCGGTTTCTGGTGATTATATGATCATTCAATAGTAGCAACGACAGGATAATCGATTTTAAAAGGAAAAAATACAAAAAAAAAAATCGGCCGTTTTTTTTTTTTAAAAACCCAAAAAATAATAGGGTTCTTGGAGCTTTTATGCAAAACAAATACCAGATTCTGAAAGAGCATCTCCACAAACACCTTATATACGATTTTAGAAGAAAATCGCCACAAATTTCTATTTGAATCGTAACATTGAACTTGCGTGCACAAAATTCTTGTTTTGCGCATTAATGGCTTAAAGTAGATTCAATGTTACATGACTTTCGAGTTTATCGTAGTAATAGAAAACTATAATAAATCTTTAGACGTAGCAATTTTTGTATTCTATTATTTAATTTATTACGATATTTTAATCACTGTGAATATAACAAGTACCTAGTTAAATAAAACATACTATATATACATATTCGAAATAGCGTATGGCTTGTCCTTGTTTGGTAAAAATTGTTGTGAACATTTTACGCTCGTCCCTCAATAATTTGTTTAAACAATTTCTATTAATTCATTAGATTAGATTAGATAGATTAATAAGAAAATGAAGTTACTTACCATATAAGCTCACGTCTCGATTGACAGTGATAACATTTATTTTTATTATTATATACATTTTGATTATTATATTATTGCTCAGTTGCGTAGTTTAACAGTGAGGAATTATAGACAAATAGTACAATTTTGGTATGTGCTATAAACTTTCTTATAACTTTTAAATCAGGTCTCCCCTAGATTTGATATAAATCTAACTTATTATAAGATAATTTGCCAGTAGAAACTGTAACATCTTTGCACCGCCCAAAGGCTTTGCTCGATGTGTATTTTAACTCTCCGTTGATTCGTCTGCAAAGAAACCATGACAGACTCCAAATTGGTCCTCTGAACTGCTCATTTAGCTCATTTAAGCAAACTGTTTGTAATAAACTTAGTTTGTAATCATTGTATGTCCACCTTAGCTAATTTTTAGTACATTTTTATTTATTCTTATCCTAACTTTATTATTGTTTTGTGTAATAGGGAATTATTTAAACATTTCTGTACGAAACAATTCTTGCTAAATAAATAAATAAATAAATAAATAAATAAATAAATAAATAAATAATGGCAATAGAGAACTTAATACTAACCCCTTACGTACATCAATGTTATACAGGTGTTCTATATACTCTTTTATTAAAATTTGTTTTGTTTTATTCAGAGGTAGCTTGTCTCACATTTCTGCTCTACCGATAGGATCGAAAAAAGAATATTTAATTTTAACCGCCCAATTATATTTAGTTTTCTTTTTAGTGTCACACTTTACTAATGATTCTTACTTTACAAAACAGATTTTTGGATATCTCGTATCATCCATACGGAGCAACTTTATTATCTAATTAATAATATTTTTAAGTATAGTCAGAGCGATGTGAGTTCTCTTTGTCTCAAGACGTTCAGCATAGTTTGAAGTGGACTGAGGTAATATAAGTATTTTTTGTAGAACTGTATGTGCACTTTTTATAATTCATCTAGGTATTTGTAATCTTTGACATATTCCACTACCTCGTTTCTATACAACATGGAGCTCTTCCTAAACTTATGTGCATGACTTTCTTTTTTAAATAATATAAGTTTAGTTTTATCCAGATTAACAGCTATCTTATTATTGCGTCAATATTCATTCCTAAATATGTATCTGACATCAATACTAACTCATCAGCATAACCCAGAACTAATAAGTATTTCAGCGGTATGTGACGCAGACACTCCTCTGATACCTTTGCTAGTCGAGTATTCTTCAACATCGTGAATAAAATGGGCAAAACAATAAGGTAGAGAGTAATTGTCTCAGATTTATCGATACCATTTGTGACTTTAATATTGGCTTTCTTATGGATGCCATATAATATGTTAATAAACTTCATACTCAGGCCAACTAGTTTTAGTTTTCTCCAAAGAAGGTCATGATCAATTGTATTGAAGTCTACAAATAACGTACATAATTTTCCTTTTTCTTTCCTAAGCTTAAACTGTAGTAAATTGTTTAGATTGAATATATTATCTAGACAGCAATAGTCTTCTCTAAAGTCTGTTTGCCGGAGACAAAAATTTTTGATTGATTTTACATATCGATGCTCTACTGTATAATATTTGTGTGAATATTTTACCTAGGCAGTTTGCTAATGCTATGGGACGATAATTCGATATACATAATTTGTCTTCATTTCTCTTCTACAGCATTTTTATTAAACTACTGGACTAAGGGTGTGGTGTGGATTCTAGATTTAAAATTTTATTAAAGAAGTTGTCTATATAGAGCATCCAATTTTGAGGTAGAGCTTAAGCAAATTCATAAGACATTTCTTCTTCCCCGGGGGATTTTTTTAGCTTGCATTTATTAAGAGTTGTTTGTACCTCCTACAAATTTATGCTTTTGTCAAGTTTATCTGCATATAGTATAGTATTTATTGTTTTTTTTTTTTACAAATTAATGTATTTTTCAAAAGTTTATTCGCCATGTTGGACCCGCCATTTTGTGTTTTTTAAATTTAACATCAGATTCGTAATCAGCGACTCCAAAAACCCCTTAATACTGGTTTTCACAATAAACTAATGTCTGAAAGAATAAACATCATTTATTAGTGCTAGGGGTTGTTTACCCCTTGAGGACCTTTTTTTACGAAAACCCAAAAACACGTTAATTTTATTTTTCAAAATCGTATGTAAAAAAATATTTGTCAATGATTTTTAACTAAAACTGTTATTTTTGTGACGCAAAAATATAAAAAAAAAAAAATTGTTTTTCTGCAATAAAAATAAGGGGTGCCACCCCCGGGAGCCAGATTACTTACAAAGGATTAGTATATTTAAGAGACATCATTTCCATTTTGTTTCATTCGAAAAAATTCATTAGAACTTGAAATATTTAGGAAAAACTGTTTTTGGGGGTAGACTTTAGGGGTTTTCACCCCTTAAGGGGGTATCCCACTCTAGAGGTCCTTCAATTGAACGTTTTTTTCAGGGAGTTGAACAAGAAAATACAAAACATTTAGAGTTAAACATAATAATCCTTTTATTATATGGTCTTTAATGAATATTTTGAGAAAAAAAATTTTTTTTTATTGAGTGGTTGGGTCAGGGCAGGCCTGCTACTGGGACTCATACCTTAGGAACGGTGTGCACGATAACAGCCAAACAAATAATCTGAAAATTATGAGCTTGCACATTAGTACTCTTTACATATGTGGCTATGGCATGAGTGTGGCACATTTTGAAAAAAAAAAAAATTTTATTCATTTTTTTAATTTTTTCTACTATAAGTTTTATGTTTTAATTGATTTTTTACTGTTAAAATATGGGATACAAGCTATGTAAATGTAAAAATGCCTGATTTGCTCCACTTAGGTCATAGGGACAAAGCTAACACAGCTTGTACCAAAATCTGAAATTTTTCGGATGAATGGTTTTCTCAGAATGCTGCACACCATTCATCAAGACGGTGTTTTGAGAAAAACGGCATTTAAGTTAAAGTTTAGAGTGGTGGAGAGCGCGCAGCTGCGCACGGAATCGCCTGTAGCGGCGCGAGCTTTTCAAATGGCGCGGCAAGAGATAGCTTAAACGATTCAGGAAAGAACACAGAATTTTTCGAAACTAAAAAAAAAAATGAATTTTTCGAACGTTCTAGAGTGGGATACCCCCCCAAAATGTGCGTATCCGTAGATAAAAAAGAATATGTGTCTCTTATTTTTCGATACTTTATAACATATTTAAATTTCATCAAAATCGGTGAGACATATCTGAGAACTTTCCTTGTAAGTCAATTTTTATTTTTTTAAATTTGCGAAATTGAATACAAAATTCTTTGTGTGGACAGACTACTACAGCTAAATTTATGAAAACCTCGTCGTCTGTAATTTTGTAAATTAGAGTGAATGTGGCCACTTTTCCTAGCGCTTTCATTTTACCTGCATATTTGAATTTTTTTCCTTTTTCATCCATTTGCATTTTACATATCTTCCAAATTAAGGTTAGTACCGATATACATATGTATATGTAAGATTAAGATTTTTTTTTTTCAAAACTACTCTAATAATTTTCCTAAAATTTTATATATTATTATCCTATTTGCAGTTCCAATTTTTACATTACGCAAAGACGAGCGCGCTAGCGAGTTATTAACACCTTGACATTAGGTTTAGTAGCATATTTTTCAATTGACTTTTTAATTTTAATGATCGTCGTCACTCGACTTATACACGTGTGCAAAGTTTCAAAGCTCTAGCTTAAGGGGAGGTTCTCATCTAGAATCTTGAAATTTTCGATTTTCTTTTTTATTTCATATTATTAAAGTTTAATATGTCTAGAATGTTGCTTTAAAATATTTAGTCGATCCGAGCACTAGAACGGATTCTACAGCCCATTGATTGTGGCGGTGTCATGATCGTAGCGGGGTGCTCAGCCTGTGCCGTACCGTTCAATCACGATTATCTCGGAACTTTGTTTTTCAAGATTTTTCAAATTTGTGTACAAGATAACTCAAAAACGGTTCAACCGATCAACTTCTAGTTTCGTGCATATTAAAGTAAACAATTTTCTTCATAGAAAGAGTGGAGCACATTTTGAAAATTGTAACATTATCTCATTTTTGTAAGTGATAAACTATGAAAAAAAACGGCCGAAAACGGCCTTAAAATTTCAAAATCGCGCCATTCCGTCAATTTTAAATTTTTTTTGAAAGTTGTCCACTCTTTCTGAGACAAATTTATTCTAGTTTATAATAATGTCATCATTATTTGATTTCAGACCAATCTGCGACCCCTAAATTGTACACAGCTGGGCAATTTTCGAAAAACATGCCTCCGGAGAAGTTGAATAACGGGCGCCATTTTGTTTTTTTTTTAATAAAAAAATTTTTTCGTACAGATAAATGTACAGTAAAAGATAATGCCAAATATCATTTTCCTATGTCTTGTCATTTGCCTTCAAAAAAATCACGAACTTTACCTACTTGTTGACGTTCTAGATGAGAACCTCCCCTTAAGGGGACATTTACTTTCTAAATCGGAAAAAAAAACCCACTTTTAAAAATTAGAAAAAGAAAAAATATATAATATTTATTGAAAAACTTTCTTTTGAGTATTATAACGAACGAATGAAGAATATAAAAAAAAAATGTTTGATTACTTTTTATTCTTCATATCAGCGGTGGAGAGCTCATTCCAAAAGTCACGTTTTAAACTTTTTGATCTTCCTAAAAAAAATCAAGTCAAAATTCAAAATGGGTTATATTCCTTAGACATTTTCCTAAGAGACATACCTAAAAAATTATTTAAAAAAATTTTTTTCCTCACTTTATTCAAGATTTCCAAAAAGTGTTGAAAAAAAAACGCGATTAACGTTTTTATTCGATAATTTTAAGGTACGATAAGCGTAAGGTACTGCTACAAATGTGTCTATACATTTTTTTATATATTGAATTTCTCAGAACGGTTTTGGGAGTATATTTCTGTAATGTTTTAGAACACATTTATGAAAAAAAAATCGATTTATTTCGATCTAGAAACTAAATGTTCCCTTAATTATTATACATTATTTTGATTCCAGACAGACAAAGCCAGTTAAAAAAATTTAATAGAAAAGATTTTTTTTCTGCATAAATTGGATTTTTAGCCCAAAATGTAGCCCTGGCGTGTCGTTTGCATTTAATTAGAAATTCTGGTCCGCATTAATGTATTTTGTAAAAGTGGTAATTATTTTTATTTATATTTTAACTAAGGAGATCTATTCATTGGAATTTTAAATATAAAACATCTTGTTTTGGTTAAATTTAGAAATTTTTTTGATATTTGTAAGTTTTAAACTTAAAGTAATTGTATGGAAGATTGATTCTCTTATTGCACCAGGCCAGGGCTAATTAATATTTTTAAACTATAGTCAAAATATGAAGGCATCGAAGAGAAGAGATTTTCCGCAGTAACTACCTCAACATCTTAACATAATATGAATATCAAATAAAGGAATGAAATAAGGAACATCAAAAATCTGAAGGATTCATTGCTTCCGGCGCGCATTAAATCAGGTCGTGCTCTCTAGAAAACAGGTGAATGGGAAAATTCAGGTGAGATGCTCCTCCCTGAAGTAATAACATAAATTCCGGGAATTCCATCGCGGTAGTCAGGAGCACCTTTTCAGTAGATCTGTTGATATGTATCCGCTTCGCTTGTATTCAGGAGGCAATCATGGTGACATGGCGGAATCATAGAGCCGGTGCTCGTCCTCGTTTTACCTGAAATTGCTCGCATACCTCATGCCATGCAGCATCCGGGACATTTCATTGTACCAAACCAAGGTCCTTTAAAAATACCTTCGCAGCAGAAAATCTCAATTATTCCGAACGGAGGCCTAAACTTAATGAATGCGACGCTTGCAGCCATCCGCGCGCCACTGCTCGATAAAACCTTCGGCACGATTATGCGCCCGCTCATACCGCAAAAACAACGCGAGTGTATGATTTTTTTGCATGGGGCTTTGCGAAAATTTCAATTGCACCTATGTTTCTCTACTTACCTCAGTTACACACAGCTCAATTAATTCGAGCCCCCGGCTGTATACAGCGGGCCACGTCGTCATATCTGAGATTGTTGGATACGGTGACGTCGTCGTCGCAGAGGGCGGAAGTCGATAGGTTCGGTTAAATGGGTCGCGGAAGTAGAAAATGGCTGGAAAATGAGGTTCTCACAACTATGAGCAGAGCATGCCGAAGTGTGCTTCATATGTGGGGCGATAGAGTTGCTCGCCCGAGGGTTAATGACGAACAGGAGCGCTTACATCCAGACCCCGAGGACCTACTAGCAGGATTAATTTGCATACTTGGGAAGCAATTGCTCCACACATTCCTCCTCGGGTCCTCGGCATTGATAACGTAATTTGATGTTAAACGAGAAATTGTTATGAAGTTTGGATTAGATAAAATTTACGGAAAGGGCAACTACGCCTGCGGCATCGTCAGAGGCAGTCGTAATTTTGCCAAAATGCCGGAATAGAGAGGTAGATTTTTGTTTAATACACATTTGAGCGGAATAATTTCCCATTCTCACGATTATTTATTGATCCGGTGGCAGGATGCCGTGGGAATATGGCATTTAAATATATATGGAAAAGCAAATGGAGCACTAACTGGCAAAACAATGTCGCTATGGAATGAGCATGTTTCAAAGTTTTCAAGCTTTGCACGTACTTTAAGGATGGAAGCTGATGTCTTCCAAACATCTTGTTTTCAGCAGTTACTTTAAGATATAGAACGATTCTTATCGCACGAACATGAAAAAATCTCGATAAGGTTCACGGTTGAAAAGCATGACCAGGCAGATCGTGATTTTTCTCACAAATTTATTGTGAAAAAAAAATTAAAGGTAGCCAGAAAGAAATAAAAAAAAAACTAAAACCTGAATTCGTAAAAGCAGATAATAAGCGTGGTATTTACAAATTAACAGATCAAATATAAGATAGTATGTTTTTTTTATTAGATATCATCAGTTGTTGGAAACCCGTTCAGGAGCTCAAGGAAAAAATTGTTTAATAGCTTTCGTAATTTATTTATTTTGAACTTTTTTGTTGCTTTCTATGAGTTTAACTGAGGTTAAATATCTGAATTTTTTTAGTTTAAATTCATCGTTTCCCTGCATATATCTTAATGCTAAAAGAGTAGTATTCACAAATATGTTGGTAGCAATAACGTTCCGATTCAGTTGAATGAAAAAGTAAAGTATTAGATGTATCGCTTTTCGATTAGAAATTATCTTCTCCCATTGCCTACGTGTGTTATGTAGTGATGAGCAGAATAGGGCTTGGTCTCGGTTTCCGCAGGAAGACCAAGACCATGTTTTCAAGACTTACCTAATCAAAAACAAGACAGAACTACAACACTTTTGCTGATTCAGTTTTTCATACTAATTGAAAGGAAATGTAGTACTTCTTTTAAGACTTGTCATTGATAGTTAATAATTTTTCAAAAGTTGCATAACTTTGATTTAATTGATTATAGCTTTAAGAAAAAACCTCAATTTGAAAAAAACGATGGGTAGAGAATCGTGGATAGACTCCAAAAAATTGGCACATATGGGGGATTTAAAAAAAATACTCTTATTATTTTTTTAGGGTTCCTTACCTCAAAAGGAAAAAAACGGAACCCTTATGAGATCACTCGTCTTGTTTTGCTCATCACTAGTGGTATGAGTCACTTTTTAATTTGATGCCTATCTTGAAATGTTTGATAAACAACTGATATTGGATTTTTATTAAGGCTAAGGCTAAGGCTCGTGTAAAAGGCGATATAGGTTCCTTCGATTCTTTGCTTTTTCATGATAACTATTCTACAATTATCCAAAAACTTCCATCACCTATAAAGAAGTTCTAAAAACGTTACCATGGGAGATGACATTTTTATTCCTGATCATAAAATACTTCAATAGCATTTAATTTTTAATTCGATTTCAAAATATGTTGTAGAACATATGGTTACGTTAAACCTTTGGAGCACAGCGTGTCATCCATTAATATCCTGTTTTTAATATTTATAAGCAAAATTATCGCTTTCATAGCAGTTTTCCATTTTGTTAGTTTTTTAAGACCCTAATAATTCTAAAATAATTATAATTATTAATGAAATGTTGAAATGTTGAACAATAAATTCATGACAAAATTAAATATTAGGTGTATTTATCTAGAAATTTGTATGTAAGGGATTTTAGGGTCGCTGATTACGAGTCCGCTGAAGATTTGTAAAGATTTTCTATTTTTATGAAGATTAGTGTATGGAGGTTATCGAATCCGCTGTCAAATTTCCAGAATTCCAAATGTCGGATTCAACATGGCGGATCCAAGATGGCAGATACAATATGTCGGATCGAATATGGCGGATCTATTATAGCGGATCCAATATAACAGAGAAAAATGTTAAGAAGTTTTTAATGATCTGTGAAAATTGATATACCATAAGAAATTTTTAGTTTTTTCCTCAAAATTGGGTCCGCCGTCTTGAATTTAAAAAAACGAATTGGAAATTCGTAATCATCGACCTAAAAAACACCTATGTAACAATTTTTATAAAAATTGGATGGCCAGAAATTTACGTGCTTCCAAGGTTTAAGATACTTAAGGGATTTAATTTCAACCTGCAATACGACAAGTAAACTTTAAATATTTTGGGCTCTTCTCTTAAATACTGCATAAACCCAAATTGTCTACATAAATTAATTTAGTTGTAACTTCGAAACGTTTCTTAAAATAACCGATATAAACTGCTTCGTCTAGGTGGGTAAATTTAATTCATACCTCCAAATGTAATTTATTCTCAAAAGACTCTCTTTTCTCAACGTTGCAGCCGCGGTCTCCTGCAATTCTCATTAAAGCGCAGCAAAAAGAAAACAATGAGATCTTCCCCGTAACATTGCGAAATCCCCTAGGATAGCATGTTAAAGGCAGCTTACCAAAACCTCCATTTTAGAGAGCACGAAACGGATCGCATTTAAATTTTGAAAAGCTTTCAACATAGCATCTACATACATACTTATATTTTCGTAATTAAAACCTTCGCGGAATTTTCCTTATTTTGCGCGAGGAGCAAAGTTGGCGTTTTCCTAGGATTCTTTTCATTGCGACATCTAAACAAATGGGTAAAGGAGAAACGACTTCAGGGTAGGGTAAATTTCGCGGAAATTGTTAATGAGAAACAATATACTGATTAGCACCCTAAAACTTAATCATACAATGACAAGGTGACGTAAAGTGTTAAAGGTTTGATGTTATTGGAATGATTTAATTAAGTACGCCTTTGAAGAAATAGAATAAATCTGTTTGTTTGGCTATAATTAACCGATAACATTGTTGTTGAAAGGATTCTGCTTTAGGATTACTGGATGAAAAGCATAAGTACAATAGTTACTTAATCTATAACTTTTGGTATTTTATCACATCAAAAATTATTAATTCCACATTTATTTCACGTCTAGGAAAAGGGTAGTGTAATTTTATGTAATTTATGTAATTTTAATTTTTAATAAAAATAATTTTTTTAGAGTGATCCTAATAAAATATAGAAGAAACTAATACGTTAAAGCTAAACGCGATTTATCTGTATAATCCTCCTCTTGATCTTGGGTGTTAACCTGAGTTTTTTCTCCCAAATAATAAACTTAATATCATATCTTTAATAATCTTGCCTAACACTTTTCGATTGTTCATTATAACAAAATTCCGATTATCTAAATATTTTTCTTTTACAAAGTACCGATTAATTAAGGAGGAACGAACTTACTCTAATTCAGTTGGTACTCCTGTTGTCGTCGAACGAAACAAATTTCATGCTAGTTTGTTTTTTTTTTGTTAGTGTCACGGCGAAAATTTGTTTACACGTATTTTGAGGAGTTTGTAAATGTCGGGTCATTAAAAATTATCGTGCGGGCATTATCGGAAAATGGAACAATGAGTGTAATTTTTCATTGTAATAGCAACACTTTGCCGTGCATAGTTCATAATTCACGAACAATTATTTCCGACGGACCTAAACTATGGATATCGTCCCGTAACATAACGTGATACATGCAATGGCACAAGACATGGAATATGATACGAAGTGTAACATAAAAAAAATTTTTACAAAAAAATAAAAACCGACTTCAAAACTTTGCCTATATGTACAAACTTAAACTAAAAAGTTAAAAATAATTATATATATGGGGAATTCTTTTTCAAATCAGCCACCCCCCTAGGCCATTACAATTTTGGGGTTTTCAGTCAAAAATGATTGAGAAAATTATAATTTTTCAATAATTTTAACCAAATTACTCAGAAAAAGTGTTTTGGGGGTCGCTGAACAAGAATCCGTTGTCAGATTTAAAATTCAAAATGGCGGATTCAATATGGCGGACGAAATTTTTGAAAATAATTCCGATTTACACCAAAATTGGTTTAGAGTGGTTTTTAGGGCCTCTGATCACGAATCCGAGGTCAGATTTGCAAAATTCAAAATGGCGGATCCAAGATGGCGGATGAAAATTTTTAAAATCAACAGATTTACGCCAAAATTGGTATAAGGGGGTTTTTGGGACTCTGATCACAAATCCGAGGTTAATATCGGAAATTAAAAAAAACTTAAAAATAATACAGAAAATCTATTATTGTACTGATTTTGCCTCACTTTAAACAGTTTTTTTGAGGTTAGAATTTTTTTTTTCAAAAAACACCAAACGACTTTAAAAACTAGACTTTCTGACAGATTTGCTCAAAAAATTTTTTACCCCAAAATTGTAATGGCCTAGGGGGTGGCTGATTTGAAAAAGAATTCCCCATATATATATATTAGGGTGCTTTTTTTTTCGTGACTATTTTTTTTTTTTCAGTCCCACCTCGAAATTTTGTGGCAAATACCTAAACAAAAATTCCCTGAAAATTTGAGCCCTTAATATTAATATTAAGTACTAGACCAAGGCGTATAAAGATTCCCAGTACCGGCCTTAGGGGGGGGCAAGCTCGGGCGGCGCCCGAGGGCGCCGGTCGATTTGGGGCGCCAAATGAATCAGGAACATATTAAAATTTCTCAGAAGAATAAGTTTGTAGAACTGCAAAATTGAGTAAAAATATATGTAAGACGAAGGCAAGGGCGACAAACATGCGTTTTGAAGCATTTTTTTTTTTACTTCCCGAGGTGTTTTTGTGTTCCCCCCAAGGAAAGTGGCAATTTTATGTATAAGTATCGTAAAAGCAAAACCCCCACGAACAATATCATAAATACAAGCCGTCTAATTCCGAGGATTGCTTCTTATGGCGGTATAGCCCATTTATTCTACTCCACAGGGCAAATTTGCTGAACTATCGTTTTTACGAAAAAGTGATGTTCTACTAATTGTAACTGAGGAAGAATGCCGTTCTTACAGTACCAAAACCATTATAGGGGCGAGAAAAAATGTTAAAGATATTTGCGTTCAAATTTCTGCCATAAGAAGCAATGTAATTTCGCGCCGATTCTCGGACTACATCACTACATGTGCATTTTCAACTTCACGGCTTGTGTTTATATGTATTAGAGGGAGTTTTGGTAAGAGCCGTTTTCCATTTTTTTGTGTATTTTCGAATAAATTTTTTCTTAGAAATTTGCGATGGGCGCTTTAGACATATTGTATATATTTGCAGAGTGCAGCTATCACTCGTAAGCTGAGGACGTCGTGAGTGTTCTGGGCTTTCCTAAGAGTTCCATAAAATTTTGAAATAATATTTGCAAATCATTATTTTTAAAAACTCGTTTGGTCTTCAAAAATATTGAAGGAACGAGTGATGCATAAGGTAAATGAACGATTTCATTTTTGGACGTTGTACCTTTTATGCATTCAGTTTTTGAGAGAAAAGCAAGATATAAAAACTGATTATTATACATTTATGTTAGTATTTGATTCTGACGAGATAAAGTTATTCTAATTTACCTGTAAATGTTATTGAAATGCAAAATTTATGAAACGTAAATACGAAATTGATTTTCCAATTTTTCCAATAGTTTTTTTTGAAACTGCAGATTTCATGATAATATCAAACTGCGTTCGAAGTATTTACTAGTTTAATTCCAAGTTTTCGTGGCAAAGATTCGTAATTCAATAAAAAACAATTGCAAAAATGCATATAAAGATTATTTCAGGAAATCCAAAATACGTTTCGAAAATCATGAAGCCTTAAGCTGCTGATTCTCAGAGATACATTACTCGGATATAGTAAATTTCATTCTCAGATGAAGCATTGAAGATTCTATAATACATGAATCAACATTTTCTACTTACACTCTTTATTCTTCCTAATTTTTGACTTTTTGCTTTTATTATTGCACATTTAACTAGCATTTCAAAGAAAATTTTACGGAAGGTATATTCACCCTTCAAATTTAATTTTCTTTATCCTGTTCTGTCCAGTGTCACATCCAGTATCAAATGTAGTTTTCAGTTTATATATGAAATTCAATAACAGATTACGGAACGTTGGGAGTATAAAAAAAATTTACAAAAAAAATAAAAACCGACTTCGAAACTTTGCCTGTATGTACAAATTTAAACTAAAAATTTAAAAATAATATTTTTTATTACTTTAAAGAAAAGAGCATTCAAGGATAATATACAAAATTATTTATATTTAAATATTTACAATAACTAATCAGTCAGTTTTTAATTGGTGTAGGCAAGGCAAGTTTTAAACCTAGAGAATTTGGGTTTTTAAACTTGCCTTGGCTGGCACCGACTCCAAAAAGAACTGATTAGATATTGTAAATATTTAAGTACGAGTATTAATAGTTTTGTATATTGTGCTGGACTGCTCTTCTCTTTAAAGTAATAACAAATATTATTTTTAACTTTTTAGTTTAAATTTGTACATACAGGCAAAGTTTTGAAGTCGTTTTTTATTTTTTTGTAAATTTTGTTTTATTTTTCAATTTTTAGCTGACGGGAAGTGGTTGAAATTCAATAAAAGGGATTCATCCCCTAAGTTTCCACCTTTAGAGCAGGAATATTTTCTTCAAATTTAAATGGGACCACCCTTGAGAAATATTCTATTTAATAAAAAAAAGAATTATTAAAATCGGATCACAATCGGCGAAGATATCGCGTAACATACACAAAAAAAGAAAAAGAAGAACAAAATAAAGTCGAGTTGAGAACTTCCTCCTTTTTTTGAAGTCGGTTATAAATAAAGAATGCCCAACTATTTGATCTAAGGCTTTCTTTTTTAACACCCGAGTAACGTTTACGATTTTTCCGTTCGAAGCCTACGCAAAGTGGAAATTTGTTTTGAGTGGTGGTTACAAAGTTGACACTTTGCGGTCTGGACTACAGAAAAATTAATTTTTTCTTATCAACATTTGTTATCTTTTTTTCTATGCAGGTTGATAATATTTTATTTTAACGATGGAAAACGAGACCATAAACCGTCTGGTTATGAATACAGAAAAAGAAAAGCGTCAGAACCATCTATTCAAAATGAAGTTAGATCTGAATCGCCTAAATCAATTTCGGATGGAAATAAGTTGAATATAGATGAGGACGAGCCCAACAATCAAAATGCGGTAGATGACGGAACTTGTGAAAATATAGAAGAATTATCTAAAAAATTTTCGGATTGTTCTGTATGGTCAGTTCATCGTAGCAAAAAAATCGTACTTTTTTTCCACTTGACCGTGTTGTCCGTCCGCCTGTGCATTTTTTGTGTAATTCAAAATTAGAAATCGAAGTTTAACTATGTTCGGAGAAAGCCCAAACCTTGAAATTGTTCACACTGCTAAATTTTTGATGACACTACAAGTTAAAAGAAATATTGAATCTGCGATAATTGTTCAACTTTTTATTGCGCTACTTATAAAAGCGTGTTTTTTTGTTTTTTAAGCCATAATTTTTATATTTTTCTTTAAAAGGGGCGCCGAGGAAAAGTTTGCCCGACTAAACCCAAAAGCCTAAGGCCGGCACTGAAGATTCCCCATATAAAATACACGTAAACTTTGATTATTTTTCTTCAAAACTCTACAGCTCAGAGATATTTTGTGGAATAATCTTGGTCAATGGTAGGATTTCTTCAGAATTGAATGCTTTACAAAAGTGTCCATTGCGCGGTAACCCTAACTCCCACCAGCGAGGTAGTACGGGCCATTACCCCCAATTTTTCCACGAAATTCTCGCTTTTTGCCCCTATCTCGTAAACAACAAGAGGTACAGAAAAAGTGAATATGACAAACTTGTAGCAAATTCAATTTCCTACAAAAAAGTTCTGAACATCAAATCGCCTAACATCGATATTTCTTGAGATATTGGGCTTTGAAGTTGAGGTAGTGTTTCTACAATTTAGCTCAATAATCCATGAAAATTCGACACTACCTCAACTTCAAAGCCCAATATCTCAAGAAATATCGATGTTAGCGATTTGGTGTTCAAGAACTTTTTGGAGTAAATTGAATTTTTTACAAGTTTGTCATATTCACTTTTTCTGTACCTCTTGTTGTTTACGAGATAGGGGCAAAAAGCGAGAATTTCATGGAAAAATTGGGGTTAGTGACTCGTACTACCTCGCTGGTGGGACTTAGGGTTACACCGCAATGGACACTTTTGTAGAGCATTCAATTCTGAAGAAATCCTACCATTGACCAAGATTATACCATAAAATGCCTCTGAGCTGTAGAGTTTTGAAGAAAAATAAACTTTGATTATTTTACGTGTATTTTATATGGGAAATCTTTATACGCCTTGGTCTAGTACTTAATATTAATATTAAGGGCTCCAATTTTCAGGGAATTTTTGTTTAGTTATTTGCCACAACATTTCGAGGTGGAACTAAAAAAAAAAAAATAGTCGCGAAAAAAAAGCACCCTAATATATATATTTACAAATTATAATTTTTTTGAAAATTTGTTTGTTATTCTTCAAATTTTAGTTAGCTAGTGACTGAAATTCAATAAACGGGGTTCATCTCCCCATCTACCCTTAGAGGTGGGATATTTTCAAATTTAAATAAGTCCATCCTCAAGATATAGGCTATTCAATAAAAACAAAAAATGATGATCAGTTCGCAACAGTCGAAGATATTGTGTAACATACACACAAGAGGTTGGATATATTTTTCAAATTTGTGGGACCACCCTCGAGAAATACCCTATTCCACTAAAATCGGTTCCCAATCGGCGAAAATATCGCGTAACATACAAAAAAAAAGAAACGAATTGAGAACCTCCTCCTTTTTTTGAAATTGGTTAAAAATTATATAGTCTCTATTTTTATTGAAATTACATACTAATCATTAAACATTGTATGTACTTACCTATAATAATTTGCGTATTATATACCACCTGTCTTAATCGTAATTACTGAAAATCTATTTCATAATATTCGCCAGTTGCTTGAAAATACTAAAGTGCAAAAAAAAAAAAAAAAAAACAGGCCCTAGTTATCAGTTTCCGAGAGAATTTTCGACAGTTGTCAAGTCATCAGATATCGTTCGATGGCTTAACACAAATGTCGTTTAAATGGTTTTCCATTAAGCTTTCGATTTGTTTTGTATTTAAACAAAAGCCATCTTCCATGAATAAATCTCTACGCATTTCAGAAAGATGTAGCCCTGTCTACGACCTTTCAGTATCGACCTTCAGGTTAAAATTGGGTTCGTTGGCCTCGAAATGCGCTCACGAGTTCGTTTGAGCCATTTCTTTTCCATTCCAACGCTTCACGGCCGCCACAATGTTCCTTTACTTTATTAGAAAATTTCCGATTCGTTTAATTTTGGGTTCATGCAGAAACAAATACGCCCACCAGATCATAGCTATCTAGCATAAGCATGTTTCTTTGAAATGACATCGAAAAAATGCGCTGAAAATTTAGGAGTTTCTCCATCGAATTTTCCTGTTAAAGAAAACAACCGGCGAAATTGCCTCAAGTCCTCGAGGTGTGAGTGAGTCGATTGCAAAGGGAATAAAGAAATGTCGTAAAAATTTATTGTGAAAGAAAAGTTGTAAAAAGGGGAATTTTGCAGAGGGGGTTCCCAACTGTGGTGTAGTGCCTCCCAGAACGAATATTTACTTTTGCACTGCAGACGCGTAGATGCCCGCGGCCCAAGGTCATGCGAAACTGCGGTCTATCGTAAAACTCATACTTTCTCGATCAACAAGGCAAGTCGCATTCCAATCTTGAAATTTTCTCGATTTCTAGGAAACAAACTTAAATTTCAACGAATGGTCATTTTCCGAAATTTCCCCTAGTATTTTGTTTGTGTTCCTGACTTTTTACCTTATTTTATTTTTTCTTGTTTTATATAAGACCAGTAGCATACTTCAGAGTCGACTACAAGAGGGTAGTTACGAGAGCATAATTTCCTGGAAAATCTGAAAATTCTGTTTCAGTTAATACGCTGGATATGCCCTTCGGTGGCTACGGCGATTCCCTCGTGGTTGAGTTCAATTACCTCTCGTTGGAAAAGATTTTGGTTTTTCTCGAATACCTAATTGCAGTGTATCTGGTCCGGAGGGGTTTCGGCAGTGCTTCATTTCGTATGTTTTTGAGGGAAAAATAGTCAGCGGGTTACTCAACTAGAAAAATAAGGAGGCCACATGCCTTCTGCCTTAACTGCTTTTTTAACCAAAAAAAAAAAAATTTCGTTTGTTTGAGCGTTTATTAAGCAGAAAATTTGATTTTGTGCCTCGGTGCGCTCCGGACGGAAAGTAACTCGTACTTGAGCTCATTGTGGATGGGTGTTCTTTGGAGTTTTCGAGCTTTAAAATGAGCCGATCAAGTGCGAGTCGGAAGGCTTAGTCCATCACTTTCGTAGCTTCAGATTGTCTCAAGGAAAATTTGTTAGAAGGAAGAAAAAGATTTTCCACATGACCTGCTTGTTGCCATTTTTATCCGACTAAACAAAAAGGGTATTTTGATTTATGTGATAATCATAATTTTGTTGTTGTTAACACCTAAAGAAATTGAAATTGCACACAAACAATTTGTTTTTTTTTTTCAAGTAATATAAACTGTAATGTCAGATTAAAATCAGAAAAATGTATAAATAAATATAATTAAATACTAGAACAACCTAAAATGTCTAAAATTCAGAACCTAGATAATTTTTGAAAAGCTAAATTTTATATATTTTCTCTGTAAATTCTGTTACTTCTAAATATTAGGAATATAATGTCAAATAAAATAAAAATGAAGTTTTATATAATGTAGAGTACATTTTGTTGTTGTTCTAGAGTTAAAAATGTAAGAATTAATTTCCATTATCATCCAGCACCTAAAATTAATTAATTCGTTTCAGTAAAGCGAATATTGTAGGCTTAACATTTTGAGCATAAATAAAAAATGTAATCGATTAGCATTAGTAAAGCATTTCATAGATTCAAATTTCAAATTTAACACTTCCTGATGTAAGTAATTATTTTAATTATTTTTGTTTTCTCCTATAGTCCATCTTAAAGGTTAAGGGGTTATTCTACTGTTAAACGGGTAAGAAGCAGTATCTTTTTAAAAGTGTTGTAAAAAAAAACTATTAGAGATATCAATTTGAAATTTTGCATGCATCTTTATTAATGAAAAAAATATATAATGGCATAGTTGATTAAAAAAAAAAATCGGTTAAAAAAACTTTAAACGCGATTTACTCAAAACGTGTTGTTTTGGTGCGCGGTACATCGTAGAGAAAAAACTAATGAAGCGATTTAGCTAAAAAATGTTTTGCATAGTTATATATCAATTTTACACAGACTGAACCTAAATTGAGCCATAAAAATTGAAATTTGGTTATTTGGGAGCACTTTTTTCATCGAAAAAACGTCCAAAATCGAGCATGCTATTTTCCAACGCTTGTCAAATCGCGAAAATTTAATATTTATGGCTCAATTTAGGTTCAGTCTGTGTGTTTTTAGCTAAACTAATAAAATTTCATCGTTAAATTGATTGCAGATCACCTGGACGACCTGGGCAATGTACCGCGCAAACGACTCTGGCCGTCAGCGCGCGCTACATCAATCATAAACCGAAGCCGCCATTTTTTTTTTTTTTTTTAATCAACTATGCCATTATATATTTTTTTTTTCATTAATAAAGATGCATGCAAAATTTCAAATTGATATCTCTAATAGTTTTTTTTTTACAACACTTTTAAAAAGATACTGCTTTTTACCCGTTTAACAGTAGAATAACCCCTTAAGGGGACCTTTACTTTCAAAATCGAAAAAAAAATCAATTTTTTTTTTTTTCATAAAAATGCTTCTTAACATCACACAAACACTCTCCTAAAACCGTTTTAAGAAATTCGTAAAAGAAAAAAAAGTTATACCTATATTTGTAACGGTACCTCTACGCGTTTTATATGCAAAAATGATATAACAAAAACTTTGAACGCGTTTTTCTCGAATTCACATTTTTGAAAATGGCCGCATCTGTATCTCAAAAATTATTCAACCGATTTTAACAAACCAAACGCCATTCGATTCGTTATCAAATATACTAGTTACTAAACCTTTAAAAATATTATTTGCGGCCGTTTTAAAAGTGCATTTTGGATGACGCCCTCTGCAGGCATTAAAATAAACTAAAGTTGAATTTAAAATTTTTTCTTACCAATAATATACAAATGGTTTCAGAATAATAAATATAATAGTCTTTTCAAAAAAAAAACTTTTAAAAAGTGTGTTTTTTTTTCTATTTAGAAAGTAAAGGTCCCCTTAAACAAAAGATTTTACTATTTTCACTACTTTTATTTAATTACCATCGCAAAAGCAAAGATTTTTCATTCATATATTTATGCACAAAATTAAAAGATCGAAGAGGTGATTCAAAACATTTACCATACTGGAACTACCTAGTATCCAAAATTATGACAATTATTATGAAATCGAAGTTTAACACTTTTTTCATGTAGAAAAAGTTCTGTATACAATTAAACAGATTCTGTAAACGCACATCTCTATTAGCTCAGAACGACTTTTCCTATTAGTTTTATTATATGAAATCTACTTGAAAACGTAGATTTTCTACTAGATTTTAGAAGATTTCAGCTAGAATTTAAATTCTCAAAATATTGATATTTAGGTAATACAAAATAAGAAATCAGTTAATTTTGGAAAGATTGAAATACAATCCGAATTACTTTTATGCAGAAATATTCAAAGTTTGAGAAGCTTTTTCTGCATTCAATGTAGAAAACCTACTTTTTAAAAGCAATCGATTCATATTTCGTTTAAAGGTAATTCACTCAAACTCAGTATCCATGGATTTCATCCTTGTTTTATTTCTTCAATAATCAGCAATACACGATTTAACTTGACTTAGCGCTTTCCAACTCCTTTACATCTCTCTCTGATATCCCTCAGAGTAGTCACTTGTGTTCATTGGTATTCATATTGTCTGTAAACGATGTTGAAATGGTAATTAAACACTTAGAAATATTAATTTATGCTGATGATTCGAAGATTTTCAAACGAATTTAAAACACATCTGATCTTTAAAGACGACTTAAGTAACTTTTCTACCTGGTGCCTGAAACACTTTGTGGACTGAACATCTCCAAGTGTCAATCTATTACTTATTTCTCTAAATGTTTCCACACCACTTCTCGGACCTATCTTCTCTCTGGAGAATCCATTCCATCTATCAGTTCAAGCTTTAGGCTTTATTGAATACTAGTCTAAGGAATAATCTAACTTTTCTGTGATTAAAACTCTCTACTACTATTTAAAATACGCATGTCAAGTTTGGTCACCCCCTAATTATGTCCTTCCCTTTGTTCTTTACCCCATTTTGTTCATTTCTTTCACCTGTACCTATTGTACCTATTTTTAGTTTTAGTTTAAGTTTTTTGTTTGATTAGATTTGTAGTTTGTATTAAGCGAAATAAATAAATAAATAAATAAGGAGACAATGGAACGATCTTTTAATATTTAAATATAATATTTTTTTCTGCGTACTCTACACAAGTTAGATTAACCTAGTAATTGAGTGCACTATGAAAACTACAGAGGTTACTGTTGAATTAAACTTGAAATAAATTAATAGGGTTAGTTCATTCTTCTTTAAAACCAAAAATGGTCTTCACCTAAAGCATAAATATGCACAGGGTGTCCAATAGGAAATTGCGAAAACTAATGGGTCACAATTTTTTAACAAATGGAGAGATCGGTAAAATGTAAATACTTTTTAATAAAGGACAGTCATTTTTATTTCATGTCCATTTTATTATAAAAGAATTAAATTTATGTAATACAAACCATTAATTTAAAAATATAGTGAAAAACGTGAATCTTCTGTCGCCGGAGAGAAGTACAAAAGGATGTTAGAGACCAAATCCTTTCTCATGCGAAAAAGAGGAGCCGCGTTAAATCTTTTTTTTATTCAAGATGGAGCAGCACCTCATCGCACACAAGAAGTATCATCAATACATTTTATGGCGATCGAGTTATTGGCCTAAGGTACCCACGCTTTGCTAGGGGAAAAGGAATAGAATAGCCACATTACTCGTCAGATCTCATTCGATTTGATTTATTTTTATGGGGCTACATTAAAGATCTCTGCTATGAAAATAATCAAAAAACAGTTGAGGATTTTATTAAAGACATTGGGAAGATCGTCAATGGCATTTCAAATGAAACGTTGTTTTTAATAGTTTTAGAAAGCATATGGATATTTGTGACAAATTAGATGGTTGAAATATTGAAAATATATATCATTAGTAACTAAAGTTTTTCACTATATTTTTAAATTAATTGTTTTGTATAGATTTAATTTTTTTATAATAAAATGGACATGCAATAAAAATGACGACTGTCCTTTATTAAAAAGTATTTACATTTTACCGATCTCTCTATTTGTTAAAAAATTGTGACCCGTTAGTTTTCGCAATTTCCTATTGGACACCCTGCATATCTTATTTTTCTCGACCCTCATTTAGAGTTTTAATTCTTAATCAGTTAACTGGAACAACCTCTATGTATGTATACTACACTATAACAGGTATTGAAAAATACTATAAATACAAGGGAAGCTGGAAAGCTTTCATATTTCCTTTATCTGTTCAGAACTAATCGGACAAAACTAACTTCAATAAATTTCACAAAATACGAGGTTCCAGCATCGCTACCATCAGCCCCCGCATATTTATCATAGTCGTCCTTTTAAATCAAATTCCAGAGCCTATTGCTTATCTCGTCCGAAAGTTTCGACTTCTCCTCGAACTTGGGTATCGCAAATCCATCTGGAATGCAAATGACTTTCGGAAATCGCATCACTCTGGCGATGCCGTTTCTCCTGTCTGACCGAAGGGACAATGGAAACTTTCGTTGTTCCCAAATAGCTTGATCGATGACCACTCATAAGATATTCAGAAGATAAAAAAGTAAAAAAAAAAAACTTCATTATCTTGGACAGAGGTGCAGGCCTCTTCTAGGATTCTGGTACAAGGAGGAGAATTTTTCACAATACTTTGGCAAGCCGAAGGAGCGGACGTTTATAAATCATGTTTACTTAAGAGATGATGTCAGGGAGGAAGTCAAGATGGAGCATAAAAAGCGGAAAGATTTCCGCTTGTACGGCCGCCTCTTGTATGCTGAGGAGGGGCTTATCCTTTTCCTGAGTGGCGGTGCCGCATCCACGTCATATGGTGCACAGCTTCTGAATATGCTCTGACGTGGGTATGATGGGCCGGGGCGATGTATTTTTCAGAAGACGCAAGGAAACTCCAGCATAAGATAATCATATATTACCTCTGGGGACCGATGGAGCTCCGTAGCTCCAACTAGGTCATGTATGCTCTTGCCCATCGATTTCTCATCTGGTCCCCGTAATAGCGGTCGGAGGCATCTAGTCGGAGGTGAAATCTGTTTAGTTTGGGGATTACGATCGTGTTCAGCAAGAAAAATGAAACTCAAGCAAAAGATTATTTCAATTTTGTGGAGCCGCACTCGCCGAAAACCTTCGGCAAACAGCTTACCATCGGCAATCTGGTTCATCCCCTGTTAACAGCATGTCCTCAAATTGATAAAATTTAATCGAACGCGTGCAGCACGCTCAACTAGTCAAATGGACGCTCCCGGCAGTCCTTATTGGAGTCGTTCAGGTCGAATCGTCAAAGATGACCGGGCGTCTCCTAACAGGGATGCATACGTCCCAGATATAATGGGAATGGCCCTGAACCTCAAAGACACTCTGTGTGTCACTCCCGAAAAGTTCCAGCTGGATTCACATCTCAGGTAAGGAAGCAAAGAGGACATCTGGCCGGGTGCCCGGTTCCTGGCATCGAAAGGGGCTCTGAATTAATTCAAAGCCTCGTGTAGAAGAGATGCAAGGGAGACGCAATCAGTCCCACGGGCATATCTCTCTCGGAACTCGACAAAAGCGCAAATCGATTGACCCAATCATAGTCCTTGTCCGGAGGCGTCCTTTTCAGGGATTTTGTCATGTTTCGAATTTGGATAAAAGTTTCTTCGTTTTCGGTCAACTGGAAAATTTACGTTATTCGACCACTTTGCGGCCAGACCTAAATGTATTTAGCAGTTTTGCTTCGGAATATTTCGACCTGACTCCCCTTCTGGCCAATGTGGCAACTTTATATGCAAGGTCGAAGTTTGCTACCCCCTTTGGTGAATGCAATTTTGGGGCTTGGGCCGATATTGTAACTATGTACATATATTTATGTTTTATGTTACTTACTTTGTTAGCACAGTTTAGCAACAGTTCGGCTCAGAGGAGTAATTTCATTTTAATGGAACTACACTGGTTGATGAAAACTCGTTCCTCGTCCGAATTAATGCCTGAACTTGGACCATACCAGAAAGGCTTTTTGAGTAGACTTATACATATATCTCACAACCAAGCCAATTTATTTAAAAATTTTGGGCTCACTGAACAATAAATGCTAATGGAAATTAACCGCTGTTTGGATATCCATTTCGAAATATGGATTTCTATCATCATGAATTGTCTCGTTGGCGGTCAGTTCACGGTTGAGTGATTAAAATGGAAAATATAACTTTTCGACAGATATTTATTTTCTGTTCCACCTGAATTTTTCTTGATAAATTATCTGCCAGTTTATCGGAAAATAAACATTATAGTAGGAGAGCTAGCAATTAGTTGGATGAATTAATTTCCATATTGTATTAAAATTTCGTATGGCGACAATTTTGAAGTCAGTGCGAAAGGAAATAGAATTGCTTCTTGATGTAGTATTAAATTTAATGAAGTTTTGTTGTCAAAAATAATCACTGAGTGATTCGGAAAATTGTTCTCTGTTGATTTTTTTCAAATTTTTCGAATCAAGAATGTCAGTAATTTTAATAATTAAATGTTTCCCCATTAGTCCAGGCTACCAAGGTAAAAAAGAGGTATTACCTCCGAATTTTTTGAGCATGCATCGATTTTAATGAAATTTTGACAGCATGTAGGGAATACCTCAAAAAGCAAAATCTACCCTATCCCGATGTGTGCTTTTTCCCTGGGGGTGAGTTACACCCCAACTAGAGAGTGAAAATTTTTTTGTGGAAAACAAATTTCTACAAAAAAAATATAAATCAATTTTATTTCGGCTATAACTCTCTTAGTTTTCATGCTAGAGAGTTCTAGTAACCCTCAGTTTAAAGCTTTTTAAAAATACTTTGAAAAAGGTTCTATGCAATTTTCTCGAAAAATTGACCATTTTTCCGTTATTTGACATTGAATTTTAAAAAATGTTCGTTCAAATAATGTATTCAACCTTCAATAAATCATTACTCGGTTTGTATTAGGCCTATAATCAATTAAAAGGCACCAATCTCTTTGTTTTTTTATAAGCTTCATTTTTAGTTTTTACGCTTTTGTTGATAAAATGAATAGTTTTTGAGTTATTCATAAAAAATCGATTAAATACGTGGTTTTTTTCACGAAAAATGCCAATTTTCAATCGCGTATAACTCGAAAACTATTGAGTTTTCAAAAAAAAATGCTAAGAACAATTTTTGCTTAAAATTTGTTCCTCTATCGATTTCCGTGGTTATTTTCCACAAAAAAATTTTCACCCCCTAGTTGGGGTGTAACTCACCCCCAGGGAAAAAGCACACATCGGGATAGGGTAGATTTTGCTTTTTGAGGTATTCCCTACATGCTGTCAAAATTTCATTAAAATCGATGCATGCTCAAAAAATTCGGAGGCGAAAACCTTGGTAGCCTGGACTAATTACTTTTACTGTTTTTGAGTTGATTATTCTATATTTAGTATTTTGTTCTTATTTTTATTCATACACTGCTCTCCATAAGTTAGTTGAAATTAAGATATATAGTATGTATTACAGATAATATTACTTTTCATAACACTTCTTTCACCGACATCTACAACTTTGTTCTGATTTCTGATTATTATGCTCTATTATATTTCCGAAGTTTTTCCAAGAAATTCTTATTGCTAGCTCCACCGGAAGTATAACATTCGAGCAGACTGCGTATATAGGACAGCCGGGCAAACTCGGCTCTTTTGACCCCGAGAGCTCTCCAGGCTCCCTTGGATTCAAACTCTGTTCTAGAATAGAGCCGGCTTTGACTCCAAGGGAGCCTGGGGAGCTCGCGGGAGTCAAAATAACCGACTCCAGGAGCTCCTAGAATTTACCTGGGAGCTCTCGGGAGTCAAAAGAGCCGTGTTTGCCCGGTTCTGGTATATATAATATATTTTTGTTTCTATAGTAAAATAATTCTGACGTTTATGCGTCTTAATGTTATATGAACACTTCTTGTTATTACTCATTTGTATCGTAACTTTAATTTTAAAGTTCTTAAAATTTCATAATACCTCCTAGATGTAAGCTTAGCGTAGACGAAAGGCCAAGCATTTTATTTCAGTATGAAAGGCGTAAATTATAGCGAGGTGGCAAGATTATTTTGAATTAGTGTTGCATGAGTGAGAAAAATAATTCAAAAGGGTTAAAAATTATTAACACTCGCTGGTAAGCCTCGATCCGGACGTGTTACTACTTCTAGGGACAATCGTCTTATAGTGCGTCTACGCAAAATGAACTTATCTATAAACTTGAAAGAAATTCAACAACAATTAGAGTAAGCCGATACTTCAGTTTCCCAAGCTACAATAAGAAGACGGATCCATGATGCAAAACTTCTGGGAGTACCAAGAAAAAAACCTTTTGAATTTTGTAAGAAAGTAATTTTCAACGATGAATCTAAATTTGAAATCTTTGCAAATCACCAACAACAAAAAGTTTGGAAATTTAACGATGTTAATGCTTATTAGAAAATATACCTCAAGCCTATAGGTGTTATCCAGCCTACTGTCAAACATGTAGATGTGTGAGGATGTTTTTCCTGGTTTGGTGTAGGTCAATTACATATGATTGGGCTAAAAATGGCTGCACACATATATTGTGATATTTTATGTGAAAATCTAAAAAAATCTGCTGATGCTATGGGATTAGGTCGGGTCTTCATATTCGAACAGGATAACGATCCTAAATATACTGCTCATCAATTAAGTAATATTTTCAAGAAAATAAAATAAAGTTATTGTGTTGGCCTTCCACGACGCTGTTGTGGGATGAGGTAGATGGTAGAATTTTTACAATCTCGAGACGCAACAATGAAGAGTTTAAATTAAAAATCTTGGACACTTGATCTAAAATATCTTCAACGACTTGGTGGAATCCATGCGATGAAAATTGAGAGCTGTACTTGATTATTTAATTTTTATTTGACATGTTTTTCTAATAACTTCAATTAACTTTTGGCGTCACAATTTAGACGAATTTTGGGTTGATTGTGAGGTTTAAAACATTAAAATTTAATTTTATTTGATCATTTAAATATTCGTTTTTTTAATGCAATTAACGTATTCATTCAAATCAATACGTGTTTATTTTACATAGCCTTTTCATTTTTCACACAGTAGTTTCTATCTTTTGGAGGGTAGTGTACCTAATTTATTTATTGGGATTAAATTAGGTATTGTTTTTCATATTATAACAAACACATATACTCTCATTTATCTTAAAAATTCTGCAAGCGATTTCTTTTTAGTCTTCGATTTATGGGTACAATCACATAATTTCTAAAAGTAAAATATACCATAGTTTTAAATTATATCTAAATTTAAGGGCAATATATTATTATTATTATTATTAGTTCTTAAGTTTAGTACAGATTTTAATTCTAGACAGCACTCCAAACTGATTTCCTTATTGATACCTCAAGATGACTCTCTTTATTCTTAACTAATATCTTACTCTATAATTTCTCCAAATTCTTATGCGTGGTGAACTGCGACCGTAGAAAAAAAAACAAAGTATATTTATTTGTTTCTCTCTCTCTTTTGACAATACACTTTACTACACTAGAATACGAAGATTTATTATATATAGTAAATCAATTATCAAATGCTTTATTTGAAATTTTGAATACTTTATACAATTAATTACTAAAGCAAGTTTTTTATTATTTTTTGATTTTATAAGATAAATTTACTACATATTTAGTATATTTTTAAATATAGGGACTTAGAGGGGGATTTAAAAGTTGAATTTAGGAGTTTTTTGGGGTATTTATTTTTATGGGTGGATTTTTTGCTTTGCTTTGTTTTACGAAAAAATGTCCAAAACTGAAATATGTAGGTCAATCAAAGAAAAAGCATTCTTGGTCCAAAGAGGTGGTTGCTATTTTGTTAAAGATTTGACCTAGATATTCCAAGCATTTGAGAAGAAATATCAAAAACGGGAAGATTTATGTGAATTAATTAAGTAGAATTTCTAAAAGAAAAAAGTAATTTTTAAAATTTATTATTATTTTATAGATAAGAAGAATGTTTTTGTGTCAGTCTAAGAAGTTCGGGTAAAGATAAATAAAATAAAATATTCATAATCTGTCATTAAGTTCTCTGCAAAACCAGAAAAAAATAGGCACCGGATCGGTTCCGTCCGAATTGACTTATTATGACGATATCCATCTGATAATTGGGGCCTATCTAGAGATGCTTAAAGTTGAGAGGTGAAATTTCTAAATGCGAGTTAAAGGTCTGTATGTTATCTCTGAGTAAAAATCAAGTAAAAACTTATATACGGTAGTGAGGATAAAAATCAGAAAGATCACATACGACTCCAAGTAAAATTTGGGCAAAATTTTGAAGTTTTGCTTGTGTATGTAAAACGTCAAATCTACTGAGAATGTCAGCTGATAAAATAACGAAAACATATTTAAACTAAATGACCGCCTGTTTTTGATATTCACCAATAAATACATACACAACCAACTTGCAGCATGAGAAGCAGTTGGAGATTTTACATAAATTTTACTTAGGCAAATTTCTCGAGCAAAATTTTGTAAGAAGAGAAGTGCGGTCAAACGAAAATACTTTCCCCTACGTGGAGATAACACCGGTTCGAGTAAAAACTTTTAGAAAACATACAGGTTAAAAATATCAAACTTATGTTTTAGATTATTTGAAACATAATAAAAAGTGACTGTCTTATCTGATATTTGCCTTTCATTCCAAATGTGTTTCATAATTGTATTTCACTTTTTTGATAATCAAATATTATACAGTCTTTAATAATTAAATAAGAACAAACGGAAATCTTTCATCCCAATAACAATTAGCTAATATGTCATACCGTCGTTTGGATATTTTTCATTATGATGGTTTCCGTCGTGTGTCTGTGATATTGTACAAAAAGAGGATTTGCTTACCCCAAAAAACTCTTAATTTGAAAATTAAAAATAAATAAGTAATTTTTGGAATGGTCTCTGGTATTATATTTTCTGGATTGGGGTATAAAATTTTCGTAGTAAACAAAAATAATTAAATTTTATATTTTGTATGTAAAATAATCCTAATACATACTACGAAAAAACTTCAAAAATATTTGTAGCATTTGTTCTTTGTTCTCCTAATTTGTAATATTATATATTTCCTATTTGTTTTGTGGTTAATACTGAAAGATTTCATTTAAGTTACGCAAGGTAATAAAAAAGAAGATAAAGTGAGAAAGTGTAGCTTTAGCCTTTTTATATTTTAGCATTCATATAAGTTTGTATGTGGTATTTGATAATTAAATCACTGTTAAGTTTTTTTAATTATTTCATTTCTTAGAAAAGAGAATCTATGGTACGTTTATGGCAAGCTCTCGTAAAAACCCGATTTTCAACTGAAATTATGACGTGCTAAAAAGATCAAATTTGAAGTAGAATACTACAAAATCACCAGCACATATATGGGTAATTATTTTACAAACCGTACGGATTTTGATAAAAATTGACCGACATGTCTCGGATTTGGCTGAAACATTTTTTTCAATTTATTCGAAAAGTTTGAGGTTATGTCGAAAAGTAGTTGAGACAAGAATTGTAGATCTTTTTATTATCTACAACTTTTATATTTAACTTTTTTTGATCCGAGCTATAATTTTCTTTTTATTAACAAAAAAACCGTTTTTTTGACGTGTCGCGTTTATATAGCGTTTATATAATGTTTTAATAATAGTAATAATAAAGGTACCATATTTTGAAAACATGTTTTTTATGTAAAATTTGACGGAGAATACAATAAAAATACTAAAAACTTGCTACGTGGTGGGGGCATTGTTAAAAATTAATGTAAACAATTAAATAGTTAATAACAATATGAATTTGTTAATAATTTTTATTAAAAATATTTTTTTTTCAAAACTCAGTCCTTTAGATTTAAAATGAAAAAAAAGAAGTTTGTAGCTCAAATAAAAACAGAGTTATAAATTTTTGAAAATGAGTCTCCAAGCCAAAAAATTCATTATTCTCACATTTTCGATCACTATTATCGAAAATATGCCGAACAAAAAAAATCCTCGGACACGTATCTCTTATTTTTCGATATAGAATCCGCCAAATCGGAGATGTGTAGGTCAAAAAGGTGTTCGGTTTGTAAAAAAATTACCCATATAAGGTATGTGGGATTTTTTATTCTCATATAACATTTTTTATCAACACATTTTCAGATCAAAAACTTCAAAATTGCTTTTATCGTTTTTATTAAAAACCACACTAGACAGCAGAATCACATTATACGAATACATAAAATATAAAAAATACAGTGTTTTGAGACAATAACAAGAATAGTATATCTAATCTAGCGAATAAAAATTATTGACTTCAATGAATTTCCACGAAATGATGAGCAAGGATTTTCCTGGTCACTGATTCGGAATATCTCCTGTCATCAAAATTTGTGAATTCAAGAGAGCGAATCCAATTTGTCGACTAAAAATTATTTACTCCTAGAGGATTTCCGCGTTTGAATTTATAAGTTCAATAACATGCGAGGGTGGAATGATTGATTTCAAATTATGTTTCTAAGAAAATATATAAAATATTATTGTTTACGATATTTTTTTCTAGTTAAAATTTTGTTTATTCGTAATTTTAAATGTTTCTGTCTTGGGTCCTTGCAAATTAACCTTTTTTTTGCAATTTATTTTGTACCACGCAACGATAGCTCCCTTAGGCCATCATAGGGTAAAGGGAATAAATCTCGACGAGGCAGCCTCTTTCCGCAGTTAAATCTTTGCCCATCAACTGCCTGTACCTTAATCAATATAGAGAAAGGGTAAATTGAATTTGGGGCTCACGGACTGGGTGAATACTTCTGGGACTCGGCAAATATTGACATATCGGTCAGCGTGCAAGCCCACCCCACGGCAGTTCTAAATGCAATTGAGATGCCAATGCAATTTAGCAATTGCCAGGATGTGTGTTTGCGAGTGCAAATATTGACGAAATGATGCCCATTGATTTGCTGAAGCCCAGCGATAATCTTGTGCATCATTCGATTTCCTTTAGACAGCCTCAGTTGTTTCGCTTCGCATCCAATTCCATTATATGTGCAACACAATTTTCTCGGAGACGTCTTCTCAATTACTCAGCATGATCATGGTCCTCATCATCAGGACGATGCTGCTGAAAGTTACTTACTCATCCCGTCCGTTCGTCGTTCATATCGTCTTCAGTTTCTCAACTTCTTGAAGCGTTCGAAAAGGATCCATTCGTCTTGTTTAAAGTTTTCTGTTGACTCAAAATATAGGTAAGTATGATGCAACCTGAAGTTCAACAGGATTGCTCAAAACAAAGTTGTTGCAATATCTCGAAGTGGCTCAGCGAGAAATGCTCCACTTTGCAAACTCAGCAGAGCTCTATGATGGGTTGCATTTTAAGAAAATTATGTTTATCGTGTTCCAGTGGATTGCTCACAGTTCCTGGATTCCTTTTAATTTGATTCTTAAATTTCTTCTATATTAAATGTGGTTTGGAACTTATTGCAGATAATAAACTGTGGGAAGGCGATTAATTTCACTGTCATGCTCATTTCGAAATATTGCAGCTTTGCAATTGATTCGCCAAATGTGAAATTATGAACCACAAGCCGTAATGAGAATTTTGCTAAAGTTAAGACCTACAAATATTGTTACTATAAGGCTTTAATTTAAATTTAATTTAAAATATAATCAATAGTTACTCTCGGAAATATGACACAACCATTTAGGACTTTAACTTTAACTTTATATTGTAGTATCTTTAAATTATATAAGATTTGGTGTTTTTTATAGGAGTTGTTCTCGATAGCTGGAGCCGCCTTCAAAAACTGGATGCTTTAGCGAATATGATTTCTTTCATTGGAATAATCGATACAAAGTATATAAAAGGAATCTTAATTTGCATATAAATCGCTACTGCATGGACTACGGAGATGGTGCGCAATCCAAAAGATTAGATCCGAAATGTCTTTTTATGACGAAAAAATAAAAATATCTGAATTAACCAGTTAACTGTGATTGACGAGTATACTCGTCATGCGTATAAATCAGTGACCATTGGCTATTTAAATTGCAATTTTTGAGAAAAACAAAACATTCTCAAATTTAAAGATGTTTAGAATATTTTGAGGCTATGCCGGAATAAAACAAACAAGTAGAAAATATAAACAGTTTGAGATGATCTCATGCGTCCCAGTATGCACTGGTTGAAAAAGTTTACCAGTTCGCATAATGAAATTATTTATGTGCGATGATAACGTTTTTTAGATGTTAACCAAAAAATATGAAACTACAAGAACTCTTGTCAGTCTGAAAATAATTTAGATTTTATAAAAGAATTGGAAGCTGTAGGGCAAAGAAAGGGGCTAATTGCATGAATGTCAACAAAAAACCATTCCAAATACAAAGCACATGAACTGACAGGCACGAAATTTTCTTGGAAATTGTCTCCCTCGGTTTAGTGTTCCAAGAATTCAATCAATTTGTTTACCAAAAATAAGCAAACGATACTGACCTGACTATCCCACGATTCATTCAAAAATTCATAGAATGATCACGATCTGAGGACAGGTTTTTGTGCATGGCCTTATCTTACCAGCGCAACTTATTCTGTGCTTGACGAATATACTCGTCATGGCTCGATGAGGGCACCACAGTTAATTGGTTAATACTGACATCCATGATTCATTCATTAGAATCGTACCCGCCAGATCGGAAAAGTTGTTTTGGGAAAAACGTGATTAAAGTTTTTGGCATCGAATTTTTGTATAATATATAAAAAGTACTTACACTTAATCTCTATCAGGTCTATATTGGAAATTTCACGCTTAAACGATAGGGACAAATTGACGCAGGTATTTATTTTCGAATAATAATAATAAAATAATATCGAGATTTTCAACACGACAGAATGTCCTCTCAAATTTTTTTGCTGAATTTTTTGTTTAATTTGAAGTCAGTTTATAAATTTGAAAAAAACGTTTAAAAAATAAGTTTATTTATTGTTTATTTATATTGTAAACTATACAGTCATAGAGAAGACAAATGTTTAGGTAGATTAAATTAAGAAGTTGTTGAAGTAATGTTTGGAGTGATTATATCAGATATAAGCTAGAATAACTTTAAATCAGTTGGATATTTCAAAATGATATTTCTATCCAGATTCAAAAAGGGAAGAATCAATTAAGGGATTAGTTATGCACATATTTTGTACGCTAATTTCACAAAATCGTAAAGTTATGAAAAATTTGTCGTATTCTGCCAAAAATGATTTTTGGTACCTGCTTAGTGTAAAACATTATCTACTCTCCAAAATAAATTAAATAAAGAGCCTTAAAAAAAGTTAAGACCCTTGTATTGTAGGGTAGTCACTGGAAAACTTTTATAAAAATGTTTTTATAAAAGATCCAAATGGTCCAAGTTTTACTACTATAGTACGCCACTCAATTTCAACACGTAGTCAGAGATAAATACAACTTGTTGAACAACTTGATAATGATTGACGAGACCCATTTCCATTTAAACTAAACTTGCAAGATAATCGATGGAGCCTCGAATAATTCAAGAACATGTTAGCCTAAATACGACGTTTAGAATCTAAAACCTTGCGTATGGTCATGGAAAATGCTGTGGAAAGAACCTATATTTGTAAGCAGAAAGATGGTAAATCAATTAAAAATCCATTAAATATATTTACAAATAAAATAATAATAAATTAAAAACACATGTTCGTAAAGTTATTTCTGTTTTATATAATTCAGTCTTTCAGTGGCCAGGCTTTATCAAATGTTTTGATGCTTTATAGCGAGGAGAATTCCGACCCGTCTTGGATCCCACTCTTGAAAATATTTGCAATTGAGGGTTCCTGGGAAGGAATAATACAAAATCAATTTTGAAAAGTTTAATAAATATTTATTGAAATGCAATGAACAATATCAAAAAGTGCAGATTTTAAAGTTTATTGTACAATTTTTTTTACGAAAAACTAATGAAAAATTAAGGATATATGACTTCGCTTCCAAAATGCTTTCTTGTGTCGAAGTAGTATGAACAATTTTAATAATTCGTATTTTCTTGATCTTAGCAGGCGTCTCGGAAGGCAAAGAAGCGAAATAAGTTTTTGTTTTGTTTTATCTTTCGATTGACTTCTTCGAATTATTATTAAAAAAAATTTTTTTATATTAATAATTTTTTTGGCTTAAAATAAAACAATTTCAATAAATAAGTCGATGTGCCATATCACATTAAATTGTACAATAATTATCGATGATACATATATGTATATAATACAAATCGATTGTAAGTTACAATTTGTATTCGTTAATACCAGTCATGGTGTAAATTATAAAAACAAAAGCATCCAAAACAGGAATTATCCAAATCGCCAATATACATCATGGTCATGAGGCATGACACCGCAGAAGTTGAAGATTTTATTTAATTTTAATTTTAAAATATATAATATATACTAATAAAATATATACAGGGTGTTCAGAGGTGGGAGGTCAATACTGCAGGGGGTGAAAGGTCAGACCGAGACAAGCAAAAAATCGTATGGGTGGGGGGGCATCTCGCACCGTTTGGCAGTTACAGGGTGATTCGTAAATCAGGATTTCGCCTTATATGGGAACCGCTCTTGTATTTTTATCTTTTTTTCTACGCATCGCAGCGGCCCCAAACTGATTTCAAAAAATCACTATTTGGAAGCCCTTTCCAAAAAAGTTTACACCACCCCCCTATCCCCAACCCCTTGGCCCCAATCCCCCCTGGAAATTGAAAAAATTAACTTTTATTTCACGATTTTTCACCTTTCGCCCCACTTTTCTCCGAAATTCATGTTATTAACATACCTACTTTTTATTTTTTTTAAGTTGCCTATCTAATTACCTTTCCAAAAAGGTGCAACATGCCCAGATAGGAAAAGGATACGAAAATTTATTTACAAAAATCCTTTTACAGAATATCATGATAATTTGAATTTTTAAGAAATTATACTTAAGTTAACTAAAAAATACATATTGTTCGCTTAAAAACTAATTACAAAAAGCTGTTCAAAATGTTCTCCGCCAGTTTCGATGCATGCAAGTAGCCTTGGTCTTATTTCACGTTTCAGGTCTATGGTAACCAGTCTCTCCCGTATTTTCGTGGCTGCAGTCCCAATCCTGGTAACTAATTCTTCTCTAGTGTTGATTGGTCTTGAGTAAACTTCATCTTTCATCATTCCCCATAAGAAAAAGGCCAGTGGAGTAAGGTCTGGTGACCTAGCAGGCCAAGGAATCGGTCCACCTCGTCCAATCCAGCGCTCTGGGTAATGTTCATTTAACCTTGCCCTAACAATGTTCCCAGTATGCGCAGGTGCTCCGTCGTGCTGTAAATAAATTGCGCTTCTGGTGGCCAGGGGGATGTCCTCCAACAGATCCAGAAGGGTATTCTCCAAAAAGTCCGAACATAGCTGACTATTCAGCACTTGGGGCAAGATGAAGGGTTTTATCAACTGGTTGCCGATGATGCCAGCCCAGACATTGACACTAAATCTTTGCTGGAAGGACCGACACCTTGTCCTATGTGGGTTCACATCTGACCAGGTGTGGAGGTTGTGGAAGTTTGTGATTCCATCCCGGGAGAATTGCGATTCATCCGTCCACAGAATTCGGTCTAGAAACCTTCTGTTTTCGATGTCAGACTCGAACAGCCAAGTGCAAATTGCAATCGTCTTTCGGAATATCCTTCCTGTAGTGCTTGGACCAGGATATGGTGGTATGGATGTAGTCCCTCTCGATTCACAACGGTCCAAACTCTCCCTGAAGACAATCCTGACCTTCGTGCGACCTGCCTGATGCTTATTACAGGGCTGTTCCTGACGATGTTGAGGATTTGTTGGTCGGGGTCCGCTGAATCGGCCGATATTCCTGCTCGCGTTTCTGTTCTGGGGGCGGTTACACTTCCGGTTTCTTTTAACCTTCTGAAAGTCCTTGAAAATACTCTTCTGTTGGGTACCCGCCAATTCGGGAATCTCCTTTGGTATTCTCGTACGGCCTCATTATCATTTCCTTCTACTAAACCGTACACGTAAATTATATCGGCATACTCGTCAACACTGCATTCTGCCATTTTATCTTAATTTTTTCTATTAAACACCCGTTCTTATCGCTTGCTTCTTCAACTGTGGTCAATGTCCTTTCAAACTTACCCATTTTTATACCATAATTCTTAGGAAGTATTAGAAACGGAGCGTCAGGATACTTAGGAGTCAATACTGGATATAATAAACTAATAACGCTATTTAACGAGATTACATTTATTATTTTATTACTGTTTTGCTGAAATAATAAAAACGTACTACCTCTGTTTCCTAAACAAACATTTCCGAACTTGCTGTCATAAAAATTGTTTACTTAACGACTTTTTCCATTATGGTGCAATAAAGTAATTAGGTACCTGTGAGGATGTTTTAATTTCAGGGCTTTTGCAACTCTTTTCTACCTGGGCATGTTGCACCTTTTTGGAAAGGTAATTAGATAAGCAACTTAAAAAAAATAAAAAGTAGGTATGTTAATAACATGAATTTCGGAGAAAAGTGGGGCGAAAGGTGAAAAATCGTGAAATAAAAGTTAATTTTTTCAACTTGCAGGGGGGATTGTGGATAGGGGGGTGGTGTAAACTTTTTTGGAAAGTTCTTCCAAATAGTGATTTTTTTAAATCAGTTTGGGGCCGCTGCGATGCGTAGAAAAAAAGATAAAAATACAAGAGCGGTTCCCATATAAGGCGAAATCCTGATTTACGAATCACCCTGTAACTGCCAAACGGTGAGAGATGCCCCCCCCCCACCCATACGATTTTTTGCTTGTCTCGGTCTGACCTTTCACCCCCTGCAGTATTGACCTCCCACCTCTGAACACCCTGTATATTAATATAATTTATTTAAATAAACAGAGGGTGAACGACCTATTTGCTCATTACAGAAATAACTTCTTTACTGACTTTTTAAATGGTAGGAGGTGATTTAAAGAAATTATGTCATCATTTCAAAGCAATCAGAAGAATTTTTTGCAACAATTCTCAAAGAATCGTGTGAAGGAATCTGCGAGATATCGCTGATCCTTTTTGTGTGTCCAGTACAGCATTCATACGAAATCTTAGAATGCCTTAACGAATTGCTTTTAAACTTAGAGATGTTCTTCTTAAACCTTTTGATAACCAGGAATATTCGAGAATACCCTTTCATTTAAAATTATTAGCACCATTAAATTTTTTCGCAACTGGGTCTTACCAAAATGCTGTTGGCCATAATAGTTCACTTTTAAGTCAATCCTCTATTTCAAGGCGTATTACTTATGTTTCGCAATTAATAATAGACCATTTAAGTTCTTACATTAAGGTCCCTTCAACTAATTCGGAAATAAATTAGGTAAAAAATAGTTTTCGTACTAAATTCGGGATAGAAAATACAGTAGGGTGTATAGACTGCACCCACATAGCTATAATAGCCCCTGCCGTTTCAAACGAAATGTACCCGCCACGAGCACATCCAAACAGAAAAAGGTTTCTGCAGCATTAATGTGGAAGCGGTATGAATTCGGATTTTGAAAATGTTATTAAATTTATTTTAAAGTTCAGGTTTGCGACTCAAATTTAATATTTTTGGCCATTAATGTAAGGTACCCCGGAAGCTTTCATGACAGTAGGGATGACTTTCGCCGTTCGTCGTCATATTCAGGAGATAGAACCCCAGGGTGAATCTTGGCTTTTCGGAGATTCGGGATATCCATTATTGAAATGATGAAATTATGTATCTTTTTTTGTTCTTCAGCTGATATTCCCAGCTTTTCAAATTCTATGGAATATTAAATGCACTTTTTCCAATTCACTATCACCGATATAAATAGTTACCCAAAATCACAGCATACTTTTTTTGAATTTCATAGCGTTCCGATTCTCCAAAAACTCTTAATCTCTAAAACTTAAAATTTCTTCAAAAACTTTAATGCAGAATATCAATTATTTTAATATCTCTTATTTGCGAAATTTAAGAGGTTAAGAGATATATTAAAAATCTTTTATGTAGAATCGGGGGGTTAATTTAAATAAATAGTGTATAATTTAAAATATGTAATAATAATAAGTACAAAGGACTCTAAAATTCCTCATTTTCCGAGGCAATGAAAAATGATCCATTGCTTGTACTTCGTCACCTAATTAATTTTTAATCCACTGCTACTGTTTTGTCACTTTTATTCTCCCTTTTTTGAACGTTTAGATAATCACTCCTATTGCGATTGTCGTGTCGATCGACCAGTGCTTAAGGTATCGTGTCGATTCTGTTTCTGTATTACCAAACATAATCGAATCGACACAAAGGCATTACTATGTAAAATTTCTTAACATGTCATTTTATTGTGAATATTCTTGAGTTTTTTACGATTGTGCGTTAAAAGTGCTGTGATTTTAAACTGTCAAAATGGTCAATTACACAGTTTTTTTGGCTGGTTCTATTTTTGTTTTTGTTTTAAATAATAAACTTTTTTGCTGTCCAAACATAAGATGAACTATATGTATTGTAAATTATGCATTTTATAAAATTTAAAATTTTTAATCCAGCTATCAGTATCACGGGTAGCCTAAACTGATCTAAACTACTTACAGAAATTACCGATTTTATCGACAATTGTCATTCGATATCGACATACACAATAAAATTTTATCTGACGATAAAAAAAACGACAATCCCAATAGGGGTGAATATTTCATTAAAAAGAAATATGTATCGTAAACAAGCATTTTTCGAATCAACAAATTATTTATTATCCAATTTAAATAAATAGTTTAAAATTAGTTTTATTTACTATACACCTCATATCACTTGCGGCGAATAAAATTTTGATTTTTAAACAAATGGTAACGATTTTCTAAAAAAGTTACTTTTGCCAGGTAAATCGATTTAGAAAAGAAAAATTCCTTCGGCAAATTCCTGCCTGTTGTTATAACCAATAAGCACGTAAAATTTGAAATCGATCGGTGAAATAATTTTTGAGGAACTTTACTCTTTTCAAATTTTTGGGAAATACTTATTCTTAAGATGATATATTTTAATTTAAATCACAACTGTAGCCCCTTAGGAACATCTTCTTTTGAATATTATGGCCGTTTTCGAATTCATATGCACTTGCACTTAAATCTATTTTTCTCACTAAAAGTTCTCATAAAAAGTCCGAATAGTGCGTAGGGCGATCGAAATTACACGTAGTTTGCTTTGCAATTGCACTATTTTATATGTCGAATTTGAAGTGTACACTAAAAATGGTTAGGGAATAGTGCAAGTGCATGTGAATTCGAAAACGGCCTATGAATTACATATTTTTAAAAACTGCTTGATAAAAGTCAACTGGTCTGATTCTAAAGAGTTAAGATTACATGCAAATATTGTGATACAAGTTTATTAACCTTTTAAGGACGGGGAAAATTACGTTAAAATTGACATTTTATTAGACATGAATATTATAAATAAATTCAATGAACTTCTTATGTGGAGTCCGCCCCCTCCTTGCTGGTCGATATATCGACCAGGCCCGTCCGCAACGGAAAGTCCCATGTAAAAAAATTGGCGTGACGGTTTGAAAGTATTTTTCTAGGTAATTTGATGCGCTGAATACGGGAAAAATCGTACAAATATCAATGTTTGACCTTGAATTCACCTTGCAGATGAGTTTCGCGATTCGTGGTATTATATTTTTCGTAATCAGTACATAAAAAAAGGTAGGTATGTCAACTTTCAGGGCAAAATAGCAAACAAAACTTTGACTTTGAAATAGCAATTTTCAAGGTCAAGGATGCTTCCAGGAATTTCTATACTTATTTTTCCATATTTAGCGCATTACATTCTCCCTGAAAAACATCAAATATTATGTGTCCTCTGGCTGGTCAATATATCGACCACTCCCGTCCTTAAGGGTTCATGCCGAATTGTAATTTTCAAAAACTCGATTTTTTTTTTATTACATTTTTGGAAACTATATATATGTATATAGAAATATCATATTAAAATTTTATAAAGATCGGAGCACTCTAACTATATTTTTGGCACTCTAACTATATTAATGGGCGTCAAAATCGGTCCGGCCGCCATACAATTTGCTGATGACCGTGACCGACAGCGCGTACGAGATGCTGACGCGCATCAGCACTATTGCCTCTAAGAAAGCCAGAATCATCCGCAGAAACGCTGTTTTGGATGAAAACGTTAATTATGAACATACAGAAGGCATACTGTATGGTGCAGGCATCGCTGATTAAGCGCAGGTGAGATTTTTTTACGATTTTTCATTAAAAAAAAGTTTGATCGCGTTTTTCTCGAAACAACGTTTTTCGGCACCTTGTTGATAAAATTTCGGTGAATACTGAACCGATCTTCACCAAATTTTTACCACATGTTCTCTATAACTATAGCTATGGCATGAATAGACAGTTTTTTGAAATTTTGATTTTAAGTATTTTTTTAAGGGCAAAAACGGGGAAAAAAATGATGATTTTTGGAATTTTTTCGAAAAATGTCCGCCATTTTGTCAATTTTCAAAAAATCAAAAATCTGTCTATTCATGCCATAGCCCTTATCATACTGAATCTAAAACTTTTTCATTTTGTAGTTTCAGACCATCCGTCTCGGAGATACCATCAACAGGGCGAAGCCCTCTTTTTTTCACTTTTTTTCAACCGTCTGTTACAACAACAAAAAATCAGAAAAATAAACAAAAAAAATTGTTTTCATATACTTCGACACTATATTTATTGAAGTAAAACCCCTCCCATATTTATATTTACAACTGAACCTACTAAAAAAATTATTGAAAAATAGTCTGTTTTTCATGGGTGTAATTCGGCATGAACCCTTAAAAGGTTAAGTTTTTGAAACTGGCAGTTTACTCAGAATATTCCACAATTTTCAAACCTGTGCTGTCGATTACAAAAGGAAAACCGTACAACATTACCCTTATAATTGCATCTTATCTGCCCAGGTAATATTAAAAACAAAAGATTACCAATTACGAATTGTGTAATCTTGTCTATTTAAATGCTAAAGTACGATTATTAAAGGAATCTGAATCTGATATTTACAGTACGATTAACTCGCATCAAGACAAAAAGCGGCTCTGTGCGCCGGAAACTGTGCGTTGCAATGCGATAATTATGAAAATTGCTCAGATCCAGCGAAGCCTCTGGCAGGGCGACATTCCACGTGGGTCGTAAAATCGATTCATCACATATAATTTTTTCCCCCCATACCTCCAGTCGAATCAAATTGCATTAGGCATGCTCTTCAGCCTCGCCGCAGCGAGCACCTGGATTAATTAAGTTCGCTGTAATTTCGCAGTAAGTGCCCCCGAAGCGAGCAATCATCATCGAGCCGCGATTTAATTAGTTTTATTCCATTTTTATGAACAATTGCTCGTGGAAGTCTCGTGCAGCTAATATGTATTAGCAGAAGCGCCCGGCCGCAGCCGCCACAGCACGTCCTGACCGCGCGCGCCCAAGTCCCTCGTCATTGTAAAATCACATTAATGCGCTGTCGCACATGAATCTTTTGATGTCGGCGGCCGCGAGATGCCACGGAACGCGGAATTATAATTACTCAATTAGCCGGCGTCAAAATCGTAATTATCCACGCGCTCGGCCCCCATCTGCCGGAGCAGAGCCGGAGGAATTGGAGGAGCCCGACCGGGCGGCGAAGCGGCGCTGCCCCACGATTGGAATTTGATATTGCGAGCACAGCAGTTCTGCTCATTCACCAATTGTAAAAATCACTTAAAGCGGCCACTTACCTGTTGATTAGGCCTCCTTGCGCCCAGGTGGAACCGGGGGCGACGGCGGGCAGTGGGGCCACATTAGCAGGCACCGGCACGACGGCGTTTTGGTGCACTCGGGCGCCCGCTCCCGTGCATACAAAAAGGGGCATTAACGCGTTTTATTTGTGCAGATTTATTTCGATTATTGGACAGATGTTGATTTATTAGTGCGGGACTGCTCGGTAGGCGCTGTCGTCACAATGGCGTGAAAATTAGCATTCACCTGGGCATCTCGTTCGGATCGAGCTGATTGACAGGATTGATGCAACCTGCCCCAGCTGCCGTGAATTATTCATGATGGGAGGCTCCGATGTCGACGTCTTGTACCTCTCGGAGGATTTTACATTCTCCGGTTTGTTCAGTCATTAATAATTGAATTCTGGGGATAAATGCGACCGTAAAACGCCGGAGCTAACCGCTAAAGGGTCCTTAAAGGCGGCCCAGATTCATTGGCTATGGACCAAAAGTATTGATCTACTCAGGCTTTTCAGTAAGGTATCATTAAAGTTAGATTTATTTTGATTTTCAATTAAAAAGTTCTATACAGAATATTTCTTCTCTATATCTCATTTATATTTTAATTTAGACATATAAGTTGTATTACCTATACTATTATATAAAGAGGAAAAGTCTGTGTGTTCATCCAATTTAGATGAAATCTTACAGGCGTTTTATCTAAGTCATCTACAGTGCTGTGCAAAACATTTGCAACTAAAACCCCAATTTCTTATGTCTTACTACAACAAACCTTAAATTCTTAAAAACAAAAAAGCTAATACAGTATTTTATTCTTTATTATATCTAATTTAAGAATAATAAAAAATTAAAGGTAACTATTCAATAAAAAAGGAGAAATACTCGTTTTTTCATACTAAGATACAAAACTGACTGTGCAAAACATTTGCAACTCTTTGACATTAACAATGTTGGCGACTTTAAAGATATATTATCATTAATATTTGGTTGAATAGCCTTTATTTACAATAACTGTTGCACATCTTCTTGGCATAGAATTAATTAGCGACTCAATATGTAAAGAAGTTATATCATTCCAATCCTTTTTTATACCATTAAAGAGTTCGTCACGGTTGTTGTAAAATTATCCGCTCATATTCCTCTTAACCAGTTCCCATAGCTTTTCTATGGGGTTGAGATCTGGGGACTATGCTAGCCGTTTCAAAACTTTAATGTTTTTCTGCGAAAACCAAGCCTGAAGAAGTCTGGAGGTGGGCTTGGGGTCATTGTCCTGTTCGAAGCACCAGCGCAGGAGCATTTCTTCCTCTGCGTAAGGAAGCATAACATTCTCCATAATGATTTTGTAATCCTCCGCTTTCATTATTCGTGGTATTGCATAAATTGGTCCCACGCCCTGAGTTGATAAACACCCCAGACCATTGTATTACCACCTCTATGCTTCACAGTTGCCACAGTGTATCGCAGATTTAGTCGTTTGTTCGTCGGTTGTCCTACTTTTTGCCCTACATCTAGCCCCACTACATAAGTTAAACTTACACTCATCCGAAAAAAGGACAATTCTCCATTTTTGCAGGGGCTATTCTAATTGACTTCGAGCAAAGGCAAGTCGAGCTCTGCCATTTTTTTCGGGAAGTATTGGCTTTTACCGCTTGATCGACGATGGGCATTTTTACCGAAAAATCATCTTTTCAGATGAAGCTCATTTCCACCTCGGAGGATACGTCAATAAACAAAATTGTCGTATCTGGGGCTCAGAAAATCCACACGTCATCGTGGAGAAACCAATGCATCCACAACGAGTGACTGTCTGGTGTGGATTTTGGTCTGGCGGCATTACTAGGCCATTTTTCTTCTAAAATGAGCAAGGATATGCCGTTACAGTGAATGGCGACCGCCACCGCGCCATGCTAAGCGATTTTTTGTTTCCCAAAATTGAAGAGTATGATATAGACGACATTTGGTTTCAACAGGACGGCGCAACGTGCCACACAGCCAACGTAACAATCGATCTTTTGCGCACTGTTTTCGGAAATCGCATAATCATCCGAAATGCTGATGTCAATTGGCCACCTCGAAGCTGCGATTTGACTTTTTTTGTGGGGAGCCGTTAAGGACAAGTGTTACGCTAACCATCCAGAGACGATTGACGACTTGAAACGTGAAATCGAAGTTGCCATTGACGAAATAGAGGCCCAAACAATCGAAAATGTACTAAAAAATTGGACTGATCGAATGTGGTATTGTAAGGCTAGCCGTGTCAGTCATTTGAATGATGTTGTCTTCCATTCCTAAATGGAAAGGTTCAATCTTTCTAATCCCTTCCCTATATATATATAAAAATGAAAGTTCGTTTGTTTGTTTGTTTGTTTGTTTGTTTGTTGCTCAATCAAGCCTAAACGCTTGCATCGATATTTTTCATTTTTTGTCCGAAGGTAGTACATATTCCGACTTAACATATAGGCTAATTTTTTTTCGGATAATACGTAGGGTTTCAAGATGGCGGATCCAAGATGGCGGCTTAAAATTTTATATTTGGAGCGATTGCCATGAAAATTGGTACATATGGGTTTTGCGGGATGGGGAATTCAAATCCGCTTTCCAAATTTAGAAATTCAAGATGGCGGATCCAATATGGCGACCAAGATTTCCTGATTTCAACGGATTTTAATGAAAATTAGTACAATGAATATCTTGAGGTCACTGATTTTGAATGTTATCAAAATTTACAAATCCAAGATGGCGGAACCAATATGGCGACCAATATTTCTCGATTTCAGCGGATTTTAATGAAAATTAGTACAATGAATATCTTGAGGTCACTGATTTTAAATGTTATCAAAATTTACAAATCCAAGATGGCGGAACTAATATGGCGACCAATATTTCTCGATTTCAGCGGATTTTAGTGAAAATTAGTACAATGGTTATATTGAGGTTACTGATTTTAAATGTTATCAAAATTTACAAATCCAAGATGGCGGACCCAACATGGTAACCAAGATTTCTCAATTTCAACGGATTTTAATGAAAATTGGTACAATGATTATTCTGAGGCCACTAATTTTGAATATTAGCAAAATTTCCAAATCCAAGATGGCGGATCCAACATGGCGACCAGAGTGTCTCTATTTCAACGGATTTTAATGAAAATTGGTACAATGATTATTCTGAGGATACAAGTTCCGAATATTATCAAAAGTTGTAAATCCAAGATGGCGGATCCAATATGGCAACCGAATGTCTCGATTTCAACGGATTTTAATTAAAATTAGTACAATGACTATTCCGGAGCCACTAATTTCGAATATTATCAAAATTTCCATATCCAACATGGCGACCAAAATTTCTCGATTTCAACGGATTGTAATAGAAATTAGTACAGTGATTATTCTGAGACCACTAATTTTGTATATTATTAAAATTTCTAAATGCAAGATGGCGGACCCAACATGGCGTCCAGAATGTCTCGATTTCGACGGATTTTAATGAAAATTGGTACAATGATTATTCTGAAGCTACAAATTTCGAATATTATCAAAATTTATAAATCCAAGATGGCGGGTCCAATATGAGACCAAATTTCTTGATTTCAACGGATTTTACTGACAATGATCATTCTGAGGCCACTAATTTCGAATATTAGCAAAATTTCCAAACTCAAGATGGCGGATCCAATATGGCGACCAAAATTTCTCGATTTCAACGGATTTGAATGAAAATTGGTACAATGATTATTTTAAGGCCACTAATTTTTAATATTATTAAGATTTGGAAATTCAAGATAGCGGATCCATAAAGGGGTTGAAACAATTTCTAGGATATAACAAACTGGAACATTTGAGAAGTGTTTAATTAGTAATAGTATTGATCCAACGCCGGGTGAAACCGGGTAACACAGCTAGTAAACTCATAAATTTGAAAAAATATTCATTTGTTTTTTTTTTATAGCTGATTCAAATTCCAAATCTTAAATGGCACACCCTGTAAAATTATTTCACCATATCTTCCTGTTTTTTACTTTATTACTACCTTTGTCCGATTATATTCATTTGAGCCACTGTATATGTAATATAACGAAAAGAAACATCTATATTTTAGTAACCTTAATTAAATAATTTTCTTTATTATCTCTGGTGAGTACAAATAAACGTAAACGTTTTTCGATTCAATGACATCATAACGATGTGAAGATAAAAGTGATAAAATTAAATACGTACATTCGTTAAATAATAAAAGTACAGTGTTATACGAGGGTTTCCTCGAATTTCTGATAGTCTTAAACTTGTATTGTAGTATACCGTGATACCATGCTGCAGGAGAGTGACTTGCAAAACATTTCCTATTGTCTACTTACATGGGAAGATACATGAAAATTAATTTTTGAAAGACGATCTAGGCAGCATATAATATGTGCATCTTTTATGCTTTTCCGAGCCAAAACAATGCACATCATGTGTGTTACAAAACTGAACTTCAAATATCAGTCATTAGTAAAAAACCAGTCGTGAAGATAAGATCGATTTGAGACAAATTAAAGGATAAAGGTGCATAAAGCTTAAACTATGTATTGGTTTTAAGTTAGTCCCTAAAATTAGCCACCCACAATCAGGACCGTCGGGAATGCAAAACAATTAATGTAAACAATAAAACTTGCTTCGCTTCTGAGGATAGTCTTCGAATGGGTTAAATATCCGGTATTGCATTTATGCAATGTTTCTTGATTATCGCTAAACGCCCGGTATTGCATTTTTGCAATCTGTAATATTATACTCTTACTACGTTGCTATCTTTATCAAATGAATGTGTCATAAAACTTCCCTTATTGGCTTTTGTAAATAATCATCTAAGCATAATATTGTCTTAATCATCCAAGCGTTTTGTTCGTTACATTTTATGGCTTCAGAAATAATGTAAAAATAACCCTCTCATAACACAATATTTTGAGAACACGGTCATCCTTATTATATACCTTTCATAAAATGAGCTTATGTTTTTGGCTTTCATGGTTTTGTTTAACACGGCTTTAATAAAACAACGTACAAAATTTCGTGTTAAACGAGGATTACCTGTAAATATTTATTTTATTTTTTACATAGCGAGTGATAAAGTAAGAAGCCCGTCTTGGCTCGGAACGATGACTTATGTTAAAAATCGCAAATTATCGCCGGATGTTTACGCACAGCTGCAAAATAAAAAGCGTTGGTAAGGCAAAATCGGTAGCCTTAATAAATTAAGTCTTTAAGAATATTCAGGGGACGGTTGCTGTAATTTAAATAATAAAAGTTTTGTCAATCTATTTTGGACAGACTCAATTAAATTCAATATAAAGTCTTTATATCTTTTGCTCAGTTGTATTGTAATTCCTTATTTCATTATTTATTTATTTTACTAATATTAAACTTAATTAACTCTTCACTTTGTCATTCAGGTTTACGTGTTAGCAGGTTATTTAGATCTTATTAACAGATTTTTCTCGTTTTACCAACCCTAAAATAAAATTAAAAACATTTTCAGTTGCATTTTATAAGCTCCTTTTGGGTTGAATTGCTAAAAAAAATTACATGGACATAATCCTGAATTTAATTTAAAATGCCTTAAACAAGTTTTCATCCTAAATGTCCTTGATTGAAATTTATGAGAATATACTTTGAAATTTTGTTTTATGTCCATTCACTGTAAATTCTGAAATATATAAGAATAAATACACGATGTTCTCGTTCTTTTATGAAAACTAAATTTGTTTTCTCCCAGCGCTTAATATAAAATTCAGTCGGAATTATTAATATAACGTCAACGTAATTTCCATTTTAATATTTAAATAAGTTGGACATGGCGTACACTTTACATGGAAAAGCAGCTTACGTTTAAGATCCAAGGTAAATCTAAATGCTTTTTGTATTTGTGATAGAAAGCTTTCTTATGAATATTAATAATGCTGAAAAACCAATTTGAGAGTGTTAAGTTGATGATGATGAGTCTTTGGTAGAAGCTGGGATGGGATCTTAAGAGGTAGTAATCTTAAAAGACCATAGTTTTATCTATTCACAAAATTTTATTTTCTCTTCGCAATGAAGGTGAGTAGGTCCTAAAACGACGACTACACATTTAAAAGTATCACTTAACAGCAAATATCACAAAGTCCCATCAACTTTCGCATTACATAGCACACAGCTGGTGAAAACTCGCCTCGTCCAGCCCACGCAAGTCCCTTCGAGGTCCTTCTTCAGCTTCTTAAAGATTTTAAAAAGCATAAATCCAGTGAAGATGACCGTGGTCCATACTCCCCAAAAGCGCGGAAAATAAACAAAATACTTTTGAAGCACTCTCTACAGCAGGTTTTTTCTGTCGGAATCGCTTAAATTAAATATAGTAGAAAGAAACAATGGAGGTAAAAAAGCAGAGCGATCCTTGAACCTCCTTCCGAACGTGATGCTTCCTGTGGTTGCAGCTAAATCTAAGTTGTGTATAAAAGCAAGATTCTTTTTCGTCCCTTCTCGTAGATTAGGCGAACGTGAACTCCTTGGCCTTGATCTTTCCAGTGATCTTGTTGAAGTTGTCGTCCAGGGCGGAGACCGGTCGATAAGACCGCTGCTTGGACCGCTCGTGCAGGTAGAGGGCTATGAAGACCATTAGGACGATAGAAAGGGCCACGATGACCCCGTACAGGATGCAGTTCTGCTTCGAGGGCGTGGCTGGCATAACTTCGGTTTGGACTGAGGTGACGACGGTGGAGGTCTCTGTTGTGGGGCAAGGTGGTTTTTCGGTTGGTTCGATGTGGGGCTCCTCTGTTACGGCCTCATCTGGGGTCGCGCAGACCGGGCAGCATTCGTTTTCTGGCTTCACTTTGTGGGCACAGTCTAGGGGTCTGCAGAAGCTGGTCTGGCATTTCTTCTCGCCGCGCTGGCACTCGCATTCGGTGCACTCGTCCTCCTTCCAGGTCTGGCCATTCTTGAAGACGGTGAAGTTCTGCGACAGGCAGTTCGAGGGTGGGGGACGCACCTCGTCGCAGGACTGGTGGCAGATCTTCTGCCCGGCCATGCACTTGCAGCGCTGGCAGTCGATAAGCCAGTGCGCGGAAGTGCGGTGCGTCTCGGCGCAATTTGGCTCGAGGACGCAGTCGTAGGTGGCGCAGCATCTACCCGGGACCTGGGACCCCGGCCGGGTCTCGATCAGGACCAGGGACGTGTTGTGGCAGGATGGAATGTGGCACTCCCGGCAGGAGCACTTCTTCGTGATGCAGCAGTTGACCATCACCTCCTCCACGACGCCCCCGTCCTTCTCGTCCTCGCTGATCGCCGTAAATTCCTGGAACTCGTGTGCGTAGCTATCCTCCGGGCATTGGATCTCAGACATCTGGGGGCATTTCACGTGCGTGCAGTTTTGTTCTTCTGCAAAATAAACAGAAAAAATATATAAATATAATAGTTTTTTTATTGAAAATAACTCGAATATCGAATTCTAATATAGAATTTTATTCGAATTGAACCATATATTAAAAAAAATAGTTCCCCATTTTGGTGATTCCATCATGAAATTTTATTATAAGAAATTTTAAAATGTATTGTCATCGATTTTATACATGTGTGCAAAATTTCAACTCAATTGGGTGATTCTAAGTGGTATAAAAATTGATGGCAAATTTTGAACCGGAGGTGCATATGTAAATACAAAGAGATTGAGCTATAGAAGTTTTAAATATCGCCATGTCTTAACAAAAAATTAACTACTAATATAAATAAATCTTAATAATATCGATAAAATCAATGGAATATTAAATCAGTAAAATTCACATAAAAAGTCAAAAAGTTAAAAAAAGATTTTTTAGATGAAATTGAAATAAAAGCTTTTAGATTTGGTATACTCTTTTATAGATATCAATAGTCCTGACCAATCAGAGGTTAGTTCTAGCCACCATCTTGAAAAAAGGTACGTTTTTCCCCAGTTTTTACGTCAGCATCTCAAAAACGATTAGTCGTAGTCTAAAATTGTTACCACAGAATGGTAGGTCGCAAAATTTCGTACAAAAAAAGTTTTATATTTCTCTCTAATGTTGTTACTTATTAAGTAACCTTCATACAAATATATAGTTTATTTTGATTTCTTCCAGATTTGTTATTACTATTTTTTTCTAGATTTTGTAAAAATATTATTTAGCGTTAAGGATATAAATTTGAAATCTGGCAATTTTTAACAAAATGGTATCAGGAAAGTTGTTTGCTACCAAGAAAGCCTAATATTTTACGAGGTGAACGAAAAAATGCTCCCTTACTAGGGCGGTTGGGCGAAGCAACCACCCAACCACCCGACTCCCCACTCTAATTCGCTACAAATTGGGTCGTATGTAGCATGGTTGTGCCGATTTCACATCAGTGTGTGTGTGTGCCACCGCTGCTAATGAAAAACCGATTTTTCAGATTTTGTAGGACCCATGTTTCATTCACAAGCGCTCGATTGCGTTTGAAAATTGTGTCACCTTAAAAATCGGGCCCTGCAGATTGTCTCGTCGTATTTTCAAAAATCATTTTCTTTGACCCTGGGGCGAAAGTTAATCAATCTGACCATCAACATAAAATTTTAAAAACAATGGAGAAAGGGGTAAAGAAAATATATCCGGATCTGGGTGGACATTTTATTTCTCATTAGAATTCCGTCTCCAATCAAACAGCTAAAAGCGTACTGGAATTGTTGTAAACAAAAAAAATACAATTTAGTTCCTTCATAGGTGAAGATCTGATCAGGCGAAGGTAAAGATCAGTTTAAATCAGGTAATATGAATTTAAACCGTTCGTCAAAAATATCTTTCAAAAGTGCATTTTTGTTCTCTTAGCATATAGCCCTATACCTACAGAAAATACAAAAAATTCAGTTCATCAGATGATCTACTTAAAAAAGACACCCATATTGCTCTTGACCAACATTCGAGCGGAAATGGGTGCGTTGAAGCCAGAAATTCTTTAGAATCTTATGAAAAGCCAACACGTCTTTGTGTGGTTAAAAATGGCATTCATTGTAAAGAGCATTTTTTTTTATAACCAATGTAAAAAACTTCCAAATCAAATGTAAAACTGAAAAATCGGTTTCGCTCTAAGCACAATCAGGGACATTAACCCGCTAAGGTCCTACTTCATTTTTATACTTCTCTCAGATTTGGTCAAATAACTTCAAATTTAATCCAAATTGTAGGGAATTTAATCAGGAACACAATGAACGTAATGATTTTGATAGTATTTGTTTTCATTTTAATAAAAATTACAGAGAAACGAAACAAGTTTCATGAAAAAATAGTGCTTTAGTTACACTTAGTTGAAGAAAACTCTGGTGCCAATTTGGCACTAGTTGGCCCTTAGCGGGTTAAAACATTTTTATTGCATCATTCATTCGTGAGAAATTGTAAGATTGTTCGTTATATACATACACATGAGGGAAAAGAATTAATTTAAAATCAAAACAACAATTTCATTTGAAAATGCGATTTGAGCTTGATCAGAACTAATATTGGCCTTTTTGTATTCGATACAAACAAGTTGACCTCCCGCTGCTTCAAGTATAGACTCGATAAAGTTGCTGTCATCCAGTTTTTTAAATCGAAGTTAAAGAAAAATTCAAATTTAAATTAATGGAATTTTAATTTTAGATTGTTAAAAATTAAATTTTTTGAAATTCAGAACGAAAGTAAGTAAAAAAGATTTCAATCTGATCGTTGTTAGGGGCCGTTCAAGTATTACGTAAGCACTATGGGGGGGTGGGGGTGGGGGGGGGGTCTTTGTTTTGCTTATTTTGGATGACATGGGGGGTAGGGGAGTCTAGATGATGATTACGTCATCGGTAGTTATTTACTTTTTTACTCTATGTTGAATACTGTATCAGTAAAATCTAATCTCTATCCTAAATCTATTTTCTTATTTTTAAAATTATAATTATAACATTATAATTATAATAATATATAAAAAAAAAATACATTTATAATTGAAAAATGTTTACGTAAGCATGGGGGGAGGGGGTAAGAGCTTTGCTTACTTTTGCTGACAAGGGGGAGGGGGGGTAAATAATTGTAATAAATCTGCTTACGTAATATTTGAACGGCCCCTTACGGATACTTACTCAGATACAAAAAAAATAAATAAATTCGATTTTTTTCAATTTAAATAAATTCCTTAAAACGAAGCCTGATCTGAAACCTCAAGCGATTCTTTGACTAGAATAAATAATAAAGATTGCACTTACAAAAGAATTCTCTAGTGTTTTGGCATGATCAATTTTAGTCCGAGTTCGATTGAATAAATCAAAGCAAATCATGGAATTTGGGTCAAGTCTGAATTGATCACGATACCGCATAATTTGCATGTGTTTAGCGTGCTGCCGGCCCCACGGGGTGAATTCATTTGCCCGAGCCCCAAAGATTACTTGCGACTAATTGCACTATATCGCTGCGGGCCTGCGAAGTCGCCTGGAATGGTTAGATATCAATCATCGCGTTCGCAGCATCTCGGTACATTTCGACGGATCAGACTTTATCTGGCTGGATGCTAGCGTGTTCGAGATATTTTAGGTTGATGCGCTAAATTTGGACCTGGCCAGTTGCATCCGACCGGCATTTTGTACATAAATTTGCATGCAGCCGGTATCAGCGAATGACTGCGAGGCCCGCACCGCGCCCTCTCTGCAAATTCGGATATCGGTCGCTTTGGTCGCGGCTTATGTTTTCCGTTCTGGAGACACAACATTTCGTGCCCAATTTGGAGTCAATTTATCGCGAGTTTTCAATGCAAATTAGATTCGCGAGGCTGAGCTCAATCGAATCGACGCGACGGCCGACCGGCAGCCATGTGGGTACGCGGATCGATTCTTGTTTACAGTGTTACACTTTTTATGTCGTTTCGTAATTTTTGCCCCTCATTCTGTTGCCCACGGCCTATATTTAGCCGTGTTCGGGAAAAAAACTGCTGCCTGTTATAAATTAAGTTAATTATGATTGGAGCTTCTGGGCATATCCGGGATTACCAAGCTTCCGCGAACAAATTGGGCCAAAAGGCGATTGATACCGCCTCAGTGAGCATGGAGAATAAAAAATTCTGCGGATAACCAAAAAAGTGGTTTTTGATATCGTCCTGAACCCATATGGAAGCTCCAGCTGAGCGAAACTTTATCAAATAGGATAAAACAAAATGAGAAATAATTGTCCAGGGACGTAAAGCGATAAACCTGGTTTAGGTATAAGATAGAAAATTCCAGATAACAAGTTGTATCCGCTACTAATTTTAATGAGATTAAGATAAAATATATACTAACGAATAAAAACTCAGTCTATGAATATGCATTTTGCAATATGTAATTTTACAATATCAGAAGTAGTACCAAAAAGTGTATTGATCCTTTCAGTATCAAAAAGTTATATGTTTACTTAGCAAAATTTGCTCTAGCAATCTTCAAGATCTGTAATCTTGTTAACATTTTCTAACGATCCTAAAAATCAGGGCTTTTGTTATTTGGTCTATCAATGCTTAAGTTTATTTATGGCCCCAAAAGGACCCTTTATTCGAAAATGTTGGTACTTATGGAACTAACTTTGGGTTTGAAGAAGTCATTATCCAAAGCGTTCTTAAGGTTAACTACTTCAATGATTTTGTTCACTTCTCTTTATTAAGTTCGTGAAACATTTTGGTTTGATTCATACGCAGTTACCTAGATAAGTTACACTTTTATTACTTCTAGTATAATATATGTCGACAATAGATAAAATATTCCTTACGATTTATAGCACTTTAATATGCGTATAACTTTAGTATCAACAGAGTAAAAGAACAGAACTGCGTTGCTAAGATTTTACATCAAAAAGTTTGTTTGATATGGGTTTTTTCCTTATTTACGATCGTATATTCATAGTTTTTTTTTTTCAACTCTATAATAAATTGTCATTAAAGTTTCTGAAAGGTTGACTTTAAACATACCATACGTATTTTGCTCAACAATTTTCAGTTTGACCATAATTTATTCAAGTTTACCTATTTCTTTTTTTTTTTTTTTATCAAAGTGATAAGTATAATTAAATTATGAAAATCATTGTTAGCCTTTTGGCTTGACAAAAGTTGTAATATTACATGAAATTTACAGGAACTATACACCTGCTGTGTAATTTTACTCTTTTCATGTGTAATCAACCAATTTACTAGTTAATTGTAATTTTGGTCTAATTTTAGTGTAATATTTTAAATTCCTTCGAAATTGAAGTAGTTTTACAATTATTTCATGCAGACAATTAAATAAGTCAATTTTGTGTAAAATTACTCCATTAATTAATTAATCTTATTTTTAATTATTTTAGGCATTCTAAAATGGCATGGTGTGTTTTGTAAACGTGCTTTATTTTTTGAGCAATCCTGTAAAATTTGTATGAATCCGAAGAAAGTTATATATTTTTTGGCGTTCTGTCTTTTGTTAAACTCATTTTCGTAAAGTAGAAAAATTGAAATTTGCTGTAAAATGTGCGATATTTTTCTTTTATATTATGTTTTTTTTTAATTTATTTATTCCAATTTAATCTTAAAAGTATATACAATAGAAGTCTTACAATTTAGTGCTAGAATTCAAATTCATTCAACTATAATATTATTTGTTATGCCTGAGCGAAAAAAGTATTTAAATAATATATTGTTTTGGGAAAAATAATTTACTGAAAACCCAATGATGAGAACTACAGCTATTCTTACATACTACTAAATCTGCGGACAACTAAGTTATCCTGCGCCAGTTCTGGTTTTATTAAGGTTTGCATAATTCCTTAATTAATATGTTTTCGGACCAAGAACAACTTGCGAAAATTTTTCCGTGATGCGTTTTAATTTGCCTGCTATGAGCTCTAAGTCAGCCCTTTCATGCAATTCTGTGGTGGAGAAGTGCCATGGTAGATTTAGCATCATTTTTAAAATTTTGTTTTGGCTAACTTGGATTTTATTTATGTGTGTCCTGGCACATTGAAACCACACGGGCGCTCCATACAGCATGAGAGCTTGAAATATCACTTTATGAATTATTAGCTTATTTTCTAGGCTCAGTTATGTTTATATTCTGTTCAATCTAAGGTTTTCAACTATGAAAATAATATTTAATTTATAATGAATATAAAATGTTGAATATAAAAATAAGTTCTTATTATTTATGTAAAGGATGGGATTATTATCAAAAAGGCCCAAGAATATGAAGAGTCCATTAAATTAAAGACATAGTCAAGTTTTAATATGAGAACACCAAAAGTGTTATAATTTCCATTGTCAACTATGCTAATCATATCTGGAAGGATATAACAACACATTAAAAAAGTCTAGTTTGCTGGAGGCAGGTTTGACACTTTTACTATTTGTCTACAAACTCATAGAAAACTGAGTATTTGAATTGAAATTGAGGTTTGGAAATTATGTCGAAGAGCTACTTATGCTTATGCCTTCAGATGTAAGATTGTAATAAAGCATATTGGTATCGGTATAACGATAAAAGAGGAAATACGACAAAGCGTGAATTTACAATTTACGTGTAAAGCTGCTTTGAACTTTTAATCTAATTATCATTTAGGCCCCTATTATGCAAGTCGATTTAACTCGAATCGACTAGCGAAGACACATTTTCAAAGCTGGGATGATAAGAAAATTAGTGTCTTCGCTAGTCGAGTCGACAGAAATCGACTTTCATTTAGTCTCCTAAGTTGTAAACTTATGTACTATGGGATAATATTATTGCAATACTTTCGAAATTGTGTATTACTATTCGCTGATGCATATTTCAGCGAAATTGTAGTATATTTACAAAACCTTAATTCATTTTGCTACAATCAGATGTAAAAAGTGTTAGAAATTAGAGAATATATTCCATTATCCTGGTTTAATTTCATTTCAAATATAAGTTTATAGTATATTATGTATATTAATATCTCACTATGTAATTTTTCTATTATTCTAGTTTAGAGTATACTATTTTTATGTATAAAACTACACATAATTTTGTCGATTAATCTGCTCTGTAAATTTGCTACGAAAATAGTAGATAACACGCTTGCCTACTATTACAATAGTAAATAAATCATTTGTATGTAGTTTTACCTATGCACAAATAGCGAGAATAATAATTTATTATCAATGTTGTGAAGCAAAAATTAAAGTAAGAATAGATTCAGAATATGTTTCTATCAGATTTCCGTATTTAAATCAGTTTTCCTTATTTAAAATTTAAGTAAAAAATAAAAGTAAAATTCAATGACATAATTCCAGCACCGCCGATAATGAGCAGCACTCCAAAAGTAAAAACTAAATTGGAAGTAAATCGGTCAAGTAAATTTTAAGAAATTATGCCACCACTTAAAGTTCTACTTTTTGCTGCTCTAGGCGCAGCTATAAAAACTTTCTATGCTCTAGTGAATTTATTAAAATTGCTCTGATTATGAATATTGGACCGTGGTTAAAAGTATTTAGAAATAAGTACGCAAATGAATCTTTGGCACGTAAATCGTGCTAAAAAACTTGATTCTAAAATGTATGTATTATAAATTCTCTCGGTTCATATTTTGTGAACCGCTAAGGTATGGTTCAGAAAGATAGCCCGGCCTAAATTCATAGTCCTGTGCAATAATCAAAGTTTCAGGGAAACTTGTACCTACTTATCACTAACGAACTTGGACTGTTTATGCAAGCCGTGCTAAATTTAGAAAAATCTCATATAAAAATTGAAAAACAAATTCTTTACGAACAATTCGTCGTAGAAAAACTACAGCACTTTTTTTTTTATCGCGGCGATAAGATAACGAACGCTAGGCAAACTCGCATGTCCCAAACAAATTGACGTAATTCCCCAATAAAGCCTGCACTTTCCGGCCCGAACTCCCTAATTGTAATCAGCCAGACTTGGCGCGGGTAAACAAAGTTTCAGCCGCTCGAACTGGAGCGTTCGCTCATTAGAATCTTAAAGAAGGCAGGCACGCTCTTTTTCGCGCAATGAAACTTTGTTGGGGCTTCTTAACGATGTCAGGCAATCAGGCAAGCCAATGGCTCTTAAGCTATTTTTTATTCATCACCTGAGCGCCTTCTTAAAAGACATCGGCCCTCCGGTTCTCAACTTCCATAATTTGCATTTATTTTTTATGGCTTTATGTACGCGGACGTTTTTCACAGCTTTTTCGTGAGTAAACAAATTTCTCAAAAGTTAAGGCGGTGTGCGCATTCAGCGTTTAATTAGAAGCCCCTTGTGCGTCTGGGAAAAAAAAAAAATTATCTTGAAGAAATTAAGGGGGATTTCGGTTCAGCTGTTTAAATATTTTAAATTGCTCGGACACTTTTTAAGAAATCGCTAAGGGCAGTTGGTTGATCAAAGCCGTCAACGGGCTTATTATTATTTTTTCATGTTTTCCCCCTTTTTTTTTGCTCGCTGCTCGAAATGCTCCAAAGAAACCCGAACGCGGTCTTTAACCCCGCAATTTACGTGCGTTTTTGAGTAAACAAATGCGGCAATTTATCAGAAATGTTTTCTGTGGTGTGATAAAAAAAGAACATTTTTTGCGGCAGCACGGAAATTTCATTCTCGCTTGTGATGTATTGCTTGCTCCCCAGTTTCATATTCGCCTTTATTGACAACATTTTATTACAATTAACAAGTTTCTTACAGCGTTCCAAGAATTTTCTACAGTGGAATTTTTATAAGATGACTTACTTTTTGTGACATTTACTACCCAAAAATTCCTGAAATTCCACAGGGGATTTCTTTGTCACGATTTGTATTTCATGACTTAACATTAATTCTTTTTTTCCACTTTTTTTCACCTTTTACTAGCGTAGAAGCACAATCTGAGCATTTAAGAATGTGTCTTCTTTGATTTGCTTCCTAAATATTTAGAGGCTTTTAAGTTTGTGCGTCATTGAGATTGAAAGAAAAACATGTAGATGGACAAATAGAAAGATAAAAACTAGTCTTTTTCTAAACCGTAACGAATTAGGAAAGTTTGAGAAAAAGGTTATTTTTTATGAAATAAATATACAGTTATAACTATCTTTATCAAAAAATAAAACTTAAATTAAATTTTTTTATACCCCACCCTGATGAGAAAATACAATAAATAGAGTATAAAATATAATTTAATACCAAAGTTTCAACCAATAACAATCTATAAGTTGCTGATAAAGAGTTTTTAAGGTCTCGGTTTGACACGAGATTAGAAGTTTGGAATAAGTCAAGAATTCGGTCACCTCTCGGATTTGAAAGAAACTGTCTAAAATATCTATTGACTGAAGATTTTCCTTATACAAAATACCTATTTACTGAATTATTAAAAATTTTCTTTGGTTTTCTCTTTAAATTACGAATGTATATTTTCTCATTGTCTGAACGTGGCCAAGAATATTGGAGGGAAAACTAGAAATGTCACCTATGTTTGGTTATCATGTAATGTAAGATTTTTATATTTTCAGCGGCTTTTAGGGACTACGAGATCTTCAGGGGCGAAAAATAATGTGACTAAATGTTATTTAGTTTTTGAAATGCTTATTGTTGACTTCCGATTGTTGCAGTTTTATAAACGTTTCCGAAAAATAATTGTTTGATAATAATAATATTGCAATAAATTTTCAAAAGACATAGAATACCGTAAAGAGATACAACCATTTTATTCTAGGATCAAATATAATAATGTGAAATTTAAAATCGGTATGATTCTTCAAATAAATTATATTGACAGTCTTCCTACTTTTGGCGTATTTTCGAATCTAATGTGAAGATATTTATTATTGTGAGATCAACTGCTTAAAAACACGTAATATTGCCTGGGACTATATTGTTGAAAACATAAAAATTTATGAGATAATGAAATTTGGTGAAGCAGTAAATATATCTTCTTTATGTGTTACATCTGTTTGTAGTATAGGTAAATTACATTTTTATGTAATGATGTCATAATTAACAACTGTTGTTCTTTATATAATGTAACAATGTGAACATGTAATGCTTATACTGTTATAGATGATTAAATCAAGCATGTATAAGTAGTATTGCCAATACTACTTCTCCGCTTATGGGAAAATATCACTAGTCTTGATTTTATCATAATTATTGATTTCAAAAATATAATGAAAGTTTTGTGTTTGAGTATAATACAAATGCAACATTTGCTAATGAAATTAATTCTCTCTTGGTGTTTAGAATCCTTAAGCTTTTGCAAATGATATTTGAGGCCTACCGAATCAAAAATAGAAATCACCACAGATATCTTCTTTTGATTTTATACCCCTGACTTGTCCAACAACTTTGCATAGATAATAAAACTATGTATATAAACCACAGGAGTTTGGCATTATTAAAATTATAACGACTTTCCTATTACAAAAAAACCGGCAGAACATGAATTTTTGCATACTCGTATTTCATTGCAAGATTATGTTCCAACATAAATCACAAAATCCATGCTGATTGGATTAAAAGCTTCGCCATGTCAACCAGTACTATTATTCTATACCATAAATTAACCAAAGTAGTAAAATTTGAGCTTTTTCGTTCAACAAGATCTCAAGATGGCTTAACAACAACGCACATGTGTTCCTGTGCTTATTATTTTTCAATCTCTTTTCCCTTTTCACTTTAATGTATGCATGATACATCTCATCCTTCTACATCAAGAAAAAATCGCAATGATGTAGAATTTATGTGTCTCGTAGTATGTATAATAAATTCGCTAAATTGATTTATAACCTTCGCGAAGGGGAAAGCGATTTCAGGTTGCCAATACACCGATCAAAATGCAGTGAAAAATTCCTGGGTATAAATTGCGACATATCAAGGCCACGCGTAGCGATCAATGATCCATGAAGTCACGCATTGATTACCGGTCACGCCTACAACGCCAGCGACGCGCTGGTTACGCACCAGCGCGAGGTGCTTGCGGGTCCGAGCGACGAAGGGCCGGTTGGCTGGATCGAGCCATCCGAAGCATTTTCGCTCGTTCATCATGCCTCAATCAGGCCCGACAGCAACATCCACGGTCGCGAAGATTTATGGATGCGCCAAGCCGCGCCGCAGGTATGCGTCGGACAATTCGCGCTGCCACCCCAGCGTCTCAGACGCATAAATAAGACGCGTCGCAATGCCAAAACGAGAAAAATATGTCGCACAAGCAAAAGGCCTTTATTACGGTCTGATTGATTTGATTCGCATGATCGGATCATCGTTGGCCGTGCCGACGAGCGCAGACCGCTCTCTAAGATTCCCGGAAGCAGCTCTGGGCGCCGTCTTTGCTACCGAGATTGCTTCTTAAAAAATGCCCGGGTGCTCCGGTTGAATGGCCCAAGCGGCACAACGCAGCGCCATATGGTGCCATCGCGCCGCGGCGTGCTTCATCATCGTGAATCATTCCGCGGCGGATCGGCACTTTGGACCCCAACAGGTGAAACTCGATTTTGGCAGGGTGATATCATCGTCGTCAATTCGGCTGCAAATTTCAATTTTCTCCATAAAAATTTGAACAAATTTAAAAGGCGTAAAGCGGCTGATAAATAATTTTATCGCACCGAGCCCCAGGCCCGGACGGATTATCCTCCGCGAAAGCCGGACAGCCTCCGAAGAAAAAAGATTGAGCAGCACTGGGCGCGTTGAAAACCTCCAATCCCTGCTGAATTGTTAATTATGCTAATTTCGCCCAATTAATTTACCTTTTCGGGGTACATGAATAATTTCTCATGGAGCATTAGAACACTTAGGGAAATCTTTGCGTTCTCTAATGTTTTTACCCTAAAGCAGGACTGGCGGCAGTCGATAGATTTAATTTATGCAATTTCTCTTGAAACATTGCTAAGTCCTAATTAAAGGATTTAATGACGGTGATCAAAATATTAGTTTTTTATTTATCAAACACTAGCTGACCATAATCCGGCGTTGTTATTTAGATATGAAATTAATGTATGTATGTATATTAATAATATGAAACAATATTTAAATAAAATTATTATATATATTACTATATGTGAGCTTGCAAAGTGTGAAAAAAAGTAGATTTTTGTAGAAGTAAGGGCGTAGCTTAATAGAAGACCTAATTTTTGTTTATTTACATTCGTTTATTTATTCATATTTTAATTTCATATATTGTATAACAATCAAGAGATAATTAAAATAACAAAAGTTCAAGTAAAAACTAAGCGTCTTGGATCTTCGCCGAATCTTTTCAAAATATTTTAAAATTTGTGTTTGTTTTCAAGTATTTTCATTTTCTATGCATACTGAGCATAAAGAGATCATTCAATTCGCCTTTAGTCATAGTAGATGTTACTAGAGAGTCTACTTATCAATTAGTAATTCCGATTAGTGGAAATATGAGGCGAAGAAATGCAAAATTACTACAAATATTTGCCATATATCAATATTGTACATACATACATACATATATAATAAATCTGTGTTATTTAATGTTAAATGCAAAACGTTTTTATACTTTAATAAACATTCATATTTAATCAAATTTGGTTAAAATATTCAACATTTTCTTACTAAAGTAATATTGGCTATTTGAATTTGGATTTGAAATCGCGAAGATCAATCACAGAATGAGACAAAAGGCTATTGGTTGGCGCCTTTTTTGTTTAAAGAAGCAACTCGAGATAATTGACGTTCAATGTGCAGTGTCTGAAACGAATTTATTAAAAAATTGAATTACAAGTTTTGTTACTCATAAGCTAGGGAGAGGGGTCAGTGCCTTATTTGCCCCACCTTGGCTACGTACTTATGTAGAATTGTTAATTATATAATTTCTTCTACCAAAACACAATAAGTATTATCCAACTGTGCTAAATAGTTTTCGAGATTACTTCAAATAGAGATGTAGATATAGATTGATGTGGTTGTCCGAAGACACACGTAGGTCATTATAGGCCCATTGTGATACCACTTTTTGTGACCAGAGTTTCTGGTGGGAATTGAACCCACAGCCTCTAGTGCCCACTCCAAATAAGCAAAACAAGTAATATTTCTGCCATAAAAAAGTATTTTAAATTAGTTTAAAAGTGTTCATTGGTATTCATTTATGGCCTATATCTATTAGCTTGCCAATGGCGGAAAAACTATTCAAATCGGTTCAACAGTTTCTGAGATTACCTCTTATACAGGGTGTTCAGAGGTGGGAGGGAAATATTGCAGGGGGTGAAAGCTCAGACCGAGACAAGCAAAAAATCGTATGGGTGGGGGGGGTGGAGGGGGGCATCTCGCACCGTTTGGCAGTTACAGGGTGATTCGTAAATAAGGATTTTTCCTTATATGGGAACCGCACTTGTATTTTTATCTTTTTTTCTACGCATCGCAGCGTCCCCAAATCGATCTAAAAAAATTACTATTTCGAATCCCTTTCCATAACGGTCAACACCACCCCCCTATCCCCAACCCCTTGGCCTCAATCCCCTCTGGAAGTTGAAAAAATTAACTTTTATTTCGCGATTTTTACCTTTCGCCCACTTTTCTCCGGAATTCATGTTATTAACATACCTACTTTTTATTTTTTTTAAGTTGCCTATCTAATTACCTTTCCAAAAAGGTGCAACATGCCCAGGTAGGAAGAGGATACGAAAATTTATTTACAAAAATCCTTTTACAGAATATCATGACAATTCGAATTTTTAAGAAATTATACTTAAGTTAACTAAAAAATACATTTTGTTCGCTTGAAAACTAATTACAGTTAAAACTTATGTCCTGCAAAAGCTGTTCAAAATTTTCTCCGCCAGTTTCGATGCATGCAAGTAGCCTTCGTCTTATTTCGCGTTTGAGGTCTATGGTAGCCAGTCTCTCCCGTATTTTCGTGGCTGCAGTCCCAATCCTGGTAACTGATTTTTCTCTGGTGTTGATTGGTCTTGAGTAAACTTCATCTTTCATCATTCCCCATAAGAAAAAGTCAAGTGGAGTAAGGTCCGGTGACCTAGCAGGCCAAGGAATCGGTCCACCTCGTCCAATCCAGCGCTCTGGGTAATGTTCATTCAACCTTGCCCTAACAATGTTCCCAGTATGCGCAGGTGCTCCGTCGTGCTGTACATACATTGCGCTTCTGGTGGCCAGGGGGATGTCCTCCAACAGATCCGGAAGGGTATTCTCCAAAAAGTCCGAATATACCTGACTATTCAGCACTTGGGGCAAGATGAAGGGTCCTATCAACGGGTTGCAGATGATGCCAGCCCAGACATTGACACTAAATCTTTGCTGGAAGGACCGACACCTTGTCCTATGTGGGTTCACATCTGACCAGGTGTGGAGGTTGTGGAAGTTTGTGATGCCATCCCGGGTGAATTGCGATTCATCCGTCCACAGAATTCGGTCTAGAAACCTTCTGTTTTCGATGTCAGACTCGAACAGCCAAGTGCAAATTGCAATAGTCTTTCGGAATCTCCTTCCTGTAGTGCTTGGACCGGGATATGGTGGTATGGATGTAGTCCCTCTCGGTTCACAACGGTCCAAACTCTCCCTGAAGACAATCCTAACCTTCGTGCGACCTGCCTGATGCTTATTTCAGGGCTGTTCCTGACGATGTTGAGGATTTGTTGGCCGGGGTCCGCTGAATCGGCCGATTTTCCTGCTCGCGTTTCTGCCCTGGGGGCGGTTACACTTCCGGTTTCTTTTAACCTTCTGAAAGTCCTTGAAAATACCCTTCTGTCGGGTACCCGCCGATTCGGGAATCTCCTTTGGTATTCTCGTACGGCCTCACTATCATTTCCGTCTACTAAACCGTACACGTAAATTATATCGGCATACTCTTCAACACTGAGTTCTGCCATTTTATCTTAATTTTTTCTATTCAACACCCGTTCTTATCACTTGCTTCTTCAACTGTGGTCAATGTCCTTTCATACTCACCCATTTTTATACCATAATTCATAGCAGGTATTAGAAACGGAGCGTCAGGATACTTAGGAGTCAATACTGGATATAATAAACTAATAACGCTATTTAACGAGATTACATTTATTATTTTACTACTGTTTTGCTGAAATAATAAAAATGTATTACCTGTGTTTCCTAAACAAACATTTCCGAACTTGCTGTCATAAAAATTGTTTACTTAACGATTTTTTTCATTGTGGTACAATAAAGTAATTAGGTACCTGTGAGGATGTTTTAATTTCAGGACTTTTGCAACCCTTTTCTACCTGGGCATGTTGCACCTTTTTGGAAAGGTAATTAGATGGGCAACTTAAAAAAAATAAAAAGTAGGTATGTAAATAACATGAATTTCGGAGAAAAGTGGGGCGAAAGGTGAAAAATCGTGAAATAAAAGTTAATTTTTCCAACTTCCAGAGGGGATTGTGGCCAAGGGGTTGGGGATAGGGGGGTGGTGTTGACCGTTTTGGAAAGGGCTTCGAAATAGTAATTTTTTGCAATATTTCTCGCCCACCTCTGAACACCCTGTATATAAACAAATTCGCTCTGTTTCTATGTATGTATTTTATTGTATGTATCAGTATATAAATATAGATTTAAATTTTTAAATCGTATTTGTTCTTGGCTTATAATATATGATTGCTCATATCCAAGGATAGTATCCGTGGCAGACTCGCAAATTTCAGATAATTTTGAGGGAACCTTTTCAACAATTGCGCAGTATTAATTATTCAAGTTTATAAACACTTAAAATACTCACAATACTTTTTATAAAAAGAAATTTGAATAACTTTTATGTATATTGCAAATACATAATACGCCTCAAGCGATCAAACGAATTTATGTATGAACTAAATAAATAAAGGAATTTTTTATAAACTAAAATTTTTAAAACAATGTACGCGATATCTTAGATTACATTATTATATTGATGAATCAACTTCAGACGAAAAATAGTTAAACTTTTTTTGTTCACAAAATATAAATAATCACAGTTTAAATTGTTGATAACAAGTTTACCCAAAATAAAAGAAGTTTTTATTTAAAAATCAAATAAAAATACAAAAAGAACGACTCTGTCATTCAATACCTTATAATATAAAAAATTAATAGATTTGGGTTTGTGATTCACACCAACTGGCCACTCGTGCATCATTCACGTTACGCTGTTTAAAATTCTTGGACATAAATATTTTCTTTTGAAATTTTGCAGAAACTTGTAGGTGTATTCTGGTAATAAAATAGATTTAAAACATACTTTTCAAAGGGGATAATAAAGCATTAGTAAATCAATCATATAAATGGAATCTCATAGACTCAACAACAACAACAAATAAAATATCAAGTCAATCATAATTTTGTCCAACTTAATTTTTAAAGATGTGACGAATAGTAGTTTAGCCAAATAGCCGAATACCTAGTCATCAAAACTTAATAAATTCAAATTCAAAATTTTTATACATCGCGCGCTCGAGACCACGCGGTAGTTTCCCACGTATTTGTTTACATTTGGCACCTCGAGTTGCTCGTTGTGCTTGTCCGAACTTGTCTACGAGAAATTGTTATTGTGGTTGGAGAGAAATATTGATTTATTGTAAAAATATGAATAATCTGAAGAAATCAAAAGTATGGATTTTCTTCAAATATACTGAGGACGAAAGCAAAGCTCAATGATTAATTATTGAAGATACAAGAGTAACTAATTATTGTTTTTTTAATTAATATCTTACTAGTTTAATTGAACTCCTTAACTACTTGTTTGAGAAATCTTCTTAATTTATAACATCCGAAGTTTGAATTACTTTTATTTTTAAAATATATGTGTAAATAATTCAGTACTTGTTCATTTTATTAAAACATTCGAATATAAATCCGAAAAAAATAAGGCCGAATACCGAATAATTATTCGGCTTCGGTCCCATCTCTATTAATTTATATGGCGTGGCAGTTTTTTAATTTCTAATAACATGGAGATTAACCATCTTGTGTGGGATTTATAAATACCCATTTTTCCTCCTCGATATTAATTCAGAGATCTATTTAAAAGCGTTGGTTTGTATATGAACTTTATTTAAATTTTAATTTTTTTGAAATTTTTTTAAAACAAACTCTCAAATAACATAACGGTGATTCTAAAAAGCTCCAATTATCGAAATCTTTATTATTATTTTTTTAAATAAATAATAACTAGCTTCCAAACATATCAAGTCTTAATTCTGAACAGTGAATAAAACTACACGGAAGTTTTATGCTATCGGGACTCATTTAAAAAGCCAAAACTTGTCCACATTTAACATTGTCTAAAATTATAGTTTGAAATATATCACATTATCCCATAACAAAAGTTCTAAAAGATCAAGTGTCTTTTTAAATAAAAATAAAATATAAGAAAACTTTGTTTCAGATTCTTTTCTCTCTAAATTAACAATGGTTGTCAGTAATGTTTTTCATAGTTGAGCTAATTTTATCGACTGTAAAAATAATTGAAGAAAAACACATAGCGTAAAAATTTTGGCAGGATACCAAATTGGGCACTATCCCCATTAGACACACTTCAAAGAGCATTTCTACCTACTTAGTTGCTAAGAAAATCTAGAACGAGATCAAGAAAGTAAGAGAAACTTGCCCACCCACATCCAGCCGGAAATAGGCTGTCTAAAGTCGGACCGTTTGCATTTCACCTTCTCCGCGTCCAAAGACGGCAACATATATCTCTTACAACGGCCCGAAAAGGACGGTCCATCCGTCTCACCTGTGACAGCGTCCTAACCAGAAAGTCAACAAACTGCACATAAATCAAGCCGGTGAAACAATTAGCACGCGTCGGCCGCGAAGAAATTGGCTGTGAGTCGCGGCGGCGCGGCAGAGCCTTGGTGTCTGCAATTCCGCATTCCAATGACGGTGACCTCTGAGTCAATCAATCAATCAATCAATCAATTAAACAATCAATCAGTCGCTGCCGCCCACGCACTTGCTAATTGCATTGCACCGCTCCAGAGAGATTAGTCGCCGAAGATAGTCACTAAGCAGTCACGCGCAATCGTTATCGTGTTAGCGCGAGCGAGCGATTCGCTTAATTAAATCGAAAGCTATCGCTCTTTTGCCACGGTCGTCGACTGCAGATTTTTGCAATTCTTGCATCCGATTACCGGTGAAGTGAGGCCACCTCCGCAGTGGGTTGCAGCTGTGTGGTGCGGCGTGCCGCCGGGAGCAAATTCTGGCGGTCGAAAACGCGGATGAGGTCAGCGAGTCACAATCGATGCTTAATTGCATTCGATGATGAGCAATTTGCTATGCATGAGGCATGCGATCCAACTCGTTTGCACTTTTGAGAGCATCCAGTTGCCCGCACTGGCCCTGTTATTGGTTGGGGTCGCGGGGATGCTGCGGCCGGGGCGTGCGTGATGGACTGCAAATATTGAGCCATTTGAGGCTGCGGAAGGGTGAGTGCACCGGAGGCTTTATGTGCATTTAAGTGGATTTTTGAAGGCAACCCGTCAAGGAAAGTGCTCAAGAGCCTATCTGAAGATGCTTCGGAGACCAGTCGTCGTTATCTGGACACGTTGCCCCGTCTTCTCTTGAGCAAATCTAATTAGCATAGTCACTCTCGAGAAAACTGGAAATGGCGTGATGCAAATGTTGATGCAATTAGCACGTCAGTTTTTTATGATGACATGTTCAAATATGTATATTTTTACCCTTTACTTTACAGAAAGAACTTCTGGGACCTAACCACATTTCTCATATAGAAAATTTTCACGAAATTCATCCGTACGTTAATTCTGCAAATATTTATAGAATGTTCCGTCATCCGAAAAATATTATACTTAGCGTAATTTGGTAATGATACTGCAAGAACGAAATTGTTTAAAGTTATCTCTAAAAGGAAGTTTTTATATCATGTACTATGATTAGATGAAGCTATTAAATTTTTTTCAATTGCTAAAAACTCATTTCATTCCGGAAAGAATATTAGCAATAAAGCTCAATTAATTAATTTTTAAGAAATGTAAACACGCCGTATGGTATATTAGGAATCAAAAAGACAAAATGATTGTCTTTTTGCACGAATTATTGCCCGTATTCGTAGAAGTCGTTCTTTGCATTATCTGTTTGCAAAAACGTTATGGAAATATTCATTTAAGTTAGTTTAAATTATCTTCATAAGCTTGAATAATACACTGTAGATAAAATAAAATTAGTAACATATCATTTTCTATTTATATTTTTAATACATATCTAAGATTATGATAGGTATATCTAAATAGTGAATTATTAAATTTGATGATTTTATTATATGGTATAAGGTATACGCTCTATCGTATAAACAATTTTTTTTGTAAGAATCAATTATTTTTATAATTAAAAAAATAACTTTTCAATATAGTCGAATTAAAAAGAGGACTGTAGTAAACTAAAATTGAACTATTTTGATTGTTAATTTCAAGCATTTTCATTTTTACTAGAATGTTTGGTACAATTTTAATAGATTTCCGATTTCGATCCACAAAATAGTTAAAAAATGGTAGACATTTACAACTTTGTTGTAAGTAAAGTAGTTAAGGATTATCAAACAAGCAGAAATCTCTATTTCAGGGGGAAAATACTCTTAGATTTGTGAATATAAGGGAATTTTAATGATTTTGCTTTGAAAAGAATGATTTGTTTAACATTTATTAAACTTTACGTATTATTTGTTATTACTTATTACTATTTGGGGGAAATGGGAAACTTTTAATCGATTTTACGCATAGTCCAATTTATTTAGCTAATCAAAAAATAATTTTTTAAAACCTACAGTTTCGAAGAGAAAGTAATATTGTTATTCAAATCTGTGCAAAATTTCTAGGAATCAATCAATAATTTCTTGAGTTATCGCTTACACCAATTAGAAAAATATATATGTTTTGAGAAAAACGCGTTTAAAATTTGGATCTATCTACGGAGGTCAGGCAGAGGTTGAGGTTGTAACATCACAAGTATTTTAAATTTAATTTTAAAACTTTGATGGCATATATTTAAGATGTTATTCAAAACTTATATAATATATATTTTTTTTCCGAAGGATTGAAAGGTATTTCCCCCAAAAATTTAAATGAAAATATTGCAGTACTGTACAGTGTTTTTTTTTTGGTTACTTAATTCATATTATTATGCCTTTGTTTTAGGTGTAGAACTTGCATAAGCTGGTGTAAGTAATGCAATTCATATTTTGACTGCGGCATCAATAACTGAATTAATCAAACCGATATATGCGATTTTGGTTTACAAATTAATGTACAATTTTGGGCTGCAGAGCAGACATTGTGTGCGTTTATCTTAACTGAGTTTAAAGTACTACTGAAATATGATGGAATTAAAAAATAGTAAACTTTTTACTAAAAGACGTACGTTTTTTGGTTTGTTTTAGTTTTCCTTGTAAAGGTTTTTTCTGTTTTTAGTCAAATGTCTAGTATAAGTATGTATTGTCAGTTAAGAGTAGATTTTTCTAAAAAGTTAAGATAAAGATCCACGTCTTTTGTTCTTGATTTTGATCCGTTTCGAGTACTGAGAAGAAATCTTATGTAAGTTTACTTTTTTTTGCATATCAGATTCATAAAATTCATTATGCTTGGAGATATAATCAAATTTTACAAGAAGTATGGCTTGATTTTACTATTCTTTCGGTAATAAATAAAAACATTTTTTCATAGTGACAATCTTTCTTCTTGCGTTCTGAGAGCAATGGCGAACAGATTGATTTCACGATGTGTGCTAACAAGAAGGAAATTTTTTCATTCTGCCGCTGCAAGCATATGACCTTTTAACTAAGTACGTCAGAACGAACCTAATCCAGCAGTCATATCAGCGTTCCAGATTCCTGGATAGCATAGCTAAAACTCATGCAATGTGATACTGAAAAGTACGAGTAATTGGATTCCAAGAAGACATTTGCGGTCAAAATCGTTCGTTCATTCGCTGCTTCAAACGAGAGTTCACTGAAAGGCACTTTGATATTTGCTGGCTGACTGCTGTCCGGGCCGTTCTACTTTTTGTACATAAATTAATTTGGTCATCGCAAGTATTCCACTTCTCAATTAATTTAATCTGCCCGTTGTGCCCATCGCAGCGCCCACCACAGTTTTCAATTAGCGCTCCAGATCGGAGCGGGGCAGATTTTTTTAATAATGGCCTCATCCGTCTTCCATAAATAAAGTCTATTGACTTGAGCTGGGTTTGCGGCGACACTAGCGGCATCGTCTGTCAATCAAGCGAACTCCGCCCCAGCTCATTATGCTGCAGGGGGGCTGTAACGAGCTCCTTCCTTCCTCCGCCTAATCTCGACCCTTTGCTTATCTTAAGTGAGAGATTCGTCATATTGTCCATGAGGAAGACAAATGGCCCTGTCACCTCTCGATAATCGAATTAGTAATTCTGAGACGATTGATGATGTTTGCCACAATTGCGATAATTGTGCCGGTTGTGGTCAGACTTCGGGCGAAGTAGGGAAAGATCTGTCGCAATAATTATCATTAGATACGGTCTTGACGGAAGATGTTAGTCCATTGTGTGACGTCTTCTGTGACCTCAAGCTCCAGTATCAATTACTACGAAGGCCATGAGATTGTAGCGTTCCCTTTGATCAACTTCGTCAATTAAAGGTTTAAGTTAAACTATTCTATTTATTAAGGGTGGGCCATCGGGTGGTTTCTTTTTGAAAATAATTTTCAAAGCTTGTAGCTTGTTGAAAAGAGTATACTTTCGATTAGTTATAGAATATGATTTAATTTAAATGGTTGCCTTGGCTGACCTGACAGTATCCTATCTTATCATTTTGCAGCATATTTTCGATGGTTTCGGGCCTTATTTCACGAATAACTCGACAAATATTGTGCTTAAGTGGCTGAATCATTTCTGGATTGTCAGCATAATGTCGATCTTTAACGCCAAACCACATAAAAAATAGTACAACGGCGTCAAATTACAGCTGCGCTGTGCCCGTGGTACATCTTCAAAATTCTTGATTACACAGTTATTGAGCTTAGTATGCAAAGATCGATTGTTGCACGGCTTGTATGGGACGTAGCGCCGTCCTGCTGGAACTAGAGCTCACCCAAGTGCAATTCCTGAGTTAATTGGACCAAGTAAGCAAAAACTATTTATTCTCCCTACGATACAAAGTCTTTTCACTCCGGCAATTAACGCCTTATCTTATTTTGATCTTGGTACCGTTATTCCTCCCAACCCTACAATTTTGCTAGAAGTTGATAGCATGTGGAAGAAGAGAGACAGAAAGTGTATAGAGTTTGTCGAATTCTTCACTATTTGCTGGTGCTTCTCGTATTAAGCGATTTGTACTAGAAGTTCGGTGCGGAGCAAAACAGGCATTTCGGCCCTTTTTTATTAATGCGAAAATTTTCGTTTTATTTTTTTGAAAACTGAGTGGACATTCTTTGTGAGTCTATATTCTTTGCTCGTAAGGGTATAATCTGAGGTATTTATGCAGAATTTTCCTCACGCTAGTGTGGCTTATGCTCAGTTGATGAGATCTGTGGCGAGTTGAGGTTCTCAAGCGCACACTTTCGGCAACAGCAGCAATATTCTCGGTTGAGTGCACAGGATGAACCCGAAGATCACTTGTATTATCAATTAGCATGCCAATCTCACGAAATTTCTTCACAAACGGGCGTACAGCAGGAGCAGTCGAACGAAATTTCTTTTAAAAATTCGCACTGATTCGGCAAAGAGCTTGGAAATAAGTTTTCACGGTGGAAATAAATTTTCAATATTTGCCAACATTGTTCAAGGGTAAACCCATTCATTCCTTACCATGGTTATATGATGATGCATTTCTTTCGACATTTTGAGGGCGAAATAGCGGTCTGGGCCAAAACTATCATATAATTTATAAAGAAACCAACAGATAGCTTACCCTTTATAATCAAAAATATATGGTAGGGTAAGCTGCCCAGTGATGGCCACTGTACCAGTGATGGCCACTTTTGTCTTTGGGGTGGATTTCCAGCCAACCAAGCGAAATACAAGATGCGCGCCTTTGCGATCCATATTCTTTCACATGTTGGCAGTAAGATTCCAATCGGGTTTTGGTTCGACCATTGCCCGGCTGAGCGCACGAGCGCATCGCGTCGGACGCTGCACAGTCGGCAGCCTGAGCGGTCGTTTTCTTAGTCAGAGTGTTAAGAACAGCCGTTCAGGAGACACGCTGTCATTCGACTCACAGCAATCGCACGAGTCTCGGGCAGCTTCTTAATTTGAAAAGGATAGGTAAGTTACTGTATTTTATGCTGCTTTTAAAATTTTTTCAAAATTTAAAGGGGGAAAGGGGGGTGGCCATCACTGGGCCAGAAAAACATAGTCTGCCTAGTGATGGCCACACTTGAACTCGCTGCAGTACTGGCGCCGCACTATGGGCTAAACGGCACTTTTTGTGTTTAAAACCTAATATCTCGGAAAAACCGAAGATATTAACGGAAAAGTTTTTTTAAATTGAAGCTGAGACTAAAAAAAAAAGGCTGAAATGAAAATAAACACTATGTAATATAACCTCAAAGTTGCATTTTTTTCTGAAAAATTGAATAGGCTCACACCAACAAAAAACTTGGTCTTTATTTTAAATGTCATATATGCTATCCGATGAACTTTAACCTGCTGATCACGAATCCGAGGTCAGAATTGCCCCCCACCCTACAGTTTTCAGAAAAATGAAGAATTTCCGTGCCTAGTATAAGCCTTTTTAACTCTTTGAGTTACAAAAGACGAGCTTAAATTAATTTTTACTATAACATACTAACTGAAGGTTTTTGGGGTCGCTGATCACGAATCTGAAGTCAGATTTTGAAAATTCAAAATGGCGGATGCAATATGGCGGACCAAAATTTTTATATTTGATCGAATTTCGACTCAAAACCGTATACATGGGTTTTTGGGGTCGCTGATCACGAATCTGAAGTCAGATTTTGAAAATTTAAAATGGCGGATGCAATATGGCGGACCGAAAATTTAATATTTGACAGAATTTCGACTCAAAACCGTATACATGAGTTTTTGGGGTCGCTGATCACGAATCTGAAGTCAGATTTTGAAAATTCAAAATGGCGGATCCAATATGGCGGACCGAAAATTTAATATTTGACTGATAAACATATTAAATTTTCGGTCCGCCATATTGCATCCGCCATTTTGAATTTTCAAAATCTGATTTCAGATTCGTAATTAGCAACTCCAAAAACCCATGTATAAATTTTTAGTCCAAATTCGATCAAATGTAAAAATTTCGGTCCGCCATATTGGATCCGCCATTTTGAATTTTCAAAATCTGACTTCAGATTCATAATTAGCGACTCCAAAAACCCATGTATTCAATTTTTAGTCCAAATTCGATCAAATGTAAAAATTTTGGTCCGCCATATTGAATCCGCCATTTTGAATTTTCAAAATCTGACTTCAGATTCGTGATCAGCGACCCCAAAAACCTTCAGTTAGTATGTTATAGTAAAAATTAATTTAAGCTCGTCTTTTGTAACTCAAAGAGTTAAAAAGGCTTATACTAGGCACGGAAATTCTTCATTTTTCTGAAAACTGTAGGGTGGGGGGCAATTCTGACCTCGGATTCGTGATCAGCAGGTTAAAGTTCATCGGATAGCATATATGACATTTAAAATAAAGACCAAGTTTTTTGTTGGTGTGAGCCTATTCAATTTTTCAGAAAAAAATGCAACTTTGAGGTTATATTACATAGTGTTTATTTTCATTTCAGCCATTCTGGTTAATTTTCCAGTAATCTACATAGCCTCAGCTTCAATTTAAAAAAAAATTTACGTTAATATCCTCGGTTTTTTCCGAGATATTAGGTTTTAAACACAAAAAGTGCCGTTTAGCCCATAGTGCGCCGCCGAGCGTCTCGTAGAGAAGAGGAGATGCGTTGTGGGTGCCCATAAGAGTAAAATCAGACGCGCGCTGTGTTTTTTTTTTAGAGCTCTGCATCCCCCCCCCCCCCCCCCCCCCTGCCCTTTTTTCCCCCACTTCCCTCCCACCGTCACCGTGCGGAGGGAAGGACCATGTTAGGGTATGGGACGGGCGGGCTGTGGAGAAGAGGAAAACTCTGAGTAAGGAAGAAAACTCTGAGGAGGGGTGGGGGAGGGGGCGTAGTTCTGGTTCGATCTAATTCGGTTTCTATTTTAATTAGGCATAGGTGCATCAACATGGCTCCAAGACCGGTCAACCAGAAACAGGAGGCTCGGGTGCTGGCTGCGGTTGACAGTGTGTGGAGTGGCCATCACTGGGCAAGGGGTGGCCATGACTGGGCTAGGCCTGGCCATCACTGGGCAGATTGTACTTTTTTGTTTATAATTATTTTGACATCAAATAAATTTTATTTTTCTGTTTTTGAAAAGCGTAGCACCTTTCTGAAACCCTCTAGTATACCCGTGATTTTTTTCATACCGCTGAGTTGTACTGGAGACGCATGGTCGTGCAAACTATGAAGCACCGCGCTTAAAGTGGCCATCACTGGGCAGGTTACCCTATATTCAAATTTAAATAAGTGGCGAAGGAAACATTGGTAATTAAGTGGGATAGAAAATACTGCATTAACTTTAAATTAATACATTGTATTTTCGTATTTATTTACACTCTTCCAGAAAATTTTATTTCCAAATTTTATCGATATTGCGATGATTTAATTTTAAGAACCACAAAAATTTTATTGTCTAATTTTATAAACAATAATTTCAAAATTCAGTTAATCATCATTATGTTTTAAATATATTTTAAGGGTTTTAAAGAGGTCTACACCATTCTCAGCTCTGCCGCAGCTTAAATTTGTCTTAGAAGATTTTACTTTTCGTAAATCTTGTTAAATATTGTGCTGTTTATAAATAGCTTTAAATATTTGCTTTGCTACCTCAAAATCTCTTTGAAATATAATCTCAGTCACTGATATTGGTATGTACATATTTTATAATAAATTAGATTCTCCACTTTGGTAAAGAATTTGCTGTAAGACCCAAGGCATTTAAGTACTTACTAAGACATCCTCGAAAACAAAAAAAAAAGATAAAGATATTTTAAATCGTTATAGGCTTCTGATTTTTAAGTGTTAATTAAATATGTTTTAATTAAATTAAATTTTCATGTTCAGTTTCAACAAAAATCTCTAAGAATTACAAGAAATTAAAACTCTAAAATAAGAAGGGTTTTTTTTCTAACTTTGTTTTTGACACAGCAGACGACGAATATTTATTTAGAAAATTTTCAAATCCAGTTGTCATGCTTATTTTATAGATTGATCTCAGGGAATCAATAAAATTCATTTTATATCGTCGAGTTTGGACTCGTATCTCAGTATAAATGTTTATAAATGAGGCAATAAATCAATCTCAGCCTTAAAGAACAGTTTAACTGTTAACAAAACGAGATAAGAATAAATATATCGTATATCGAACTTAGAAGTCATCAACGGGTTTTAAACATTTTTTTTGCTAGCACGAAACAAAAACTTGTTAAATGTATTTAGCTGTGAAACTAAATTCTATTAGTTATCATTTATCATTCTGCATGTTTCATTTTTACATCAGTTGTGCAATTTTTTGATTAGCTATTCAAATTACGTCTGTGAATGTTAACATTCATTGTTTAATCTTAAGAACGTTGGGGTCTGAGTTCCACTGATCTTCGCAGCAATTTTATGAATTTTAAATTAAGACATTTTTAAGATAAAATTCTCAGGCTGCTTGGAAACATACAGAAGCAATTATTAATGGAATGTGCTGATAAGCTTGGTGTGAAGAATTACTTATTTCTTTTATTTGTGTTTTAATGTAAATATACATTTGCTTTATAAATAATCACTTCCCTACAGCATATTTTTGCCTGTTGTTTTGAAAAACTGAATGCTAAAAATTTTAAAAGCGTCTATTACTTATCTCTTATAATTGTTGAGCCTAAGAAGGATTAGGTCTATGCCATCTTTAATTGTACAACATATTCTCATTACCTACATTATTTGCAATATTATTTAAAAAGTTTTTGTGTTTTACTGCATATATCGCGAAACAAAATTCACTAAAGCCTTATCAATCTGGTATATAATAAAGGAAACAGCTGCAACACGGCATTGTTTAAAATTATTGACGGTACATTAGATGAGAATTAAATAACAATTTTAACTTTTCTCGAATTCTCACAAGCATTTCACTATATGGATGCGGTCTTGCTGTATAAAAAATTGTTCTGGTTGTTTGGTTTCGATAGGTATTCTGTCAAATTAATTTATAACTATCTATTTCGTTGTCGCCAAATTGTCCTGTTCTCTCTAATAACTAATTTTCAAATGTTGGTAATGTTTCAAATGGTGTCCCCCGGGCTCCACGAACCCAGCTTAAACCAAATTTAAATCCAAAGTGTTAGCACATCAAATTTTTTTTTACAGATTCCGTTTTTTTATCATTGAAATGAAGTATAAAGAAATTTCCGCTCGTAACCTTCCTGGAAAATTTGAAGAAAAATGTAAAAAACCAAAATTTATTGTTTAAATTAATTATATATGAATGACATTTTTAGAAATATTTTCTGTTTCAAACCTTTTGTATACCTTTTGAAGTATCATACATTATTGTTATAATGTACACATGTACGTGTGTGAATGTGTCATTGCACATGTACGTTTCTAAAAATTTCAATCAGTTATAATTAATTTAAACAATACATTTTGGTTTTTTACATTTTTCTTAAAATTTTCTTGGGAGATTACGAGCGAGAATGATTTTATACTTCAGATTCAGGCTAGCCGTGGCTCCTTGTTTGGTCCGTTGTTGTTTTCCTTATTTGTTAATGACATGGCATTGTGCTTAAATTCTTGTAAATTGCGGATGATGTTCAATTATACCTATCACGCACTTGTCGAAAATAGATGAATTAGTACATAAAATAAACGATGTTAAGACGAATGTGAAATTTCCCCAAGTGTATGTAGATCGAATATTGGTCCAACATGTAAGCAGTGCGAAAAAACTGGGGATAGTATTTAGCAAAACGTTAACATGATAATGTCTGCAATGTGGTTGGCAGAATTTACTCAGGCCTGATATCTCTCTGGTATTCCGCATCGTTTATACCAAAGTATGTACGAATTATCTTACCCTAATCACTTTTGATCCAGCATATTTACTCAATTTTTCTTTCCAATAGTCGGAAGACTAGACAATTGTACGATTTGCCTATTGGCTAAACAAGTTTGATCATATATCTGCCTACAGCTGTCAATTTTTAAGTGTATTTTTAAAGAGCTATGTAAAATATATAATGTTTTCTTCATAAGCTTAGTTGAACAAGAGTATCTGGTTACTTGTTGACAAATATAAGCTCGTTTTAGTTTTCTTTAATTTTCTTCTTCTTGTATTCGTTTTTAATTATAATCCTTAATTTTGTATTTTTTAAATTAGTGGTACTATTATAGTTTAAATTTAAAATTTTCATTTTTGCCGTGTCGTTTGTGTATAGAAAATATCATTGAATATTATTTACTACCGTTTTTGAAATAAATCATAATAATTGAACTTTAAAAGTGGTCTTCAGAAACTATAATATAATAGTCTTATCAGGTATAACTCTAGAGTTCGTATTCTTGAGTGTAGCTTTCATAACGTTTGTAGGGCACCTACATAATGTAAAATTTACAGAATGGAAAAGGTTACAGAAATGAAAGGAGAATTCGAAATATCTAAGATTATTTTAAATTTAGGCAAAGTATTCAGATTTCCCTAAATTGTTGCCAAATGTTCAATATAACTTCCTACTTGATGTGTTCTAATTAAATAGTACATTTTGGCCTGACAACCTTATTGTTAAAGAATTTATTCCGAAACAGAAGTATCGCCAGTCATCAAAAAATCAAAAAAACGGACTTCGTCACTCTGTATCCACTACGCTAATGTAACAGGGTTGCGATCCAAGCTGCGTCACTTTTATTTATATACCTCTAACTCCTGCTTTGATGTTATATGCCTGACGGAAACCTGGTTGTCTTCGGATATATTGGATGCTGAACTCTTCTCGTCTGAGTTTCAGCTGTATCGTCGTGATCGTCACCTGTCTTTGGTCGATGCTCCTGTTGTGGGCGGAGTAATTTGTGCTGTGCGTAATCGCATCCAATCAACATTAGTGGAGATTCCTAATGCAGGAACCCTTGAGCTCCTCTGCATATCTCTGAATTTCCAAAGAAAAAGGCTTTTCATCATGAACGTATACATCCCTCCGAACTCTCCGAGCGAAGTGTACGATGCTTTTTGCGATGCCGTTGAGTTTGTGTCTGATTTATTGCTGCCTCCTGATGATCTGATGGTTGTCGGCGATTTCAATCTTCCGTCTCTTCACTGGAACTATGATGAATCGGATGAGTTTCTTTCGCCTTCTAGTGTGTTAGCATACCGACAACGCGATCTGTTGTTCTTAGATTGTTTGCAGGGCTGCAATCTTTATCAGGTGAATCCGGTACGGTGTGAGTCTGGCAGATCCCTCGACCTGGTTTTCTCGACGAATGCTTGTTGCACTGCTGTTTCTAGATGTTCTACGCCACTCGTAAGAGAATCATGTTTTCATCCGGCTATTCTAATAGAATTTTGTATTTCGCAATGTGAGACCATTACTGAATGCTCTTCTTACATGTCATTTAATTTCCGGAAAGCCGATTTTTCAAAGTTGAACGATTTTCTGTCTGTATGCGATTGGTCTTCTGTCGTGTTTGAGAATGACATAAACATCGCTATTTCTAAGTTTTACATAATTATGTCATCTGTATTTGCTTCATGTATACCTATTACTTTTAATAAGTTTCCTGATACTCGTTTCCCATGGTTCGATTCTGAATTAATTAGCTTAAAAAACTCTAAGACTAAGGCTTGGAAAAAATACTCTATTACAAGAAGTAACTATGATTTTAGCCATTTTTGTGCATTGCATGAAGAGTTCGTTGCAAGGTCTGAGGCTGCCTATTTATCCTACCTGTCTGATTTAAAGCACTCCATTAAAAATGAGCCAAAACGATTTTGGAGTTTCATTAACTCTCGAAGAAGTTCCGACGGCTATCCTGCCTCTTTTTGTTACAATGGAGAAACCAGTAACGATCCTTTGACCATCTGTAATTTTTTCCATCGATTTTTTAGTACTGCTTTTACCATCGATAACTGTGATATGTCTAACTCTCATAACTTGACTAGACTTCCATCCACAACTCTAGAAACTAAGGACCTTTACTTTGACCAAGACACTGTCTTACAATATTTGAACGAACTTCCTTCAAAGTTCACCTGTGGACCTGACGGAATACCTTCAATAGTATTAAGATCTTGTAGTTTAGCTCTGGTTAATGTTATCTGTTATTTATTTAATTTATCAATGTCTTCCGGTGTCTTTCCTGATTGTTGGAAATTTTCCTATATTATTCCTTTGCATAAAAAAGGCCGCAAGGATCATATTTCTAATTATAGACCAATTGCTAAGCTTTCAGCATTAGGTAAACTATTTGAGGCTATCGTCTGTGATATTTTGTACTTCCATTGTAGATCCATAATTAATGAAGACCAACATGGTTTCGTGAAGGGAAGATCAACGGTGTCTAACCTTTTAACTTTCTCGTCTTATTGTATTAATGCTATTGAAAGTGGTAGACAGGTTGACTGTATTTATACAGACTTTAGTAAGGCTTTTGATAGAATCAACCACAAAGTACTGATTTTCAAGATGAGAGGTTTTGGGTTTCCCCCAGTCTTTTTAAATTGGTTATCGACCTACCTGACCAATCGACAGCAAATTGTATCGTTTCGTAATGTATTGTCTTCACCTATTCACAATACTTCGGGGGTTCCACAGGGAAGTCATTTGGGTCCTCTCCTTTTTATTTTATTTATTAATGACGTGAGTTCTGTTCTTTCCCACTCGAAGATTCTTCTTTATGCTGACGATGCTAAAATTTATAGAATTATTAATGAGTCAAATGACTGCCTGCTGCTTAGCGAAGACTTAACTAAATTTTTTGAATGGTGCTCTTCGAATTTCTTGCCTTTAAATGTGAGTAAATGCACTCTTATGTCTTTTTCAAGAAAACATAATTCTATTAACTTCTCATTGGATGGAAGTGAATTATGTCGACTTAACTCAGCGAAAGATCTGGGTGTTACATTCAACCCTAATTTTACTTTTGACGATCACATTAATATTATTATTAATAAGGCAAATTCATTGTTGGGCTTCATCAAGAGATGGTCTAAGGAATTCAATGATCCGTACGTTACAAAACTTTTATTCATTACGTTTGTTGTACCTGTATTAGAATATGCTAGTCCGGTTTGGTCACCATCTTATAAGTTTCATTCCGATCGAATTGAAGCTGTTCAAAAGCGATTTCTACGATTCGCCCTTGGGGGTCTTCCTTGGGTTAATCCCCTCTTCCTACCCCCATATAGAGATCGCTTAAAACTGATTTCAATGGCGACATTGCATGATAGGCGTAGGGTTTCCATAATTGTCTTTGGATTTAAAGTTTTGTCTGGTGAATGTGATAGTCCGCAATTATTATATTATTTGTTGAGTATATCTGTTCCTCGTCCCGGCCTCAGATGTTGCAGTCTTCTTCATGTACCCCACCATCGAACCAACTATGGTTTACATGAACCAATTACACTCATTTCAAGATTATTTAATTTGCATCGTGACATTATCGACTTTAATTTATCTACTTCGCAACTGAAGAATCGGCTTACGAATTTCTTTAAAACTTAGGGTAATGTTTTTTTGTTATTAATTATATTCTTCTTTACTTATGTACTTGCTTTCTTTTTGTATTTTACATTTGTAATTAATAGACATTGTATGTCTCATTGCGAATAAATAAATAAATTAATATAGTTCTAAGATATCACTGATTTCGAAATGTTAATGGCCCACTTACAGGTAAAGCGAATAAATCCATTATAAATATAATATAAACCAGCTTTGTAAGCATTTCCTAATCCCTCGTAAGCGACAGTGAGTCTCATTGGTTCTTTATAACCTATAGGTAATTTTTTTTTGTTCCTCTGCTAACTGCAGCCTACACTTTCTTTGCGGATTACGCCATTTCTCCTGTAGGGCTGTAGGGTATACATTCATTGAATTAAACTCTTAAAATAGCAGCATTACTCTGGAGCAGTTTAATTCCAGTTTTAATAAAGGCGGATTAAGCTCGAGCGCCATAAAATAAAGGACTCTGATAAACTGAGCGTGTTACACCTCCACCGTCAGAGCGACTGGTATATAGTAGGTTTGGATCTGGATCTGGGATTCAGTCCCGGCCGAGTCTTCGGTACCTGCAGCAGTAATTTATTTGATGACATGTGAAATTTTCCGATGGAAGATATCCCCGGAGGGATGAAAATCCAATAACGAAATTCCTTGCAATCCTATTGCGACAGTCTCAGCTGAAGCTTGCAAGTTTTGTAAGTGTGCTAGTTAGGTGGCGGGTCTTATGCGATTTATGGCGACATGACTCGACCCGGGCGAGCGCGGAGGATGACGCTGCTTAGGGCAGATCTTCCAAGATTTCCTCTGCTCCAGTGAAATCAGTGTCAGCTCCTTTCAGCATGAGATGCTCGTGCTGCAGGTGGTTCACTCGTAATCTTTGAGGAACCGAGCCAAATCGGCGAGGCAAGGCGAAGCCGGGGTCTGACGTGTGAATGGCGCAATTAGGCCGTGTGTAAACAGCGCTTGAAGGTGCCAGCATCCTCCTTGGGGCTATGAAACTGCAGTTATAAGTTATAAGGCTCCTTTCCTCGGTTTGCAGTCAACCCCATTAAATTCAGTTCGTGTTCAGTTCCAACACGAAATATGCATACCTAGGGTTGAGAGCGCAACGTGCCCTCTCGCCTCGGCGCGGGCGGCGGCGGACAAATTCAATAAGATCGCAGAAGAATTCCGGGCACGTTTTCACTCTGCCGCTCGCACCCCCGCACCTGATCTTCCTGCTCGTGTTAGTGACTGATATGAGGCTTCGAGACATTTTGTGGGGTGCCCCTTGTTAGATGTTCGTTGGAGCTAGCGCTGCGCTGGGCAACTTTAGATATGGAAATTCTTAGCTCCATTCCTCTGAGCAAACATCCTGCTGCAGAACCGATTTCTTTCGTGTCGGAATTTTTTCCTGGTTATTTTTCCGCTCCTGTATAGAAGATGATGATGAGAAATATTCCGGGCAGCATCTTCTTAGGGGGGTAGAAAGAAACCCAGAATTCGATTTAGCCACGACCAATTTTTTTTTGCTTTGTTTTGCTTTGTGTAACCAGTTAAATCAAGATTAGGGCAGACATTTTGGGGACTAAACTCCAAGGACAACCGCAAATCCTCGGGCATTACGGCCGGGGACAAGGAGTAATTGGAGACTCCTTGCTGGAATTATGTTTGCGGTGTTTTTGGTCCCGAAAAGGGATTATAGGAGGCTCAGTGTTTTAACTTGTGAACTCCTGAGTACACCACCCAAACCGCCCAACCCATCGGCCTGTCGGATGACCTCAACATTTCGATTTAACTTCCTGTACCCTTAATTCTATTACGAGGAAAGTAATTCGTCTTCTCTGTCGACCATCAAAGGAATCACAAAACGACAGAAGCCATTTTCAAGAAGAGTGACATTGTGAAATTTTGAAGAAGAACGACATCCGGCAAGAGATGGGAATTAAAAAAAAAAAAAAAAAAAAAAATTTGTAAGACAGTAAAATTTTCAGAACTGTGAGTACGACTGTTCGCTTTTCATAAAGCATGATTTTCATGAAATTCATGCCACCTACTCAAGATTTTGCGTAAATTTCCAGGAACTTGTTTTTATTTAATCTTTAACAAATTTCATTGTCAAAGAAAAAAAAATGAAAAGATCGAGAATAATTTAAGGTTGACTGAAACTTGTATTTAAGAGATAACTTTACTTTAAATTACTTTTGGACACAATTGTAAATAATTGCATTGAACATTTTATAGGAATCATATGTATGACAAAATCGTAATTTATTAAAACTGTACGTAACATTTTAGAAAAAAAAATAGAATCCTATGAAAACTTGATTGGCAGCCGTGTCAATAAAACGTACATATCTACCTGCATTTCTTTTAATTTTTCATCACCGGAGAGACGTGCTAAGGGATGTTAGAGATTAAATTCTTTCCTCATATGTACAAATAAGAAATCTTTTTATTCTATGCAAGACAGAGTAGCACTTCATCACACACAAGAAGTATTTGAAACCATCAATAAAGTTTATGGCGATCGAGTTGTTGGCCTAGGGTGCCCGCGCTTTGCTAGGAGAACAGGAATAGACTGGCCACCTCACTCGCCAATTCTAACTCCTTATGATATTACTTCTATGGGGCTACGTTATAGATTACTGATTTGAAAATAACCCAAAAACAATAGGGGATTTAATTAAAGAAATCAAGAAGATCGTCAAAAGCATTTTAAATGAAACGTTAGGACATTTTTTAAATAGTTTTAGAAAGTATTTGGATATTTGTGTCAATTTAAATGGTTCACATTTTCAAAATATGTATCATTAATAAGTCCAGCCATTTATAAGTAAGCCGTTTTTGAAAAATCTGTGATCTTTATTCACTACTTATTGTAAGAGGTGATCGGTTAATGGAAAAACCTTCAAAGTATTAATGACTTTCGTATTACAATACCGGGTGAGTTTTTCATCTGAAGACATTGAAATATCTTAGGAAATACGCATTGTATGAACAAAATGTCCACATTAAAAACTTGTTGTTTTCTAGGTGGAAAATGAACCTTGCCACAATTACCCTCCATACACACCCTCTAGGGGTGGGAGGAGTGATCTTGAAAGTACAATTGGGGATCCTTATTTTTTTCTGTCAGAATCGGATACTTCACAAAAAATAGTAAATTGTATTCGAGATATTTGTTTTGATTCGTGACAGGTGGCGTTACAATCGTAAACAAATCAAATTTTCGATTATTTTAACTTATGCGTTTCCAATTTAATGATAAGAATAAGATGAATTTTTCCACGAAAACTGTTCAATTTTGCAATTTTATTTTATAAACTTCCCAAAGTGTTTAATCCAGGTGTAGAAACATTCATTGAAAATGGGCAAAATTAAAAATTTGGCACGATTTTATTTATTTTCTTTTTTTGGATAGACTGCACAATATTTTATGATGATATTTTAAATTTTTATAACTTGAGAAAATCGTCAGAGAAATTGCAATAATATTATAATAATAATCGACAGACGAACAAACGAACAGTTCTTTAAATACTTAATGAATATTTTAGGTATTTTATGAGCAAAATTTGCCATTTCAAAATTAAATTATATAGTTACTGATTCTTTAATTATGTAACTTTTAACACTCATTTATTATATTAATTTGGTATAAGTATTGTTTTAATGAAACTACCTTTTATAAAGATGAAGTACGTGTATTCAAAAATCGATGCATTTGTAGAAGACGATTTATTATCTGTTTCTTTCTACTTTATTATTTAATTTTATTTATGATTCACAATTTATTTTAATTTAATTTAATCTTTTTTTTGTTTCGAAACGCTTTCATATGAAACTTATAAAGGACTGACTATAAAAACAAAATTATTCCAAAATCCCAATTCTTCAAAGCCTACTGACATATTCAAAATTTGGATAATAAAATTACCGGGCTACTTTGTTCCGTAGTACCACCACATTACCCCGCCGCCAGTTAATTTGCAATTAACGATAAGTATCGCATATCGGATAAAAGAGATAATTGGTTTAAAGATCTTAGTTTTACTCGATAGAGGAAGAGCAAAAAGGAGGCGGGGAGTTGTAGTGATACGAGACCGGTAACAAAAATCTAAAATCCGATTAAGTTTTCAAGAAAGAAAACTTGAACGATGTATCCGAGGGCAATCTAGGAGGATCGAAAATTCTCGCGGTCTTTCCTAGACCGCGTAGCCGGATAATTTTCTTGGGTGTCGGTGATGTTGATGAAATGTTAAGTTGTTCCAACTTGCTGGTGGTGAATGATGAAGGAGGTGATGCGTTTCCTTGGAGACCTGTTTGATTGAAATGCTGCGATTGTTGTTGTTGGTATGATGAGCATGATGAAGATAATTGTTGCTGATGATTAGAGATTGGCGGGAGTTGACTACTATTGTTGAGTGTCGGTCTTGGTTTTAACTCCAACATTGTGCTATTTGTGCTTTTTTGAGGTGATGAATCTAGGTTTTGCATGATGACTGGGTGGTCGTCCTTCAGTTATAAATGCTGTTGCTGTTATAAATGATTTGATCAGGAATTTGCAGCAGGTTAATCCTGATTGAAAAGAATGGATTGTTGCTCGTTCTTGAAATGTTTTTCAAACGAGAAATAGCAGAGTCTGTGCGAAGCCGAGTTATTGACTAGTACGGGTTCGGTCGGGGTCACCAATGTAGAGATCAAGAGTTATCCTACTTAATTTTTAATTTAAATTGAAACTTTATTTTATGTTTAATTATTTATTTTTTTAATTAAAAATTATCCCATTTTTATTTTTTAATATAATATATTTACAACTTTATTTCATATTTATTTATTTTTATTTATTTTTTTAATTAATTTTTAATTTTAAAGTTTATATTTCTTAAAAGATATTCCAACTAATTTTTTTTTTTTTTTAAAGAAAAGCCTACAAAAAATTGTTTAAAAAAGCATCGTCGTCTCCTCCACACATTGTTTCACCGGTTGCAGTGATATATGCCAAAATAATAGCAAAAATGTTTGAAAAATGTTACGATTCTTTCCTCAGGGAATTCGCAAAATAAATCTGGGCGTTTCATACGAAAAAAGTATTAAGTTAACTTCATATTCACCAATTACACTACCATTTACACTTGCGAGCAAACAAATAGGTTCACCTCACTATTTTCACATTTTTAAGGTGTAACAACATAAAAGTGTATAGTTAAAAAAACGTTAAACTATAATAAGAATAATAAAGCGTTGACTTAAATGTAGGGTTTTGAGACGATACATTGTCCTTTCCCTAGATAACTTAATATTCGTCTAGAAAAATACCTAAGTAAACTTTTTAATACAAACCTTATAATCTTTTAAAACATATGGAAACCATTAAGGGACTATTTCGGTCTAGAAATTTCAAAGAATCGATTTTTTTTTTTTTACATTTTCTGACTCTTTATAGTCTCAAAAATTATGTCCTGAAATATTTTAATGAAATTCGAATTCTAAACCGGTCTAGAGCGAGTTTTTCGAGAGCGCGCTCGCGAGCATGTTCGGCCGTCAACTTGTATTACGCAGCTGTAACTCGCCGAGCAGCTGTCGAGATCCCCTCTCTAAAATATAAAATATCAACAGGATGAACAAGAGGAATACGAACGTAGTGATCTCATATTATATGGTGCAGGAATAGCAGATTAACTGATTATAAGGGTTACAATTCGATTTTTTACAAATTATTCATGTTTTTTCACAAAAAAAATCTTTAAACGCGTTTTTCTCAAAATCAACTTTTTTCACACGGCGGACAGTTAATCTCCGAAACTACTCAACCGATCATTACCAAATTTTGTGTACATCTTTATTTAAGTGTCGTACACAGTAATACAGCAGAAAATTTGAGAATTTTCTATATAAAAAAAAAATTTGCGAGAAAAAAGAACTAAAAACGAGGTCAATTTTCCAAGTTTTTTTTCAAAATGCCACCATTTTTTTTTTTTCATCGATTTTCCGAATTTTCTGCTGTATTACTGTGTAAGAAGCCTTCTTTTAAAAGACCTATTTTGAATTTTTTGTTTCAGACTTCTCAATCATGAGATTAACTATCCGCCATAGAAGGAGAATTTTTTCAGGACCAGACTTTGACGCCCTCTACATTTCGGAAGAAGAGTGACAAAAAAAAGAAAAAAATTTTTTTGTGTAGTTTTTTTATGTAATAACGTGTTACAAAATATTTCATGTAAATATCTAATAAAGGAGCCCAGAAAAAAATTCCCAAAAAAAGACCATTTTTTTACGTTCTAGACCGAAATAGTCCCTTAAGCACTATAAATGTTAACCACGTCTCTGTGGCATATGATTATCTTTAACCGTAAACAAAAATATGATTATCTTTCTAGTGTTAATGATTTTTTCTTCTTACTACAGCTTATTTATTTTTTACTTTTAATTTTTTTTATTTGGGTAATGCCTTGGAATTGTGAAAATTGGGGACTGGGCCGATTTATTATACTGTAACTGATATATTCATGTTGAGGTTATTTTTGAGATAGATTTCGTAGAATGTTATTTCTCGAGATATTGTTCCACGTAGACCATCATTCGCTCAACGAGGACATTGGCAGTGATTTCATTGACAAAAATCATAATACATATTTTTTAGATGTAATACTCAGAATTATTTTAATTTCAGAAAGTATGAAAAATATAAGAATTTAGAAAGATACATGTAAGCATTAGCTATTTATTATATTACATAAACTGTATAAAAAATATTTGCCTGTAGTATATATTATATGTATGTTTGTATTGAAAAATGACAAAAGGGTTTAAAGTTTATAACATGAATTTACTCTTTCTATAAATAACAAAAATCGGATAAGTCCTGAACGCGCTGAAGGGCTCTTGAGCGTTTAAAAGAGCGCCTCTAGCGCACAATATTGTAATCATAATGGAACAGAGCGGCAAAGGGATTTTTCGTGTAATACACCTCGAACGTGAACAGCAAAGTTTTCGCCTCGCATAAATATTTCTGTACTATAAAAATTCTGGCATAGCCGCCGCCACCGTCAGGTAACGTCGCAGGTAGCTAAAATATCGCCCTGCTATCATCTGAACCCGCCCCACCACCTGAGTATCATACAAATTGTACAAGCTAACCACATTTTGTGTGAGGGTAAATATTTGGAGGAACTGGCGTGGGGGGCTGCTTAAAATTTTGTTTTACCTCCTACCGGGTCCTCCCTTGAGTTTTTCTTTGTATTTCTTCTTTTCCCGCACAAAAAACGCGATAAGCGTCCTCGAACAAATGGCAGCAAAACAGCTAAAAAATCGGAAATTGGTTTATTTCACCGAAGAAGAAAAATAAGAAGAAAGGCATAAATGCATGAAAAAATTGTTATAGGGCATCCTCCGACCCCCGTAGAGCCGGTGTCGTACTACCGTCATCCGAACTGGTTTCCAATACCCTTTTCCTGGCGCGATATTGGCTCGGTGATTCGCTGGGGGATTTTCGGGGGATTCCCCCATTGTAACGCCCGGTGATAACGAAATGGGGTAGAAAGTTTGCTGAGGTTTAAAAAGTTTTCGGTTTGCATTTCGTCCTGTCGAAGTGATTTACGATTTAAAGTCGCCGCAACAACAGAGTCACAGTCCGGGGAAAAAACCACATCAGCTGGTACAACTGCGGATGCTGGGGATGCTGGAATACCACAGCTGAAGAGGCTGAGTCTGTAGCAGTTTTTGCTCGTGTAAATCGACCGAGTTAATGCAGTTTTCTCTAACTTGCAACAAATAGACATTGAATTTCGACAAGGACGTTTCCTACTTATTGCATGTTTTCAGATACTTTCAAAAGGATGAAGGAATTGCAAACTAACGATTCAGAAAATGTCGTTCATAAAGGTTTTTAGAAAAGCATAACACATCAGTTCAACATTTTGAGCGCATGTATTAAATACGAGTAAGTCTTGCTTGCATGCTTGGTAACGCTTAAGCACATACGATTAATAGGCTCATAGATTCCATAATTAGTGTAAGCCTTCTAACATTCCTTAGGTTATGAAGGTTATCCCTAAAAATGAATTTAGCTTTAAGAGATGGTGTGTCAATATTATCAGTTATAAATTGGCGAGCAAATGTTATGTCAGCAACTTCACGACGTTTATACAAAGAATGCATGTCGACTAACTGTAGTAGGTCTTTATAAGCAGAAAGACAAATTGAATTGACCCAAGGTAAATCCTTCAGGGCAAATCTAATCAATTTCCGTTGGACAGACTCAACATTATTAATGTGGGTTTGGTAGTGAGGAGTCCAAATTTGACTCGCGTGTTCAAGAATTGGTCTCACAAAAGAAAATTATAATTATATATATATACTGTAATCGTAGAATACTCACGAGACCATTAATTTATGAAACGCAACACTGGACAATCGCTCATTACCATGGAATTGATGTGCTCAGCAAAGTCAAGTTTACTGTCACGAATAATTACAAACAGAATTAGTCCGACGACCTAAGGCAACGTAATCAAAGTGAACAAAATTTCGTCCACGATAAAATGAGACAATTTCACATGTATCAATATTTTGTTCAAGGTTATTGTGAGTACACCAAGAGTGGTCGATATTAAGGTCTTTTTTAATCATATGGCAATCGTTAATATTCCGTGTGTGAAAGAATAACTTTATGTCATCAGTATAGGTTAAAACATCAAGTGACAAAATGAAAAGAAGGGGACGCAAGTGGCTTCCTTGAGGTACACCCAAAGTAGCACGGATATTCTTCAAAATTGGAGCCACGGAAATCAAACCTGGTAAGATTTTTGACAAATAAGAACTTATCCAATTTACATGTGATGGTGGAAAGTCTTTACTTTTAAGTTTTAACACTATGATAGATTGGGAGAGTATTTATTACTCTTCTAATATTTGGTGAAATTAGGAACTTTTAATTATACAGAAAAAAAAGAACTTTTAATTATTTAGAAAAAAAAAAATAAAAATAAAGGTGTTTTGTCCCGTCTTGCCCCATGGTGCTGGTAAGATGGGGTACCCCCCTGAGGTAAGATGGGGTAATGAGAATTATGAGACAGAATGATGATTATTTCGACTGGCACAACTCGCAGACGTGGAAGGCTTCGTCATCATCATCGTCGGTTCCTGCACATCTATTATGTGCCCATTTTCCACAATTTGAGCATGTTATCTACCTTTCAATGGAAGCGGAATATACTTCTATACAATACATACATGGTGTGTAGTCATTACCCCATCTTGCCTACCGTGCCATTTTCTAATAATAATTAAAACAAAAAAGAAACAGTCGGCAATCTCAAGGAAACACAATGTTTACCTTATTGTAGGTTAGTTTAAGCGTCAGTAGCAATCACTCCTCACCAGCTAGTATTATTTAACAAACCACAGTCACGTGTCAAACTGGAAGAAAATGTGATAAGCACTTTGCAGTAAAACAGTTTTTTTGGATTATTTCGTCACGCGTACACTTCCGAACAAATAATGGCCGGACAACTGGCAGGTGTCATGGCGGCGCGTCGAACGATGCATGAACAAGCGTGATTGGTCAGTTTAAGCTGTGAATTTCGCTGGGTACCCCGTCTTACCCGCTACCCCGTCTTACCCCAATCTCCCCTATGTCTTTTTGGATTATTAATGTATGTAGTTTGACGTAAAAAGTAAACCCTTAGTTGAGTTTAAACGGTGAAGTAAAATTAATGTTTTAGCCTTGTATTGTATTGTTTGTGGAAATAAAAATTAGTCTGTCCTGCCAAGTTGAATTGAAAATTATTCTAAGAAATTGTTAAATATAACAAATAAATATTTTTACTTAAATAAAAAAATAAAAAAGGTTGATGTCAGCTCAAGTCTACTGATGTTGTTGATGTTGTTATTTTCAAGACTGAAGCATGTTTTGATTTATAAAAGGACAGGAACTTTTTAGATTTCTGAAAAACCATTCAATATTCAACAATTCCATGGAAGAAACCTTCAAAACTTCCACAAGAAATTAAAATTGTAGAGTTTCACGATTTTTGGTATTTCCTATTGTAAACGGTGTAGAAATCGGTTGTTGTAGAACAAATTATGTAATTTTTAAAAACTTGGTATAATGTTTTCCCGTTTTTATTGTAACAGTAGTCGGGAAATACTGAATCCTTTTTGTTCAGTTTGTGAACAGGTTTCCCACTAGTAATGCTACTTAATAACATAAAATTATATGTTCTACCCTTAATTTTAATTGTTGCTTTACCTTTTAACTTTTATATTATTGCTCCCATAACCCAGGTAGTGCAGAAGCTATAACTTTTTATTATTATACAAAAATTCCACCTTTTCACAACTCCCTCAAACGACGGTGACTTTGGCGCACCAAGAAGAATTATTTTAGGACGGCACGTGACGGCTGGACACTGCCTGGCACGCACTTAAACAACATTTTTCGGAAGAAATTATCTTACAGAAAATCTTGGGCCGCTTTATGTGTTGTTTATTGAAAACAGAATGGGAAGCTGTTTATTCGGGCAATTAAAGCGAATTTTATTGTTGCTCTTGGCCCAAGTGCCGGACGGTGGTATTTTGAGGCAAAAAAAAAAAAAAAAAAAAAAAACAAATAATACTTTGGTGCTTCTTTAAAATTATGGGCGAAGTTGCCCGCGCGGTAATTAAAACAAAGCGAACCCAAAATGGTAATCTTTTATGAAATGGGCTGTAAATAAGTCCAGACAAGTCGCAGCTGGGGAGATGAACACTAGTTAAAGATGATTCATGAATCTCGCTAGAAAAATGCATGGAATGCTGGGAAAATGTACTTCCAATTGTAGAGCTTTCTACTAAATGTGGCCTAGATCTTAAGAATTTGTATTTCTTTGGAAGTCATATAAAATCGGATATAATTGAGATGAAACTCGAATGTAAAACAAAATTTGCTTAGTTTGCTGAAGGTTATCTATTTCTATAAATAACATTTGTATTAAAAGAATGAGCTTTCCTTTTAGTTAAATTAGCTGTGAATACTTATTAATTCTGTTATTAATAGCGAAATTCTTATAAAAAGAAACGCAAAATACTTAAAAATTCTGAGTCGAGTATATATTCGTGAATTTTGAGAGACGACAATTTATTATCAACGAAAAGATTATGAAGAGCAACAAATATTATAAACTATGAATTTCTTATTAAATATATGACTTTTTTTAAAGAGCTTCAAAATTATACAGATATATATATGTTTATATTTGTGCAAATTAAGAGCATGAGTATAATGCCAAAAATAATATGAGAAAGAAGAAAAAGAATTTAGAATAGTAACACAAAATAATGTAGGCATATATTGTTTAACTGAAAGTTCACTTATTACCATTTCTTCATATTCTTGTCTCATATTTTTTCAAAGATCCCATCTCAATTCAACTTCAATTTCAATTTCCATCCATATTTAAAAAGACTATTTGGATATTAACACTTACGAACCAAAATTTATTTATTACTAAGGTTAATTTCTTATGAATCCACGAAATAAATTTATGTTTATTAGCATAGAAGTCACAGGGGGTAAAATGTATCAGCAGGAGACCAAATAACCAAGTCTCGTTATTTTAAAAATTATTGCTAGGATTTGAATTAACATTTTTATTTAGGCTAGGGGGTTTGTTTTATTGATTCATTTTATTTATTTTTTTAGAGCATGTTTAGAAATATGTATATCTACATTCGGTATATATTTCAGGCTTCGATAACTTTGTATATTGAAAGCAAAATAGTGATGATGTTTTTCTGCTGGAAAGATTGCAAACTAAGGAAAAATTGCCGACGAATGTAACTAAGCCTGGTTTGCTACAAAAATAAAATAAAATTTTGATTTTATCTATCCACAAACATACAATTTTCATTTTCATTTCATTTTTTGTGTCTGATACACTTTGGTATGCATCGTAACCTAGATGTTATAAATTTTTATGGGAGTTTCTGGCACAACATAATATTCATCTAATCTAGGCTAAAGAAAAATATTATAAAAACTTTTACTATCTAAAATCACTAGTTGCTTAGAAAAGTTGTTGAAAAGTCTTCTTGATATTTAAAACAATATGTTTATTAATAAACTGAAAATCAATGATTTTCTTTAGATGAGCTTGACTATTTCTTTTGGTATTTTTTCTAAGTATTTTTTTTCAGTAAACGCACAGAAAAATGCAAAAATAGATAGATGTTATCACGTGGACATATAATATATTGTATAGTATATAGGTCACGAAAAACGCCAGTTTAACCCTCACCTGATGTTTCTTAAACCAGAATTGAAAAACATCATTTTGTGCTATACTTGAGTTCATACTTCACCTAGAGTTAAACAGAGTTTAAACTTAGACTGAAAAATTGACAATAAAAGTTTTAAAAATCTATTTGTTTTTAATTGTTTAATGTTACTAGTTGGTAACACCTAAATATGGTGGCGCAAAATTAATGAACCTACACGGAGAAAAGTTTAAAGTAAATTTTACCAGGAAAATCTTGTAGTTTTTACTATAACCCATTGTAATGCGGGAACAGGTGAAGGTTAAAATAAAATTTACAATGGTACAATGTAAATTATACTTTGTGCGGTCATAAGTGAAAAGCAATGAAGAATATATGCATCAAGAAATTTTTACAATGGTGCCATAGTAATTTAAGTAAAGGGCATGATAAAAATTCTTAAAAATATAAGAAAATTTAATATAATTTAAAGTAAATTCTTAATTAAAGAAGTGTAAATGTTACCTTAACTATTATTTACAAGGTTTCATTGAAAAATTACAATGGACCTGTAGTAAAAATAATAATGTCTATTGTAGCAATTATAATAAAATATAATAATATTTAAATGGTGTCCTGACTGATCCGCAGTTACAATAGCTCCATAGTAATTTTTATAATAAACTTTTCTCCGTGTATATATAGGAATTCTCCATGGTTTTTGTAAATGGCGTCTCCTGTCATTGTGATATTGACAGTTGTGTAGAAAATATATTCGAAATTCACGACGATGAATAATGGAGTGATATACTCCTAAAAAAAGTGGAATAATTGTGAAGGACATGTTATCTTTCGTTTTGACGGTTTGCATTGACCCGCAAGATTACCCAATCTGCATCTCGTTTCTTTAATTTCGATTGACAAAATTCTTTGTTCAATGACTCCAAATATATTACCCATCTTTAAATATACTGAGCTAAGTTGTTAATTATTGTATGTTTCAGCAAAGAAAGGCACTGTAAATTGTATGGGGTGGGTATGTTTAAGTTACAGAAGAAACAAGCTACTGTACAGTCCAGACATATTTTTTTGGGGTTATTTAGATTAATTGGTTTATGTGAATAAACCACAGACTCTCGCAGTTCTGATAGATAACATTCGACAAAAAATAGAGATCATAACTCAAAAGTAATAGACAATATCATAAAAAGGCTCAAATTTGCATCACGATAGGGGCCAGAGGTTTAAATGAAATCATCTTCAGTACTTAATGGAATAAAATTCAAAGGACCGATTTGGCCGAGTCTACGTGTATTTAAAGAGATTCACTAGTGTAGTTAATCTCCAAAGCCCTAAGGTGCATAATTCGGAAATAAGGGAGAAATTTCGCTTGAAAATGTTAGGCTCACCATTAGTGCAAGTTATAAAAAATCGATCTTATGAAAGCTGTCGTGGCGACGTGAGCAGTGTATATGTTTCTTCTGTTTTTCTTCATAAAAAATATTATTTGCCAGCGAGCATAATTCGACACGTATAAATAAATATTTTTCACAGAACTTCTGATACATTCGAAATTTTCTAGTGAATTGCTGCTGGTGAAGAATAATGTAAATTTTTAAATGACAATAAATAAACAGAATTGAATTGAACTTACGAGATGATACAAATCCTCCGCACAGGATGCCGACCAGAGCGCAAATCAATAAACATTTTGGTCCAGCGTTGTCGGTCATGATGCCGGTCGAATTCGGGCTAAAAAAGGAGTCCGTGAAGAGCCAGAAAAAGAGCAAGTCGCCGGCGGAATCAATTAAGCGCGCCAAAAATCAATTTAGCGAGTGGCCGAGTGGCGATCGCGCCAGTAGCAGAAGAAATTCCAGAGCCGAATGGAATCCGGCCACAGCCAGCGGCCGGAGCCTGTGGGACAGTGGCGGTCAGTGGAATTGATTGGATCCGATGGATTTGGATTTTTCGGCGGGGCGACGGACAGTTTCAATTCCCGAAAATGAAATGCACCCGGTGACGCGGGCGGTTGCGGGCGGTTACGGGCGGAAAGGAGTCGTGGCCTGGTGGCACTGCCGCCGGGTTACATAACGCCCGAGCTGCGGGCTGCAAATTAGCGCATCACTCGGTGCCCAGACGTAATCGCATAATTGGTGCAGCAGAGTGCAGCAGCTGCCGAAAATATCGCGGTGCACCGGCGAACCGGTCAAACGGCTTGCATTAGAAAAGTTCGTCGGCCAATTAAATGCTCGTAAATTTCAATTTCGTTCGATTAAGTTTAGAAAGACAATAAGTCGCCAGAAGAGTGTGCAAAAGTCCACACACAAGAAAAAAAAGTGTCACACAGTGGAGTAGAAGAAGATGAAGAAAAAAAAAGCACGCGCTCAAGCGAACGCGAAAAGTTCACCGTCGCGCCGCGGCGAAGAGAAACCGCCGCCGCTGTTTTCGCGCACACGAACTGTTGGCAGGGAGAGTGCGCAGTCGGCTCGGCCGGAGCTGCGACGATCAGTTGTGGAATTCTCGTGAACTTTGGCACTAAAATCGTATTACTCGACGCTGCAGAAGGTCAAGGCGCGATCGGGGAAGCTGAGGGTGCGCACTTTCCTCACTTTTCTCCGCCGATCGTTGTCAAGGTCAAGTTCTGCGGCTGCTCGCGCATGCGTTGCACTCTCTTTTATCACTACCCTCAGGCGATTATGTCACGATTCTGCGGTCCCACTGATCTCGTTCTATATTCGGTTTCGCACTTCACTCAAACTTTATGAATTTGTCTACTTCTTGAGCATATTTTCGTCACTTTGGTCCATTCAACGGACAGGGCGAAGCAGGCGGTAAAACTTCTTTTGCCACCTCAGCTAACCAGCGGCTATCGAGGGAAGGGGGTTTGTTTGAGGAGATGCGAAGATCAAGATTTTCACGCACTATGGCCGGCCTGCACTAGCTAGCGGTACTCACATGACTGCGGATAGAACCGCGATCCATGCCGCCAGATCCCCAAGGAGAGGTCTCCGCACTCGCGGCTGAGAGATCCGCACTCGCGGCTGAGAGATCCGCACACGCGAAGAAGACGTCTGCGGTTGTATGCTGCGGCCGGCGGAGAAGATCGTGACGAAAACTGGCCTGGGGATCAGGTGCGAAGCGTCGCCTTTGTGACTGTGGAAGGTGTGTGGATTCTGAAGAGGTAGAAGTGCTAGAAAATGCCCCACACGCGCCCCTGCGTTGAACCGGACTATGACGAGGCAGGGAGCTTTTGAGGCGTTTCTTCAGCCGCGATCACGCGGTCTCTTGGGGATTAGCGGCGACATGTAATCGTTGCATGTTTTGTTACAGATATTATTGGTTTGGTTGGTAAGACTATAACTTACTTGAAAACAATCGTTAATTTTCCATGAAGTATTAGATTTATGTTTTTAATTAAAAAATATCTTATATTTTAACAAAACAAATAAAACTCGTAAAAGCTCGAAAAATATGAATTTAAGAAATCTACGTGTTCTTCAAATTTTTCATAAATTTAATCAAATCAGTTAATATTCATCAATCGTTGTATCGATGCAGTGGAAGGCTGCATATCTTTCCTTTTTAATGAAATTTTGTCCTAATATCCTAGAAGAATATTAGGGTAAGATTTCATGTAAAAATATCCATATAATATAGAATAAATTAATTTAATAAATCCATAATATAAATATGCTGGTAACCCTCGTTTAAATTGTATACCGTGTTTTACTAAAGCAGTATCAAACGAAACCGTGTTACGCGAAACCGTGTGAGCCAAAAACATAATCTCATTTTATGAAAGGTAGGTATATTAGGATAGTCGTGTTGTTCGATAAACGTGTTAGCAAACTACCGTGTTGTGAGAGGTCTAGCTGCATCTACTAAAGTAAGTCGAACTTTAAAAACGTTTTTATTGAAACATAATTTTGATAATTGGAAAAAGAAACACCCCGACTAGAATTCAGAGTTCGGTTATCAGGAGGCTAGCATTAAGCATGCACGCATGCGAATTCCGCATTAGCACCTGATAAGGAGACCGTATTAGATCCTTATTACAAAAATAACGCATAAATTCCCCTTTCGTCCTAAATAAAAACTGATTGAGTGGATATTCGGTTGTAATTAGGAAATGTAGCATATGAAAATCTGATCATGCGGGCCTAATTTGGCATTTCATTAGGCAAAAATTTCGTCAATAGAGGTAAGCCCCATGATCAAATATAATTTGATTTTAAATTTTTTTATAAAATTTGAATTTAAATTTTCACTTAAAACAATGGAGGAGTATATAAAAACATATAGAGTTATTTTAATTATGTATGTAATATTTAACGCATAATCCCGCCAGAGCCGGATTATCAGCTTCACTGATGGTACGCCATTGATATTAAGCCGCCCCAAAAACTCCGAATTTGGACCAAAATTACCTTCTTAGAAATTTAATGTTTTTTCTTTCGGTAGGTATACTTCAAAAAGCAATTTAATTCCTTGATTTTTATATTAATATATTTCCATGTATTTGAACTGTTCTTGTCTCTATCCCTATCCCTATATATATATAAAAATGAAAGTTCGTTTGTTTGTTTGTTTGTTTGTTTGTTTGTTTGTTTGTTTGTTTGTTGCTCAATCACGCCTAAACGCTTGCATCGATATTTTTCATTTTTTGTCCGAAGGTAGTCCATATTCCGACTTAACATATAGGCTAATTTTTTTTCGGATAATAGGTAGGGTTTCAAGATGGCGGATCCAAGATGGCGGCTGAAAATTTTAAATTTGAAGCGATTTTCATGAAAATTGGTACATAGGGGTTTTGCGGGATGGGGATTTTAAATTTGCTGTTCAAATTTAGAAATTCAAGATGGCGGATCCAATATGGCGACCAAGATTTCCTGATTTCAACGGATTTTAATGAAAATTAGTACAATGATTGTTTTGAGGTCACTGATTTTGAATATTATCAACATTTAGAAATCCAAGATGGCGGATCCAAAATGGCGACCATATTTCTCGATTTCAACGGATTTTAATGAAAATTAGTACAATAATTATCTTGAGGTCACTGATTTTGAATGTTATCAAAATTTACAAATCCAAGATGGCGGACCCAATATGGCGACTCAATATTTCTCGATTTCAACGGATTTTAATGAAAATTAGTACAATGAATATCTTGAGGTCACTGATTTTGAATGTTAACAAAATTTACAAATCCAAGATGGCGGAACCAATATGGCGACCAATATTTCTCGATTTCAGCGGATTTTAATGAAAATTAGTACAATGATTATATTGAGGTCACTGATTTTGAATGTTATCAAAATTTACAAATTCAAGATGGCGGACCCAACATGGTGACCAAGATTTCTCGATTTCAACGAATTTTAATGAAACTTGATACAATGATTATTCTAAGGCCACTAATTTTGAATATTAGCAAAATTTTCAAATCCAACATGGCGGATCCAACATGGCGACCAGAATGTCTCTATTTCAACGGATTGTAATGAAAATTGGTACAATGATTATTCTGAGGATACAAGTTCCGAATATTATCAAAAGTTGTAAATCCAAGATGGCGGATCCAATATGGCAACCGAATGTCTCGATTTCAACGGATTTTAATTAAAATTAGTACAATGATTATTCCGGAGCCACTAATTTCGAATATTATCAAAATTTTCATATCCAACATGGCGACCAAAATTTCTCGATTTCAAAGGATTGTAATGGAAATTAGCACAGTGATTATTCTGAGATCACTAATTTTGTATATTATCAAAATTTCTAAATGCAAGATGGCGGACCCAACATGGCGTCCAGAATGTCTCGATTTCGACGGATTTTAATGAAAATTGGTACAATGATCCAAGGTGGTGGGTCGAATATGACACCAAATTTCTTGATTTCAACGGATTTTACTGAAAATTAGTACAATGATTATTCTGAGGCCACTAATTTCGAATATTAGCAAAATTTCCAAACTCAAGATGGCGGATCCAATATAGCGACCAAAATTTCTCGATTTCAACGGATTTGAATAAAAATTGGTACAATGATTATTTTAAGGCCATTAATTTTTAATATTATTAAGATTTGGAAATTCAAGATAGCGGATCCATAAAGGGGTTTTCGGGTTGAAACAATTTCTAGGATATAACAAACTGGAACATTTTAGAAGTGTTTAATTAGTAAGTATTAATCCAACGCCGGGTGAAACCGGGTAACCCAGCTAGTGTATATATAAGTTAAGAAAAAAAAGTTATTTTTCACATAAATAAAATATTTATATCTATAAAAATCGACAAAATTCAAAATTTCAGAAAATCATAACTTGATAAAGTGCAAACCAAAGCACGTGATTCTTTCAATAATGTATGAATACATGCTAACTAATATAAAGAGTTCCTGTGAAGTTTTGTGAATTTACCGAAAAAATTTAAATTTAGGGTTTTCCTCCATGTACCTACCTAAAACTTGTTTCGTTTTTTTTTTTTTAAGTTAACATTAAACTATTGACTCCATCTGCTTAGCACTTACTAATGTTAATATTATTTATGAATTATATAAAAAAAAGTCAATAATATAAAGAATTATGTCCACTTTTTTCGTATTTCGAACCACTGTGCGCGCCTAGGGTGCCACAAGCTAAGGAGCGCCAAAATGTGACGACAGTTAAAAATTGTTGGGAAATAATTTTTAAAAATATACTTTTTATATGTTTGTCAATGCCAAGCTACAATGGAAAATTTGTTTAATGTTGTGTCAAAAAATTGAGGGTTAACTTATTTGAAAGTAAAAGTCTAATTAATATAATATTGGAGAAATAAATAATTAAATAATAAATAAATAAAATAACTAACTTTTAAATAAAAGGTGACCCTAAAATATTTAGGCCAAGGTAAAGCGAGTGATGTAACATTTATTTAAACTATAGACACGTGATGCCTTAATCTAATAGACCGAGGGAAAGTGAGTGTTGTAACTCTTAAACAATAGGTAGGTGATTATAAACTCAAAATACCAAGGAAAAACGAGTGCTATCACTCTTTAACAGTAGAAAGATTAAAAAAAGTTCAATAGTCCTAGAAAGGCTACGACTTTTAAGCGAGTGCTGTAATTTTTAAATAATAGATTATCAATTGGAAGACACATCTCTGCTTCATGATCCGATGCTAAAAAAAATTTTAAAAATTGTATTTCAAGAAATAACATTTTTATATCATACAAGGGGGCCTCAATAGCCCGGTTGGTAACGCGACTTGTTTACTGCGAGCCAGCAGGACGCTAGAGGTTGTGGGTTCGATTCCCACGAGAAACCCTGGTCACAAAAAAGTGGTATCACAATGGGCCTGTAATGGCCTAATTGTGTCTTCGGACAGCCACAACAATCTACATCTACATCTACATCTACATATCATACAAACATTGATCTAGGCAAGCCATACGACAAATTTTGGAGGGGTTTTTTTTTCTATTTTGCCTAGGGTGCTGATTTCACTAGAGGGGTCACTGGTCGTAGTGAGCCAAGTTACGCATTTTATTTCGAAAATCCTTCATTAAATTTTTTTAAATGACAGCGATTCTTCAACACCTCATCACGCTCAATTATTTTGTAACCTAATACCTTCGGACGATCACTTCTGGTCTTATCCTTGATAATACCTTAGGTTTTAAACTTCTTTATTGCACGATACGCTAATTATAGTAAAATTTTATCTGCTGCTATGCATTGCTGCCAATTTTTGTTGCAGCAGACTTTTCTAAAAAATAATTAACATATGGTTTTGAATGTGTTTTGTACCTTATAATAATAAAAGTCGGCGGGCAGAATTATTAGAAAATATTAGTTAAATTACAAAATCTATCTTAAAAAGCCAAAATTTGTCTTAAAATTCTTATATTTGGTTTGATATCAGATTAAAAATGTTTTAGCTTTGTTTTTGAGCATTAATAACTTTCACTATTCGACTCATGACATCATAAAAGTGTAGGGTTTTTTTGTTAAATTAGGTAAAAATGCCCATTACATATAGTAGACTATGAATCTTTCAGTTCAAATTTTGTCTCTAATTCTATTCCTAGACAGAGATTGCCAAATTAATTAGCTCCTAGCAAGGGCTCGTCTTATAAAGTGCCAATTTTTGTCGATGCGGTTACAAAAGCGTGTTTCGAAATCTTCTTCAATCGGCGCCGTCCCTCAACTGTGGAGCGTGCATAAAGTGTGATTGCCGTGCGCCGCCACCGATATGCATTGCATTGCTGAGCGTTCATCTAGAAGTGTTGGATGCCGGCATTCGACGGTGGAGGCTGCTCCAAAAATTGCTTTCATTAAAAGTTGTGTAATAGTTGCAGTTTTCTGTTCCCTTGAACTGATCCCGCAGCGGTGGAAGTACCTGAAAATACCTTCCTCTCGCGCGCGGAACTCGCGACGAATCTAATTATTTGCTTTTTTCAGCTTTTCGCGTGAGGCTGAACTTTTAGCGATTCCAGCAGCGGTTCTATTATTCATATGCGCGCGCGGCGCGGATATGCATCTGGCGGGCTCCAGTACTCTAGGACGTCAGGTCCTGTTCGAGCTGTCGCATAATGGAAGGCTTAAAACCCCTGACAGGTGGAGTAATGAATGTGCCATTTTGTGCCATCAGCTCTGATTTATTTTCATTTTCGCCGGAGGCGGTTTTTATAAATATATTCGCGGATATTCGCTTTTTGGATTTCAGCTGTGACAAATGATGGGTGCGCCGCCGTCACGCAGGGGTGAGTCGAGGGCTTGTTCTCATACGTTCGAACAATCCCTCTTCGCAACCCTTTCGCTCATTCTTTTTGTCGTTTTCCCTGATGAAAGTTGAATACGTCGGAAAAGTATATTTTTTTCGAGGGTACACTTCTGCCAGCGGTTTTGAATTTTTCACGTTTAATAATTGAAGTGGGCGAAAAGTTTTCAACAAGCTCGTTAAAATTCCTATCGTGTATGTGTGGACCAACTTGACGCTACCATTTTTTTTTTTTTTTTTATGGTATCGCTCTTTTAAAAGCCTTTACAAAAGTAATTCTTAAAGTAGTACACGTGCTCGTATTATCGATAATCGCCTAAAAGAAAATACTTCTTTTATTTTTTTAATATCAATCAAAATGTGAGAAATACGATAGTTTTCGAGCTTTATTACGTAAAACATGAATCATAAAACTTAAGGGGTTAGGTGGGTTTCAGAGGTGCAAAAAAAGGGTATTTTTACAATTGTTTTTTTAATATATAGAATCATATATTTTATTTAAACAATTCAGAATATCAAAGATACATATTTAAACAGTATTTTGTGAAATTTTTATTTAAAAATTCCGAAAACTCAGCCGTTGGTACCTCATCTCCTTTGACCTCTCAAAAAAAAATGCTTTTGCCGTGGACAGCATAACTCATTATTGGTTCGTCTTAAATCAAAAAACCAAAACTATTTTGTTAGTACATAGATAAATCTCGTTAATGAACGAAGCAAAACAAAAAAAAAAAAATTTTAATTGTTGACAAACTTTGAACAAAAAAACACATTTGTTGGTCAAATTTTCGCCATGTATTGGCTCGAAAAAATTAGTTGTGATAAAAAAAAAAAAATCCTTCGTTCAATAACTAGATAATGTTATTTCAAAGATGTGTGCAAAATTTGAACAAAATCGCTTCATAACTTTTCGAGAAATCATGTCCACCGACTTAAAAAATTGAGTTTTGAGATAAACGCGTTTAAAGTTTAAAGCGCTGCACTGACGTGGCCTGATGGGCGGAACTTCCGAAGGGTTTATCTGTTAGAATTTTACTCGGATCGATTTGAAATTTTAGCAGAATATTTTAAACATATTGTACTATTTAATAAGAAAAAAAAAAATCGTTTTTTTGAAATTTTCAAACCCACCTAACCCCTTAACGAAATCACTTTTAATTTAACAACTGTAGAAAAAGCCTAATGAAGGACATCTACAGAAATACACTAAATACCTATGCAAAAAATTTAAAAAAATACGTAAATCGTTGTATGAATCAGAATCAACTTTTCTGTTCTTTACATACGATATTACAATTTACAACTTATTACTAAAGTATACCAAGGTCGCAAGAGTCTTAATTTCCATTAGATAGCTTTGTTTTTTAAATATTATTGATATAATTCATTAATTTATATTTCTCAAGATATTCCGCACACCGAGACCTTTTATTCGTCACACTGGAAAATTGTTAAGTTAAAAAAGCTTTTTTTTTCAAATGGGGTGCAATATAATTTATAAAATTTAAGGAAGGGGTTTTTGAAAATTGTTGGTTTGTCTGCTTGACCGCGCTTTATGTAAAACCTACTCAACGAATATTGATGGGGTATTCACTCGATAATAAATTGTGGTCCTAAGTTCGTTTTAGGCTATAATTTGTTACGCTGATAAAAATAACGGATCCAGTATGGCAACCGAGGATTTTAAATTTGAAGGAAACGTCATAAAAATTGGTACCCAGGGAATTTCTGGGTCGCTAATTTCAAATTTTCTTAGGAAATTTGAAAATTCAACATGTCGGGCAGAATATAATAATCGAAAACTTTAAATTTAAATTGATTGCCATTAAAATAAGTACTTGTAGTCACTTACACATTTATAAAGGGTCATCCAAATGTGACGCCTAGATGTCAGCACTACATAATTTTTACACGTGACATATTTTCAAATGACATAAGCCATTTTGTTTTATTAGAAGGTAGTACAATTTTAACCATGGACAGGTACACATTGCAACAACGCGTTTACATCATTCAAACTTTTTATGAAAATGGGCGTTCTTTGAAAAATACCCATCGCAAAATTCGTGATTTTTTTGGTGTAAATAATCGGCCAAATCAATCTTCAATTCAAAGATTAGTGAAAAAATTCGCAGAAACTGGTTGTGTTACTGATAAACCAAAAAGTGGAAGACCAAAGTCTGTACGCACAAATGAAAATATTGCTGCTGTTAGTGAAAGTGTTGAAAATGAACCGACAACATCAATTTCGCGTCGTTCGCAAGAATTGGGCATATCTTATGGCTCCTTATGGAGGATTTTGCATAAAGATTTGCATTTACACGCTTATAAAATTCAATTAACCCAGGAATTGAAAGAAAGAGACCATTTACAACGTCGTAATTTCGCTAGTTGGATTATTGAACAACGAACGACAGATCCATTGTTTTCAAGCAAAATTTTGTTTAGTGGTGAAGCTCATTTCACAATGGATGGATTCGTCAATAAGCAAAATTGTCGTATCTGGGGTGATGAAAATCCTCGTGTTATTCATGAAAAATCTCTACACCCACAAAAAGTTACTGTTTGGTGTGCATTTTGGGCAAATGGAATCATTGGGCCATTTTTTTTCGAAGATGATGCTGGAAATGCTGTTACTGTGAATGCTGAGCGATACCAATCAATGTTGAGAGGCTGTTTATGGACACAGTTGAGTCATATTGATGTGTCTGACGTCTACTTCCAGCAGTACCGGCCTTAGGGGGGGGCAAGCTCGGGCGGCGCCCGAGGGCGCCGGTCGATTTGGGGCGCCAAATGAATCAGGAACATATTAAAATTTCTCAGAAGAATAAGTTTGTAGAACTGCAAAATTGAGTAAAAATATATGTAAGACGAAGGCAAGGGCGACAAACATGCGTTTTGAAGCATTTTTTTTTTTACTTCCCGAGGTGTTTTTGTGTTCCCCCCAAGGAAAGTGGCAATTTTATGTATAAGTATCGTAAAAGCAAAACCCCCACGAACAATATCATAAATACAAGCCGTCTAATTCCGAGGATTGCTTCTTATGGCGGTATAGCCCATTTATTCTACTCCACAGGGCAAATTTGCTGAACTATCGTTTTTACGAAAAAGTGATGTTCTACTAATTGTAACTGAGGAAGAATGCCGTTCTTACAGTACCAAAACCATTATAGGGGCGAGAAAAAATGTTAAAGATATTTGCGTTCAAATTTCTGCCATAAGAAGCAATGTAATTTCGCGCCGATTCTCGGACTACATCACTACATGTGCATTTTCAACTTCACGGCTTGTGTTTATATGTATTAGAGGGAGTTTTGGTAAGAGCCGTTTTCCATTTTTTTGTGTATTTTCGAATAAATTTTTTCTTAGAAATTTGCGATGGGCGCTTTAGACATATTGTATATATTTGCAGAGTGCAGCTATCACTCGTAAGCTGAGGACGTCGTGAGTGTTCTGGGCTTTCCTAAGAGTTCCATAAAATTTTGAAATAATATTTGCAAATCATTATTTTTAAAAACTCGTTTGGTCTTCAAAAATATTGAAGGAACGAGTGATGCATAAGGTAAATGAACGATTTCATTTTTGGACGTTGTACCTTTTATGCATTCAGTTTTTGAGAGAAAAGCAAGATATAAAAACTGATTATTATACATTTATGTTAGTATTTGATTCTGACGAGATAAAGTTATTCTAATTTACCTGTAAATGTTATTGAAATGCAAAATTTATGAAACGTAAATACGAAATTGATTTTCCAATTTTTCCAATAGTTTTTTTTGAAACTGCAGATTTCATGATAATATCAAACTGCGTTCGAAGTATTTACTAGTTTAATTCCAAGTTTTCGTGGCAAAGATTCGTAATTCAATAAAAAACAATTGCAAAAATGCATATAAAGATTATTTCAGGAAATCCAAAATACGTTTCGAAAATCATGAAGCCTTAAGCTGCTGATTCTCAGAGATACATTACTCGGATATAGTAAATTTCATTCTCAGATGAAGCATTGAAGATTCTATAATACATGAATCAACATTTTCTACTTACACTCTTTATTCTTCCTAATTTTTGACTTTTTGCTTTTATTATTGCACATTTAACTAGCATTTCAAAGAAAATTTTACGGAAGGTATATTCACCCTTCAAATTTAATTTTCTTTATCCTGTTCTGTCCAGTGTCACATCCAGTATCAAATGTAGTTTTCAGTTTATATATGAAATTCAATAACAGATTACGGAACGTTGGGAGTATAAAAAAAATTTACAAAAAAAATAAAAACCGACTTCGAAACTTTGCCTGTATGTACAAATTTAAACTAAAAATTTAAAAATAATATTTTTTATTACTTTAAAGAAAAGAGCATTCAAGGATAATATACAAAATTATTTATATTTAAATATTTACAATAACTAATCAGTCAGTTTTTAATTGGTGTAGGCAAGGCAAGTTTTAAACCTAGAGAATTTGGGTTTTTAAACTTGCCTTGGCTGGCACCGACTCCAAAAAGAACTGATTAGATATTGTAAATATTTAAGTACGAGTATTAATAGTTTTGTATATTGTGCTGGACTGCTCTTCTCTTTAAAGTAATAACAAATATTATTTTTAACTTTTTAGTTTAAATTTGTACATACAGGCAAAGTTTTGAAGTCGTTTTTTATTTTTTTGTAAATTTTGTTTTATTTTTCAATTTTTAGCTGACGGGAAGTGGTTGAAATTCAATAAAAGGGATTCATCCCCTAAGTTTCCACCTTTAGAGCAGGAATATTTTCTTCAAATTTAAATGGGACCACCCTTGAGAAATATTCTATTTAATAAAAAAAAGAATTATTAAAATCGGATCACAATCGGCGAAGATATCGCGTAACATACACAAAAAAAGAAAAAGAAGAACAAAATAAAGTCGAGTTGAGAACTTCCTCCTTTTTTTGAAGTCGGTTATAAATAAAGAATGCCCAACTATTTGATCTAAGGCTTTCTTTTTTAACACCCGAGTAACGTTTACGATTTTTCCGTTCGAAGCCTACGCAAAGTGGAAATTTGTTTTGAGTGGTGGTTACAAAGTTGACACTTTGCGGTCTGGACTACAGAAAAATTAATTTTTTCTTATCAACATTTGTTATCTTTTTTTCTATGCAGGTTGATAATATTTTATTTTAACGATGGAAAACGAGACCATAAACCGTCTGGTTATGAATACAGAAAAAGAAAAGCGTCAGAACCATCTATTCAAAATGAAGTTAGATCTGAATCGCCTAAATCAATTTCGGATGGAAATAAGTTGAATATAGATGAGGACGAGCCCAACAATCAAAATGCGGTAGATGACGGAACTTGTGAAAATATAGAAGAATTATCTAAAAAATTTTCGGATTGTTCTGTATGGTCAGTTCATCGTAGCAAAAAAATCGTACTTTTTTTCCACTTGACCGTGTTGTCCGTCCGCCTGTGCATTTTTTGTGTAATTCAAAATTAGAAATCGAAGTTTAACTATGTTCGGAGAAAGCCCAAACCTTGAAATTGTTCACACTGCTAAATTTTTGATGACACTACAAGTTAAAAGAAATATTGAATCTGCGATAATTGTTCAACTTTTTATTGCGCTACTTATAAAAGCGTGTTTTTTTGTTTTTTAAGCCATAATTTTTATATTTTTCTTTAAAAGGGGCGCCGAGGAAAAGTTTGCCCGACTAAACCCAAAAGCCTAAGGCCGGCACTGACTTCCAGCAAGACGGTGCTACATGTCACACAACTCGAGAAAACATTACGTTTTTGCGATCAAAATTTCCTCAACGTGTAATTTCACGAAATGCAGATTTCAATTGGCCTCCAAGGTCATGTGATCTAACACCATTAGATTTTTTTTTGTGGGGTTTTTTGAAAAGTCGAGTGTATGCTAACAAGCCACAAACAATTAATGATCTAAAGAACAACATTCAAGTTGCAATTCGTGAAATAACACCAGCAACATGTCGGAAAGTCATTGAAAATTTCGATATTCGGATTGATGCCTGCAGACGCAGTCGTGGTGGACATTTGAATGATATTCTATTCCACTTATAATTGTAATGGATCATACTTTTAATAAAAAAAAACAGCTTGAAAAAATTGCAAATAGTTTGTGTTTTATTTAAAAGAAACATGTAGGCGCGTTTTTTGGATGACCCTTTATAACTCTTTCGAATTCCATTGTTGCCTCCGGCATAGGTAGGCTAGTTAGCAATTTATAGTTATAAAATATAATTTAATAATAATAATATAAAAAAATATAATTTATTCTGGTGTGAGAATAACTAAGTTACCTATAACAAAATACGGTAAAAATATAAGTGTAAAAATTGATTTGCTTATATGTTTTTATAATAGGTACACATATAATTTAAAAATACGATTTCGAAAATGGTTACTTGCGTCGCAAATTCTTTATGATTTATCTATTTTTCCAGTAATTATTTAATTAGTTCAGTTATATAAAATTTTCGGATTAAATAAAGCCATTTTCGAATGAAATAAAAATATTTTCAAATAAAATAATATCTTTGAAAACTAAATATGATATGAATTTTTTTATATTATTATTATTATTTATATTTTTAAATACTTTTAAGATACAACAAATTATTCATGTAAAGACAGAATGTATAGATAAACTAATTGCAACCCTTACTAGTAGTACTAGTGAGTAGGTTGATTTTATCTGCAACGTGTGGTGTGCTACATTCCAATATTGAAGCAGTGATTTTTGGTTTAACTGTTGAACACTTTGCGCGATAACATTGATAACATTGTGTTCAGTGTAAGTATCAATTAATATGAAACAGGCTACTTTGAATTTACAAGCAAAGTATAACTATAGAAATTAGCTTCATCAGACAACTGCAGTATTTTTAAAGATTTACTTACATTTTCACACATATGTATACATATATCAATAGATTAGTAACGTGAAACGGGGAATATAAAGCACAACCTTTAGCATAATCCTTTCCATAGTGCTTAATCTATTAACAGTCATGTCGACACCTAAGAGCACTTCAAGGCCTATGTTTCTTCATAACATTAAGTGGAACAATACCCGAAAGGAATTTCAGTGAAAATTTCTCAAAATTGAATGAAAGCCGGGAAAAATCCCAAAACACTTTCCCCTTCTATGCAAGAAAAAAACCCCAGGGGATGCGCATAATCCACAACCCTCCTGGAAGTCTCCGCAGTGCCGGGAGCCCCTCGTTCTTCGGGACCGGGACAAACTCGCTGGGACAGTACGTCATCGGAGGAACGCCGGGGACTTCTTTGCCCGGAACATCCTTCAGAATGTGCGAAAATTATACCTTATCGGGGGTGTGCTAGCCTCGGCTCGTTGTGCAGGTGAGGACTGGGCCTTAAAGACACCTCTGCGGATAAGCTCGACAGGAGAGTTTTCAGGATTTGAGGATGATTTACTGCGACCCAGACACTGCTCTGCGAGGCCTCTTCGATCAGATTTTCGTACTTCCCCGCATACTTGAGGGACTGAGTCCTCTTCAAACATGTTTAATTAACATTGCGCTCTACTTCGCCGATTCGGGCTTAATTTCCAGCATATGCAAGGGAGCACGAAGTGCATGCTTGTTTGCTTGTAAAATTTCTACTAATTCGAATTTATAGGGAAATAAACAGGAGGGAATTTTTCCTTCAGGCTCTCGAGAGCTGCGTGACTGCAGCGATGAAAATTTACCAAATTTGAATTAGTATTTCATGGGGAAAACATTCTGGAAATCTCTGGATACGTTTGCATTCGTGCAGAGCAATGCTTGCTTTGGAAATTATGCTGTCTGTTCGTTAGGACGGCAGGAAATATTTTTGTAAGGAATAATCTACTTCATTATTATGAAGAGAAAATTTAACTATTCGTAAAGATAAATTAAAAATTATCTATCTGCACATAATGGTAGCTTCTTGACTCTAAAAATATATACATATGCTCCCAACGAAGCCCCAATATCCTATAGCACAAATTAAGCATAACAAAATCCACAAATTGGGTTCAATATAAAAATTTTATTAAGATGTTGGATCATTCACCAGACAACTAAATTAAAATTCTAATAATAAACGACAGTGCTATTTAATCTTTTCAAAAGGACAAGAGAATCCAAGAGGATGGAGCTAAATTGATCTGTATAGTATTTTTAAAGAATCTGTCGGAATTTTATACTAATACACATTTTGTCAAAAGTTGTGTGTGTTACGACTCGCTTCGTGAGACATCCTGAATTCTTCAGAATCTCAAGCCATCGAACAAATTATGGTTTTACAGTTCCATTTGTTCAAATACTTATTCTAACAAAATTTTTTAAAAAAAATGTATTAAGATTATGCTGATTTAAATTTATTTGCACTTCTCTTTATTGTAAATAGCTTTGACGAATTGTATATAAATAAAGATGCTAGTGATAAAACATATGAAGTTTCTCTTTATAAAATTAATATACTAGCAAAAAGAAGTTTCGTGTATCCTTAACAAATTAATTGTCTTAATAATAAACACTGAGTGTAAGGCATTTTGATTCTAAACCTGTACTTTTCGAATATTAATTCAAATTCAAAGAGAAAGTAGTACATTTTGTTTATAAACCTATAGAATGAAAAAAATATTTAATTACTATGAATAATCGTTATAAAAGAGAGAGCTTTGAGCTTATTTCGGGTTAAATACAAGAGATGAAATCTTTAATTTTTACCAATTTTCAAAAATAATTGTGTTCCAAATTTTCACCTTAGATGACAGATTATAATTAGATTTGGAAAAAAATAATAACTAAACCAGTCAATCAAACTTTGATTGGGATAACTTTGGGACAGTTGAAAATTTTTCCAATATTGAATTATATCAATTTATGAATTTTATAATATTGCCATACATATATTAACCGTACTGCAACTCTTTGAGCTAGCCGTTTTCAAAATGCTAAAATACAAAATGTATATAGATGGGATTATTACAGAAGAAATAATTACAATTTATAGAAATGGCAAAGAAAAACACCGAAATAAGCTAATTGCAGCCTTTTGATATCCTAGCACTAGTGATGAGCAAACAAAAGACCAAGACCAAGACTATCTTACCCATTCGGTCTTGGTCTTGGTCTTAATAGACTTAGTCTTGGTCTCGGTTGGGAGAGTTTTGCAGTTTTGTATTTCTACTGTCAGATACATATGTTGGATAACTTATTTAGTCGTACTAAGTAAGGGAAAGCGAGTAAAGTACTTTCAGTTACTTACACTGATTAAGTAGTCAACATTAAAAAACTTAAAAATAGAGGAAAATGACAAAGTTGTTTTGTACTTAGTTATTATTAGTTATTCAATAATCTTAATTCTTATTTTCTTGAAGATTTATTGATGCGAATTTCACTTTATGGAAAATGTTTATCAATTGTAGAAGTCTCAGAAAAAGGTAGACTGCATTTCCTATGAATTGGTATGAGTATCCAATTAAATTGGTAATTTTACCATATTTGGTAGGATTTTTTTTTTTTTTTTCTTTTTTTTAATTACAATGTCTCATAAACTGTAGAATAAACCACTTTCAAATTTGGAGTATAAATTCTTATCTTGCCTTCCTATCTCAATAGACTTAAGCTTATTTCACTTGACTTGTTGATGAATAGACGTAATCTCGCTAGAGCTGTCTTGGCTTTCGATTTTTCACAGGGTTCTATTAATTCTTTTAAGTTATTGCCTCTTTTTCATATCTCAGTGTCGATACGCTCCAAGAAATACTGACTTACTCTAACTTTCATACCATCGTACTAATTATGGTAATTATGGTAATGAGCCTTTGACTTCAACATAGCGTTCGTTCAATTTAAATTACCTTACTATTGATTTCCATTTATCTAATAGCCAGTTTAAAAGTCGAATTCGTTAAAGGTTCATCTAAAACTTTGAAAGTAATAAGTTTATTGATGAAACTGATATAAATAAATAAATACATTTTTTTTAAAAGGAACGACCCTCCTTAAAAATACTTAAAATAGAAAAACTTTTTTAACCAGCAAAAATCTCGGAACATTGTTTTAGTCTTGGTCTCGGTCTTGCTACCAGAGGTATAGTGTTGGTCTTGCTCTTGGTCTTGGACTTTCTGCAAGATCAAGACCAAGAATACAAGTCAAAAACCGATTTTGCTCATCACTAGCTAAAAATTTTCAGTAATTAAAAAAAAAAAAAAATACCAAAAATTTGTTCCAAAATAGACACTGATGAGTATTGTTTAGTGGAAATAATTAACTTATTTTGCGAAAGTGTTATGAATAAGCGATGATTGGTAAAAGTCTAACAAAATTTAAAATAACATAAGACGCAAGGTCTGCTGATTGTATTTCAATTAAAATTTCGTAATTTCTTTAAATAAACATGCCAGTCAAGAGGAAAACGAATTTCTGTAGTCGAATGTATAGTCCAGCGTTGAAGATTATTCTTGGTATATTGTATCGTATGAATTGGCGGTAAGCCAATGCCGGGAGTATTCCAGTAAACGTGGAAAAGGATCTTTAAGACCTGTCGACCCACAGAGCCTCTTAAATCATGAAGACCTTCGGCCTCAAATACACTGAAGAAGTCCTCCGCAGCAATAATCCACAGTGCGCACTGTCTCCTCTCTTCGCAGCCTGGCCCCCGGGAAGAATTCCTTTCATCTATCAATGCCTGGTAATCTCTCATGCCTCTGACAGAAGAATTTTCTCCAATTTCCACTTTAACTAAAATTTCCTTTGTACTTCGTCAACTCTTTAGAATTTATTTCGATGGACCGCCTCCTCATTCTATTAAAATTCGGCGACCAGGAAATTTGGTGCGGTTCGTGACTACCCTCGAATTTAACGCTTACCGACGCACACAGGCGTGAAACAGGGCCGTGGATAAGCTAGAAATGAAAAGGGTATTCCCCGGGGTGAATTTATCATACTTTATCGCGATATAAGGGAAAAATCTTTATCCTTTCCCGCTCCACGGAGCCTCCTTTCATTTCGGCGTTTATCTGCCGCTGCCTCCTGATGTATCTGATCCAGGGCTCTTCCGGTCGCGCCTGTTCAGAGCAGAAGATAAATAAAAAATAAAAAAACGACAATTCCGTCGTTTCGCCACAATTTAAACTGGGGACGGAAATTCAATGGGTTTTATACTCTTCCCTGAAAAAGGCTAACCACATCACTCCCTGTCCTTCTACCCCCGCCCCTTTCTACTTTTCCACCCGAGATAGAACAACTTCTCAAGGGCCGTAATACTTTTTGGCGAACCTGTGAATAATTTTAGCAACAAGGCGGCGACAGCGCGCCACGAATCTTTTTAATTGCACGTTTCTGCGGGTTCGGTTCGGCACAGGGTGGCACAAGGTATTCTTCGTTGAGCGGAACAGCGGCGTGTCCCTGGCAGCCAGCCTCGCATATTGCCACAACGCGCAAATTTAAATGAAATTTATTATCCCCGCACCGCGACGGAACCATGCAAAATGGCTCGCATCCTGTGGCGGGGGTTCCGACACCTTTCCTGCCAGGGATTTAATTAGCAGCATCCTTCCACTTTGCCAACCAACCATGTGTGCGAATTGCGAATGAAATGATTTCCGCGTGAAGTTTACGATAACTTTAGAGAAAATAAATACGAGCTACCTACCGCCCTTGAAGGCTCGGAAAAGGGCGCACGGCATTAGCTGTCGTCTGCCACGTGAAGTGTACGTGCTTTACGCGCCAGCCTTGTGATGGCTGCCGGATACTGCGGCATTCTATACCTTATTAAAGCAATAAATCATCAAATAAGGAGCGCAATTTTATGCGCTTTACACCAACGCTTGATAGATGTTTTGCCGCGAGGTATCTTTGCTCTTTTCATTTGCTCATCACAATTTCTCTGCAAGGGTGGTATATTTTTATAAACATACTTTTATAAAATCCATATTTCTTTCAACATTTGCGGTTAGCTCCAATTTCTCATGCGTGGCCTAACCAACTCCAATGATACTCCGAATCGAAACAGGAATCCTTCCCTTTGACGGGATACCGATGGAGTTTTGGGTGACTTTAACCTGCCCAATATTGAATTGGTATGTACCAGGTGGTTCGGTTACTAATTATTAATTTTTTTAACCCTTTTAGTGGCTAGTGAAAAATTAAAGTTGTGAATAAATGCCGAGTCAAAAGCCCAATATTAAAAATACGCGTTTTTTGGCTTTTTTGAAAACGGAAATATACAGCAAAAAAGGGTTGAAATATGTCATCTTTACCCAATCATACACTTTGGAAGTTTCAACAGTACGAGTAAATTTTACACGCACCTCCTGCATAGGGGTAACCACCCCCGTATTCGAGATTAATAACATTACCGGTTACAGGTCACTCAGAAAATTATTTCAACTAACAAAAATATAAAAAAAAAAAAAAATGTTATATCGAAATATGTTTAATCTTGACCATGGCAACCCTCAGATAAACAACCCCTTTTTGGGGGTAAAATCTGATGATCTTCTAAGTGAAATTAAATCAATGTAAATGAAAATAATCTGAGTTTGTTTTATGGTTCATACTATAGAGTTATACCTCTTAATATCTATTGTCATATATGTATATAATATATCGGGTTGGCTAATAAGTAATGAGCGTTTCAGTTTTTATTTTCTGGAAATTTCGGGTAAAGTCGAGAACGTTCTGTTGCAGGGGGTATATAAAGAGCGAGTCGTGAGCATGCCGTCAGTAATGTTTCGGTTGTCATTGCGTAAAGAACTACGAAAAAAATGAGTGATATTAAAACGCATATTCGGCACTGTTTATTATACGAGTACCAATCTGGGCATTCGGCTGCAGAAGCTGCACGTAATATATGCCACAGGATAGCTGATGATGCAGTCTCCGAGGCTATAGCAAAGCGGTGGTTCCAAAAATTCCGCAAGGGTAACTATTCCTTGATCGATCAACCAAGGTCTGGGCTTCCGGTAGAAATAGATATAAATAAACTGAAGGCATTAATTGAAGAAGATCCTCGAAGGACTACGCGCAATTTGGCTCTTAAGCTCGGATGCTCTCATGGCACGGTGGAAAAGTATGTGCACGGTTTGGGGAAGACGTACAAATATGGTGTTTGGGTACCCCACCAGTTGAACAAAGATCAACTGACTTACCGTGCAGCAGTGGCGTGGGGTCCATATAACACGATTCCTACCGGCTTCCCTTTTGGGAACTCATCCTATTCCCGTAAATTTAAAACTTGTTCTATGCCTGTAAAATTCCTGGAAAGCGCTCCCAAAATTCATCTCGTAAAGAAAACATGGCAAAACAAGTGTTACAACCAAAAACAACCATAATCTGTTGTTGCACTACACTGAGAAAAGAGTTTGGCTGTGCCAAATAAATATATTTATTTGCACTATTTCCCTGAAAATTTAGTATTTATTAATAAATTTAATAAATGTTATTACACTGTATATTTGAATCCCATGTAATGAATGCTTGAAATAAAATGGCCATTTATTTGAGGGTTTTTATTGAAGTAAATGATTTATGAAATATAATAATGCCTATATTTCAGGAAAATACAATTATTTGCTATGAAACTCATTGAAGAGTTATAATTATACAATGAACATATTCTTTTAAATGTGAATTTATTAATAGTTAACATGCCATAGTTGTCAATAAATTGTTAACGTTTTTATTATGAACAAATCATATTTCGTCGTAATAGGGGGCCTCAATAGCCCGGTTGGTAACGCGACTTGTTTACTGCGAGCCAGCAGGGCGCTAGAGGTTGTGGGTTCGAATCCCACGAGAAGCCCTGGTCACAAAAAAGTGGTATCACTTTTTTAGGCCTGTAATGGCCTAAGTGTGTCTTCGGACAGCCACAACAATCTACATCTACAATATGAATTTTAAGATTGAATATCAAATTAACTTATCTCAAAATGAATTAATAATTTTTTTTAATAAAAATTATGGAATTTTCAAATGTAAATTGAGAATTAGTTGTAAAATAATTTTTATTTATATTGAGATAGGTTGTAAATGTCATTTACTCAATAGCCTCAATAGCTCGGTTGGTAACGCGACGTGCTTACTGCGAGCCAGCATGGCGCTAGAGGTTGTGGGTTCGAATCCCACGAGAAGCCCTGGGTCACAAAAAAGTGGCATCACAATGGGACTGTAATAATGGCCTAAGTGTGTCTACGGGGACAGCTACTGCAATCTTACATCTCTATTTATTTATTTATTTTATTGTTCCACATTATGTAGTTTTCATTCAAATTACTACTCAACTTTGTATAATTCTGTACAACATTGAATTAATACGATTTTGATTTAATACAATGAAATGATTTGTTTGTTATTAATAAATGAAGGTTTGATGTAAACTAATTCATCAAATATGCGGCTTATTAATAATAACTAAATATTTATTTCGCCATTACCAACTATATAATTTGTTTACTATAAATAAATCTTATTAGTTATAAATAATCTCTTTTCTCAGTGTACGATGGAACCTTCCCTCGCACCGTAGCAGGTTCTATCAAGGGGTTGCATCGGGTATGAAGTGCTCGCTCGCTGCTTCTGTAAGCCGGTCATTTTACGGCTTATTCAAGCCCACACTTTTCTCCACGAGTAACAAAGAAATCGTATGTGATATCCTTTGCTCACTAAAAGCAAATCCTATAAGCAAATAACACGATAGAAACCGGCTTCTCGGTTGTTTTCATTTTGCATAAGTTGAAACTCGGGTCACTTCGGCGGGTGGTTGTTTATTTCTTAGAATGTCAGCTGATTCGTGTCTTCTCTATGAACGGGTGTGAGTGTAGTGTCTTAGTAGTGTAGTCTTATTATCCCTATAACACGGTAGAAAGCGGCTTCTCGGGTGAGTGGGGTTGGTTGGGGTGGGTTTGGTTATTAATTTTTTTTTCATAAACAATATTCAGCTGACTGTAAATTTCTTTGATAGTGAAGGGGCTGTGAATTGTAGGAGTGAATGCTCCCTTATTTCACAAGAACACGGCAGAAGTCGTCTTCTCGGAAGGGAGGGGTGTTGTGGTTTTGTTTATTATATTTTAATAAAAAAATTGTTAACTTGTGTCTCTTTTTGCCTTGGTGCTCAACGGATTGTGACTTATGAGTGTGGTGTGGTGCTACTTTATTACCTCTCGATAACGCGATAGAATCCGGCTTCTCGGGTTTTTTCGTTAGGTTCGGCTATACGGATGACGATTATTTATTTGTTTCAATTTGTCAGTTGAAGGATTTTTTACTTTAATATATAGAATTTAATTGTGAAAAGCTGGTGAGAATTTTGTAAGGTCTAGGTGGTCTGTTATAGGACATTTTAGTAGCTTTTTATTTATATCTTGTTCTCAGTCTTTAATTTTGGTTGGAAATGGCGTTACTTAGTAAATTGGAAGATAAAGAGTTCTGCTTTTTTTTACACACCACCTCGGAAATTTTTGCAAAAACGGATGTACTTTTTAATTTATTACAAAATAAACAGATGGATATTGAAGTTGCTAGGCTAGAAATAGAGAATTTCGAGTCTTGGATGAGTTCTGACTTTTTAAATAAATTTGATTCGATTTTTGATAGTGTGAAGGATTGCACAGAACCTCAAAGAAAACGTCGAGTGCTAAATTCTGACATCGATTTAAAAACTAATTATCGAAGAATTTTTGTAGAAATAAAAGACAATGTCATTTCTCAGATTAAAACTCGGTATAGTTCCTTTAGTCAACTAAAATTTTTAGATTTACTTAATAAATCAAAATATGATTATTTTGCTCAATCAAGTCCTAACGAAAAGATATCATCTTTAATTACAGTTTTCCCGGGCATTTTCCAGTTTTCTGCTTTAAAAAATGAATTGAACGTTTTATATACCACTTCTTCATTACGGCAATTTGATATTCTCGCGCTTTACTCGCATATTAAATGTGGCATTTTAAAAGATACTTTTCCTCAAATTTTAAACTTGTGTTGTATATTTTTAACTCTTCCCATTACAGTTGCTTCCGCGGAAAGATCTTTTTCAGCCCTTAAGAGAATACATACTTATTTAAGAAATTCTCAAACCGAAGAAAGGCTCTCAAATTTAGCACTCTTATCGATAGAAAAACACCTTCTTTTACAAATTAGAAATCAGTCGAATTTTTACAATGATGTTTTGGTCGAATTTATAAAAAAAAATCGTAGATTAGTTTTTGAGTATAAGTAAGATTAATTATATTTCATATCAATTTTTCACAGTTTTTGTTAACTGCTTTAGTTTGATTGCACGATACACGCGACTATAACGGTTTTTTTCAAAGCCACTTATATTATTCTTGAAGTTCATTGTATGTGCATATTTATTCATAATATTCATATAGCACTTAACTTCCAATGACTTTAAGTATGATAGAAGTGGCCGACTAAATTCGACACATTTTGTAATATCTGACTTCATTTGGTTCATTTTTTCGCTATTAAGTTTCTGATTTTTGCACCGGCTTACCTTCTCAAAAATTCCACCCCACGCCACTGCCGTGCAGATATCTGTGTATACCTTTTATCGTTCCGTCGCACATTTAGCTGGCTAGACCATCTCGTTACTGGAGACGAAAAGTGGGTTATCTATATCAACCACACATGCAAGCGCCAGTGGCTGGGCCGCAACGAACCAGGTAAACCTATGCCAAAAAAAGATCCTCATACTCGGAAAGTGATGCTCTCGGTCTGGTGGGACATAAATGGAGTAATATATTGGGAAATACTTCCTACTAATACCACGATGACGGCAATAGTATACTGTAATCAACTTGAAAATCTAAAGCTTGAACTCCGTCGTAAACGTCCACAACATGACAAAATATTTTTCCTTCACGACAATGCCCGGCCGCACATCGCTAAGAGTACCCGACTAAAGCTACTGGAGCTCAACTGGGAAATAGTGCCACACCCTCCATATTCGCCGGACTTAGCCCCAACGGATTTCAGTTTATTCCGGTCTCTCAGTAATCATTTACAAAGAAAAAGCTTCGATGATGAACATCAGTTGCCATGTGTACATAGATGAATTCTTCAAAGGAAAACCGGCGAAGTTTTAAAGGGATGCCATCCACTCTTTGCCGAATCGTTGGCGGATGGTAGTAGATAACGACGGTGATTATATTGTTAACGATTAATAGTAAATTATTAAATAAATAAATACAAACATAAAGTCATGTATGTCGCTCATTACACTGTTGTACAGAATCGACTTTTAAATTTTACCTAAGCAAACCCTTTATAGCGTTTGTGAAGGACATCAAGAGGATTCATAATCCGAAATATTTAACAATTCTATAAAAAAATTAAAAAGTTATTAACAAAAAATTGTTAATATTGAAAATTAGATATTTTTCTTTATGAGTGTATGCAGAATTTCTAGCTGATCATAGAAATGTATGATGTGCATAAAAAAATTTTTTGTTCGACAAACATTCTGCTTAATGAGCCGATTTATAACTTTTCTTTTCATTTTTCGAAAAATTTTCGTGTAAAAAACTTATATAATTAATTATTATAAAAAATTGTTGACAATGTAAACAGTTTTAATTAATTATTCTCAACTCGTATACCAAAAACCAAGTAAATTGGACAATATTTTTTTCGTCTCTTTTAAAACTTTAAACAATAACTTTTTAATTTTTTTATGAATTTGCATGAAATTTGGCGAAATGTCATATTTCAATACAATGAATCCATTCTGGTTAGTCTCGATCTTAGGTAAAACTCGGTGTACAACAGTGTTATTTATTAGCCAACCCGATATAAATATCTACTTACAATCTAGAAAACTGTGGGTATTTAGGGGGTGAAGTTGTCGAACTTTCAGGCAGGTTTGAAAAAAAAGGGTGAACAAATTATTGGGGGTTTTTTTGCGGTAGATATACTGAAATTGCTTATTCATTTGTATTCTACCTCTTCTAGAAGGGGTTAGAAATAAGGCTTGGGGTGAGTTTCTGAAATATTGAAAACTCGAGTTTTTGAATAGAAACTGGATACTAAGGGATTTTTTAATAATGCTGATTTCATTTCCGAGGTCCCTTCCTCAAGGGTTTTAAAATAAGGGTTGAAGGTTTTTTTCTGAAATATCGAAAAACTCGTGTTTTTTTTTTTAGTTTCTTTTTTCTTTTCTTTTTGAGATACGGAGCCCTAAAAAATATGGTATCTTGTTTAATTAAATTATTTTCTAACATTTTCGCCTACTTTTTGGGGGAATATTTAGAAAATGGCTTGAGAAAATGTATCTTTTCGAAATTTTAAAAATTTCATTTTGTTGACATCAAATAAAATGTTTCTGTAAATTTTCATCAAAATCCGTTGAGCGATCTCAAACTCAATTTGAGCCAAATATTTAAGTCTAAAAAGGAATATGTGCAACCTACATACACCATGATCGATTAAGTTAATTTTCAAAAAACTAGTACCTAAACATCGAATTTTATAACAAAAAGTATATTATCGTTATTGTTTTAGATTTTCTCTACTTTATAAATGGAAAAATTGGTATATACAACGCGAAGAAACCTCAATTTTATAAAATTTCTTAAAATAATTTATTTCCCATCAATTGAGCCAAAGAAGCGGTCAGAAACAGATCGTAACGCACAGTAAATGGCTCAAATTGCCTCTTTCCTCATCAGAAATTGTCGCCGACTGACCATAAATCAATTTGCAGCCATTCTAGAAGATGCAAATGTCTCGCGAGCTTATCAACCTGTCAGCATTAACTGTACCGTCGCGTCGGGGGAGCACTTTTAGCCGTATGTGCCTCCCCCGCATGCCCCTGACCGGCGTCATCCGCTACTACCAATGCGTCACAATCGTCGCCGTAGCCATAGTCTGGCGCGGCCACGACAACAAAAGAACACACGCCAACAAACGACATAGAGCCGCCCGCTGCTGGACGGGTAGATAGACAGATAGATAGTTAGATGTATCTTAATGGACATGCTGGGAACCATAAGTGACACCCACTAGAACAATTCGCGAGACGTCGCCGCGCCAGTCGTCGTCTATGCTCCCAGTTAAGTGCGTTTCCGCTCGAGCGCAGTCGGACATGTGTCTGGCGAAGAGCTGGAACGAGCTGGAAAGAGTTGGACCATCCTTCGGGCTTGGGTGGCTCTTTTGTGGGAACTCGTGCCGCGCCGCGCCGGGTAGTCCTGGGAGCAGGGAACATATTGTAAAATTCCAGACGTACAGCGAACTAATTAAGGCCGGTAATAAGTTAGTGCGGTACTCTCCATTTTCCTGCTCGTTTTCCTATTAAGGCGAATCCCTATCGAGATTAGGGAAATATTCCCGCTTAAGGATGGCCCTCATCTTAATTAAACTTCGGTCCCGTGCGCCCGATCTTTCCCGCACTTTCCTAATTTCTTGCAGCGGACGCGGGCGACGGTGGCGCTCCAGTGTGTACAGGGTTCTAAGATTCTGAGAAGAGTTTTGAAAGAGGACCTCAGCTCAAGATTACCAGGATGTAATTTTCGGAGGCAAAGAAATTAAGCTCAAGGGGTGTCGATTTTAATTAAACCACCCACAGCTTAAAAACAAAAAGGGCCAAGTCCGCTTTAACCCTTACGTTCTTCTTCGACTTCGGGGGCTGCAATGTGTGTCCCCGTCCCGGACCCTTCGTCGACATTCGGCCGGATCTTCCCTTTCTCTTTTCGGGTCACTTCCTCACTTTCAAGAAACCGCAAAAGTTTTCGACTTGGCAAACTTCTAGAGAATTTTCAAAATGTCTATGAGGTCAAAATCGGTGCTCCGTCGGGGATAATTAGAAAAATTACTCTGGGAAGTGGGAGAGAAATTTGTCGGTTCACCGCTGAGGGTACTTCTGTCTGTTTTAGCCAATCCCAGCCATCCGAGTGACATTTCAATTAAACTTATGCCCGGTCTTGCGCCCCATACAACTATAGATTTTGGACTTGCACAAGTTAATTTTCCGCAGAAAATAGTTCTGCCCTTTCACGGCTGCTGGTCATATTTTTCTCGCAAATCGCCTTTCGTCCCTCGACACGGTCGCAATGCATTGTGCCCGGTCATAAGTTTCCCATGGGTCGTTGATAATACCCTGTCTATAACTCTCACGGGAGCTCCATAGTTCGGCAGTTCAGTTATGAGTCCAAGAGGATTACAGCCCTCATAAGCATCACTCACTGCAGCCCAAAGAATTTATAGCCACTTCGAGCACCCATATTGTGACCCAGCCTCACTAGAAGGTCTAGGTGCAATCATTCTGATGCCTAATCCCTCCCCCAATAGCCCTCTGCCCTATTCTTCATTGAAATTCAATGCCGAAGCCCTTTCCCAGTGTGCTCCTTCAATATCCAGAAGCATTTTTGTCCGATTTTCTGGAAGCGGCCAACATGCACTGGACTATCACAAAAACCCTAGACTAGACCTTGATGATATATATCACGCCAGTGGACAACTATTTTTTAATTAAAACGAGCAGATGTCTAAGGGTTTTGTGCATCCATTCTTTAGAATGGACAACAACCACGATAATCCCCTCCGACTCCGGAACATGGTGTAATTTAAAATGACTCCTTTGTTGTTTGACTCGGATTAAGGATTCGATTAGTCCTTTGAGTTGCATGTTGATTGTTATCGTATTTTCGAAGGAATTTGCACGCTAGCTGCAAAACGATCTTCTTAAATGCAGCGCTTTTGAATAAAGCGAAAATGCAATTAAAATTTTCCTTCTTGGGGGAAAAGCTGCTCAATTTTCCCAGACCAGATAATTAGTTTTGCCAATAAAAGAACATCTTTGCAGTTGCATAAAGAGTTTCATAAATGTTTAATTAGTATTTTCAAACAGCGATACGTATAAGATCCAATTAACAGAATGATTATTGTTTTGCATAACAGAGAAAACAGCAGTTTTCTTTATAAAAGACTTGTCTGGAGAATTCTTAGAAAATTTGTCTATGCAAGTACAAATATTTAACAGGAAGTGTCTGTTTAATAGCACAACGGACATATTCCTAATACTCTAAAGAATACCAGAATTAATAAAGTGTGAATGTACTGAATGAAATAAATGTTACAATAGACAAAATATTCAGAACTGAAACTCAAACCCATGGTTTTAAATTTAGATTCAAGCAATAAATGATTTACCAAGGATTTATTTGAAGTAAAATAATGTGATTTTATCAAAACCCTTAGATCTCATTAGATCTTTGAAGTTTGTAAAAAAAACCCTAAATGTGTACCTATTTGGCAGTGATTAAAAAACCTTTTTTATCATGTGGACATTTTGACATTTTGGATTATAATCAAGTTAAAAAAAACGATTTTTATCGTTCTAATAAAGTTATGACCGGTCAATTGTAATAATAAATCAATTATAAATTAGTTAGAGATTATCACAGCTTACACACTAAGAACGTCTAAATTATAAATTCTTTATGATGCTCTTTCTTTTAAACTGTGTGGACAATATGGTCGATTGTGCAATAAAATTTTACAAGCCACATAGGAATTTAACATGATAATGTTAAAAATAAATAATTTAGGGCCCTATTATGGAAGTCGATTTCGGTCGACTCGACTAGCGAAGACACTAATTTCCTTAGCATTTCAGGCTTGAAAATGTGTCTTCGCTAGTCGAGTCGACCGAAATCGACTTCCATAATAGAGCGATTAGTCTTAAAATCCAAGGATACTTTAATTTTACTAGTAATAATTACCAAGGCTCTACAAAATTATGTAAATGTACGTACAATACTAGTAAATTTAACAATTATTCTTTAAAATTACATTCAATATAAAAAATTTATCATTTTAAATATATTATTTGAAGAATAATTGAACAACTGATCGAGGCAATAAAAATTCATTATAAATTGATTCACTAACTAACTGACTAACAAACAAGATAAGATTAAATTTCTCCAGATGTAATGACTATACATTTTCGTAGTGTATTTTCGCAGCGCTGAATGATAACAACTAATTGTCATCATTTAGCGATATAAACATTTTTTATCATGCGTACTAATTATAAAATCATAGTCTTGATAAAAACTTCGAAATCAATAGTGGTATTGCAAAAGTTTCTATTCGTTAAACACTATGGATCCCTTTTTTATAAGGTGCTTCAGAATTATAAATACTTTATGGTTAATTATCTAACCTTTAATAAAGTTCAGTTATTTTCAAATTTATATTTCTCTAAAAACTGAGACAGTATTTTTGTTTATCTACATCTACACTAATATTATAAAGAGGAAAGATTTGTATTTTTGTGTGTATGTTTGCAACGAATAAACTCAAAAACTACTGTGCCGATTTCAAAAATTCTTTCACCATTAGAAAGCTATATTCACCCTGAGTAACATAGGCTATATCCAATTTAGAAATTCAAGATGGCGGATCCAATATGGCGACCTATATTTCTCGATTTCAACGGACCTTAATGAAAATTAGTACAATGATTATTTTGAAGTCACTGATTTTGAATATTACCAAAGTTTACAAATCCAAGATGGCGGATCCAATATAGCGACAAATATCTCTAGCTTTCAATGGATTTTAATGAAAATTAGTACAATGATTATCTTGAGGTAACTGATTTTGAATGTTATCAACATTTACAAATCCAAGATTGCGGATCCAATATGTCGACCAAGATTTCCTGATTTCAACGGACCTTAATGAAAATTAGTACAATGATTATTTTGAAGTCACTGATTTTGAATATTACCAAAGTTTACAAATCCAAGATGGCGGATCCAATATAGCGACAAATATCTCTAGCTTTCAATGGATTTTAATGAAAATTAGTACAATGATTATCTTGAGGTAACTGATTTTGAATGTTATCAACATTTACAAATCCAAGATTGCGGATCCAATATGTCGACCAAGATTTCCTGATTTCATCGGATTTTAATGAAAATTAGTACAATCGTTATTCTGAGACCACTTATTTCGAATAATATCAAAATTTGTAAATCCAAGATGGCAGATCCAATATGGAAACCAAATGTCTCGATTTCAACGTATTTGAATGAAAATTAGTACAATGGTTATTCTGAGACCACTAATTCCAAATATTATCAAAATTTGTAAATCCAAGATGGCGATCAAAATTTCTCGATTTCAACGGATTTTAATGAAAATTAGTACAATGATTATTCTGAGAACACTTATTTTGAATGTTATCAAAATTTCCAAATCCAAGATGGCGGATCCAACATGGCCACCAGAATGTTGCGATTTCGACGGATTTTAACGAAAATTGATACAATGATTGTTCTGAGGCCACTAATTTAGAATATTATCAAAATTTGCAAATCCAAGATGGCGGATACAATATGGAGACCAAATGTCTCGATTTCAACCGATTTTAATGAAAAGTAGTACAATGATTATTCTGAAGCCACTAATTTCGAATATTAGCAAAACTTCCAAATTCCAGATGGCGAATCCAATACGGAGACTAAAATTTCTCGATTTCAACAAATTTTAATGAAAATTAGTACAATGATTATATTAAGGTCACTAATTTCGAATATTATTTAGATTTGGAAATCTAAGATGGCGAATCCATAAAGGGGTTTTCGGGTTGAAACAATTTCTAGGATATAATAAATTTAAGAAGTGTTTAATCTACATCTACACTAATATTATAAAGAGGAAAGATTTGTATTTTTGTGTGTATGTATATAAATAAAAGGTAAAAATATAAAAAAAATCATGTCCACCCGTGCGAAGCCGGGACGGGCCGCTAGTACCTTATATTTTAATGAAGTATATTTTGCGTTCTTTGATATTTAATTATCATTATAAGCTTGAAACAAAATATACTCAGATGAAAGAGCTTGGAAGGAAAATATAGATTCCTAGGAATTTCTAGGTAGAAGAATCTTTCATTTCTTGGTAGTTCTGGCACGTGTTCTTAGGAATTCGAGAAGTAACAGAAGTTTTTTTTCCCGAATAAATAAAAAGTATATGATAAATGGAAATTGAACCACCCACAACCTTTAGCGCCCTGCTGGCTCACCTTTACACGTCGCGCTACCAACGGAGCTATGGAGGCTCTAATGATTTTATTTAGTTTCACATCTGACTAACTAACAATCAAATCTTGTAATCGAATTTTCACCCACTTCACATTAACCGATTGAGTTGAAATTTTACACACATATCGCCCATTAAATACAATAACGTCATAACTCAAAAATTGTCATTTTTCATAAATTGCATTTCAAAGATTAGGCTCTTTGTTGTTTCAGTAAGAAATAGTTTCAAAACTACCTCTCCCTTGTCGCGAATTATGAAAGCTCAGATATGACGTTTTTACAGTTAAAATACAATTAAAAGTATATACGAAATTTAGTCCACCCGTATAAGTAATTCCACAATAATGATTGAGTTATGACGATATTGCATTTAATGAGCGATATGTAGTTTCGATGACAACACAATATTTTATGATTTTATGAACTCCTAAATGAACTTTAACATAATATTTTTATTTGAGTTCATGTAATTCGTCTCGATGAGACCTTTAATTTTGATAATTCTTAAGTAAAACGATTTTAAGTGGCATACTATGGATTCGTATTTATTTAGGTTATTAGTTACTAGGGTTATTTAATGACTAAAAATGTGATTAATGTAATTCAAATGTCTTACTTATTTTCAAATGAAATTTAAAAGAACATTTGAGTCATACAGTGCAAGCACCAACAATTTTATAACTAAAATAAATTATCAAACTTATAATCTCAAATATGAATTCATATTATGCCACTTAAAATCATTTTAGTCAGGCGGGAAATAGTTCAATGAAATTTGACGTACCTACTCAATCACTTTAATTACGCCTTGCGCAGAGGGGGTGAGGAAGGGTAAAAAAATTATTTTAATTTGATGTAGGAAAGCGGAAAAGCCCTGCGAAAACCCCCAGCTGCATCTAATTCCGTAGAAATAGCTGTGAAGGTTTTCCCTTTTTCTATGTCATCCCGTCACAGTCGAGGTTTTCTATTAATTTGTTTTGCCACGCTGGAAATTTTATCAGTGGGGAAAACAATACACGTCCATGTCAACTGCGGCTGTTCAAGTTAAAATATATCCCTGGGAAACAAGCGCGACAACAGGACCAGCGTGGCGGCGCTTGTTGAGCGTGGCCGTGGCAACTCCCGTGAAGCGTTCCTGTGCGCTCGCCGCAACTTGCAGTGGTCCTTGGACGCGCTTAAGGGTGTAAATCACATTAAATCACCGCAAGTGCAACTCTGTGAAATTAATTTCTGTCCGGTTTATGAAACCGGAATTGTGCAGAGCCTCGGCCCCGGGTGGGCCGAGTCCGAGCTTCTTCCTCTTCGTCTTCTTCTGTTTAAGGGTTCTCATCCGGGACGGGATAACTTGGACGAGTCATGCAACTTTCTTGATTGCCCATTTTTCATTTTGCGGCTCTTCTTGCGCCGCAGGACACTTCATCCACTTTACTTTCTCCCATAGGCAGGGAACTACTTTCGAAGTGAAATTGTGACAGCTCCTCAGAAAGTTTTGAAATAGCTTTTTTCCGCTGTCTCCTCGCCTGCCGGGGTCGGTGCAATCGAGGAAAAAGCAATTTTAGAGCGCAAATGAAGGCACTTGCGGTTTCTGCATGAAGATACATAAGTCCACTTGTTGGGGAATATTTAATAAACTAGTCAAGAAGAAGCGCTTAGTTTTTTAGTGCATTAATTCAATTTTTATTTTATTTTAAGGGGAGGTTCTCATCTAGAACGTCAAAAAGTAGGTAAAGTTCGTTCGATTTTTTGAATGCAAATGACAAGACATAGGGAAATGATATTTGGCATTATCTTTTATTGTACATTTATCTGTACGAAAAAATTTTTTTATTAAAAAAAAAAAAACAAAATGGCGCCCGTTATTCAACTTCTCCGGAGGCATGTTTGTGTACAATTTGCGTACAAGATAACTCAAAAACGGTTCAACCGATCAACTTCTAGTTTCGTGCATATTAAAGTAAACAATTTTCTTCATATAAAGAGTGGAGCACATTTTGAAAATTGTAACATTATCTCCTTTTTGTAAGTGATAAACTATGAAAAAAAACGGCCGAAAACGGCCTTAAAATTTCAAAATCGCGCCATTCCGTCAATTTTAAATTTTTTTTGAAAGTCGTCCACTCTTTCTGAGACAAATTTATTCTAGTTTATAATAATGTCATCATTATTTGATTTCAGACCAATCTGCGACCCCTAAATTGTACGCAGCTGGGCAATTTTCGAAAAACATGCCTCCGGAGAAGTTGAATAACGGGCGCCATTTTGTTTTTTTTTTTTTGGAATAAAAAAATTTTTTCGTACAGATAAATGTACAATAAAAGATAATGCCAAATATCATTTCCCTATGTCTTGTCATTTGCCTTCAAAAAAATCACGAACTTTACCTACTTTTTGACGTTCTAGATGAGAACCTCCCCTTAATGTATCAGGACATATTTTCGTTTAAGTGGGTCAAATCACTGACATTAATTTTTACAATGTATTAATACTTTCAAAAGCCCCGGGAATACATATAAACCATGAAGTAGAGAATGCACATGAAGTGATAGATCCGACAGTAGAGCCACTCCGCTCTGGAACTGAACTGATGTTCTACTAATAATAACTAGGGAGGAATAGTTTTCTGAGTGAGTTTGTTTATATTTCAGAGATCTCAGAAACTACAGAACCGACGTGAATGAATCCTTTCATCATTCGCAAACTTCGATGGGCGATCGACACTTCCAATTTTAAAATAGAAATTTCCAATGGACATTTGTCAAACTGACGTTGTTAGAAAGTGAGTTACAATGAATCAAAACAACTTCAAAATAAATTTTATGTGTTTTTTAGTATTATACAAAATAAATAACTTAATAAAATTAATAAACCTCTGATGCTTATTTACATGAATCAAAAAATAGGATAATAAAATATAACTTATACTATGAAATAAAAGAGATTTTAAAAAAATAATTAAAGTCACCAGAAACCTCCCTTAAGGGGATATTTACTTTCTTCATAAATGTGTTCTAAAACATCACAGCAATATACTTGGAAAACCATTTTGAGAAATTCAATATATAAAAAAAGTTATAGACACATTTGTAGCAGAACTTTACGTTTATCGTACCTTAAAATTATCGAATAAAAACTTGAATCGCGTTTTTTTCCGAAATTACGTTTTCTGAACGCGTGCGACAGATTTCTCAGGCTATAATCATCCCACTTCAAAAAATTAAAAAGCATTCCATTTGTTATACAAAATATTGGGGGATATACCTCTAAAAACTTATATATATACAAATCCACCCTTTTTACAGGGGTAGTTAACCCCCAAAAAAAGGTGGTTTTTTCAACACTTTTTGTAAATCTTGAATAAAGAGAGGAAAAAATAAAATGTTTAATAATTTTTTAGGTATATCCCATAGGAAAATGTCTAAGGAATATAACCCATTTTGAATTTTGACTTGATTTTTTTTTATGTTCTTCAATGCATATTTATTTATTTATTTATTTATTTATTGACCAAAAGTAATTTACATACAATTATAAGTAATCGCTATGCAAATCCCACAGAGGTAATCAAAGTTACCTGTTCGTGGGCTTGGTATAAAATAGAACTTACAGACTAAAAGTAAAGTTAATTACAAATTAATATAAGATCTTAACATAGATCATCCATAGAATTTTTATATTATTATCATAGTTAAATTTCTACTAATACAGTCAAATATAATTAATACATATAGTTGATTATTATAAATTCAAATTTAATGCAACCCATTTCTTTAATTTTGTTTTTCTTATACCTTCATTGCTTAGGACTTTAAGTTCATTCGGAAGCAAATTAAAAACATTTATTGCTCTTATTATGCTATTTTTGTTACTTACAGCTTTAACCATTTTTGGTAGTTGAATAGTTCTGTTCCTAGCGATACTGTTCGAATTCATAAATTTTTCTCTTAGTTCATTGTAGAAATACATTAATGATTCTAAAGAGAAGAGCTGATCTAAATTCAAGGGTTTGTTACAAGCATTGAATTTATTTTTGTTTACAATTTTTAAAAGTTTATTTTGGTGATTTTGCAAAAGTTTTAAATAATTTGAATATGCTCCTCCCCATGCAATAATCCCGTAGTTTATAATACAATGAAAAAAAGTATAGCATCATAAGAGTTTCTGTACCCATGACCTTAGAGAGCTTGTGAAAAATATAAATTAAATATTTCGTTTTATTTAAGACGTACTCAATGTGTTTGTCCCATTTCATATTATAATCAAAAATAATTCCCAAATACCTACATGATTCTACTTTTTTAATACTTTTTTCCATTTATAGAAATATCTAAAAATTCAACACTATTGCAGTAATTCCCGAAAGTCATGTAAACAGTTTTTTCTATATTTAGTGAGAGTTTATTTAGTGGCAACCAGTTACTTACATCCCTGAGATAGTTATTCATATTGACTTCGACTTAACTCCAATTTTTACCAGTCGATAAGATAGCCGTGTCATCAGCAAATGAAATTATTGTATCTTCAGGCATAGTATTTAACAGATCATTGACGTATAATACGAATAATAGTGGTCCTAAAACCGTTCCCTGTGGAACTCCCACATGCACCTCACAGTAATCACTTATAACACCGTTGACTTTTACACGTTGATATCTGTTTTGTAAATAGGAGGTCATTAGTTGATGAGCACTACCTCTAATACCATAATTATATAATTTGTCTAATAACATTTTATGATTAACAGTATCAAACGCTTTTGCTAAATCTAAAAATGTAACTGCTGTTGGTGCACTTTTATCAAGTTTCTCATTTATTAAATTGGTTATACCTATATAATTTAAAGCATCTCTAGCACCCAATTTTTTCATAAAGCCATACTGTCTTTTTGTTATTATGTTATGAATTTTAATAAATTCCAAAATTCTATGGTAAATAACTTTTTCAAGAATCTTAGCTATGTTAGATATCAACGAAATTGGTCTGTAATTAGTCATATTATGCTTTTCTCTAGCTTTATGAATCGGTTTAATATCAGCTTTTTTTAGAGCTTCAGGCCAAATTGCCCTTTCTATACATAAATTTATGATATGTACAAGTGGTTCCACAATAAATTTAGCTAAAGTGATAACGGTTCTGGCATTAATATCATCAACTCCACTACTTTTAATTTTCATATTTTTGATAATGTTCAACACCTCAATTTTGTTCGTCGGTGATAAGAAAATTGTGTTAGGATTAATCGCAGGTAGTTTTATCTGAATATTAGGTGGTTGTTGAATCTTACTGCTTAGTTCATTACCCACATTACTAAAATAAGTATTGAAACAGTTAGCAATTTTATATGGATCTTGTACTTTCAATTTTTTATCATCATAAATGTAGTTTATATAATCACATTTTTTAGTATTTTTACCAAGTTTATCGTTCATAAATGACCATAGATTTTTGGAATTGTTAACGTTCATTTCAACTTGTTTTTTATCATACATAATTTTGGCTTCTTTTATTACCTTATCAAGCATTTTCACATAAGTTTTATATTCAGTCTTAAGTTGTAAATTGTTTGGCTCAATTTTCCAAATACTATATAGATTTTGTTTTTTAGCACAAGACGTCAAAATACCTTTTGTAATCCAACGACTACGAGGAGCAGTCGCCGATTGCTTTTTGGTATTAATTCTAGCTAAGCTAATACATTCAGTTATTAGTTTAATAAGTGATTCAGTAGCTGTATTTGGGTCATATATTGCTAATATCGAATCCCAACATATTTCCTCCGCTAGTGTACTTAATTTATTATAGTTAATAGGTTTAGGTATTTTTCCATTCAGTCTGCTTTTAATTTTGTTTATTGTTAAGAAGAGAAGGTAGTGATCATTAAATAAAGTTGCCAATTTCAAGCTTTTCGCGTTAATAGAGTTAGTTTTAATAAATATATTATCAATACATGTGCCCTGTTCACAGTTTTCTTCAGATGGTCTTGTAATTGTATGAAACCCAGGCAAAAATCCCTGTTCTAAGCAGTTGTTTAAATGTTCTTGACTATAAATATCATTTTTGAGTATATCGATATTGAAATCGCCAATCAAGAAGTGATTTTTGACTTTTTTTTTTAAATTCATTCATTTTTAATTCAGCAATAAATTCCGTTTTTGGTAGGTCATGAGCCCTATAAACTGCTGATATTTCCATTTTATTATTATTTTCTAGTTTAATTTGAGAATTAAGTACATTTAATCTCCCCATTTTAATATTGTTTGTATTTTCATTAATGGAATCCTTAATAAATATTACCACGCCATCTGTGACATTAACATCACAATTATTATAATATATTTTGTAACCAGCTAATTTAAAGAATTCATAATGCTCTAATTTTCTGGTTTCAGTACAAATTATAATACAAGGTTTTACCTCAAGGCTCTCAATGAAAACTTGCAGTTTATAAAAATTAGCATTTAAACTTCTGATGTTGACATACATAACTAGATCGTGATTATTCCTTATCCGTCGATTGAGGGCGTTGAGGTTATGACAAATTATTTCTTCTTTTATAAATTCACTTTGAAGGCTATTAATATAATCAATACTCTGATCTATATTGCTATGTAGCTGCGGCATGTTGTTTATTTTGTAGTCTTGTTTTGATGGTTGATCTCAGGAGGCTTGTTACTCAAAAGAAAGTTTTTCAATAAATATTATAGATTTAAAAAAATTTTTTTTTAAAAGTGGTTTTTTTGTTCCCGATTTAGAAATTTTACTTTTAAAAAATTTACCACTTTTAAAATTTTTTTTTAAAAAAATCTATAATATTTATTGAAAAACTTGTTTTGAGTATAAAATATAAAAATTTCATTGGAAATCGACTCTTGCGTTATATTAATAATATTAGTATTTGCTTCAGTGAGCTCTCTTGTTTACTTTGGCATGACATAACATAACATGACACATGACATAACACAAGACATGACAAATTAAATCGAAAGGACAGAAAAAAACTATTCTACTTATTACTCGCTTCCACAAAGCAAGTACGAATTATCTAGAGTCATTCTCATAAATTTGATTTGTACTAGTAAAAACAAAAGTTATTCGTTTCTTTGAACAGATCCTACTTTCTAAAAGTGTAAAAAATCATGCAAAAGTGTTTTCAGCAAATTTCTTTAATCACTAATGTAAAATTATTGTATTTTCGAGAAAAACAAAAATTTGCTTTGACCAACAAAGACTATATGAACGGGTAATTTGCCTACTACCTTCCTTTTAGGTTTACAATGATAAATAGGTTGTTTTTAAATTTTAAATACATTTTGCGAGGGTACAAAAATTCTAAGTTAGGGATATCAATTCCGAAACATGTGTGAAGACTAAATAACTAAAAAAAATAGTTTTATTAAAGAAATCATTTTTACCTCAATATCGATTTGTTCTTTTTTCAAAAGGTATGTATCATTTGGGTTTTTTTTTTTTTTTGTGTATAACTAATAAAATTGTAAAATAGTAACTTTTACTAAGCCAGAATCATAAGCTATATTACCATTTCCATACCATTAACATTTCTCTATAAGTGTATGTAAGTAAGTTTTGCAAATTACAATAACACAAGTCAACAAATTTAAAAAAATTTTGGATTCCGAGTTGTATTATTAATGCTATTTTATTGTTGCTTGCGTCCAAAAGGAAGGAAAAAGTGCCATTATTTTGTTTAAACTTTGCCTTTGTGAAAATGTACATTCGTTTGGATAGTTTCATCCTCAATTACAACTAAATGCATGGTGCGATATTTCTGATTTTTTTCCAAAACATATCTCATACTTCAAAATACAGTATAGAATATTTTTGGTTGAGTGGTTAATTAAATATGGCGTTCGAACAGTTGCAATTTCATGGGAATTTTTATTAAATTGAATCAAAGGACTTTTAGGGATCAGCGACTCTAAGTCTAAGCCAGTTATCAAAATATATAAATTAAAGATGGCGGATCTAATACAGCTGCTGAAAACTGAAAAAATGTCCGCCCGCAAAAGAATTACAAGGAAATGAAAACATAAAGATTTTGGGGTTCGTAATTTTAAATTTCCTATCCTGGACATAAAAGTAACGTTTTTTAAAGCTCATGTCGATTTTCTTCACTTGTATGACGAAAGCAATGAGAAATGACCGCACATTAATCAGAACCAAAAATCGTGTTGACTTGTGTACTGATTCTGAAGAACATTTTGTTAACAATTGAACCATTTCGTTATTAGATATGAGTGTTTAGAAAAGACAAAGGTATGTATTTAGGATCTGTACCAATTGTGATTAAAATTTAGTATTTAATAGATGCTGACTAGATTACTAAAAAATCCCGCACTGCAGTGCACTTCCTATTGGTCAAACTTACTCAAACCAATTCTGTGATGATGATCTGTAATGAGGAAAATTCGCCGAATGTGTACATTGAATATCCTCGAGTTTATTAAAGTGTTTGTCCCTAGATCTATTAGGTGTTTGTGCTAGATCTGGAGAATATGGTGGGTGAGCTATTGTTTCACTAACCATATTCTCCAGATCTAGATCCAACTGGCTATTACCTTTTTCTTGCCTTAAAGCATAAATTATAATTATCTACACTAATATTATAAAGCGGAATGATTTGTATTTTTGTGTGTATGTTTGTAATGAATAAACTCAAAAACTACTGTGCCGATTTCAAAAATTCTTTCACCATTAGAAAGCTACATTCACCCTGAGTAACATAGGCTATATCCAATTTAGAAATTCAAGATGGCGGATCCAATATGGCGACCTATATTTCTTGATTTCAACGGACCTTAATGAAAATTAGTACAAAGTATGTTTATAAACTTTAACAAATTCGAGGATTTGCAATGTGACGGATTTTTCTCATTACAGAAGCAAAGCGTTTGGACTTCTTGCATTCAACAACTACCTGAACGTTGGGACAAGATTGTACATAATATTATAGTATAACCAGCAAATAAATTAAAGTTAGTATTTCTGTGAAATTGAAGTTTAAATATGCAATATTCTAATGAGATATTCTCTCTATATTCTAGAACTCGCTTGAAATTCCCTAAAAAAATGCCGCTTTAAGGCGAGATGAGTACCGCCAAAACTGCAGCTGTAGATGAAGTGCAATTTGTATCTTAATTCGGTGAGATAAACAGGATCCGCTCGGCTGAGTGGAATTGAAAGAACGCTCCAATTGCTTTTCCTTGCACATCATTCCCGGTTTCCGGCGGCACTGAAACAATCAGATTGCAACCACAACCCAGTCTCTATCATTGTCTCGGGGCGGGGGATTGAATCTTCCCAGGCTGACTCGCAGCGCAAAAACCATTTGCGGAGCGCCATCAGGACCCCGACGGGATGTCTCCCTCAGCATTTTTCTTGCGGAGCATTTCTGAATTTTCCCGTTTCACGTTTTTGCCTTTGCTGTCAACTGCTCTGTTATTTCTGGTGGTGCATTCTCCTGACAGGCTCTCCAGGCTTTCCCATTTTTTCTTGTTGGATGCAGGCCCGCTCGGCGAATATGAAAAAAGTCCTCTTCTCAAGCGTGGCATAGCATAGTATAGTGCCGCAGCGCAACAACTTCATCTTTTTGATTGCGATCACTTTGCCTTTGACGACTGTCTTCAGTTTCTGTAAGTTTTCCAGTTGTTCCAGGCAATGTCGCGCAAATGGGAAATGGCTTTCCCGCAGGACTCTAAAACTCATAAAAACTTCTTCGTTCCGCGACAGCTCCTCAGCCCTGCGGACTAAACAATGATGGATACGGGAAATCTTCGCGGTCTGGACGTAGCCGGCCACTCAATTATTCCGAGATTACTGGAGAAAACGCTCAATTTTTTTCTCGGGATGCAATTGAATTTTAATAGGTACATCATGTGCGGGCGATGGGATGAAACTTCATTTCGTTCGCCATAATAAGATTAGTGGTGGATGAAGCTGGAGAATTCCAGAGGAAAATCCATTAGATTTGACCGCCCAACTAAGCAGCCTTGAAGAAATCCGAAGTAGTTTCTAAGGGTTCGTTAGTTTGAACTTTTCTAGCTTAAAGTTTCTTAAACTCAAAGTACTGAAGGTTTTGCTGAGTACTATGGTATTTTCAAAAAGAGAAAATTACTTAGACAACGTGAAACTTACATCTTATATTGTTGAATTCAACTGGGTAGTAAGAAGTAAAATACGCTAATTAAGACAAGTTTAATAAATAATTTAGTCATATGATAATTGTTTTTCCTAATCTTCGTCTCATTGAGCAGATTTCGTAAATTGTACAGCAGTTTAGAAAATTTAGTAATATTTTTGGGCAATAACGTTAGTTAACATTAATTAGTATTCAAGAGCTTACAAAGGTTATGTCAAATATATATAAGATGTCCATGTTAAATATTTACCTATATTTTAAAATTCGCGGAAAAGAAAAAAATGTTAATAATATGATAAAGTTTTATAGTAACATATTGAAATAACAAAAAGTGAAGAAAATTACAAAACCTTTTCGAATGTCCGCTTTATAAGCTAAAGCTGGCATAGTTCGATTTTGTAGGATAATTAAAAACACAAATAACACAAGTACCTAGGTGATAGTTATCAAATAAAAAGCTTTATGTGGATTAATACAAACTGTACAATAACAGTAATTAATAAAACTTTAATCAGTGCCACATAAATAAAATAATATACTTGTTCGGATAAAAATTTCTAGTTGTTCTTCTAAATACTAACTACGATTTGAGATCATCCCAGAAACGTATCTGAAAGTAAATATTTGTTCATCATAATTAAAAATAATCACTGTAATATCTCATGTGATTCATTTCTTCTATGGATTTTGAATAACACGGTTTTTTCTGTATTTATTTTCTTGGTATTCTTAAGTCGTCCAGTGATCACACTCTACTAAGAGCTACACATACTTGATTTTGCTTGATACCCATATTAAGGCATTGTGAAGAAAAGGTTAATATACCAAAGGTTAGAATGACGTCACATAGTTCATTGTATATTACTCATCAAACCTTTTCATCTGATATCCATGTCAAGGGGATTGTGAAGAAAAGGACTATCCGCCATCTTGAGGTGTTCGCCATACTGGATTTAGAACGATATTAGATATACTATAGTGCATTGTCACCAGATTTATAGATGTGTGCAAAATTTTAAAGCTCTAGCTTAATTAGAACTAATCGAAATTTTGATTGCAAGATTTGTCCCGGAGATAAAAGCGTTGTAAAAATACCGAAAACTTTTTTTTATAATGCAGGAACTGCATGCGTGGTTGCAGGGCAGACAGAGTGGTTGTTGTGGATGAACGCGGAGGGTGAGTACCTACGCGTAGTGAAGCCGCGCTTACTTCTAAAATGAGTGTAAGCCAAACTGCCTGCTTTGGGCCCCTCTCCCCTATTTATTATTTATTTATATCTACCTACCAGTGGCGTGGGGTGAAATTTTTGAGAAGGTAAGCCGGTGCAAAAATCAGAAACTTTATAGCGAAAAAAAACTTACCAAATGAAGTCAGATATTACAAAATGTGTTCAACAGTGACTGCGTGTATTCTTGTCAAATTTAGTCGGCCACTTCTATCATACTTAAAAAAGTCATTGGAAGTTAAGTGCTATATGAATATTATGAATAAATATGCACATACAATCAACTTCAAGAATAATATAAGTGGCTTTGAAAAAAACCGTTATAGTCGTGTGTATCGTGCAATCAAACTAAAGCAGTTAACAAAAACTGTGAAAAGTTGATATGAAATATAATTAATCTTACTTATACTCCAAAACTAATCTACGATTTTTTTTTATAAATTCGACCAAAACATCATTGTAAAAATTCGACTGATTTCTAATTTGTAAAAGAAGGTGTTTTTCTATCGATAAGAGTGCTAAATTTGACAGCCTTTCTTCGGTTTGAGAATTTCTTAAATAAGTATGTATTCTCTTAAGGGCTGAAAAAGATCTTTCCGCGGAAGCAACTGTAATGTTTGAAAAACCCGTCCTTACGCTTGTAATCTATTTTCATCGACGGTTTAGCGCGACCTAATTCGATAACTCTGCTTTTTTGCTGAAAAGATAATCTATTAAATTCATTTGCCTGTTCTAATAAAAAATCCGTTAAGCAGCATTCAACACTAAGTAACGCCATTTCCAACAAAAATTAAAGACTGAGAACAAGATATAAATAAAAAGCTACTAATTTGCCCTATAACAGACCAACTAGACCTTACAAAATTCTCACCAGCTTTTCACAATTAAATTCTATATATTAAAGTACAATTACACTTCACTTTAAATCAAACATGCACGACAAATCCTTCAACTGACAAATTGAAACAAATAAATAATCGTCATCCGAATAGCCGAACCTAACGAAAGAACCCGAGAAGCCGGATTCTATCGTGTTATCGAGAGGTAATAAAGTAGCACCACACCACACTCATAAGTCACAATCCGTTGAGCACCAAGGCAAAAAGAGACACAAGTTAACAATTTTTTATTAAAATATAAGAAACAAAACCACAACACCCCTCCCTTCCGAGAAGACGACTTCTGCCGTGTTCTTGTGAAATAAGGGAGCATTCACTCCTACAATTCACAGCCCCTTCAGTATCAAAGAAATTTACAGTCAGCTGACTATTGTTTATGAAAAAAAAATTAATAATCAAACCCACCCCAACCAACCCCACTCACCCGAGAAGCCGCTTTCTACCGTGTTATAGGGATAATAAGAGAGCACCACTACACTCACACCCGTTCATAGAGAAGACACGAATCAGCTGACATTCTAAGAAATAAACAACCACCCGCCGAAGTGACCCGAGTTTCAACTATTTATTATTTTATTTTGCTTTATAATTACAATTCACAATATTTACAGCAGTATGATATTCATTTTAAAGAGTTTTATGTAAATAATACATATTTCAACTATAATATAATATTGACTAATTAAATTTTTGTTCATTTAGTGTTTATGATTGAGGAAAAAACTATTCAAAAACCTCCAAATAGAACCTACCTATTCTTACCTACTCTTACCTACTATACTAACTAACTACCTAACCTACCTAGTACCTAACTTAACATTATACATTGAGTTGCCTTATCAAAGGATTGTCCGAAAATGAGCAGCTCTCATAAAATTTTTCTGCCAACGATACGCTTTTTTCTGCTATTAGCTGTATCTGCGATATATCGTGTAGATGGTGCGTCGAGAAACACCATGGCAGGTTGTTGATCATCTTTAAGAGTTTGTTCTGTGCTATCTGTAGCTTGTTAATATGGCATCGTGCAGCTTTGTACCACAAGGGTGCACCGTAAAGCATGATTGCTTGGAAAATCACTTTAAAGATTAAAAGTTTATTGTCTAGACTAAGTTTGGATCTACGATTTATGAACGGATATAGAATCTTGGTCAGGAGGTTTGTTTTATTAACCATATTTTCGATGTGTAGCTTATACGTTAAGGTTTTATCGAGAGTAATTCCAAGGTATTTTACACTCTCACACCAAATTATTTCTTGCCCACATAATGCTAGATTGTGAGATGGAAGATAAGTAGGTTTTCTTCGTCTCGTGAAAAACATGGCTTGGGTTTTTCCCGCATTTAATTTAATTTTCCACTTGTGGAAATAAGTTTCTAATGTATTCAGTCCAGACTGCAGAGATTGCAAGATTTCGCTAGGATTTTCTGCTGAAGAATACAGAGCGGTGTCATCCGCGAAAATTGACGAGGAACAGTTATCTATTCTTGGAAAATCTGCTGTAAATATGCTGTAAAGAATGGGTCCAAGGACTGACCCTTGAGGAACACCGGCCACTATCTCTTGACAATTTGATTTTATTGATCCCACATATACGTAGAATTTTCTGTTCTTAAGGAAATTATATGTAATAGCTGTGAGAAGCGGAGGGAAGCCAAATTTCATCATTTTAAATATAAGGGCGTCATGCCATACAGTGTCAAATGCTGCCTGGATATCCAGTAAAACTAGTCCGGTTGATTTTTTCGCTTCTAAATTTGTTTTTATATGTTGCGCTAATCCGGCCACTGCATGCATTGTGGAGTGACCACTTCTGAAGCCAAATTGTTGGTGTGGAAGCAGACTATTTTCATGAATAAAGTCATTCAGTTTAGTTTTTATGATTTTTTCTAATAGTTTGGCTAAGGATGGTAATAAACTTATAGGGCGATAACTGGTTGGATTGTCCTTTGGTTTAGTTGGCTTGCATATTGGCACAACTTTGGCTACCTTCCACGATTCTGGAAAATATTGCAGTTTTAAGCAGGCGTTAAAAATGAATGTTAGGTATATAACGGCAAGTCTAGGAAGATATTTAATGCAGAGGTTGGGTATCATATCCAACCCAGGAGATTTGCGTGTTTTAAGCATGGAAATTAATGCTCTTGTTTGGGAGGGTTTTATATAAATCTTAGTGTCCACAAAAATGTCTATCCCAACAAGATCTTGGACACAACGTATAACCTCAGCGCAAGTACTAGCGTTGCTTAATCCAACGGAAATTTTGTTGTTTTCTGCGAACTGGTCTGCGAGCAGGTCAGCTTTTTCTTTGGCAGTTATGCACCGAAGGTTAGCTGTGTTCAGGACCGGTAATGTTCGGTTTTTATTTTTAACTATTTTAGTAAGATTCCAAAAAGGTTTGGAAGCTTTATCTAGTTTAGATAATTTCTTTGAGAAGCTTATATTTTTCAAACCATTTAATTCTAACTCAATTAGGCCGTTAAGTTTATGTACTTCCGTTTTATATTGTTTAAGTCGATATCGTTGCCATCTTCTACGAGCTGTGTTACGCCGTCGGATCATATTCTTGATATGCAAAGGAATAAAGTTCCTATGTGCAGTATGTACCTTTCGGTATGGCACGGAGAGATTTATAGCTAAATTAATAATGCTATATAGGTGAGTTATCATGTCATCAATTTGTGATACACGATCTATACTAGCTAGGGACAGTTTACACATCAATGGACGGAGTTCGTGCTGGATACGGCATCGAAATCGTAACCAGTTCGCTCTGCTAAAGTCATGTGTAATTAGATCTTCATGAACTATAGTCCTCTTAATTTTAAGTAGAACAGGAAGATGGTCCGATGATAGATCATTGATTACCAGGGGTTGTGTTGCAATATTTGGACAGTTGGCTAAAAACAGGTCTAAGGTTGATGGATTTGCTTTCGAGGCCGTTGGTATAAATGTAGAATCGGAAGGATAGAGTACTGTAAGGGAAGTGGTGTTAAGCAACTCATATAGTATGGATCCCCATGTGTTTCGTCGAATACAGTTCCATGAGGGATGCCTACAATTAAAGTCTCCACCGAGGATTACATTACCGTCTATTCTTGATAATTTTAGTAAGTCCGACTTAAATTTACGTTTTTTATCTGCATTAGCATTTCCTCCAGGGAAATAAGCGGAGATTATTTTAACCTTCGCGTTATTTTCAAAAGATATTTCAGCCCCTATTGCTTCTATTACAGATAGTTTGAAGAAAGGCATTAGTGAGCATTTAAGATTTTTGCGAACAATCAATGCTACACCACCCCCTCTAGCACCAGTTCTGTCCAGCCGATAGCATTTATAATTTATATTATTGAAGGCAATATTTTCGTTAAGACCTGTTTCCGTTAATAAGGCAACATCAATGTCATGATTAATCATAAACTTAAAAAATTCTAGTCTTTTATTGCGAATGCCTCGCGCATTCCAAGTAATTATTTTGGCAATATTATTTGTTGTCATACAGGTATTTAAGTGCCAGTCTAGTAATGACATTGAATTGATCAGTTTTACTTGTACAATCTTTGAGACTAAATATAATTTCGTTAGTTAATGTTAGAATTTCCTCATAGCTAAATAGATTAGTGTTATTTGTTTGAGAGAACCTATTGCCGTTACTGCTGGACGCAACTACATTATAGCCTATTAAGTTCTTGTTTCCTGTAGAAATGTTGTTGTGAACAGGTGTTCGTTGGGCTGGTAAACTAGGGTAATTGTTTTGATCCAGTACCGGTGGTTCTTTAACAGATTTATAGTTTTGCGTACCTTTACGTTGGAAATTTTGTCTCAAGCTGATGTAGCTCGCTCTGCTGGGGCATCCTTCGTCCGTCGACTTATGGTTACCATTACAATTTGCACATTTTATAGTATCTTGGTTCGAACAAGTTTTTGTGTGGTGGTTTCCTGAACAGTGCGCACAGAATGTTTTAACATGGCAGTGTTTTTCTCCATGTCCGTACATTTGGCAATTGTGGCACTGCGTAAGGTTATTCGCTTTTTTCTTCTTATAGTCCCATCGTACTATAATCTTGTTACAAACATTGTAACGCTCTCTGAGTTCCTTCATCGTTATGGAGTTGCGCTCGAAGTAGACAACAAATAAGTGCAGCACTCTGTTGTAGTTGTTAGTCTTTATTGTGATAGGTTTCACATCTAGACATTTCAGACCTGATGCACGCAGTGCATTTAGTACTTCATCAGGCGGCATTTGGTCCAGACCTGATAATGTAGCTTTAAACGGCAGTTCATGTTTTTCACTATGAGTGTAGTACTGGCATTTAGAGTCAGTTAGAGTTTTGCAAATGGAAGTTAGTGCCTCCGTAGTGCCTGGCACAATTTTAATGCCAATAGATATTCGTTTCAGAGCGTAATCTTTAATACCCGCTTTCTCGAGTATATTTTGCATTTTTTCGGTAGTGCACTGAATGACATTAATAGGTGGGAGTTTAACCTTATTAGTCGGATTAGCAGCTGAGGACGATTCACCATCGGTTTCTTCGTTTTGCATAACAGTTTGTAGCGGGGCAAAATAGTTGCTAGCGCTGGTAGATGGTTTGCTAGTACCTTGCTTAGATGAGCTTCGAACGACTCGTTTACTTCCCTTTCCTGAGTAGAGGGTCAGGTCACCAGTTTTGTCGGTAGGTCCCGCATCTGAATGCAGTTTTTTACTGGGACGAGATGGCATCTCGCCCAGTGAATCACTGTTTTCTTGCAAACTCGAAAACGTGCGTTTACTTGAGATAGCGGCCAACGTGTTACACTTCAGCAAGATTCAAAACAAAACCCGACTGATGCAGCAATTAACTTCAAACTCGATACCAGTATGTAGAAGCGATCTGTTCAGACTTATGCAAAATGAAAACAACCGAGAAGCCGGTTTCTATCGTGTTATTTGCTTATAGGATTTGCTTTTAGTGAGCAAAGGATATCACACACGATTTCTTTGTTACTCGTGGAGAAAAGTGTGGGCTTGAGTAAGCCGTAAAATGACCGGCTTACAGAAGCAGCGAGCGAGCACTTCATACCCGATGCAACCCCTTGATAGAACCTGCTACGGTGCGAGGGAAGGTTCCATCGTAGTGCAACAACAGATTATGGTTGTTTTTGGTTGTAACACTTGTTTTGCCATGTTTTCTTTACGAGATGAATTTTGGGAGCGCTTTCCAGGAATTTTACAGGCATAGAACAAGTTTTAAATTTACGGGAATAGGATGAGTTCCCAAAAGGGAAGCCGGTAGGAATCGTGTTATATGGACCCCACGCCACTGCTACCTACCAAGTTTTATGGTTTCGCATGAATTATATTAAAGATTTCAATTCATAGTTATTTCTCGATATTTTTCAACGTTTACTCACTTTCTAGATTGCAACTTCATACTACCTTGCTGCAGGCTCTCAAAACGGATTTATGCCAACTACACTTCTTCTATCAACATTTCTCATCCTATTTATATTTATAAGCAGCAACAGGAAACGAATCAATACTTCGTTTGATTCATCATCCGAGAAGGGATCATAGTTTTTACTAAAAGTTTTTATTTTGTTAGTTCTCCCAGAGATGTATTTCCTCTCCTGTGGTAGCACGATTTTGTGGGCGTAAATATTTAATATCTTTTTCTACTCTTAAAATGTTCTACCTTTAAAGATTTATTCTGGCAATTTTCTGTAGTGCCAACAAATTTTCGTCTTGTCATTGGAGTCCAGTCAGCAGCTGGGCATTAATCCCTAAAAACAAGACATTTCCATTTTATATCTCAACAGTGCGATCTTAATTGCAATATTAAAAGAAAAGATACGCAGGGCATATCGTCCATTAAGATTATGAAAAACGCGCATCCTTCATCCCACTTTGGATTTTATCCAGCGCTCTGATTTCCGCGCGTCGAGCGACCTTGGGCCGGGTATTTCGCTACGCCAATAAAAACTTGCTGGGCTCCCTCGTTCCCGGTGTAGTAAGCAGTAAGCGCTGGTGGGGCACATTTTGGCCCCAGTGCGAATTTCTTGTTATCCTAGGCAATCCCGAAGTAAACTCCTCCGAAATCCTGTCCCAAATTGGATCTTAAGGAGTTCGTAACAGCCGCCCATTATCACACGGCAGAGATTTGTGGGGCACTTACTGCAGATAGGAGCGGCGGGGACATGCCGGCGTCGGGGGAGGGGTCGGAAAGCAATCCCCGGAAATGGGCTTCCAAATGAAATGATAATAGGCTCCAATAAGGGGAATCAATCCCATAAAAGATACTGATGGCCGGATGTATCCGCCGCTATCTGAGCGTGTTTTTGCTATTCATAGAGCACTTAATTCATGCCCGGGCAACTGCCCCCGTTCGGCTCCGCTGCATAGGGCCAGCCGCGAGCGGCGGGCGGCGGGCGACGGGTGCTCATAACTCTTCATACATCCCTCCGGCGGTATTACCCTAAATAGCGCTTCATAGGCACAAAACCGGGAAACAGAGAACGAGAACGGGAACGACGACGATGACGGAAGGGAGAAAGTGCTCATAAAAAGTGCGAATAACAATAAACTAAATGACTATCACCTCGAGGACATGCCAGAAAGAAAAAATGCTGGAGAAGGCAGTGGACCGAAAAACCAGCAGAAGGAGCCGCCCAGACCATTTGCGCCCACATGAGTCCTAACTCCGGAGTCCTGACCCGCATCCTGGCGGGCGGAAGAAGGAAGGTAGGGGATTCTCCAGCTCCAGCTTCCTCCTTTCAGAAGGTAAGCAAAAAGTCGTCCTCCGGCCCTCCGAAGGATTAAAGATTAAAGGACGACACAGGCAGTCAATTTGAGACTGCTGTAAACGCCGGATTGGTCACGACGACGCCGTCGACGCTCCGGCCGATGGGACATGAAGAATAATGGCAAGACAGCCCTGCAATTAAGATGATAACGGACGAAACATACATCCTTCGCCCCGGTTCACCCCCTCCAGTCGTCCCGGCGCTCCGGATGAATTAGTGTGGCCCGCTCTGAAAAACGATTTTCTACACGAAGGACTTAATGCGTCTTTTACGAGATTCGAGTTCTTTACAGGTTCTTCCTGAGCGACCAATTCGGTCTGGACGCTCGGAACGGACGCTCTAAACGTTTTTAGGTGGATCGGACCTCTGGTAAAAGCATTTACCTGACTCCGTCTGATCCTGCAGGACTTAATACGGGCCATTGGGAGGACTTTTAAACCTTTACAACGCTTAATTGCTTGAAAGGCTTCGTCGCCGCTTTGTAACAGAGCCGGATTAAACCTTCTGGTAGCCTCTAGTCTAGGCAGACGAAATCTGGGATCACTTTCAAATCTATAATATAAAAATGAATTGTTGAATGTGTTGCTAAGCGCAAATCTGGAGAACAGCTGAACCGATTTCGCTAATTCTTTTTTTATAATATTCCTTGAAGTACGAGGATGGTTCTTACGGAGAGACAAATTTAAAAAAATTGCCTGAAAAAGTCTAAAAACAACACTTTTCTATCTATATATATAAAAATGAACCCCTGTTTCTGTTGGTCACGTAATAACTTGAGAACGACTTTACCGGTTTTATTCATTTTTTTTTTTTAAAGTTGTCTAATACTTTGTAGAAGGTTCTTACGGAAAGAAAAGTTAAGAAAATTGCGTAGAAAATTGGTTAATTTCAGGAAACTTAGCGACTATTTTAACTTCGCGAGTCTGACGCGCGTTCTCGATTTCAACGGATTTTAATGAAAATTAGTACAATTATTGTTTTGAGGTCACTGATTTTGAATATTAACAAAATTTACAAATCCAAGATGGCGGACCCAATATGGCGACCAATTTTTCTAGATTTCAATGAATTTTGATGAAAATAAGTACAGTGATAATTTTGAGGGCACCAATTCTGAATATTATCAAAATTTACAAATTCAAGATGGCGAATCTAACATGGTGACTAAAATGTCTTGATTACAACGGATTTTAATGAAAATTAGTACAATGATTATTCTTACTGATCTACCCCCCTAATTCTACAGAAAAGTTAAGAACTCTTAACCTCTTAATTGTTTTGAAAAATCCCTTTAACTCAAGAGATGGACCTTTTTTTGTAGAAGAATACACAAATTATAAGAAATCAGTGTATTTCTAATGTTTGTTCAATAATATGGTAGCATATTAATTCCTTTAAAAGGATTTTTGATGATAGTTAAGACGCTAAGAGCTCTTAATTTTGATCCAGAATCGGGGGGTAATTTAGAATATTACCATAATTTCCAAATCCAAGATGGCGGATCCAACATGGCGATTAAAATGTCTCAATTACAACAGATTTTAATGAAAATTAGTACAATGGTTATTCTGAGGCAACTAATTTAGAATATTATCGAGATTTCCAAATCCAAGATAGTGACCAACAATTTCTCAATTTCAACGGATTTTAATGGAAATTAGTACTATAATTATTCTGAGGCCACTAATTTTTATGTTATCAACATTTCCAAATTCAAGATAGCGGATCCAACACGGCGACCAAAATGTCTCGATTTCAACAGATTTTAATGAAAATTAATACAATGATTATTCTGATTTAACTAATTTTAAATATTATCAAAATTTCTAAATCCAAGATGGCGGATCCAATATGGTGATGCAAATTTCTCCACTTCAACGGATTTTCATGAAAATTAGTACGATTTTTTGTGGTGCCACTAATTTTGATCATTATCGAATTATCAAAGTTTCTAGATCCAAGATGGCGGACCCAATATACAAAAAAAAATTTCTCAATTTCAACGGGATTTAATTAAATTTGCTACAATAATTGTGTTAATGCCACTAATTTTTAATATTATCAAGATTTGGATATTCAAGATGGCGGATCCATTAAGGGGTTTTCGGGTTGAATCAATTTCTAGGATATAACAAACGAACATTTGAGAAGTCTTTAATTAGGAAGTATTTACCCAACGCCGGGTGAAACCGGGTAATTTTCCAATATTTGTGAAGTGTAAAACGGTTTACTTAATATTAAACAACGTGTAAGTTTGTTCAATAAATTAATTAGGGATATGAAACGGAAATACTGTTTTCTTATATGTATTAATGGTATTATTTGTAGAAACAAGCGAAACGAAAGAACACGATCAAATATTGGTCGACGCACATGGCATAATGAAAATGTAGCGGAAAGGGCAGTACAACGTCTGCCGGGCTAGCTAGTTATCTCTATATTTCTCACTATACCGACTCACAATTATTAAATCTTTTTTTTTGTAACTCAAATAAATCAATCAATTTTAACTCCTGACAGGCAATGAGAGCATTTTTAAGCCATACTGAAAATCTTATTAGATCCTTCAACAAAACATTCGAATTTTCGACCCCTTATCTAATTCTGTAACCAGTTTATGTAACTTTTAGTGCCAGTTTATTTAGTTAGAGATAGTGAATAGGTAGCGTATTGGAAATGCCCTTCTCATAGTGAGCAATTTTTGATTTCTGTAGCTTCGGGTGAGAATTCACTTGGAAATTCTCACCTTCTACTAGAATATTTGCTGTGACTATGATTTAAAAATTTTGACAGTAAATATGCCGCACAATTATCTAAATCGTCAAAAAGCTGCCCAAAACTGGAAATGCCGTTGGATATACTTCAAATTAACTGTACAGAGATTTTTAGGATTATTGATTTCGAATCTGTTATCAAAATTCATAAATTCAATATGGCCAAACCAAAATGGCGCACAAAAAATATTTATGTACTTCAATCGAATTTAAATGAAAATTGGTACATCGTTGTTTTGGGGTGACTTATGTCAATTTTGATATCAAAACAGAGTAGTTTAACATTTTGAAACCAACATTGTGAATCAAAAATGTAAAGTTAAAAATAATATATGAAACAATTTCTATTATAATTTAGTAAAATTTCACAATTTCAGACCACCATATTTTATCCGCCATTTTGAATAGTTAAATTACTTTTTATTTTATATGCTTTTTGTAAAAATAAAGTATTTAATATGCTAACTTGTCTAATTACTTTATTTGCAACGTGCTGTTGACTCTCCATTTTAATTATTCATCAAATTAGTAGGTGAACAGATCAACTCACGATCTAAACGCAAAGTGAATGACTTTTTTTTCGAAATTTACTTATGAGATTGGTTGTAGAATCACGATGAAATATGTGATGTTTTTCTCAAAATTTATAAAAATTGGAATTGTGAGAAAATATTTACAATGACATTTTCGTGACTAACTGAGAGTTACAGAAATTGGCTGCTGGGCACAAAAGCAAAGTTTATTAAGAATTTTGATGTTCTTCACTTCACGAAAGCAATGAGAAATGATTATACATTAATCAGATTCAAAAATTATGCAGATCACCCACAAGAATCAAAATTTTAATTTTATTTTAAACCCATTGGTCCCATTCAAAACTTGGAGCAGCTAATAAGAATTAATACTACAGAGATTCTGTATAAACTAAACCATATTTTGATCCCTAGGATAGGAGATACGTCAACTTTAGAAGGGTTCAGGAACTAATTCTGTCTAGTCTTATATTAATGTTTGTATGTGTACGAAATTATTTAATTGTTGTTTCTTAACGCTTCCATACTACATAGTATGAAATACTTATGTTTGCAAAGAAAATAAGGTATTGGGTAGATCGGAAAATTCTTGCCGTTGCTTATATTTTTCTACAAAGAATAGTCAGGAAGTGTCTGGAAAGTTTATAGTAAGGTTAAGTTAAGTTTTTGGCCGACTTACAAGGGATGGACGTGTGGTTTTTGACACCCTGTATAAAAGGTAGTGAGTCCTTGCATTCAATTGCAAAAACTTTCTAACGGATTACCAGTAGTACGCCCTCAAAATCGTAAAGTTCGTTTTCTGGACGATAATGCAAGGCCACATGTTGCAATAATAACAAAACAAAAACTATTATAGAACTGGGCTGGGATCGTCCACTTTTTGGTGTTTATGTATGCGACCCATATTCTGGTATTAGTACTCTTAAATTATAAAAAAAAAAACGTTATTATGAAAATTAATCGAAAATCGACTTACGTATTTAGAAGAATAAATAAGTTACACCTGCATACATACCCAAAATTAAAGAAACATTAACCATAAACTTAACCATGTGAACTTTTGCAATGTTAGTGTAGTGAACTCAAATTGCAGGTCAAATTGAATGAGCGACCTTGTAAACTACCCGATACAAATTTTCAGTTTTTAATAGAGTAATCATTCGTACTTATTTTATTCAGTAACTGCTAATTGGTCAAGTATTTCTTTTTTGAGTATAACTAGTGAAATCATCGCAAATTGTTTGACATCTATTTCATTAAAATTTAACTATCTTTCAATGGATATGGATATTATGGATTTTTGTTGAAACAGAAAAATGTCTTTCCTTTTCCTACTGAGCCTGCTATTATTGTTGGGTTGGATTGTTTTTTGATAGATTATTTCGAAATCAGCAGTCTCGACAACTATCTTTAAGTATTTAATATCTATTACTTTTTAGTAGGAAAGTATAATTCCCTTCAATTTAAATCGTATATAAATATTTAACGAAAAACTTTTCTGGATGTAGGTTTTCACGACATAGTTTTGTGTAATTTTTTAAATAAATCCCCGTTGTGGTGTGACTCTTAAAAGGCGTTGGATTCATAGGGCCGGGCCTCGTCTATAATCCGGTTCCCACTCCTCCTTGACCCGGCTGGACTTCTTCTGTACCATTGTAAGGGTTCTTAAACCTTTGCACCGCTTAATTACTTGAAAGTTTCCTCCTTGCAAAATTAGTCACCGGTCAGTTAACTGGCGGAAATTGTCAATTCTCAAAGGGACTTACCCAAAAATTCGGACTTTCCCTTTCAGGTGAATTCCATTCCGTGACTCATTTTGAAAGCAATTTCGAGCAGGTTGCCATTTCGACTGGCCGGGTCGGGCCACGCGGAAATCTCCTCGGCGATCTCTTCAGGTTATCACAAGCGCGACGCTTTCAATTGTAATTAAGAAAACGTGCGAACAAACGCGGGTGTCCTTTTCGCGAGCTTGGGGGATACAAAGCGTTGTGCCGTGTCGCGCGGCGCTGCACAGCCCCCGCGGTCGTCCGTCGCGCTCCATCGTCGCTGTCGCCGGTCCGCAAGACAAGCAGATCCGGGTCAAACCCGTAAAAAAGCAAACAACTTCCCGAACAGGCGTAATTACAAAAGTTTTTGTCTCGGAAAATGCAAATTCCCACAAAACTCGTGTAACCATCAAAGACAGAGGAATTTTTGTTTTGTAATTTTTCCCCATCACCGGGCGTTCCGCGGGCTTTGGCGGCTCCATGTCTTGTGGGTTGGGACGGGTTCAAGCATCCGGTGGGCAGAGGGTGGGAGTCCCGAGCAATCCCGGGGATGGAGGGAAACACTTCTTTTTGCTGACAACAGAAGGGTTGGAATGAAAATGGCAATTTCGCGTGGAATTAAACGAGAGTGAAATGATTTAGAGCTGGATAAGCGACGCACTGCTCGTCGCATAGCGTTCTATAGCTGCATAGTCGCGCAACCCTCGTAAGTAATAGCGATGATTTACGTCGAATGAGGTTTGCGAAATGACCGAAGATTACCCAAATGCCGCAGACGAGAGCTATTTAGCGGCCGCAGGAAGCGCGATGGGGCTGCTCATTTTAAATTAATTTTTGGCTGTTTGCTTTCTTAATTAAAAATTGCATGCGCTTGGAACAATCTGGCAAGATTACAATTTATTGTACAATTCTTTTCCAATTTAAACAATAGGCAAAGCTGAGGTAACGTAAATTGGGAGAACTGACCAAAACGTTTATTAAATTCGCTTAAAAAAACTGGGATAATTTTATACAGGAAAAGGACATTATCCAGGTAGCTTAGGTGAATGAAGTAAAAGCTTCGAAAAGTTACCTAAAAATCAGAGAAATTTTATACAGGACGCTTGGGTGAACTATCTAAATCCATTTCGACAAATTAACTAAAAATACTAGAGCAATCTTACGCTAAGGGTGTGTGCCAACTTATCATTTCAAAAGCAGATTTGTATGAAAAAACCATTTCGACTAGTCAGTTCGTTTTCGAAGGTTTGCGTCTTTGGAAAAGCAAATTTTTTTCCTTGCTTTTCGGTTGGCAGGTATCTCCTTTTCATTTGACAACGCATCAACGGAATCCTGTTCCAAATCGTCGTCTTCTCCTGCAGGGAGTACATTTGTGTCGTCAGAAATGGCGATATTTTCTTCGTCCTATTTCTATTAATCCATCTCGATACTTTAAATGCAGTCTTTCTAACTTAATAAACAATAAAATAAGATACAAGAAATCCAAATCATTCATGTTTTCAATCTGTCAAAAAGAACTGTTAGTGAAAAGAAATTTCGGTAATTGGCACAGTTTAAATGTTCGAAGTGCCTGAGGAAAAGTAAAAAATTCGAAAAGTAAAGTTGGCACACGGCCTAAAAGTGAAATTAAGTTAACCACAATTAATTTCTGTAAACTATCAAAAATCATTAGGCCAATCTTATACAGAGTGATAAGTAACTAAGGATTCTAACATACAACGTTTGATTCTACCTCTCAGACTGACCCTTCACCCTTAAAATCGGTATTGAACATTTTATTTTCTTGAATGATTGTGGTGCGCTTAAATAAATCATTAAAACTGTTTTCAAGGATACTATAAGATAATAAAGAAGAGTTACAAAGAAAGCATTTTTCGCTTTCCAATAATACCTTACATGCGATGATCCGTTTACAAGTGACGGAGATAGTGGTGCTTATATTAAAAATTAATGGAAATTATGAGTAAGAATTGCTGAAAAAGTTCTACTCCAAGATTGCACTTTTTTTCTTTTAAAATTCCTTCATGTAAAAATTATACTTAAAACTTTAAACACTATATACAACCTTATCAATAAGATAAAATAAATTTTTCTAGCGACATCATTACTTTTTTTTTTCAACAAGTACAAAAGCTGTAATTAAGTGTACAATGGTTTCCCTCTATGTCTGGACCACCCTACGACAACCACAATATCTCAGAAAATAATTATGTATTACTTTTGTTATAAAATTTTGAAATATTGTTCTTAATACATACATATGTCCTAAAAATCACACTGCAACGTACAATTTATACATAGGTGATGACACTTAATATATCTGAAAAATCGCTCATCGATCAATACGTTGACCAATATCTTTTATACATAAAATACTTATGATTAAGCAAAGGTCTTGTTTTGTAATTCATGCTTCATAGTGTACGAAAAATAAAAATTTTTGCCTTAAGGGGGTATTCTAGTCTAGAGGCATGAATTTCAGGTAATTTTTGAAGTGTCGTAAAAAAAGGCAATTAATATTTTTAGTATCCATTTTTTTTATAAGTTATTTATTAACATTATAAGAATACAGAAAAAAATTAAAAAAAAAAAAATTAAAAAATTCCAAAAATTAGCAGCTGATGAAGTGGGGGGTCTCAAAAAATTGGCACGTGACCATACCCACAATTTCAACCCTCCTAGCAATCTGAAACCAAGCAAAAAAAAAAAAAAAATTATTAATCTAGAATAATGTCGCAATGGTTGGAACTCCGGAAAAGTTGGAAAAAATTTTTTTCACGAAGCGGCGACTGCCTGAAAAAAAAAACAATTTTTGTACCACTTTTTTGGATTGTTTCGAATTTTTTTTAAAATAGTAAAAATTGAAATTTGGGGATGGGGGTTGTTCCAGCCATAGACAAGTCTATAAAGAAGGCTCTCTAAAAATTTCAAGTAAATCGGTCCAGTCGAACCTGAGAAATAGTGGGTATCGTTTTGAAAAAGACAGTTTCGAGAAAAACGCGTTTAAAGTTTCGCGTAAAGTTTTTCGCAGTCTAAGTCATGAAATGCCGGGTCAGCAAAATACCTATAACTTCGAAAATAATTTGAATTTTGAAAAATCCTCTTGTAGGCATATTCTTGAATAGTTAAACTTTGAAAATAGCAAAACAAAAAAATGGATTTTTTTTAATTTCTAGACTAGAATACCCCCTTGAGGTTCAAAATTTTGCTTTCAGGACTGGTCGGTTAATTAATTTTAAAAGTTTCAGTTAACCCTTTTAAAAGCCTCAATTAAAGATTGGGAAACTGACGAAATTTCGTCATGTAATAATACTTTTTTAAACACTTTCCTTAAATCTTACTTTTAAAATTAAGGTTAATTTAGGTTAGGTTAGGTTTTCTAAATAAAAAGGAAAATCTTATGTTTATTTACTCACAATAAAGAATATTTATTCTATTTATTTCAAAATCTTTATGTCAACAAATTCAAAAGAAAAACCTTACTTACCGTAAAACCTTGCTAGAAAAACAATTTCCCCCTCTCGTATATTTATATCGAAGTTACACTCGGTGTTCCTCAATGTAGCCACTTAAGGCCACTCCTATTTTTGTTATTTGTAAATTACATTCCGTCTTTTCTAATTCGTTCTCAACGTCATGTATACAGATGATCTAAATATCTATTTATGCATTTAATCTCCATTGGATTGTGTTAATCTGCAGAGTGATTAAGCAATTTATCTGCTTAGTCAATGACTCCAAGTGTCAATGCTTATTCTTCCATCGTCTTGCGTTGTCCATTGCTTTCTCTTGCAGAATAACTGGGAAAAAAACCTAGGTATCATTTTTAATTTTAAACTTGAATTTTCTGGGCTATGGTTTATTTGTAGGAACGCAAAGAGCTGCTCACATCCTTTTACCCTTAGATCTTCATCTTTATATTTCTCTTTACTAAGATCAATACTGGAATATTGTGGCATCGTATGGGCTCCTTATTATTTGGTTCAGTCGTCTAGAAGAGATGTTTATTACTTGGTATTCATTCGTTAGAAGTTCAACGAAAGTACTCTGCTATAATGTTTGTAAAGGATGTTATCAATAATTAACAAATCGACTGACCTTTTATACTATCTCACTTTTTCGTGACCTTATTATATAGTGAATTATAGCTTTAAGGAGCTAACTCTATTTGCAGATTTGTAGACCTACAGTGCTGTGCAAAACATTTGCAACTAAAACCCCAATTTTCTATGTCTTACTACAACAAACCTTAAATTCTTAAAAACAAAAAAGTTAATACGGTATTTTATTCTTTATTATATCTAATTTAAGAATATTAAAAAACTAAAGGTAACTATTCAATAAAAAAGGAGAAATATTCGTTTTTTCATACTAAGATACAAAACTGACTGTGCAAAACATTTGCAACTCCTTGACATTAACAATGTTGGCGACTTTAAATATATATTATCATTAATATTTGGTTGAATAGCCTTTATTTACGATAACTGCTGCACATCTTCTTGGCACAGAATTAAATAGCGACTCAATATGCAAAGAAGTTATATCATTCCAAGCCTTTTTTATACCATTAAAGAGTTCGTCACGGTTGTTGTAAAATTGACCCCTCATATTCTTCTTAACCAGTTGCCATAGCTTTTCTATTGGGTTGAGATCTGGAGACTGTCCGAGCCATTTCAAAACTTCAATGTTTTGCTGCGAAAACCAAGCCTGAAGAAGTCTAGAGGTGTGCTTGGGATCATTTTCCTGTTCGAAGCGCCAGTGCAGGGGCATTTCTTCCTCTGCGTAAGGGAGCATAACATTTTCCATAATGTTTTTGTAGTCCTCCGCTTTCATTATCAGTGGTATTTCATAAATAGGTCCCACGCCCTGAGCTGATAAACACCCCCAGACCATTGTATTACCACTTCCATGCTTCATAGTTACCACAGTTTATTGCGGATTTAGTCGTTTGTTCGTCGGTCGTCTAACTTTTTGCCCTCCATCTAGACCCACTAAGTTAAACTTAAAGTTAAACACTCATCCGAAAAAAGGACAGTTCTCCATTTTTCTAGGGGCCATTCTAAATGACTTTGAGCAAAGACAAGTCGAGCTCAGCCATTTTTTTCGGAAAGTAGTGGCTTTTTCGCTGGCCTGTATGTCTTAAGATCGATTTCTATGGCTCCTCTTCTTACTGTCGAAGGATCCACATCCAGGTTTTATTCGAAAGACAGAGATTTAATTAAAATTTAAATTCTACGATCCTCAGCCTTTGTCGTTTTCCTTGGTCTACCACCCTTTATGAATATTTTCAATACTCCCAGTCTTTTTAAAACTGCTTATAATTCTGGATATGGTGGATTTAGCTATTTTATATTTTTCACTAATGTCTTTTTAGGTTATACCATCTGTGTAAACAAATATTATTCGGTTTTTTATTTCGTTGTAAAATTAATTACCCCCATTTTAAGAACTTTCAGTTTAATTGCGTTTAAAGGAAAAAAATATTTTAATAATACACTCCCGCGCATGGATCGGAATAGAAAATTATTATTATTATTTTTTATTAACTATATATGGAATAGAAAATAACAGTTAACTAACAAAGTACTGCCAATTCTCATTTATTCCTAGAAAAGTATTTGTTGATATATAAAGTTGCAAATGTTTTGCACAGGCAAAATCGTTAAGTTGAATAAAAAAATTGATATTGCTCCCTTATTACGGGATATTACATCCTGCTATTGTTATATCTGGAAACTAGACATAATAAAGAATAATGCACTGTAAAACTTTTTTTGGTATCAGTGGTTTAGGAAATTTTATAATGATCTGTAAGAAACTATGATTTTAGTTGCAAATGTTTTGCACAGCACTGTACATTTTTATTCCAGTAGAGAAACGCTATGTACTTTATGAAGTTTTGATTTATGGTAGTTTGATTATTGTGTAGTTATATCTTGATTGATGAATAAAGATATAAAATACAATAAATATATTACTCAATAATACACATTGGGATAGATCAAAACGACCGAAACAAATTTTTATTATCATAGATTTAGAAAAATTAAAAAAGATTCCAAAAGTAGGTACAATGAAATTGCTTTCAGAGTGCCTTTATTACTTTACGAAGAAATTTAAGTACATACTTCTTTTATCTATTTTCAACCCACGATTTTGTTTGGCGATATTTACAGAAAGAAAGTAGATAAAAACAGACAAAACAAAAGAATCTGTCGGCAAAAAGCCAACGATCATTAAAATCAATTAGCTCCGAAATTAAAGGAAATTAAATAAAACGCCGACATTTCCGTGAAAATAGAGTCACAGGTGAATATTTAGTTAGCCCGAGGGTGGCACAGCGCCGAACAGAGCGTTTTATTCCCCCAGCAAAAGAAAATTTCCTTAGCAAATATGCGGCGCAATAAATTTCGCCGAAACAGGAGAAGTGTTTCCACCGAGAAGGTAAACATTATCAAGAGACAGCGGCGAGGAGCACGGCGCAGTCCATCGCGCGCCCCGAGATGAACGTCGCTCCTCGTTACGCTTGAAATTGATTTTTTTCCTCGCCCGCCGCCGTCCTCCAGGGGGCGCCAGGAGCCGGGAATGTTGCGAATATTTTCAAGCTAATACCTGGCATCGCTTAAAGTTCCTTGTTCCTCCCGGTGATCCAGAAAAAAGGAGCTGGTTGTCATTCGATCGATTTAGAACCCCGAGTCCCACACCTGAGCTGGCATGCATAATTGATGGTGCTGAACAGGTGTATTTGAAATGTTCAATTCGGGCTCTATGTCTCCTTTTTCTTCTTCCTATGCAGGTTCAATTCCTGGCCAGACCATTGGGTGCATGTTGCAACTGTTGAATTCTTAAAGTGATATATGCACCACTTTAAAATCGCAAATTTCTGTGCCACCGGCAAGTTTACCTGAGAGCAGGCCGCGCGCCGGGGGAAAGTAGGACAGCGGAAATTATCCTCGCGCGTGCTTTGCATAAGGAAGACATTATTTACTGTCGGATCGCTGTATGATGGGTGTGTGCCTGTGTGTGTGTGTTTGTGTGTGTGTGTGGACCTGGAACAGGGATTACGTCTTCCGAGTCCCGTGAGGAATTTTTAAAACATTTCCAAAATAACAGGCTTGGGCTAATGAGATAATCAATAAGAAGGTATCCTGAATTGTTATCCACTCTTTTAATCTCCCTAAAGAGACCTTTAGGTGGTTTGCTTTTCATGGGACATTTTTTTGGGCTTTTTCTGAAAGACTGAAGTCTTAATAAGACAAATATTTTTTCCTTAAAGTAAGAATTTAGTATTGTTTTGTTTTTATTTAAAGCCTATATACATTAAAGTAGAAAAACCCTTGGAAAGGGTGGGCTACCGGCTAGTTTCTTTTTAAAAATGTTATAAAATAAATACTGCTGAATATTGTTCAAAATTTGTTGATTTATTGAAAAGAATAAACATTCCGATTAGTTATAAATTATGTTTTAATTTAAATGGCTCACTTGGCTGGCTTGACAGTTGCTCATCGTTCCAATTCAATTATGTAGCACATTTTCGATGATTTGGATCCCTATTTCATGAATATTGTGATCAATATTGTGCTTAAGTGCCTGAATCCTTTCTGGATAGTCAGCATAACATCCTGCTGGAACCAGAACTCACCCAAATTCAATTCCTCAATTTATCCATTGACTGTAAAGTTGTCGCTATTTTAATCTAACAAAAATGGACCAATTATGCTTGTTTATATAGCCGAGATGAAAATACGCTCCATTCAAAAAGTCGATTTATTTAGCTAAATATACCTACATTTCGATCTGTTCTAAAGCCCAAACAGAAAAGCAATGGTCATTTAGCTTAAATTTCTGAGTTAGTTTGACCTTGTAAGGGAATAATCCGAGGTCTTTGTGCAGAATTCTCCTCAAGCTAGTGCGGCTAATGTTCAGTCGCTGAGATCTGTGGTGTGTTAAGGTTATCGTGTTTAGACATACATTTTTGGCAATAGCAGTAATATTCTTGGCTGAGCGCACTGTATGAATACGAGGATAACTTGTGTTATTAATTAGCATGCCAATTTTATGAACTTTCTTCCAAGCTTGCGTGATTTGTGTATTATTTTCATCGAAATTTCTTTTCAAAATTTTCACTGTTTCGAATAAGTTTGGAAATAAGTTTTCAATATAAACTAACATTGTTCAACCTTGATTGTATTCATTTCGTATCGCGGAGATATGATAATGTGTTTCTGTCTATTTTTTGTGTGCGAAAGAGCTGTATGTATCAAAAGAACAAGGTATATAAAAAGAAACCAACACAGGTTCCACCCTTTATTTATCATAGCAACTTTGGGACAATATTCCGATTAGTTAAGGGTTATCAGTTAGCGAAAGGATATGTTTACTTACATTTCAATGAAATCATCTAGCTAAGATACTCGATATTATTCATTTCGGTTGTATGAAGAAATAGACAACCAGACAAAGTTCTGAATCATTTTATGAGGAAAACTGAAAATGCAGAACTTTGTGTTTAAGTTTCGATTTGAATTCCTTTAGAATACAGACTGAATTAAAACTGCCCTTTTTTAACGACCGAAGCGAAACTAACATCTCACCTTCTAAAGGATGAAAGGATGTTCGTTTTGTTCCTCATTCGTTGGTGCATCACCACAAAACTAACGCCTCAAAAGAAAGGCTTTCTCGCCCGTTACCTCGACCCACAACTGCACATTGTGTAATGTTTCGAAGCTCCCTTTCTGCTCAGTTCGCCCGCCACTGTTTTTCCGCCTTTTCACATTTTTCCAGCCAACTAAATGATCTCCTTAGCCATTATCCTCCCGAACAGTTTCAAGCCAATTGTTCTTTCGCAGAAAAAGTAATCGGACTTTGTCTGACAGAGTGGCGGTGGTGGCGCCACTCGAGCCGCCCTCGCCCATCGTCAGCACTCAGGAAAAGCGCACCTTTTGTCAAGGGAACAACAAGAAGAATGGACTGCGATAAATTAGCAACAAAGTGTGCGCGAGAAGAATGGACGAAGTTGAGGCGAAAGTCCTGGATGCATTGTTGCACCCCATTCATTACGGGCGTTTAGCTGCAGCAGATCCCAGCAACTTTCCCACGGGAGCTAGCGTGCGAGCACGTATGCACATACATACGTAGATATATCTGCAGCGTATACCTTTTGGTTCTGCACAAATCCCGAAACACTGTGCCGGAGTCTGGATGCTATGCTTCGCCGGAGGATGCTTTTATCTCTCATTACCTCAAGTGTTCTTATCGGATGCAATTGCAGCCATTAATTTGAGGAGGGCACTCAGACAGCCAAACGCAGCGCCGTATAAGGACCCTCGCTTGGCTGCTGGAACTCCGAATTTCGAGGCGGCTAAGATTACACTTTGCACATTGTCCGACTTGTGATTTTGAGATTCAGAATTGTAAATATTAACAGCAGTGTATTGCGAAACCAGTACTTAATGAACTGAATTCTTATTGATATAATGACATTATAACTCATACCATTTAGAAAATTTAGGAATTTTAGAAAATAAAAATAACCAAAATCTCACAGTAAATTGCTAATGCACCTATCCTGCGGCTTGCACGGTAAATAAGTTCTTCAGAAAACCATGTAAATCAAAAACAGGGTAAAATTTGTATAATTCAATAATTTATTTCAGCCTAAAATAGAAATAAATATATTTTAAAACTTAACATAAATATAACAATCTATTTAAAAAATGACAAAAATATAATATATATATATATATTACACATAGACAGAATAAATCTATAACTACCCTTAAAAATTTAACCAGAAATTTCATTTATATCAGCACTTTCATATTCTAAAAATCCATTCTTTCTGATTGATTATTATTTAACTTTTATTATTCGATAGTACTTAAAGTAATTCAGGTTCGATGGTAGAGGAATAAAAGAAAATCTCGAATCGGTGAGATTTGGTAATGGTAATCCGTAATTAACAATTGGTTTGGTTAACAAAATCTTTATAGACATATAGGGATAGGTATACTGTTCAAATTAAAAGTGATATGATAGTATTATATATTTTCTAATGTGTATTCAATATAATAAAGACAAATACAAGCATCTGCATCAACACTCAACAGCCAACAAAACTGGTGACACGAAACGTTTTTGAAAGTTTGTCAAGTACACTGAGAGAAATATCGCTATCATATTGAAAAAATAATTTTTGCAAAAACCCAACAAGAGCTCTACTGTTAAACGGAAAATATATTATCTAAAAAAAAAAAAATTTTTCAAAGAAACAATTATTTCTATAGGAAATTAAACAAAAGCACACTCCACAAATGTCCTGTTGTTAAACTAATAATGTTTTATCAAATGAAAAAATATACATATTTTCAAATGTTTAATTACTTTTTCCACTAATGAAACCATTAGAAAGATTTTTGTACATTTCAAAATATATATTTGTTCACACAGCAAAATTTCTTCGTTTATACAACTTTTCCGTAGAAATGTTTAATTTTGACTTGTTATCTTATTGAAAATTATACAATTTTGAATGGAAAAAATATTCGCATATTGAAAGAGTATTCTGTCAATTTGAAAATATTCAAGTTATAAGAAGCTGTCATTTTTGGATGTTCTTTTTTAGAAAAAGTCGGGTGACCAAACAAACCAATGTAAAAATCCAAAAAAAAAAATGTTTGCATTCTTAAAGTCGGAATAAATATACCTGCAAAACTTCAAAACGATGTCTTGATTCCTTCTGTAGAAAAATAAAAACTTAAAAAAATTTATTTTTTTTATTTTTTCTATTTTTGCACAACTCTTTAAAATGTTAATAAGCTTCGTATCTCATAGTTTGGAAATAAACAAAAAAAAAAAAAAAAGCTAAATGTGGCTATACATATGTATTATATATTATATAAACTATAAATACAGTACAAATAAAGTACAATTTTGTTTAAAGATACAAGCTGTGTTTTATATTTATATGACTCATATCTTCAATGAGATTTTATATTATAAATATTGCTTTATAAGACAATTACCAAAGTACAGGAACAGAAGATTCAGGGCGTACTTGTGTTTTTTCGTTAGGTTCAGGATCTGGAACAGGAATTTAACATGGCAATACAACCACAACGCCTTTTTGGAATAACAAGGGCGTTGTTGTTGTATTCTTATGTTGAGTAGCTAATCTAGACCCTGAACCTAATGAAAAAACTCAGCCTTATTTTAAAGGTATGTATAAGTAGATACAGAAAGCCTTCGAATGAACTTTACAAATGAAAAAGTAATTTTCAAAAGAATAAAATGGAATTTGTAACATCGACAAAACGTTCAGTTCTATTTTCGATATATTATAATCGATATGTTGAATTTCGATATTATTTTCATATTGAAAATATTAAAATTTTGAAAACTACCATCGTGGTGAAAAATAATTTTCAAAACGAAATTATTTAACGTACTTTTGAGGTTTTGTGAAATTGACAAAAATATTGTGATAATAAAAGCCACTTCTTTTTGACCGTATATTGACAAGGGATTTTTCAATTCAATATGCATTTTTTTCATTATGATCGTTAAATTTCTCTCAGTGTAGGATAAAACGGGTTTGTTTGTGATATTTAAATAAAAATAGTTAAAATAGTTTGAAACGTTGAAACATTTTGAAAAATATGCCTGCCTATTTCCTTTTCTTTTGAGGTATAAATCATACAGATTTATAGCCAATTCTCAGATGTGGGGCATAAAAACCAAATTGAGAGAGTGCGCCGAAAACGAACAAAATACATAACTCAAGTGACTTTAATTTTAACTTCTAATGCCAAATTAAGCAAATACAGTAGAATCCGGATATAACGACCCTCAAGGGACCGGCGATACTTAGTCGTATTAACCGGACGACGCACAAAACGAACGAACACCGATGAATGAATTTAAGCTTGTTTTTATGTATTAATATTACTGTAATTATGAAATAATAATATACATAGTTAGATTAATTTCTATAAATAAATAAAACAAATTCATATTAAAATAAACAAAAAATAACTTTAAGGGGGGAGGAGGTAAGGTGTATTTAATTGTAAATTGTACACATAATAAAGTATCATTTCAAGAATATTCAATTAAATTTTTGCCTAAATTATTAAGAAATAAGCCATTGAGAGCAAATCTTTGGATCCTCTAAAAAAAAAAAGCGGTGGACATCAGAACTCATTACTGGATTATCTCAAATCAAAAAATCAAATATATTTGGTTAGTTTATGAGCTTCTCGAGGTAATGACGTTGAGATTTTTTTTTTGTTTTTGACGATTTTTCAATTTTTGGCTTAATTTTAAATTAAAAAAAACGAATTTTAAAAGAAAAAAGCGATAAAAATCAGCCTCTTTGTCATAGTAAAACTAATTATAATGCAAAAAAAAACATTATCTCGACTTCACTACCTCATATTTTATGTACTTAAAGAGTGTGTCAAATTTGAAGAAGATCGGTCAAGTAGATTTTGAGTTACAGTGTCCAGCGACTTTGACCATTCTAAGTGGGAGAAAAACGCGTTTTAAAGTTTTTGTTCGCTACCACTATAAGTCGAGGCACTCTATCTCCGGTAGTTTTGCTCCAATCGACCTACAATTTGTACTGGATGCTCTTGAAGAGTTGTACTTTCAAATACAAAAATAAAAAATAAATGCAAAAAAACAGGCGGTTAGGTATTGTTTGTGCGTAGGTATTGTAAACAACACTGCGCGTCGTTCTAAGCTGACGATTTCTTGTCAAAATAGGTCGCTATAAGCGGTTGGTTGCTTAAACCGGAGTCGTACTAAACGGACATGTTTTCATAGTAAGTCTATATGAAACCTAACTTGAGTTTGCATTTTCGTCACTATAACCGGTTGGTCGTTATAAACGAAGTCGTTATATCCGGACTCTACTGTATTTTGTTCAAAACGTTTATTCTTTGTGAACCCCCATTTTTAATACCTGCTCACGCCCTTTGGCTCATTTTCGTGGTGATAATTTTGAGTTTCTCTTGTATCATGGTTTGAAAAGCTTCTTGTATTTTTCTGATAAGCTTGGCCCACAGACGAAAATATATAAAGGAATAAAATCGGATGATCGAGCAACCCAAGGGCATGTTTCGTCTCTGTCTCGGCAACAATTATTGAGGTATTATCTCACTATTAGACTCCCGTGCCTTGGATAACATTCATGTCGGCATATGGTTAGCCGCTTAGACTTCGCTAACCCTGCCGTACATGAAGAAGATGTTGGCATAATCTTCATTAGTAAACGAAGGCAAATAGCCCAAATTAAACGCAGTTCAACACGTGAAGGCGATCGTGTCTGTAGTACTTTTTCCTGTGTGCACAGATGTTTGAATTTGTTTTTATTAGATTGAATACACATTAGAAAAACAAAACAACAAACAAAAACTATAATTTACCAACATACCACTTTTAACTTGAGCAGTATTAGCAATTAACTATGAAATTTTCGTTTCATCCTCTTAAGATCTTACACTTAGCTTTCAAACACCCTGTATAATCCTAGTAACTTTAAAATGAGCACTTTGCACTATGAAAAGGATAGTTTTAACGATAGCCCCTATTTTATAAATATATTGCGAACAAGCGCGCATTCTGGTAAGTTTGAAAAATATAATTATAATATTAGTAAATATTTAAGGCAAAAACCTGCGTATAAGTTAAAACTAATATAAATATTTTAGGGTGAAAATTATACACTTTTAAAGTGAATTTTTATTGAAACTTTTCATTTTAAATTACTAACTATCAATTTCGAAATTTTCATGGGACAAAGTTGAAGTTAAAATATTTTATTATTTATTTTATTATATATGTGGGAATTCCTCAAAAAAACCGAGCCGGACACGGGCAGTACTCGAACCTGTGACCTTCGAATTGGCTCTTCGATGTTCTAACCAACTGAACTACCAATGTCCGATTGCCGGTGCCTCCTAGTAATTTCGACTCCAACTTTACATTTCTCTAATTTTTTTATCAAAACAAATATAATATGACACCCATCAGCCAACCCAATCTTGACAGATATCACTATATATAATGTTCAATATTTTTTGTTATCGTTTTATACAATGTCTTTGCAATAAAACGAATTATATAAGTTAATTCGTAAGGAAACATGTGCAATTTCTACCCAAAACTACAAAATATCTCTAAGTTATAATAATCTTTACATTTTTTGAGTAACACAAATTATTGCCTTCATTAATTACTCAGCTCATCAAATTTGTATGTCCAACTTGAGTAAAAAAATAGAATTACGCAATAAAGCACACATTCTTGAAAAAGTAAGATAAACTACAAATATATTTTTTCAAACCTAGGAAAAAAAGAAAAACGCTCACACTTACTTCAAAATTCAGTAATACCAAAATATTAAAATGTATTAGATTTTATCTGTTCATATTTTAAACGAAATCAAACGGCTTGATGCAATTTTTCCAAGGCTTTGCTTTCGGTTTCGTCTTGTTATGACAGTTTATAACATTAGCAAACAAGCTGAACATTATACATCCATTCATGATAACTATCAAGACGAGGGCAAAGCAAGGTTTTCTTTAATCCCTGCAATACAAAAATCGTTCTCTATAACAATTACAATTAATTGTATTTCCGTTTTCCATTAAAATCTAAATGTAGCATATCCATACGACTCTGCAGGAGATACAATAATATCAAAATATCGTCTCTTTGTTGTATATTCTCGTTGATTTTATAAAACGCCGTCCAATCAAATGCTGTCTCGCAATTCATGAAGCTTATAGTCAGAAGGATTTTCTACACCGAATTTCCATTCGTGTTCCTGAATATTGAAATCAATGTGACTCCGTTTACCCCATGAAAGCTGATAGTTTTCGGAAAACTCTCGTTACTGAATTGCCTCTAAAACCTTAACAATTGACTAACGTGTAGCCGTTTATATCTTTATCTGTGACTTCTATGCCTCAGTTCTATCTCCAATCCGTGGCATGGTCAACATCAGCCTGCACCGGGGCGGCAGCACAACAACGACATAAATATTCGATGCGAGTTGGAGTCGGATGTGTCTGCAGCATAGGAAGCTGCCAGCATTGTTCACATCTGCTCCATTACTAAATCGAACAAAATCAATTCACTGAATTAATTCCGCATACAAAGTGGAAACCAAAAATGTTAGCCGTCTCTCAAAAGGGCCGAGGACGGCTATTTCCAAGTCTACGGAAACTAATCAACGCCGACAGAAGCGGACATCTCCACCGAGTGAGCCGGACTGCTGTTAATTGTGGTGTCCAGCAACAATGCGCCGCTAGGACACAGATTCCACGGATATGGATACATTCCTCAGTGCGGCTATCAAGGGATTGATTCGCCCCGACCCGGCTCTGGTCGTCGCCCTTTATGTCTCTGTCCACGATGCGGGTATCATTTTTCCTGATTGATGTTTACTATGCTTCCACCAGGTCGTTAATGGACTTCCATCATGGTTACGGTGAATCAATGTCCTTTGTGGTCGATGACGGCATTTTGCAGGATGACGGGTGAAAAATAGCCAGATCGATGACCGCCCCGGACCTTGTCCTAGACCTGGGTCATCGCAAGGAAAAACTAAGACCAAGACGAAATCCGCTTTTTCAAAAGTTGAACAAAATGTCCTCCCAATCCGTTCAATTGCTTAACTTTTCGCGTCATGTTCTCATATCTTTTGTTTGCTGTATTCGAGATTATTTACATAATAAGATAAAGGATTTCATTCAACTATATTATGTCTTAGACAGATTGAATTAATAAAACTCTTTATAATGAAATAATAGGGTATTCATTCTTCGGTGTATTTGGTCTTGTATCATATTAAATATTACCTATAATATTGTACTATAATAAAACATATAACAATGGAATGAACTTGCAGGACTTGTATTATTATAGTAAAAGGTAACACAAGGGATAGTAGAAGTTATTTAATGTTGTACATTTTATTGTTGTTTATTGCCCAATTGGAGTAGATGTTATTGGTCGACAAAAAAACGGATATTATATTGTAATGGAATACACCTAATTCTCTTTTTACACGATAGATACGTTCCCAAAAAATACGTGTAAAAAAAATTCATGTAAAAAGAGAATTAAGTTTAAACAATATTAAAAAGTTCTTGTTAGAGTTCACTTAACGCATTTCGTGCTTACACATTTTAATTCATTAAATATTTTATAAAAAATAACTTCTCCTTTGGAAAAAGGGAATTATATCTGAAATTCATTAATATAAAAGAAGTTAAAATAATAAAGACATAAAAAAATTTTATGCATTGTCACTTTCTGACAATAAACGCATACGTTTACGTACAGTGCTGTGCAAAACATTTGCAACTAAAACCCCAATTTTCTATGTCTTACTGCAACAAACCTTAAATTCTTAAAAACAAAAAAGCTAACACAGTATTTTATTCTTTATTATATCTAATTTAAGAATTAAAAAACTAAAGGTTACTATTCAATAAAAAAGGAGAAATATTAGTTTTTTCATACTAAGATACACAACTGACTGTGCAAAACATTTGCCTCCTTGACATTAACAATGTTGGCGACTTTAAATATATATTACACAGCTCCACAAAAAAAATTGAAAAAATTAGATCTGACGTCTGACCATACCTACTATATGTTTTTGAGGTCACTGAATCCGAATCCGAGGTCTATTTAACTCCATCACGTCAGGATTTTTCATAACCTCAAAATTTAGCATAAAAACGAGAATAATCCACAAAAAAATCGAAAAAATTAGATCTGACGTCTGACCATACCTACTATATGTTTTTGAGGTCACTGAATCCGAATCCGAGGTCTATTTAACTCCATCACGTCAGGATTTTTCATAACCTCAAAATGTTAGCATAAAAACGAGAATAATCCACAAACAAATCGAAAAAATTTGATCTAACGTCTGACCATACTGACTATATATTTTCGAGGTCGCTGAATCTGAATTCCAGGTTTATCAACCCCTATTACTTTAAGGTTTTACATAACCTACAAATTTTAGTCCAAACACCAAAATAATCCCTTCAATTCAAAGGCTAAAATAGTGACCGGTTTTTTTTCTTTTAAGCAATAAAGGGATTAAAAATTGAAGGGATTATTTTGGTGTTTGGACTAAAATTTGTAGGTTATGTAAAACCTTAAAGTAATAGGGGTTGATAAACCTAGAATGCAGATTCAGCGACCTCGAAAATATATAGTCAGTATGGTCAGACGTTAGATCAAATTTTTTCGATTTTTTTGTGGATTATTCTCGTTTTTATGCTAACATTTTGAGGTTATGAAAAATCCTGACGTGATGGAGTTAAATAGACCTCGGATTCGGATTCAGTGACCTCAAAAACATATAGTAGGTATGGTCAGACGTCAGATCTAATTTTTTCGATTTTTTTGTGGATTATTCTCGTTTTTATGCTAAATTTTGAGGTTATGAAAAATCCTGACGTGATGGAGTTAAATAGACCTCGGATTCGGATTCAGTGACCTCAAAAACATATAGTAGCTTTGGTCAGACGTCAGATCTAATTTTTTCAATTTTTTTTGTGGAGCTGTGTTATCATTAATATTTGGTTGAATAGCCTTCATTTACAATAACTGCTGCACATCTTCTTGGCATAGAATTAATTAGCGACTCAATATGTAAAGAAGTTATATCATTCCAAGCCTTTTTTATACCATTAAAGAGTTCGTCACGGTTCTTGTAAAATTGACCCCTCATATTCATCTTAACCAGTTGCCATAGCTATTCTATGGGGTTGAGATCTGGGGACTGTGCGAGCCATTTCAAAACTTCAATGTTTTGCTACGAAATCCAAGCCTGAAGAAGTCTAGAGGTGTGCTTGGGATCATTGTCTTGTTCAAAGCGCCAGCGCAGGGGCATTTCTTCCTCTGCGTAAGGGAGCATAACATTTTCCATAATGTTTTTGTAGTCTTCCGCTTTCATTATCCCTGGTATTTCATAAAGAGGTCCCACGTCCTGAGCTGATAAACATCCCCAGACCATTGTATTACCACCTCCATGCTTCACAGTTACCACAGTTTATCGCGGATTTAGTCGTTTGTTCGTCGGTCGTCCTACTTTTTGCCCTCCATCTAAATTAAACTTAAAGTTAAACACTCATCCGAAAAAAGGACAGTTCTCCATTTTTCTAGGGGCCATTCTAAATGACTTCGAGCAAAAACAAGTCGAGCTCAGCTATTTTTTTCGGAAAGTAGTGGCTTTTTCGCTGGCCTGTAGGTTTTAAGATCGATTTCTATGGCTCGTCTTCTTACTGTCGAAGGATCCACATCCAGGTTTTATTCGTTTTTTACCTGAGTACCTTGAACTGAGGTAAGGCCGACATTTAATTAGAATTTAAATTCTACGATCCTCGGCCTTTGTCATTTTCCTTCGTCTACTCTACCACCCTTTATGAATATTTTCAATACTCCCAGTCTTTTTAAAACTGCTTATAATTCTGGATACGGTGGATTTAGTTATTTCATATTTTTCACTAATGTCTTTTTATGTTATACCGTCTGTGTAAACAAATATTATTCGGTTTTTTATTTCGTTGTAAAATTAATTACTCCCATTTTACGAACTTTTAGTTTAATTGCGTTTAAAGGAAAAAAAAATATTTTAATAATACACTTCCGCGCATGGACCTGACCGACAGACTGGATTATATGCCCTGCAGTATTTGGATCGGAATAGAAGAGTATTATTATTATTTTATATTAACTATATATGGAATAGAAAATAACAGTTAACTAACAAAGTACTGCCAATTCTCATTTATTCCGAGAAAAGTATTTGTTGATATAGAAAGTTGCAAATGTTTTGCACAGGCAAAATTGTTACGTTGAATAAAAAAGTGGATATTGCTCTCTTATTATGGGATATTATATTCTGCTATTGTAATATCTGGAAACTAGACATAATAAAGAATAATTCACTGTAAAACTTTTTTTGGTATCAGTGGTTTAGGAAATTTTATAATAATCTGTAAGAAACTATGATTTTAGTTGCAAATGTTTTGCACAGCACTGTAAGACTAAAATATTCCTGGAATATTAAAAATCGTGTTAAATCAAAACAATTCGTGTAAAATGAGAAATTTTTTTTCTTTTGAACTCGTGTTAAATCAAATTCGTGTAAAAAAAAATCGTGTAAAAAGAGAATTAGGTGTATATTAAAATGACAGCAATAAACAAATTTATTGCAAGCAGTAAATTGAACAAATATTATTGCTGCGAAAATAATAGTTATTACACAGAACGTCATTTTCTTAATTTTATTATAAACAAGCGAAAAGGGGCGATCGAGTTTGCTGCGACATTTCCTTTTCATTTCATGATCTGATTCGGATAAGATTAAGCATGTAGAAATTCTAGTAATCATATTAATCAAATGCAAAAATTGTTTTTTAATTTGATCCAAATATCCAAATCCTCATAAAAGAAACATAGCTTTTAAGGAAGAATTGTGTACTCTTGTAAAATAAAAATAAGTCACACGGGCATTTGAAATAATTGTTGTAATTGTAATTTTAATGTTGGTGTTTAAAAAAATAAAGTATTATGTAATTTAAAACTTTTTGCTTTGTCTAGGCATTTATCACTTTTTTCTCTCATACATTGTCATATTTAAATTTTCCATATTCAGAATTTTGGCATGGAATTTAGCATTGCATCAGTTGATGATATTTATTTTACTCATTCTTCATTGAAAGAAGGTAGGTACTACATAAATTAGCTTTTTGTGAAAAAAAACCCAAAGAATACTCACTCTTAATAATAGGGAAAATAATTTTATTAAGAAAAAAACTTGTCAAGTAATTTAACCTAACTATAAAATGTACCTTGCTAATCCTACATATTTATCTACCGTAAGGACATTCTCACAGCTGATTGATTATTTCATAATTCACCAATTTTATTTTGCATCAAATTTTAATGTGATTGGTTTTGAAATATTACCTGGTTATGAATATGTACACAAGTTTTAGTAATAGACACATTTTATTAAGTATTGATATATTATACATTGTTTTGATGTATTTATCTTTATTATTCTTCACAGCAATATTCTAAGTAATTTTAATGAATCAATTCATTTTTTGTAGAAAGGCACTCGGTATAATGTACCCACAGACCTAACGTTTTCATATTTTAATATCTAATATTTTTTGGGTAATTTAGTCAGTTTTTATTAATAGAGTTATGGAAAATTATATTATTAATGGCGAAATTATTTTGAATTACAGTGCTAGATAGGTTTCTTAAATGTTTAATTTTTATTTATGTTCCAAAAGCATATTTAGTTATAGCAGGTGGCAGCCCCGGATCTACGTTTTTTTCGAACCGGGGCAAAACCTTGATAGTGGCGCCCCCTCCCTTCAGTGTTTGAGAAAAACTGTTAAAACTGCCAATGAGTAGCATTTTTATGAATTTAAAATAATAATCCTTTAATAAATTTAAAATTAACTTTTTTAGAAATGGCCTCATTTGGAAGTGATTTGCGAGGAAAGGGGTGAAGGGAAAAGATAAGTGCGGAGATGGCAATGATGAGGAGCTATCATCCAAAATTTGAATGAAGAAAATCGGTTACGATTTGGCCAAGTTCTGAGGGTGGAAACTTGAAAAGTAGATAAGCCACTGTTAATTGTCAACTGATTCTTTTTTTCCCGACCCCACAATAAGTTGAAAAAGGTGCGGCGACTGTTGAAGGAAAGACTCAAGGGAGGGAAGAGCTAAGCGCTATCGAGAATTTGAATAAAAATATTTCCTTGCCATTGCCTTAAAAATAGATTATTAAAATTTATTTTCGTTAAAAGTTGTATGAAAAGGGGGGCGTGGGGGTTCAGTTTAGGACTGAGTAAAAGTCCCTGGAGGAGTTAGTGTTGTGAAGAAGTTTGAGAAAAATCAGTTGAGTAGTTTAGCCGGAAAATGGAAAAATAGATTTTCCAGATCCTGGCTTCTTTTGGTACAATTTACAGGGCGAGGGGTAAGTGGAGAAGAGCGGTGTATGGATCCAACTAAAGTCCCCATATTGGGGAGAGATATTTGAGATATTTGAAAGTTAAGTCTGGACAATGAATCGCCGCTGATTTCTAGGGACCGCCGAGCAAGGTCCCGAAAAAGACCGAAGAAAAAACGAAGTGTGAAAAACGAACAAAAAACGAACTGCTCCGAGCTCACTGAATGCGACTTGAGTGCCTCGAACTGGGAGTGGAAGAAGAAGAAATCGTTCGATTTGATTAAAATCTAGTGATGTTTCATTAATTGCAGGTCGGTGGTTTTTGGAAAATGTTAAAAATTTGAAAAATGTCCGTTAAATCCTAGTTTTATGGAAAATTATTGAGATAGTATGAAAATGAATAGTTTAAGAGTAAAAAATTCATATATAGGGTATGTTTGTATTTTTTTCAACTTTCCGGACGAATAAAAAAAAAGTTAATAATAGAAAAATTAAGATAGTATTAAATGATGACGAAAAAAATTAGCGATTTTTTTTGAGCCTAAAAACATAAAAATTGAATCGTTAGTTTTTGAGATATAGAGGAAAAAATAAAAAATTGTGTTTAGCTTTAGTTATATAAATGAAAACAAAAGTTCAATTTTGCATCGGCGGAAGTTTTTTCTTGTTACACGCTTCAACGACGATATTTTTAAAGTAGGTACCTACACAAGCACCCATAAAAAACATACATTATTTTTTACCTGTAATTCTTGCAAATTGTTGATTTCCACTACGATAATATATGATTTCACTAATAAATTACTTATTATATTAACGCTGATTACTCGCAAACGCATTCAACCACATAAACAAACAGTATTGTCACTTGACGTTCGACTGTTTGAATTTGTTCGGCTCGGCTCGTATAGATGTGACGGGGATTCCCCTGGCAGAAAGATCACGGACACTACGCACGCGTTCAAAAATTTACTTGATCTGTTAAGATGCGTTCATAAATCACTTAGTATGTGTTCAAAAACTAACTGGGCGTATGGAAATAGAAAAATTTGTTTTTCAAACATATTATATTAAGATTCGATTACTTGATAAAAACCTATGAGATTGTAGGAAAAGAGGCTTCATTTGTTCGATATTTCGAATACTTTTCTCAAGGATTTGGCGCCCCCATGAAACTGCCGCCCGGGGCAAGTGCCCCGGTTTGCCCCCCCTTAGATCCGGGGCTGGCAGGTGGTCAGAAAGCGATTGTGATAATATGTAGTAAAGTACAATGTGTCAAAAACTAAGGAACTATATTTCACCTGTCTTGGAATGTACATAAGTAGAGTCGGGTTGAACCAATAGGGTAAATGGGAAATAAGCATCGATTTTATGCATCATATTCTCCAAATAACTTGCTCGAATGCAGTCTCATAGGCTTTATGTCTATATTTATGATGGAATTACTTTATAAGCGTATTCATTTTAATCTGTTCTTAATACACATTTCTATGTATTAATTAATGTATCTCTTTACTAAACAGAAAGCACTGATTAATTTAATTGGATCATATCACACTCAGAACCATTTTTGCGGAAATAAGCATCTGTATAATGTACACATTAGCAAGACACATTTTAATAAATTTAAAAATATTGTTTTATAAAAAATTTATATTGTATTTACGATAGTTGCATTAATAAAACTAATATGACTTTTTAGTTCCATTGTCAGTCCATTCGTCAAGTAGATTAAATAAATTATATTTTTATACCTGCACGTTCTACACTTGACTAGGTTTATGAAAATATAAATAGGTATTAATGTTTTCTCCTTCCAATCGTTTAATGTTGTTCACTTTTATCCACTTTTATTTTTGAAACTATTAAATATAATGATATATAAATTTATATATGTTTGCATGCCAAATTTATAAAATTGCATCATAATTGCATTAAAAAAATAAATTCGAAATTATGTACCACTAATTGGGTTATCCGGTTTCACCAGGCGTTGGGTAAGTATTTCCTAATTAAACACTTCTCAAATGTTCTATTTTGTTATATCCTAGAAATTGTTTCAACATGAAAACCCCTTTATAGATCATCCATCTTGAATATCCAAATCTTAATTGTTAAGTTCGTACATGTACTATCTTCGGCAAAAAAATGAAAAAAATCGATGTAAGCGCTTAGGCGTGATTGAGCAACAAACAAACAAACGAACTTTCATTTTTATTTATGTAATAGGGATTCTCATAAATTCACGAAAAGTTCTTGATTATTTTTTTGATGGAGCCTTTCGTAAAAAGCTTATGAAATATTTTTGTGAAAGTACATACAATAAAATTTCGATTCGGATGGTTTCAATTCGCTTTGTCCTAATAAAAGGTAATATAGGTTCCATTTTTGGAATTTTAATTACCACGCTAATCGATTGTCCTGGTCCTCGTTCTAGGACCTGGGTCACCACAAGGAAAAACCAACATCAAGATGAAATCCGCTTTTTCAAAAGTTGCGCAAAATCTGCTTCCAGTGGCTGCCAAAGGGCGCCTCCAATTACTCAACTTTCCGCATAACGTCCTCATTTATTGCGCCCAGATTAATGGACAACTTCATCTGGAACTGGAAGGAGCGGGGCATGCATAGACAGAGGCACAGCCACTCTTGGGGCGAATCGCAGCAAACTTGTTTTGCTCGAGAAAATAATTTTAATGAAAACTTTCTGGGCAATTAGCAACTATTCGCAACGAAGTGCTGATAAGGAGTCCCGAAGTTGCTCCTTACGACGTCGTTATCGTCGCTGCCGGGGCTCGTGATACGGGGGCCCTTAACTGCCACCCGGAAGTCAGAGCTGACAACTGAACCGATGTAAAATCCTTCGTAACTATCTCATGCCAAGTGTTGATAAAATTACTGCCGAAGGCGAAACATGTGTGGAGTACGCGCCATTTACGGAAAGTAGTCTGCTCTGAACGACGCGCTTGTAAGACGTAACGAGGAAACGTTTAAGGCCGCGTAGATACTTCACTAGGTGCACAGATGACGCACACTTTTCTGGCCGGTTTTATGGCTGTACTTTCATAGTAAAAGACATAAAGTGGTACAATTCGTTTGCTACTTACTATACTAAATGACTTTTAGCCAACCACAACCAGACCGGTTGGCGAAAATAAAGTTCCAAATGATCTGCTCAAAAAGAAACGCTTTAACGGTAAGAGGTATGAAACTTCTATTTAAAGACTGATATCCTTTTTCCTTGATAATGCTTAAAGATTTTACTGTCATACTCTTATAAAAAAACTTTATTAACTGAGTAAGTTCACTTTCACAGAGAAAAGCAAATCGCTCTTTTATTGAGTGCATAATTATTTTTCCTGTCTGTCTGTCTGCCTAAGATTGATTTTGATATCTGATTATAAGTTAGAAGTCCAAGTTATACATGTAGTGGAGCTCTTATACCATGTAGTTCGGGAACCACGTAAGATAAGAGGAGGGAAATCATAATCAAATGTATAAAGCAGCACGTTTTCACTGTGGTACACTTTTTCTATAAGACTTTCTTTACACTGTACGAATTTGTTTTCAAGGAAAAATAGAATGTAAAAGTATAGTGGCCATATTTGAACTATTTATGATCTGCCACTTGTCACTCGAAAAGAGGAAAAAAAATATTAAATATGTTGACTTGTGGTTTCAATAATAATAATAATAATAATAACTACAATTTTGGTGACCTTTGATAAAGAGAGAACATCTTGGATAGTGGACGATTAAATAAGTCACTTTTAGAGATCAGACTTTCTTAAATCAATAGATGAATAGGTTTTTACGTCATCGATGTTGTCTTTCTGAAGGTTTAATTTCGCTTTTTTTGAAGCTTGTTTGCTGTGAACTAATAATATTTATTTATTTATCGACAACATACTTTTACTACTAAAAATTATATTCCCCTAATTGATTATGATGGGTACCATTTTGAAATCTTGAACGCTTTCGGATGAATATTCACCAGATATTAAAATCCCAACCATCTACATGGTTCTGTTTATCCGTTTATCGAGTAGCAGAAAAAAATATTTTGTCCTATTACAACCAAACTTAAGGTGAATGAAGCCACTGTGCTAGTAAAAAATATAATGTTAATAATAATAATAATAAAATTAAGCTACTTAAAGTTGCCCACAAGAGTATATTTACACTTTTGCATAAGTTTTAGGTAAAATGCTTTCGTCATTGTACAATTTACCCAATTACATGATATGATATAAACATGATTTTAGAAAAAGTACTTGGGGAAATTGTTCAAATTTTTGTTGGTAAAATTTTACACAATGCTAAGGCAATTTACCTAAGTGCTGGCCAATTCACAAAAAGCAGGAGCAGTCATCTTCATTTACTATATACTACATACCATATATATATATATATTAGGGTGCTTTTATTTTCGCGACTATTTTTTTTTTTTCAGTCCCACCTCGAAATTTTATGGCTAATACCTAAACATACATTCCCTGAAAATTGGAGCCCAAAAAAATATTATTTAGTACTAGACCAAGACGCATAAAGATTTCCCATATAAAATACACGTAAACTTTGATTATTTTTCTTCAAATCTCTACAACTCAGAGGCATTTTATGGCACAATCTTGGGCAATGGTAGGGTTTCTTCAGAATTGAATGCTCTACAAAAGTGTCCATTGCGGTGTAACCCTAACTCCCACCAGCGAGGTATTACGGGTCATTGACCCCTATTTTTCCACGAAATTCTCGCTTTTTGCCCCTATCTCGTAAACAACAAGAGGTACAAAAAAAGTGAATATGACAAACTTGTAGCAAATTCAATTTCCTCTAAAAAGTTATTGAACACCAAATCGCTATACATCGATATTTCTTGAGATATTGGGCTTTGAATTTGAGGTAGTGTGGAAGTTTCATGTATTATTGAGCTAAATTGTAGAAACACTACCTCAACTTCAAAGCCCAATATCTCAAGAAATATCGATGTTAGCAATTTGGTGTTCAAAACTTTTTAGTAGGAAATTGAATTTGCTACAAGTTTGTCATATTCACTTTTTCTGTACCTCTTGTTGTTTACGAGATAGGGGCAAAAAACGAGAATTTCGTGGAAAAATTGGGGTTAATGACCCGTACTACCTCGCTGGTGGGAGTTAGGGTTACATCGCAATAGACACTTTTGTAGAGCATTCAATTCTGAAGAAACCCTACCATTGACCAAGATTATACCATAAAATGCCTCTGAGCTGTAGAGTTTTGAAGAAAAATAATCAAAGTTTACGTGTATTTTATATGGGAAATCTTTATGCGTCTTGGTCTAGTACTAAATATTATTTTTTTGGGCTCCAATTTTCAGGGAATGTATGTTTAGGTATTAGCCACAAAATTTCGAGGTGGGACTGAAAAAAAAAAATAGTCGCGAAAAAAAAAGCACCCTAATATATATGTATGTGTATATAAAGTTCAAATTAATTTAAAAGGTGAATATAAATTGCTCTGTCAAATTTTTAAGGTAACACAAAGATATTATTTTATTTAGAGATGTATATTTTTTTTAAAACAAATAAAGATTTTATTAGGTTGTAACATAATAATCTGATAATTTTTTAAGAAACTTTATTTTGATATTTTTGTACAATTTAGCTTAACATTTTATTGAACATATAGTCCATCATTATCAATGATCTCCTGCCAACGTTGGAGAAGCGACATTATTCCATTCTCATAAAACTTGGGCTCACGAGAGTTAAAAAATTCCGACAACCACTGTTCCAATGCTTCTCGGTCATCAAAAGATTTTCCGCTAATGTGAGCCTGCAACGATCAGAACAAGTGGTAGTCAGAAGGAGACATATCCGGCGAGTATGCAGGATGGGCTAAGAAAATCCAGCCTAGCTCTATAATGTTTTTACATGTCATCGAAACGGTGTGAGGGCGGGCATTGTCGTGGAGGAGGTATACATTGCCTTGTTCTCCTTTAAGATTCACGGCTTCCTTATCAAGCATATCACAGTAGCCTTCACTATTTATAGTCGTTCCTTGTGGTAATAGTTCCCACTCGATAATGCCGTGCACATTCCACCAAACACTCAACATAACCTTGTGTATAGTAATTTTACGTTTAATTGTCAGTACTCCTCTTTGACCCGCGCTAAGCCATTGTCGCTTATTGTTATGGTTAACATAAAGCATCCATTTCTCATCCCCGGTAACCAAGCAAAAGTACGATATGAAGTGAGTAATTGCGTACAAACCGCCACTCGCATCATCCGTTGACCATCCGTCAATTCATGGGGTACCCATTGACTGTGCCTGTACACTTTACCCATCACTTTCAAGTGTCGAGCGATAGTAGCATGGGAGCATCCGAGTTCTTCTTCAAGTTGACGAGTAGTCCTCCTTGGATCTTCCTCGATGAGCTGCGCCAGTCAGTCGACATCAACCTCAACCGGCCGACTTTCGTGAGTTTTATTTTCGCCATTCGAGAAACGTCGAAACCAATCTACTGCTGTATGATAAGAGACCGCATTTTCTCCCATACATTGACATATATTTTGTACCGCCTGCTTAGCAGTATGCTTCAAATGGAACTAATAAAGTAGAAGGACGGGGATGTCTCGTCTTTTCAAATCGAATTTTTCCAGAATGCTACTCGCCGCGCTGTCGATTATTGCACTGATGAACTGAGCACGCTCACTGGTATTTATACTAATAGTCACAGAACTTTCTCGAAGTTGTAAAAAATTTCCAGAACGTTTCCGAAAAATTATCAGATTATTACGTTACAACCTAATATTAAATGAAATTTATCTGCTTATTTATCTATCTATTTTTTGACCTTTCAGAAATGATTGAAAATGGAATAGTCTTAGATTTTGATATTGTCTATTCAGAAACATATTACCTTCGGAAGAATATTTATTTATACCACGATCGTTGGTAAAAATATTCCAATAATTACTTAAAACACTATTGGAATATTTTTAAAAATTGTCTGATTGTAGCAATTTTGTCCATAATTTAAATTCTTAATTTTTTCCTAGCAATAGGCAAAATGTAGTAAACAGCAAACTAAATATTTCAAATCTATATTTGAAAACAACAAAGATACATATCTTGACCATTTACTTATACAAATTATGTGATAAATTGACCAAGTGTCATCAAATTGGTCTCATTTAGGTAAAATATACAAGAATCGTTAGTTCAACTAAATTTCCGGTATAAGATTGGCAGAATGATTTCAAAGTTTTTAGTTATTTTACCTTTGCTTCTAGTATAAGATTGCTCTGGTATTTTCAGGTAATTTTCCGAACTTGTTTGTTAATTCTCCCTGATGTTTTAGGTAATTTTCCAAAGTTTTTACTTAATCGACTTAAGCTGCCCGTATACGATCACCTTGATAATTTTCGATAGTTTACAGAAGTGTTAGTTATATTTTACGTAGCTTTGTGTATAAAATTGCGTTAGTATTGTTAGGTAATTTCCCGAAATATGTAACGAATTCACCTAAGCTTCTTGCATAAAATTGCTCGAGTCTTCATAGATAATTTACGGACTTTTGAAATTTGTTCTAGTCCTAAGCTTTGCTTAAATATTTTCCTAAAAACTTAGAAGACCCAAAATCGCAATACACTTTATAAGGGTTTTTTTTTTTTAACAAATTTACATAAGTGCTTCTTTCAGTGTATTTTAAACTAATCGACAATTTTAGGCTTTCCTGCCTTATCATACTTGAACCGAGAATCCTTCCAATAGGTAACCGGGATAAAAAAAAGAGCACGGAACCCTTTTGTGACGACCCCAGGTAAAACTTTTAAAATCATGGCTTTCCCATCGTCCTGAAATATCCATCAATTTTTTTGTTCTGTTTCCGCTAAAGCTCCACTGCAGATGCATATTAATCAATCAAATTGTTGCTGGGGCCGGGAAAAAAATCAGCTCCATGCCTCATCCAGACTCCGTTCCTGCGCGGAGCTGCTTTTATCTCCTCTGATGGCAGGGAACGTAATCTGATTTAGTCCCGAATAGATCTAGGAGGATTCCACGCAACGCAAATAGTTGGCCATTATTTTTATCGCTCTTTTGTAATTTATTGGGAAGCGTACTATTCCCGAAAAAAGTACAATTTCATCCCGCGCATGCCCGGGGATAAGCATCTGCCTCGCGGCTGTATTCTATTTTAGGCAAAAATATTCCAGGCACAATGTGCATTTTTCATCTATCGCTCCTCATTGATTCATTCTATACTTTATTTTAGCTGACTGATAGTGCTTTATAAAATTTTTTCATTGTTTCGATTGCTCTGGGTAAAATGTGGGCGATTGTTGTTGGTGCCCCAAAACAGAAATGAGGACGGTGCGCCTTTTTGCGGCCTTCAATTGCACACTTTGATACAGATTGCACACAATTGATACAGAAAGGAGTCCAACTTGTTATACTATCAATTTTTTTTCCGGGAAATTCTGATAGGCATCCGGTACTAAACTATTGAGGTTCTAACACAACATAGCATAAAGCAAATCATCAAATTCACCTGAATTGGCCAATTGAAGAACAATACTTTCGAATTTCCGTCTGTTTATTTGCGTTTTTATTCAATTGAATTTTTTTCGTTTTACTGAAAATTTTTTGTGTCCTCGATTTGATTGAAATTTAAAAAATATTTGTTGGAACAGCCTAGCAGTACCAATAGAGAGATGGTTGATATTCAAGTGGACACCGCGCTATCGATACGAATTTTTGCCCAGCAAAATACGTACACTATACAAATTGAGCTGTGTGACAGAATTAGAAAACATAAATTTTACCACTCGCTAGTCGTTATAGCGATTTCATGCCATTAATTGCCAACAAGCGGTCATATCAAATGATTTACAACTTCTTAGGTGATTACGAAGTGATTTATCGAAGAATTCATTTCATTTCTCACTCTGCTGCGATGCGAATTAATTGCCGCTCCGCGATAGCGTATGCTTTTTTACCTATTTGACTAATAAGCTTGATAGCAACGGATTGCTAATGAGCTCGGAGTACGCGAACGTTTCGCCATGCAAAAAAACAGATTTGGTTGTGCCAAACTTCCAAAATTCAGATATTTATAAGGTTTTTAATATATTTTCATAATGTTCGTTTTTTACAGTTTGATCATCATCTCAAAAATAACATTTCTCACAAATGGATTAAACGTAAGCTCAATAATTGAAAATGTTATTTTCGTAATCATTCCCATATTGTTGTATTTTTATAATAACAAAACTAATATATATATATTAGGGTGCTTTTTTTTCGCGACTATTTTTTTTTTTTTAGTCCCACCTCGAAATTTTGTGGCAAATACCTAAACAAATATTCCCTGAAAATTGGAGCCCTTAATTTTAATATTAAGTACTAGACCAAGGCGTATAAAGATTTCCCATATAAAATACACGTAAACTTTGATTATTTTTCTTCAAAACTCTACAACTCAGAGGCATTTTATGGTATAATCTTGGTCAATGGTAGGGTTTGTTCAGAATTGAATGCTCTACAAAAGGGTCCATTGCGGTGTAACCCTAACTCCAACCAGCGAGGTAGTACGGGTCACTAACCCCAATTTTTCCATGAAATTCTCGCTTTTTGCCCCTATATTGTAAACAAAAAGAGGTACAGAAAAAGTGAATATGACAAACTTGTAGGAAATTCAATTTCCTAAAAAATATACTTGAACATCAAATCGGTAACATCGATATTTCTTGAGATTTTGGGCTTTGAAGTTGAGGTAGTGTTTCTACAATGTAGCTCAATAATCCATGAAAATTCCACACTACCTCAACTTCCCTCAACCCAATATCTCACAAAATATCGATGTTAGCGATTTAGTGTTCACAACTTTTTTGTAGGAAATTGAATTTCCTACAAGTTTGTCATATTCACTTTTTCTGTAGCTCTTGTTGTTTACGATATAGGGGCAAAAAGCGAGAATTTCATGGAAAAATTGGGGTTAGTGACCCGTACTACTTCGTTGGTGGGAGTTAGGGTTACATCGCACTGGACACTTTTGTAGAGCATTCAATTATGAACAAACCCTACCATTGACCAAGATTATACCATAAAATGCCTCTGAGCTGTAGAGTTTTGAAGAAAAATAATCAAAGTTTTCGTGTATTTTATATGGGAAATATTTATACGCCTTGGTCTAGTATTTAATATTAATAGTAAGGGCTCCAATTTTCATGGAATTTTTGTTTAGGTATTTGCCACAAAATTTCGAGGTGGGTTTGAAAAAAAAAAAAATAGTCGCGAAAAAAAAGCACCCTAATATATATATAATAGCAAGTAGGTATAGTACGGAATAAATTTTGAAATTTTTTCTGGACATATTATATTAAAGATAATATTATAGTAAAGGTAATAATCAATAATAAATTCATTAAATGTTTTCTTGCCTTCTATAAATTGTTATCTAATGTGTATCGTAAGATTTTTCTTTTTATGACTACTAGTGTTTTTGTTTTGAAAACCAAGGAATTGTGACACAAAAATGGTTATTTTTACTTTACTTCAAACTGCGGACTTTGTGTGGCACAAACTGATATTTTTAAATTCCAGAGAGAGACTGATCTGTTTTAATATTCTGATTCAGTTATTTTTTTTCATATAATATTTTTGACGAAATATAAAAATCTGCTACCTTTGGTAAATTTCCTTTTTTAGGTAGTTTCGTGAAGATTTCCTAGTAAATTATGTTATTAATTTTTTTTTTAGGGAGAGGGCATTTTTTAATTTAAGTAATTTTTGAAAGTATAATAGAAATCTAATTACATATCGATTATTGGTTTTTTGTTTTTTGTTATTTAAAATTCTGAAAACTTCGTTGTTTACAGGAATGTTTAAAAGTTAAATAATTCGGAAACAAGCTGTGACCAACCAAAAATGTTTGCATATTTTTCACTTCTACCCTTAGGAAAATATTTGTAAACTATAGAATTTCATCGAAATCCATGAGAAGAGCTCAAACTCAATCTGTTCCTAAAAAGGAAAATTGTTTTTATTTTTTTGTTTTTTGTAGATTTTATGCAAAACATGTTTGTAACGTTTATTACAACTAAAAATCGTCTACGTAAAATAGTGTTTAATATTACATTAATTCTAATATGAATGGTTAGTGAATTTTTCCTTTTTCCTGAAGGAAATTTGTCCTTGAAGGTTTCTCAATGATTAACTTTGAATTATTGAAAACAAAATTATAATACACAGCGTCAGAGAGTTTTGGTTCTTAAAAACGGATGAGAAAACCTAGAGTGCGACAAAATCGAATATTTTAAAATTTGAAGTATTTATGGATGATTTACAATTTAAAAATACTCATTAATGATGAGAGATAGCATTCGCACATTAGTTTACGCTATAAATCTGGAAATGTAAACTTTCTTCGGAATTTTAATTTAACGCTTTGAAGAAAATTCTTTTACAACACTGATGTAATTTTACAATTAACGGGCTAAATGAATTCCAAATTTGTAATTTCACATCAAACAGTTAATTGAATTGCTCTTTAAAATGTTATTTTTTTTTTTCTATTTGCAACTTAATATTAAAATTGACTTGTGATTTTGTTGCAATGATTGTTGTAAAAATTTTATACTATGTCGTTATTTAGGATGACTTACTTATTTTTTTTCCTTGCATCGATTGAAATCAATAATAATAATAGTTGATAATACTACCTGTTAAAAAGTGCTACAAGCGTTGATTGAGGAAGTAATAAAACTTTTATGTTATCTCGTATATATTTGTAATATTAGCAAAATGGGAAAAAATTTCTAGTTTACTGACCTTCGATATTTTCGGATTAAAAGCTATTCTGCTTAAATTTAATTTATGTTATCTTCTTGACCCGTGTTCTGAATTTGTTAAATTATTAAATGAATCACATTTTTTTCTTTTCTGTTAAAATTAAACAACACTGATTTTCTGTGTTTCTGCTGATTTTCCTCATACAAAAAGTAGCAGAGAAGAAATTTATTTGTCGTCAATCTGTAAAACATTTGTGATGATAGCAAAAACGCGCTAACTAGAAACGTCTTGTAAAACAAGCAGTTTTTTGCTGGCTTATTAATCATTGAGGAATCTAAAGCAGACCGTTAGCCTCAATTTAATAGATCGATTTTGCTGCAACAAGTGGAAGCTGAATTTAAACGTAGCCAGTCAGTCAGTAGGCTGCGACCTCTGCTAAAATTCAGCAGCAATATGTTCATACGTGCTCCCCAGTGTCCAACTGGCAATGCCCGTTCGGGAGCGACAGGGAATTTCTGGCGCACTGCCAATTTGTGAAAGTAAACCACCATCCGTTTACGCGTTTGTTTTATTGTTTTGCGTTCCCGAAAAATACGGAACGAGAAATACAAAAATCTTTGCAATCAGTGGGGGGGGGGGGAAACTATTTGCTTCCGCCTGAATGATCAGTTCAGCTCTGGAGCTGGATGGAATCCAAAATATCGGAAGTTTCCTGTTTTTTGAGACTGCTTCTTCCCCCCAGGATAAATTTAGACGGGAACGTGAGAAAATCTCACCTAAAACAAGGCCGATTGCTCTGTTGTTTGCGCCTCGAATAAAATCGCCAAATATTCGGGTTTATGATCTGGGTGGTCGTTACGGACCGATTTACGAGCTCACGTCATCAGGCCATGGAGAAATTTTTATGCGACAGGAAAATTAAATCGAAATCGAGGCAGCTGCTGACTGCATAAAAATATAGCGCGCGGGCGGCAGCTCCTCTGGGCTTGGTGACAACGGCCGCATCTGACGAAAATGAACTAACAGGTGAATTTTTTCCACCCCTTCCAGGTAATACTGAACACAAAATGTTTTAAACTTTCAATTAAATGTTTTTTAAGCCATCGGTGTACCTACAGGTTTTTATTATTTTATTATCAAACTTTTTTATTTATTTTACATACTGGACGTCATAAATAATTGAATCTAGAGTTCCAAATAAAGGTACCAAAGAATGCAAAATAAAGTAAAATAATATTTTTATATTGCATTTTAGTTCTTTTTCAATTATGAACGAGAGTTTTTATCATTTTTAGCTTTTCTTTTTTTTTTAACAAATATATTTTGATTGTTTGACGTGACTTAAATTGTGAATCAATTGGAAGATCAGTAACTACAACAAGACGGCGCTAATATTCACACAGCAGTAGAAACTTAATTATTATCGCTCTTTACGTATTCCTTATTTATAGTCGTATCTTGTATCTTGTCTACTTTATACCCTGGTTTAATTATTAACAGCATGCCAATAAAATATAATTTTAATTGAAGGCTCCAACGTGTAGTTCCTAAACGATACATAAAATAATACTGATCCAATTGAGGTTGAGGTTTTCATCTCCTTTCATTAAACTAAGAGCATTTTCATAATGGTCTCATTTAGAAATGTCGTTTCTCAGTTGACTGCAAAGCCAGAACCTTAAAATGTATGACATTTAGGCCTTGAAAATTTTTTTTTGCTATTGGGTCCACTGATGACCGACAATGGTCCAAACAACTATTTGTGTGGTTCACTTAACTATTTTCCTTTATGATTTCCACCTAACAAAATGGCTGCTATTTAAACCAAATATCAAGTTGAAACGAAATGATGAAATTAGTTGGGACAACGTGTTTAATAAACTCTGAAAATAAAAATAAAATTTAAGATTGAATTTAGAAAATTAATTTCATGCACTCATTCGCAAATTTCTCCTTGAATTAATTTCCGTCCGGAATTATTCGAATTCATCTTTGTAAAATGATAATTATTTGAATTTTAAATGTAAACAAAGGGTTTGAATTACTTATCTGGATTATCTGGGTCATAAGAAGATACCTACAAACTTCAGAGAGTACTAACGAATTTAGGACGATGAAATAAATAATATCATAGGAATAATCACTTAAATTCAAACAGCAATTCCAATTTTAAATTATTTACTACGGACATCATTTTTTAAAATTTGTATGAAATTAAAGCGCAAACGAAGCGCTTTGTACTTTAGTAGAAGCACATGGAAAAGTCTTTTAAAGTGCTTCTTTTCCCGTTGGGCTTCTCCACTGCGATTTTTCAAAAAAATAAAATTAAAATTTTCCCAGTAGTAAGAAAGAGCCAAAATGCCTGTTTTATTCAATACCGAAATTCCAATGTAAATGGTTTAATACGAGAAGCACCGGCAACAATCCCAGCAGGAAAAGAAGCGTTTTAAATGACTTTTCCAATTGCTCCTACTGAAGGACAAAGTGATTCATTTTCGCTTCAGTTTCATACAAATTTTAACATATGATGTCCGGAGATGTGAATACTTTTTTTGAGCTCCTTGTAGGTATATCATGAAATGTGGATGAAGCGCTTCGTATCTACTTCAAATAGCACTGCATTTTGTGGCACTATGTTGACGCAGTACTGATCGTGCTTTTTCATGAGGGACAACTGAAAACGGGAGCCATTGTAATTAATTCAGTTTTTACGTATTGCTAGAATCTCTATCGCTAATTAGAATTGCTGATTTGCTATTAGTTTGCAAACTATAGCTTAATAGGAATTAAATATTATGCTCAAAATAAGATACAAATCCTCAGAACTGCGGAATATGAAAAATATTGCAGCCTTTAATTCAAGACTCAAAAACAGAGTGATCTAAAGCAGTTAACAAACCAAAGAAGAATAACCAAATAAAATTGTCTCCTCTAAAACTGAAAACGCCTTTCATTTGTCTCCATAGTGCCAATATTGTCTACATTTGGTTCCCTTTTCTTTGGGTTTTATCCTTATAAGAGCTTCTACCCCTCCAAAAATTCTTTTTAATTTTTTACCCCTGGCGCCAGCGTTCATGTAAAATGCAGGTGAGCCCTTGTCGTCATTATTTTAAGGTAATTTAGTTTTTAAATGTGCTAAACAAAAATCATATAGTGCTGTAGAAGTATAGTGTTGCAGTATAAAAAGATTTTCACAATTTCATAACCGTGTTGTAGGATGCCGTATTACAGGAGGGTTTCCTGTATTAAGATTCGGGAGTTTTGTAATTTTATTTGCTTTATTCAAGTGCTTTGATAGTGCCTAATAATTACCTGTATCCTCTATTTGTAGCAACTTCTAATTAGTTGGCCAAAAACGTTGATCTCTTAAGTACTTTTTATGAAGTGATTGTTTAAAATGTCACCCACACTTTGAACTTTGATTTCTACGTTCGGTAACTTGGTTAAAGCTATAATATGATTAAAAGTGGCCATTTTGTAAGACGCGTGTTCGTTCTTAAAGTTTCCCACACCAATAAGCATAGTATTTTGCGCATCAAAAATAAAATTCCGCCCCACGTGCAGATAATATTATGCAAATTACCTGTAAGGAGCCTCTCGCAGAATGGTACCATCTCCCGACAAACGATCGTCTTTGGGTAATTTTTCAATTACTTTCTATTTTGGTCGGTTATCTGAATTACCGAAAATATTTTTCAGCAAGACAAAGACTTCCTGCAGTACTCGACGCAAACAAGCGCTCAATTGGCGTCAACTGACCTCCAGGAGTCCGTCAAACGCGTGTGGGCAAGCAAAGTGAATCCATTGCGATCTGATCGCGATTCGCCCGCCTTGATCTTGTTAGCGCGGAGATTGATGGTCCCATTCAGCTGTCAGGGGCGCACCATTCGGAGGAATTTATTCCCCCCGAAGAAGACATAATTTCGGTGATTATCCAACATGACGTTCAATTTAAATTCAATTAAACGGCTGCCGGCGCTGCACATCGGAACTGGAATACATTTTGGCGCTAGAAATACCCGCGTACATACATCATGCAGCTAACGATGCAGACAGCCGACATGGCGGTGGGATGCAATTTGAAGGCGGCTGCAATTGCTACATTGCTAATGCGTCTTTAATATTCTGCAAACCTTCTGCGCTCTCCTCAAGGAAATGTCTCGGGGCTGTGTTTTGGTCCCTGCCAAGATTGCACCCGGCTGCCAGGACGGGCAGACGGGAGCATGGGACGAAAACTAAACTGCTACAGGGCGGGGGCCATTAAGAGCTGTCGATTTATCCGCTCCAGGACAATCTTCATAAGTGAATTCCTGGGGCAATCCCACGGAATCCGAGACCAAAAGGAGCTTTATTATCCTTAAATTATCCCCATTCATGCGCTCGTCGCAATTGCATTGCACCCGGGACGCTGCTACTGCTGCAGATACGCCGCGATGCTCTTCTGCGGTGGTGCCATTGTCGGAATATGAGAAGATAACCTCTTTATCGTTCGATTTTATCGCCGATTTCTACCCCGGCATCAGTGCACCCAGCTGCACGTTAATAGATATGCCCCATACAAAGACGAATTTCCAGAATTTTCTTTCATCTGTATCTGATATCCTTACATTTGACGCTATATGGAGTCGGAAACTGAGAGAAGTATAACCTTTTCTTGAGAATTAATAAAAATGCAAAAATTATGCCACTTTGTTCACATGTATTCAATGGTTAGAAGAAAGTTTCTTAGATTCTTAAACCAATCGAAGTTACATTAATTTTTAGAATATTGTTCTCTTCTTCTCCTTGTCTTGTTATAACACAAAGTTGTTAAGTATTTGTATTAACTTTTTAAATTATTGGCCAAGTAAACTGAGAAGAAATACCCTTATTAAAATTAGATTTATTTAACGTTAATCTCTGAAAATTTTTTAATTATCATTAAACAGCACAGCACTCACTTTGGAAATAAGTTTTAAACATTTCCCAACATTGTTCCAGCGTGATATGATGCTGTATTTCTGTAAATTTGTTGAGGCCGAAAAGCTGTTTGTGTCAAAATAACATGTAGTTTAAAAAGAAACCAACAGATGGCTTATCCTTTACTTCCGAGCCTATTCTGCAAATAGTCACATACTTTTGAGAATTCAGTATTACTTTGAATTAACCCAAGACTTTTTCGCATAGATGTGAAACACCTGATAATGAAAAAAAAAAACAAATTTGGGACTATCTAGTAATTAGATATTCATTATAAACTCCAGGGTAACATCCGTAGATAAATAAAGATATAAAATTTAATTAAATACTTGACCTTGAAATATGTAATTTTTGGGCTCAAAAAAATATGAAAGAGATCCGACCGCGCCCAATATAAGTAATATATATACAGGGTGACAAATGGAAAGTTGCCTATACTAATAATTCATAATTTTAAAATTAGTGCAGAGGAAATAAAAATAAAAATACGCATAAATTCAGTAAAGATGTCATTTTTATTTGAAATTAGTTCCAGTTGAATTTTTGACAGAATCTTGTTGAGATTTACAAAAATCGGCAAAATTCGGCCAGGGGATAACTATTTACATAAATGCTTGAAAACATTATTACTAAATGAGTTCATACGATGAAATCAAATAATATTTTTATAATTTTTACCATCTGAGTATTTTGACTGGCTACATTTTTACTTCCAAACTTTGTATGAAGGCCTCTCTATATGCGTCAGTATAGTTTTTACCTCTAGAATAAAAGTACTTGATTTTTCTTCGTTTGTAAGGTACACGTATTTCTCTTTATGACGTCTCAACAGAAACTGACAACAGTCTAGTATATAACTACGGGGACCCAACCTTCTGTGACATATTAGGGGGGAAAAAACATAGGTATACTTTAGGTAACTTTCCATTTGTCTATATATATTAGGGTGCTTTTTTTTCGCGACAATTTTTTTTTTTTTCAGTCCCACCTCGAAATTTTGTGGCAAATACCTAAACAAAAATTCCCTGAAAATTGGAGCCCTTAATATTAATATTAAGTACTAGACCAAGGCGTATAAAGATTTCCCATATAAAATACACGTAAACTTTGATTATTTTTCTTCAAAACTCTACAGCTCAGAGGCATTTTATGATATAATCTTAGTCAATGGTAGGGTTTCTTCAGAATTGAATGCTCTACAAAAGTGTCCATTGCGGTGTAACCCTAACTCCCACCAGCGAAGTAGTACGGGTCACTAAACCCAATTTTTCCATGAAATTCTCGCTTTTTGCCCCTATCTCGTAAACAATAAGAGGTACAGAAAATGTAAATATGACAAACTTGTAGCAAATTCAATTTCCTACAAAAAAGTTGTGAACCCCAAATCGCTAACATTGGGCTTTGAAGTTGAGGTAATGTTTCCACAATTTAGCTCAATAATCCATGAAAATGCCACACTACCTCAACTTCAAAGCCCAATATCTCAAGAAATATCGATGTTAGAGATTTGGTTTTCACAACTTTTTTGTAGGAAATTAAATTTCCTACAAGTTTGTCATATTCACTTTTTCTGTACCTCTTGTTATTTACGAGATAGGGGTTTTCAGATAATTTCATGGAAAAATTGGGGTTAGTGACCCGTGCTACCTCGCTGGTGGGAGTTAGGGTTACACCGCAATGGACACTTTTGTAAAGCATTCAATTCTGAAGAAATCCTACCATTGACCAAGATTATACCATAAAATGCCTCTGAGCTGTAGAGTTTTGAAGAAAAATAATCAAAGTTTACGTGTATTTTATATGGGAAATCTTTATGCGTCTTGGTCTAGTACTTAATATTAATATTAAGGGCTCCAATTTTCAGGGAATTTTTGTTTAGGTATTTGCTACAAAATTTCGAGGTGGGACTGAAAAAAAAAAATAGTCGCGAAAAAAAAGCACCCTAAATATATATTAGGATAATTCAAAAACAATTTCTTTCAAACAGGTTTAATAGTTTCAGGTACATAAAAGAAAAATTCTGGTCCAGGAACTTTTTTTTGACGGGACTACGTCCATTGAAAAGAGCATACAATTTTTCATAAAAAATTCCTGTACACTTTTTTCCTTTTATACTTTATACACTTTTTTCCGTTTATTACACTCTAAAAGTTGAATGTAAATTCACACTGTTCTTAAAAGAAATCCATTGTTTTCTATGTAACAATTTCTAATGATCGTAAAACTACATTTGGTGTAATTAAGCAAAAAAGTGTGCAATTACACAATTTTAAAGCGTTGGGAGTGATTTTCACTCAACTTTGTAAATGTTGTGTGATTTTACACCAAATTGGTATAAATTTCAGTGGTGGATTTACCAGCAGGCTGAGTAGGCTTAGCCTAGGGCGGCAGATTTTAGGGGCGGCAAATTTGGGGCGAAAATTTGTTTGTATGTCTTACAGAAATTAAAAGAATTCATATTTATATACGTACGTAAACTAGTAGTCCGTGGTTTCGCCGGCATTATTGTGTAAATAGTATTAAGGCATATGCTACCCCGCCTTTTTAGTAGTATATGATTGAGCTTTTTAGCTCGAAAATATATCCAAAACTATTTCTTATGCAATTTTAACTAAATCGTTGCTTTGTAAAAATAATCTACGAACTGACACTGGAATTGATTGTGAAGTAGGGTATCGAATTGTAGAGGTCGGTAAGGGCGGCAAAATTTGAATAGCCTACTGGCGGCAAATGTGTAAATCCGCCACTGATAAATGTGTACATGAATATGTCAAATTACGTCAAATTGACGTAAATCTACGACTTAAATTCTCTCATTCATACAAAATGAATGAATCACTTTGTGAAAGTATTCCTTAAAGTTAAGACAAAAATTAAGGGTGAAATTTCCATTAAAGGTAAAATAACTAGCTTAAGGAACTTTAAAAAATGAAATGAAAAACGGTGAGAAAAACGTTTTTTCTATTTTATTTTTATGTACTATAAGTATATCATAAATCCCTCAAAGTTTAGGGATATTTTTAAGATTGAAAATAATCACATTCTTCAAACTTCAAATTCCGTTCCTTATTGATCGCGCAATGTCTGTCTATTTGTGAAAAACGTTGCATATATTGAGTAATGTTTATGGTTTTCTACAAGAACTTGACAGTACCGAAATTTTTACTTTAGTTTCGAAAAGAATTGTTTGGAAGGAAATTTGTATGTACGTTGAAATTATTTTAAAATAAAATAATATGATACATATGTACATATGTTTATAAAAATATAATTTAAGAAAACACGTTTCTTGGAAGTCTGTTTAAAAAATTATTATAATAACACACTTTAAATTTAAAATACTAAACAAAATCAAAAATATCTCATTATTTTCTCCGATGAAGTAGTAACTGTCATATGTATTATACCCTTGATACACGGGCACGACTGAATGAAGATCCAGCAGGGGTTATCATCGACTATACCGTGTATCACTGTGGATTAAGTTTGAATCTTCATTCGTAACTACATTCGAAGGCTACTTGATGAAGTTCCAAAAACTTAATTCAGAGCGGATGCAAATGGAAGTCCTGGAAAAATTAGCTGATTTCCAGTGTCAATTATTCAAAAACATGAATTCACTCCGCTCTTTGCACTTTGAACTGTCAAAACGAAATATCGTCGAATCCTATACTCGTGTGTCTTGCATTGAATGAATTAAAATCCGAATGAATTTTTATTCATAGGATCTTCATTCAGCCGTGTCCATGTATCTTGGGTATTAGTGATAAAAATGTAGAAAATTTGTTCTTTCGGTGATGGAGAAACTAAATAAGTATACTATCATATGTATTTGAAATTTTTGTTTTCGACTATAATTATCATTACCAGTCGTACAAAATATGAAATAAAACACATAATAATAATTTTCTTGTATTGCAATTGTAATGGAACAAAAGTCATTAGACAAACAGTTTTTTAGGTGTGTATTATACACTGAGAGAAAATTCTAATAAAAATTACGGTGCTATCCCCTGTAATCCGGACTTAAGTGACAAGTTCCTAGAAAATTTACGAGGGAATAACAGATAAAATACGGTTGCCATAGTATTTTTTACTTTTCATCCAAGAATTTTTTCCGAAACGTCATAGGAAATTTTACTGTACAGCACAGTAAATTTTTATGCTAAGAAAAATTTCCTGTTGATTCAAGGAAAATGTACTTAGTCTTCATGAAATTGTACTAGTTCATAAAGGAATTTTTACGGTGCCACAACGTAATTTTCTACTGAATTTAGAAACCGAAGTACATCGGGTGTACGATCGGATTTTTTCGGAAATTGGTACGGCTTACGGGTGTTGTTCATAGTAAATTTGCTCGCTGCGTGGTCGCTTACGGAAAGTCTGTAAGTATAACATTTTTATTATTACTGCTAAACATGTGTTTCATGGAATCTTCAAATCGGAGTGCAGTCGGACAGGTCAGTTATACGAAAGTCTTCGAAAGAGTTAGATCATATGCATTTTTTTTCACCGCAAAAGTCTTTCACAGAGAGGGTTTATATGCTTTATTATATTTGCGATTGGAATTTCTTTACAATATAAATATTTGTAGTAAATATCTTATCCTACTTTCTAATGCATTAAAATATCTACATCAAAATTTACCCAACGGTGCTTTTTTTTTCGTAGACGGAAATTTTACGGTGCCACAGCGTAATTTTATCTTGTGCACATAGTACTTTTACCTATGCCTGTCACTTAAGTCCTGTTTACGGGAGAGAACCGTAATTTTTCTTTGAAAAAATCGTAAAAATTATTAGAATTTTCTCTCAGTGTACATTAACTTCTTCGTGTTAAACAACATCACTTGTCAATATACTTATTATTTTTACTGATTCTGTAATGAGTAAAAATGTAATATATTTTTGAGCTCGAAAATATGTATAAATAAATAAAAAAATAACCATATAAATTGTAGTATTGTTTTTTCACTCACTTGCTATAACTAATGGCTATGGTTTGGACTACAATTGAATATGTAATGAGTGTTTTGTATTCAAAATGTTAGCTTTTATATAATGTAAATTTTTTAGCTGACTATCGGATCAATTTGAACATTTTTTATTCAAATATTGTATATTTTAAATTGATGTTAACGTTTCTCTCAGTGATTTAGATATATTTTGAGAATATGAAATAGTATTTTCAACAACATTTATTTGCTAAATTTGCTCTGTTAAGGAAATATAAAACAATTTCCTTAACATATAAAATAATTTCTTCCCGTGAGCGCAGATTTTTGATTCTTCTTTATATACGAGCAGGCTCTCTTCTGCTGTGTTATTCGGTGCGGTGGACCGTCTCGTTAAATTCTCGTTCCGCCAGGCCACAGCCCGAACCCGTTCTCGGTTTCATCCATTAGCCCGCCCCGCCTGTCTCCGGCCATCTGATGCCACCAGGCAGAAAGAAAATATTCTGGGAACAGGCTGCTTGAGCAAATTTTGTTTTGTGCAAATTCGACACGACCAGAAACACTTTACGTTGACATTAATATCCTATTTGTAAGCATATCCGCAAGAGCTCACGACCCCAAATAAATCCTTGTGTGCCCCAAATTTCGGGCACCGCAGTCAGTCCATCCACTTGTAGTCTGAAAGGTTTGAAATTGGATACAGGGCGCGTAACAAAAGTTCCCCGGGTAACACATGTTGCCGGCACCCGGGCCCCCCTCGCAGATTCAATATCCCCCCGACCCGGGGTGGACCCACTGCTCCCTCCAGGAACCTTTCGGCACACGGCACCGACCGAAGTGACATACGATCCTTCAGGCAGCTCCGCGCCGCCAGACCTGGCCTGGAAGGGCTGGAGCCTGCCCGGCCCTCGACCTCTTAAATTTCCTGATACAGCAACTGACACCCAGCGATGGGATAGGCCTGAATCATCACTTGAATTACGCTCAATCCATTTTCGGTGGAAGTGCCCCGAGCGGGCCGGGCGGCGCGGCGCTCCAGCGATCTTCGGCTTTCGTTTCTGCATCGAATCTGCTCTGGGCGATGAAGTGTGATTTTGCAAGGTGTGACGATGGCTTTGCTCGGCGAGGTATTGCAGCTCAAATATCCTCTTAAGGCACTGGGTGCCTTTTGGACACGTAAGGCTTAGACCATGCTGCGAGCTTCGTCGAATTGCAAATGAACAACTTGAATTACAATTTCAGAGCGCTCTTCTGACGGTTTTATTTGTTTAGGCAGACATTAGAGATTATATTAGTCCATTTTTCGTGTTTCGGACGTCCAAGGTGAAAAAAAAGAATCCTTATAAGATCACTCGCGTGTCCATCCGTCTTTTACAGCCGATTTTCTCAGACACCGTACGACTTACACACTTAAGCTCTGGCATACATCTTAGTAACCCACATATTTTGGACTAGTTAACACCTCAGCCGGAAACTGAAAAAGATCTTTCATTGTCCATGTAAACGACTGATTTTGAGAGTCATATTTTAAAAATGTTTTAGAAGGTGATACAATAATTTTATTGTTTTAAATTTTTTACATAACTTGATTTAACTTTTCTAAAGTATAAAAAAAAATTTAATTTTTTTTCCTTTCAAAATGCCGGCTCAGAATGATTAAAATTTTATAAATATTTTTAAAAACTGCTCGTGTTGTAACTCAAAATGTTATTGACCGATTTGCCTGAAATTTTGAGAGGTTTTTCTCTACATTATAATCGGAACTATAAACCTAAAATTTCAGATATTTCGCTCCGTCAATAGCATACTTTTCGGGGGTCAAATATCGAAAAAATGGCCCAAAATTCTGACTTATTTTTCAAAGGCTTATTTTATATTGAATTATGCTTATTTTTAGTTTTATAGGTCTATCCTTCCCGTTAATATGTTATAAAAAGAATACAATTTAATTTTGTGGAGCACTTTTGGACCTCGCGTCGGAGAACCGCCATTTTGGAAGGAAAAACAAAAAAAAGTTTATTTTGATACTTTAGAAAAGTTAAATAAAGTTATGTAAAAAATTTAAAACAATAAAATTATTTTATCACCTTCTAAAACATTTTTAAAATATGACTGATTTTGAAGCGTTTACATGGACTTCCCCCCTTAAGCCGGCCTTACACGCTCAGTTATATTGCACAATAAAACTGCGTGACTTCTTGATTTTATAGAAACGTAACGTTTCCTTCTATTTTTTTTCGCTTTTAAATTTGCAGCAGCCAATACCACGTAAATTAATCCTTTTCTTTGACACATTATAGTTTACTATTAATTTACTTCAAAATGAATTCTTCACGTGTTGAACCTTCAAAACTCTCACGAAAAATGAGCAAACTGTGCATTTAACTGCATTGTGTGTGGACATCATCTAGCGTAGTTTTTTGCACAATATTTCACACGGTTTAATTGTGCAATATAACTGAGCGTGTATGGCTGGCTTTAGAAGGTCTTTCGAAGGAAATTGTTTCCAAAAATGCACAAACAATCGAAAACGAAAATAATGGGAGAATCAAAAATAAGCTAGAATCTGAATAATGTCACCAAAGCGCGTCCGTTGCAGTGGAATATTTCAGTATTTCCGTAAGTGGTTTCATGCGGAACTGGAATGGATAAGGAGGGAAATTTTATTTTTTTCTACGACCTTGTTCTTTGAACTACTCCGACCACGTCGTTGCTCCTGGGTAGTGCTAAAGTTAGTAAGTGCTTTTAAAGGTCAAAGTACAAAGTCGTGGAAAAAAATAAAATTTGCCTCCTTATCCATTCCAGTGGTAAAAACTTCGGGTTCTCGTTGAAAAAAACCTTTGACCTTGAACTAGCATTGACTCAAAGTCAAATGTCAAAACACGAAGTGAAGGTCAAAAGTTAAATTTGCTATCCTCTTCATTGCCGTGTTTTTTTTTTAAATATGGGTTAGCACTGGAAAAAGGAGTTTATGAAATGACATTGAAGTTTAACCTTGACTTTGAGGTAAAGGCCATTATTTGGATGTCAAATTCCCCCCTCTTTCCATTTCCGGGGTCAAAGGTGAGTGTTCCCATTTAAATTTTTGAAGTTACCTTCAAATAACCTTGAAGGTCGATGGCAAGGTCAAGTTCAAGGTAACCATTATTTGACCCCCTCGAAAGCTTGAAACTTTTGTTTCAAGCTTTTTTCGAAATAATGAGATCCAATCACAATATTTCATTGTCTCAAGATATCGTTTAAAAGGGCTTGTTATGTAGAATACAATTTTTTTATTTTTAAATATTTAAATATATTCTGAAAAATATGCGTAAATAGAGCATTTCCCCCATTATTTACGAAACTACTGGATCTAAAATTAAAAAAAGAAAAGGTGGATATAACAATTTAAGTTTTTTAACATACATACAATTTCGGGAAATGTTCATAGTACACTGGCGTTCAATAGTAAGGGTACACCAAAAAATTGGAAAATTTGCATACTTTTTAAATCGCTGTATCTTCGCGAAAACTGAACTTATTTGGATGAATAAGAGTTCATTTTCAAGCTTGTATTGAAAATTTCTTTCATCCCCTACTACTCAGTTAGAGTCAACAAATAGAAGAAAAAAATGACCCATTAACTTTGTGTGAAGTTTAGTGGCTTGTTTTAAAATAACAAACACCTTACATAATCATTTTTCACCGCCGGCATTAGCATTATCCAAATTACATTAGCGTCAAACACGATGAAAACAGGGTGAAAATTATTTAGCGAATATGTAGGTACTACTTATGTAATATCGTAACGTAACCGTTTTACCGTTTATCAAGCCACAAATAAAATGTACTAAAGTGTCTATTTAAAAAACGTTCGCACCAAAAAATAGAATTTTCAAGACTTAACACTAGATTTACCGGCGCGAAAGCCTGTAATTTTTATAACTTTCGGTACCTTTAAAGTGTTACATTTAAATTAGTAACTATAAATGGGGAAAAAGTTTTTTATATGTCGTAATTTTGAATCTTAATAAGCTTTGGCATAATTCTTAGGAGATAACTTTACAAAATTTAATCAATTTAGAGAATAAATTGAGTACCAGTCAATTTGACTGGTCTTGGTAAATCTAGTGTTAAAGATTGAATCCATCAGAAAAAAAAATCAGATTTTTGAGTAAATAAAAATTCAAGGTCTGTAAAAACCTCAATGGTTGTATTTTTTGAACTGCTAAAAATATTACAAAATAAACAATTTTTTGGAGTTAATGTCTGGTAGCATTTAGGTCTTGTCTTTTTTTATTATTACAAAATACCTTGAAATGTGTATTTTCCTGGAAGCGAATTTCTCCGAATTGTGTTTGTTATCTTAATGTAGTAATTACTCACATCTTGCCGAAAGCCTCGGGACGGCCTTGGAAGACAAACCCTATTCGCTTTGTTTCCTACGCAGCGAAAATTGCTTGAGGTTGAAAGGTTCCTACAGGAATTTTACCGCACTCCCCCTCGCGTCGACCGATATGTAACCTTGCTTGGCGTATCGCAGATTTCTCATGTTTTGTAACTGAGGTGGGTAATCCTGTGAGCCGTGCTCATCCATAATTCAACGAATTGTAATCGAACAAGGCAAGCGACAGCAGCATCCGTCTTCGATGCTATACGATGCGAAGGAGTGGCCCCCACATAATCGGGAACGGCTGCCGAATATTTACCAAACCATTACAAGTAATTCAAGAACGCGTTAAGCTCGCTGTTAGCATTCACAAGTGCTCGGGAAGGTGTCTGGATTTTGGGAATCAGGTAAAGGGTTGTGTTCCATAGGCGCTACAACACCCGAAAACGAAAATTGGGTGCTGCTACATGCTTCGGGCAAATTGCTCGCACAAGGAGCAAACTGGTGGAATGTACACGTCACGGAATTTTGTCTTAATCTCTTAAACCACTTTCAAGATATGTGTGTACTTTAATACCCCTTTCCTGATACCCTGCGTGCTATGCAAACCGGATAAGTGCCGCCTACAATTAAGAGGGTACGGGAAGGGCCATTGAAATAGATACCTGGGATTCGGCCGGATAGACATGCATCTTATGCGGGCTCTTAAATAGGTCTTAAGGCATTTCTTGCAAATTAATTGGAGTAAGACCATCAGCCGAGATCTTATCTACCATTTCACTTATATTAAGATGAACAGATACTGCAGCATAACAGAACAAAGGAGTCGGCAAGAAATTCGGTCTTAATGGCAGACAGAACGGTTGAAGTCAGAATATAGGGTCCATAGATTTAGTTTCACGGCTGATAAATGACCTCATCCAGAATCATACAACAAAACCAAGTTTTGTCATTTCATGTGATTTGGGAAAACAGCACACCTTAGCCTGACAAAAACATAAGGGATAACATTATCTTTTTATTCTAATTTTGTATAATTAACATATAACGTCCTAATTGTGTAGTATTTCAGCCCTACAATTTACGTTTATCCAAAAAATATGCTTCAAGAACAATAAGAACATGATATATAAGCTGAATTTTATAAATGATATATGCAGATCACTTTTTATCTGGATGTCTATCAAGATTTAGGTAAATTTTAGAAATTTTCCACATTTCAGAAAGTTGTCAACTTCGCAGCTAATGAATTTTTATTTAAAATATCGCTCATGTTCCTAAATCAAAATGTTTGTTCTTGCAATAGAGAAAGAATGAAATGTGCATCATCATTGAAAAATAAAGACATTTAGAACAACAGAGTGTCATTTAGAACAACAGAAGTGAAACGCATTTTTGAAAGCTAATTTCCATGCGGTGGCTTAGGACAATTTGTGCAACAGCTTAGATGATTATATACGCTGATTATATTTAATTAACCCATTAATGCCTGAATAACAAAAAATTGTACGGCAACTTCGAGGCCCTAACTTTTATCGAAGGGGTGGTCAATTCTTATCGAGACCAACTTTTCTAGACGTATTTTGAGTCGCCCGACACGATCCATCAAAAAAAAAAATTGAAAACAAATTATTATTATTGTTTTTGTGCAATATTATGTAAATAAATACCTTTTTCACGTCATTTTTTTTCGAAAAACGACTGATTTAGTCGGGAAAAAGCAACTTTTTACTGCAATAAAGTGCATAAAACGTGTTATTAGAACTTAAACTTCAAAAATATGCAGGCATTTAATCAGTAATCAGTGACGCCAAAAACTCCGAATACCCACTTTTTTTTCGAAGAAATTGAGAATTTTGCCAAAAATTGTTCGCCATCTTGGATCCGCCATTTTGAATTACGAAAATCTGATAGCAAATTCGTAATCAGTGACTCTTAAAACTAGTGTATATACATTTTTGGGAATAGTCGAACATATTGAGATAAAAAAAGTGATCGAAACTAATGCAAATATGCGTTACATTGTTGCAATTTTTGTGCAGCCTAATATTATTAACGAAAAAAATGCCTGCATTTTTTGAAGCTTAAGTACTAATAACACGTTTTATGCACTTTATTGCAGTAAAAAGTTGCTTTTTCCCCACTAAATCTGTCGTTTTTTCGAAAAAAATGACGTGAAAAAGGTATTTATTTACGTAATATTGCAAAAAAACAATAATAATAATTTTTTTTCACTTTTTTTTTTGGTTGGATCGTGTCAGGCGACTCAAAATACGTCTAGAAAAGTTAGTCTCGATGAGAATTGACTACCCTTTCGATAAAAGTTAGGGCCTCGAAGTTGCGGTAAAATTTTTTGTTATTCAGGCATTAATGGGTTCCCAGGCTTCTGCGTCTGCTTTGTGCTCTTTATAAAAAAAAAAGGTTTACATTTGTAACATTTTTCCTTAATTTTTTTGTTCACTGTTTCACCCAAAAAGTAAAAATTTAATATATATATTTAGTATTTTTTGCTCATAACACTGTTTATAACAACAACAAAAAAATGACGGAACCAACATTTATAATTATGGATAATGACAAGTAAAATTCAGCATGATTTTTTGAAATATCTTAAAAGTTTAATTTTTTATTGTGGCGATTATTTTTCATCCTAGTTTACCGATCTGTATTATCTAAACTTTTGGGGGTTTCGAGTTTGAATTTTTGCACAAAATTCTTGAAATAATATAATGAAAATATAAGGATATATGAAAATGTATATGAGAATATATTCCAAAAATTTTGATGGGAAGGTACCTTTAAAAAATAAAACGTCGTTTCCTAAAAATGGGTAGGTGAGTAATTTGACCTCCTGTAAAGAGTTAGATATTATTCAATTGCCTCAACCTAGAGGACCTTTATTGAGTTCAATAAAACCGTCCGTCAAATAGAAAAGACCTCGAGCATGAAACCGACTCCCCCGCTTTGGCAGGTGGGGCTACTTCCTCCATCATCACAGAAGCCCTGCATGAAAATCGAAGCCCGAGCCGAGCGTCCAGCTCGTGCAGCGGAAAATCTCATTTCAGGTTTATGCTTGTTCGGACTTCTGTCCGTCACTCATGTCCGTTTTTACGAGGATAGTCCCCCAAAGACATATCGTAAAGCGTGCCTCCATTTGCGTAATGTGTTTAGCTCAGATCGCAAAGGAAACAGAACGACCTGCCTAGAGGAGGCCCTGCGGGGCCCGAACGAGCGTGTGGGTCTCGCCTGGCTGGAGGAGCCCTAGTGGGAATTTTTCGGGGCACTCTTTCTGCACCATTGGCACAAAAGGTTCCCTCTGGAAAGTAAATAAAAGCAGCCGGCCCTCCGGTGGTCAGATTCGTAATGGAGCACACACACTGAATATGACGAAGAAATCCTTTTCGGGCCAAGTATCAGATACTATGTATACTATATACAGATACAGATGCTTAGTGAGCAATGTTATCCTTAGCCAAAAAGGAGTCCGTCCCCAGGCCCCAGCGGCTATTCTGAAAATTTGGTTAAAAAGTCCTTTTGGGTTATGTTGAGGGAAAAATTGCATCAATCGACGATAATATGCGGATAATGAGCTTCCTGAAATCCCTTTTAAAGGGCAAATATGTTTTATATGTTTTAAATTGCCTCGGCGGTTCCGTACCATCCCGCAGCATTCCTATATATTTATGTAAAAAAAAAAAAAAAAGTGCGTGAGCGGCATCCTGCGTAGCGAAATGATTGCTATAAATAAAAGTGAAGTCGTGCCCAGGGTAAAGTTTCAAGATGTTTCAGTTTATTGAGGCCACGCTGCCGAGTGAATTTTTCAAGGATATATTACAAATATTTTTTAACCCCGTAAAAACGAGCCCACTCAGATGCTTTATGCTTCATTACTATTAAGTAGGATGGGCATTTTGATCTTTCGAATTTACATCCTTAAGCCCTTCTGCTGCACGGTGATTAATTCTCTCGACATTGTCATATCCCTAAGTTCCAGCAATAATTTTATTATTCATGCAATTCTCCATCGTTGCGTGAATTTGGATTAAATTTTAATTACCACTGAAATGAATGGGGCTTTGTGCGGACAAAGAAAGCCTACATTACCACCACCCCTACCGCCATCAACCCTGGGGTGAAGGTGAGAGTGTTCGCGTTTGGTTACTATGCGATTCCGCCCCGTGACCGAATGTTCGGCCCTGCATTATTAACAGAACCACAGCAGATTTATTTGGATGAAATGTGCTCAAATATTAAACAAAATATTTGTTAATTGATCTGTATATGTTTTAAGTTGCCTGCTAACCGACAAATCCCAGATTCATTTGTCTATTTCGAGAGATTCAAATATTTATATGTTATTTTCCAATAGAATCGATTTGTATGGTCAAATGAGTGCCCTTGTCGATAATTACCACTGAGGATCATAAAGCGGTTTTTCGTTAGATAAATATTCATATAAGCGCTAATTTAGAGCTCTTATATTACATTAAAATTATCAGAAGTGAGATTATGCTTCTATTAACTTTCGGAAAAGTTTCAACATAAATCCAATAATTTGTCCATCATTGGAATGCTAATTTGAGGTTTTGCAAATATTTCACAATGCAATTTTATCAAACTCGTTGAAACAGGAAAGCGGGCTCAAACGAAACTAATTGAATTTGTATCGTATGTATTATAGTTATTTATCTACAGTAAACATTTTGATAAAATGACAATTTATCATTTTTAGATTTACAATTTTGGACTATGTTCATAGACTTGTTACAAAATAAAAAACTCTACTTTACAATTATTTTTTTTTTATAAATCCTGAGATATTTTATTTAAAATACAGTAGAATCCGGATATAACGACCCTCAAGGGACCGGCGACATTCAGTCATACTAACCGGACGACGCACAAAACGAACGAACACCGATGAATGAATTTAACCCGGCGTCATTGAGGCAGGGTCATTATGACCCTGCACGTTTTATTTACGAAAAATTTCTTAGAAACAATTGCAATTGAAAGTTAAAAATAAAAATGATTTCATTTATTACCAATGTGTTTTATTGCTGCTACTGATTATATATACTGTATATATTATAAATATCAAATTTTAAAAATTATAAATTATTTTATACTAGGCAAAATATAGTAACAATTGTAACAGAGTCATAATGACCCACTTCAACGTTAGTGTTACTTTTTTCCGCCACAATGATGCCGGGTTAAGCTTGTTTTTATGTATTAATATAACTATAATTATGAAATAATAATATATACATAGTTAGATTAATTGCTATAAATAAATAAAACAAATTCATATTAAAATAAACAAAAAATAACTTTAAGGGGGAGGAGATCAGGTGTATTTATTTGTAAATTGTACACATAATAAAATATCACTTCAAAATATTCAGTTAAATGTTTAGCCTAAATTATTAAGAAATAAGCCATTGAGAGCACATCTTTTGGTACTCTTAAAAAAAGCAGTTTGCGGTGGACAGCAGAACTTATTACTGGATTATCTCTAATCAAAAAATCAAATATATTTGCTTAGTTTATGAGTTTCTCGAGGTAATGACGTTAAGATTTTTTTTTTCATAGTAAAACTAATTATAATGCAAAAAAAAAAATTATTTCGAAGTCACTACCTCATATTTAAACCGCATGTACTTAAAGAGTGTGGCAAATTTGAAGAAGATCGGTCAAGTAGATTTAGAGTTACAGTGTCCAGCGATTTTGACCATTCGAAGTGGGAGGAAAAAGCGTTTAAAGTTTTAATAGAGCATTGAGTTGTTCGCTACCACTATAAGCCGAGGCACTGTATCTCCGGTAGTTTTGCTCCAATCGACCTACAATTTTTACTAGATACTCTTGAAGAGTTGTACTTTCAAATACAAAAATAAAAAATAAATGCAAAAAAATAGGCGGTTAGGTATTGTTTAAAGCGGACGATTTCTTGTCAAAATAGGTCGCTATAAGCAGTTGGTCGCTTAAACCGGAGTCGTACTAAACGGACATGTTTTCATAGTAAGTCTATATGAAACCTAACTTGAGTTTGCATTTTCGTCACTAAAAACGGTTGGCCGTTATAAACGAAGTCGTTATATTCGGATTCTACTGTATGTATAACTATTAAAAAATTTAATTATTTTAGTACTAAGCCAAGAGATACGCTGTAGAATTAAAGACTTGTGTGAATTGCGATTAAAATTTAGATTTTGATAGATTTTGACTAAATTGTTGGAAAATCTCAATAATGCTGTGCACTTCTAATTTGAGAAACTCAAATTGATAATGCAGTTTGTTAAAATTAGTGTTTTTTCGACCTGACTAAATTTTAGTCATTTGAGATAATAGATAGTGAATAAGAAGTGGTAAAAAGTTTGTTTAGTGTGGACATTGTAAAAATTGCGTCGAAATTTTAGTCAAAATTCGCATAAGCCCTAAATAAATAAATTAAAATATTTTTAAGCTTTAACCAACAAATAAACGCGATTGAATCAAACATTACTTTGTTTTAAACCAAGAAATAAACGCGTTTAAAGTGACGGACACTTTCAAGCTTTAACTAAAAAACTTAATGCGCGTTTGATTCAAACAAGTTTAAATTAAAAAGAAAAAAAAAATCAATAACCCAAAAACTGAACGCATTTAAATCCAAAAATATTTAGTTTTTCCCCAAAAACTAAATGCTTTTCAATTAAACACTTTAAAGCTTTAATCTGAAAGCAAAACACTATGTTAGTAAACATTTGTAAACTTTAATCCAACAACTACACGAATTTGAATTGAAGGCTATTATATTAATTTCAAATTATTATAATTTAGCTAAACGCCCGTTTAAATTAAACCCGGCGATATATTTGAACCAACAATTTTCGAGCCTGGAGTATTTTCAAACGTGAAGAGTCTATTTACCAAGTATTAATATAGACCAAACAATATACATAACATAAGGAAAACTCTAAATTCCAACACTTATGTAAGCTCACAAAAAATAAACCTATCAAAAATTCCGTTTAGATAAAGCACTAAACCCCTCCTATATAAATTCTTATAATATAGAGAAAGTAGAAGAATATTCAACAAAAATTCGCACAGACAGTATTTAGAGCCCAATCCATAAAGTGACGCTTTTTTTGCATTATACATTTTTCGAGGCGATCTGGAGCGAACGCATTGGTATTGGTCTCTCAATTCCACCACCCATTGCTAAGTTAAGTTATAGAGCATAAATACGAGTGAGATTGCTTACATTTTATCATAATGCATTTTTAAAGCTAAGCGAGAACGAACATTTTATCGTAAATTTGAGAGATTTTAAAAATGTTTAAATAGAAAAGTGTATTTTTAAATACAGTTAATTAAACAAATTTCATGACGCACACATTTTTTATTAGACATTTTCAGATTTCAAGTATTTTGTTAATATTTAAGAAGTAAAGATGATGAAATGAAAATTGTAAATTATACTTTTCCCTATTTTCATGTATTTTTTAAGGATTCATGTTTATGTTCTGACTGATTGCGATAAATTGATGTTCTTGAGCAGAGTTAGGATGATAGTTTGATAAGTTTAAATGAAATAATGTTACAACTTATTGAATTTATAAATTATAATTGATTTTTTAATAAAAGCCAACTTTTAATCAGATCCATTTACGCTTGTCTTGTAATATACAATATACATATATGCTTGAATTTAATAAGTAACTTTTCAATTGTCAATTTTGAACGGAACAACCCTTAGTCCTTAATCAATTAATGAGCGACAAGGCAAGCAAAGTGAAATTTAATCCACTTTCATTCCCCATTATATCAAAGTTTTAAGTGTAATTTCAAAGACTCTCCAAAGACACAACGATACTTACAAAATATATTCCTATACCTTCCTTCTATATACAATGAAACTGCACAAATCAATGGCTGGATACCTGTGAAAGTTCCTTCAGTGGAACAGATTCCGTCCCAGGACATCCATTCGCCAGGTGGATGCATAACACACGCCATGGAGATAAAGTTCGAGGTATAATTAAGTCTTGTTTGGTGTCCGCTTCCCATAGAGAACTAAAGGATGTCGCCCCAAAATCTCAGATGTATTCCATTGCATCTGAATACTTTACCAGATTCGGGTTTAGCGTTAATTTTGTAATTACACTAAGGCCTGCAGGACAAGAACGATGTCTCTATGGTGGAGATGGGAGCTAAAAGCATTAAAATTCGTGTTGTTAGTTATGCAACTAGTCCCAAGTATAGTATAAATTTGATGAAGGAATTTGGTGCTTGGGAATAGTCACTGCATATCACCGAAATACGTTGAGTCCTACCATACTACCATGATAAAAAGACTGTGTCACACAGAAGACACATTCCATTAAGAGCCATAGACTTCGGCTTCTTGAATGGAGCACGAATATGACTTTTAAGTAAACGCTAATCACTGCTGACATTTAACTTGCAAAGAAAGCGTGTCGCAGCTACGTCAACCCTCTTTTTGCCATTTTAGATACAACAGAAATATTTTTTCCAGAGGGATTATAACGCAGACAACACAGACACACACACATCCTACAGTCACCAGAAGAAAGTTTCACTCCTGACCAGAGGTTATTTACCAGAAAAACTCTAGGGAATTAATTGTTGGCAAAAGTAATACAATTCGAGCATCTTCAGGTGTATGGTAAGTGTTCCACGAACGGAACTTATTTCAATAATCAAATGATTTGGATTGTCACCGTATAAACCTTTAAAAAATATATCGATATATATATATATACGTAGACATATATATAGATACGTATCTACTTAATTAGCTTTAGGTGCTAGCTATTTTGAAGGAGTGGATAGGAGTACTCTAAGAAATATACATATGCATATAACATTTTAATTCGTGAATTAACATTTTTGCAAAAAGCAATATCAGTAGTTTTTCGGTTTTTTGGTCCAAGTGGCGGCTCCAACTCAATTAGCACTAATAATCGTCTGTTTTAATACCAGAAGTTATAAACCGGTTATTAATGGGCTTAACTCGAAAAGTAAGGAAAACTTATATTAAAGCCACTGCATGGAGTTCAGTAAGTGAACTATATTTCCAGTACCTTTCTCGCATACCTTTCAGACATTTGCACAAAAAATACAAGGAGGGTATCAGACTTGGGAATCACAAACTCCTTTCATTTTTTATATGTTGTAGGGTAGTTTCCCCTCAATAACATTGTAAAAGAGTAAGACCCAATTCGCTTTCGTTTTCGGGGAAAGTCAATTTAAAGTTTTTTAGAAACTTTATATTGAGATATATTTATTATTATATTATATATTTATAGTACTAATAATACTATTGTTTATAATAATACGTTACCTGTATAAATTATATTTTAAATTAAAAACTTTAAATAAATGTTTCTCTTAAGCTAAGGCGAATTGTTTTTACTTAATCTATGAATTATGTTTGCAGCTCATTGCAGCTTTGCTCATTGCTGTTGCGTATTTTCACAAAAGTTTGTGTCTGCCAAAAAAGATAGACACCAATATGAAAATCGAAGCACAGATCAGAGACGTCAAATATCCCTACAAAAAATAGTCCAGTCTTGTCAAATCACACGATACTGGGGCCAACTGACGTGTACATTTCTTGATATATGATTTTCGAAAAATTGCCTCTCAATAAATCGATTGTTTTGGTCGCTGTATGGCACGTAGCACCGTCCTGTTGAAACCGTAAGTCATCAATATCAATATCCCGAAGTTTTCGACACAAAAAAGTCTCGGATCATTGCTCTGTATTTCTCTGATGGGCAATTATTCAGTCTATAAAATTCAAAAATTCTTCCATAAGTTTTTATAACTGTGCCCTGATTTCGGAAATAAATTTGCACGATTTTGTATCGTTGCTGCGGTTCTTTGTATGATGATTTGTTAGACTTTACCAAATAACAATGACAGTTAAAGCAAATCACAGATCATTTGACTGTTACCCCTATCAGAAATCCGACACCTCTAAAAAATAGACATCCTTTACAAGAATGTTGAATCATTCTGTGTTCGAAAAATATAAGACGTGTTTATCAATACTTTATAGCTACATTCGAATTAACGAAAAGAATTAAAAATTGTTTATTTTGAGAAATGAGGAAAAGTCAGTAAATTAGGGGTTGCCATACAAGAATTATCACAGGCCAGATTTGTTGGGAAATTTTGACCCATAAACAACTGACAATTGTTCAAAAAAAAATTTCGAAAAAGAGCTTGACATTTTTTTTTGACAAAACATCTTATAACTCATCTGATAGGTTTATAATTTTTTTAAATTTCGGCTTGAAAATTTCAGTAAGCAATTTAGTAGTAGTAAGCATTTTAAGAAAATTATCAAATTTATTTGTCTGTATAGTGTGCAATGCTTCATTAAGTTCGCTGTAAATTATTAAAAGACCTAATTGAATGAAAAATTAGGTTACTATATCTATGAAAGCATTTTGCCTGACTACGGAACTAATTAAAAAAGTCAGAAAGTAAAATCGAATTTCGTGTAACACTCTGAAACTGATTTATAGAAGGAATTTATATTTTAGTGCAGAAAACACCACCTCACAATAAATACTTAAACTCTTAACTAGCCACGAAGCAAAACTAATCAGCTCGGAAGAACAAAAGAGTTGCCTCGAACTTGCCCCGAGTGAAAAGAACGCGTTGTTCCAAAGTCAACTTTCCAAATAAAAAATTCAAAACTGAAAATAAAAGAAAGACAGTTTTTCCACCTTCCCTGAAAAACTAGCTCCCAACGAGGTAGCTCTCCCGAGGGATAAGTTTCCGCTTCAAAATTAATTCGGTGAAAAACTAGTTAAGTCTAGCACCATTGTGCTCCAAATTTGACGTTAATTTGCAGAAAAAATCACGAGAGCACCATCGAAGGACGAACGACGGAGGAGGCATAAACAAAAAGCGAAAAAGGTGGAAAATCTGAACAATTTGGGCAAAATGTCTAATTAAAAATGCTCTCCCCGAGGGAGACTCCAACACTAAACCTCAAAGGACGCTGTTACAACTTTTCCCTAATTAATGCGATGGTTCACAGTGTTAATTAATTAAAAAAGTTGTCCGGGCTGCTCACGGCACCCTCGCCCACACCCGCTGCAGCGCGAACAGAAAGTGCTGATTGAACGGTACCCACGCGGCCGTGGGTGAGCGGCAGTGTGGCTGAGGCTGCTTTCTTAACTAAAATTTCTAGTGAAAAGCAGATAGACAGGTGGCACTTATCAAGTGAGCCAGAGCAAATCATTTTCGAATGCAATCGAATTCCGAATTGTTGTTCCTCAGCGCAATTGACGCTCACCTGCTAATTGTGGAGCATTTTGAGCGCAATGAGGAAACCTGGTTAAAATTGATCAAAGCTCACGGGCCTTAACAATGAACTGCAATTATTCGCGGGTTTGCGGGCCTCATTAAAATGCAAATGAGCAAAGGCTGATTGATCTAACCGCCCTCCACCTATTTCCTGGAAAAAATGTGGTACTGTACCAAACGCCCTAAAAGAGATTTGCAAGGGTTAAAATACATTTTACCTAAAATAAAAAAAAAAAAATTCTTTAAAAATTCGTAGAGAGAATTACAAGTCAAAAAGTGACGTATGAAAGGAATATTTTAAACCATTTAACCCTTTGCACTATAATTGTTTTTCTAGTTTGTTCTCGGCCAACTCTGATTTAATTTGTCTGGTTTTGATATCACATGTTATGAAGTAATTGCTTGCAGTTATTTAAAGTTTAATGTTTTATTAACAAAACGATTGTTTATAAAGAATGTATAGTATTTTTTAAATAAAACTGCTTCCCACTAATTTGTTTTATATATAAAGTGTCGCGCCAGATAGAGAGTTCTAGGGAAAAATAGTTTTGTCACACCAGAGGTGACTTCATAGTGCAAAGGGTTAAAATCACTTATAAGCTGCCTTACATATGCCAATATGCAACATAAAAAAATTTAAATTATACAAAATAAAGCTTTAAAACTCTTACTAAATTTATCAAGTTATAAAACAAAATTTGCATTACATCACGAATTCAATTTTGACCTTGCAATAATCAAAATCTTGAGATTAGTTCGAAAGTTCGATGAAAATAGTCATTAATGATATTATAACTATCTTTACGAGCGCTAAATATTTGATTTTCGCTGATGACCTTAAACTATATCGCAAAATTAAGCCTGTTGGTAAAACTCCAGGTTATATAAATGTTTTGTTTTGGTTTTGGGTTTGAAAAAAAGAAAAGCTCTACTTTGTATTAATATCACGGCAAAGCTAACAATTTTTTTTTTTTTTTTTAGCCTGTTTGTCTTACACAACCCTCTACGCAGAGATACAACTAATTTACGGGCTTAGGGGTCATATTTGACAAAAAAAATTCTTTTACACAGCACATAGATTTGAAGATTTCCAACGGATTTTCAAAGCTCCGGATTTTAGAAACGTTCATACTCTGAAAATTCTTTACTTATCCTTGGTTAGATCTATATTAAAATATGCATCAATCGTTTGGTGTCCTTATTGCAAAACTCATATAATGAGAATAGAATCTGTGCAGAAAGCATTGACAAGATTTGCTCTATATAAGTTAAATTTTCATTATCATAATATGGCATTTTATAAAAGAAAATGTTTACTTCGAAATTAGTGGCCTCAGAATAATCATTGTACTAATTTTCAGTAAAATCCGTTCAAATCAAGAAATTTGGTCTCATATTGGACCCGCCATCTTGGATTTACAAATTTTGATAATATTCGAGATTTCTAGCTTCAGAATAATCATTGTACCAATTTTCATTAAAATCCGTCGAAATCGAGACATTCTGGACGCCATGTTGGGTCCGCCATCTTGCATTTAGAAATTTTAATAATGTACAACATTAGTGGTCTCAGAATAATCACTGTACTAATTTCTATTACAATTCGTTGAAATAGAGAAATTTTGTCGCCATGTTGGATATGGAAATTTTGATAATATTCAAAATTAGTGGCTCCGGAATAATCATTGTACTAATTTTAATTAAAATCCGTTGAAATCGAGATATACGGTTGCCATATTGGATTCGCCATCTTGAATTTAGCAATAAATATAGCCTATGTTACTCAGGGTGAATGTAGCTTTCTAATGGTGAAAGAATTTTTGAAATCGGCACAGTAGTTTTTGAGTTTATTCATTACAAACATACACACACACAAAAATACAAATCTTTCCTCTTTATAATATTAGTGTAGATTATTGGCTCAACGACACAGAACTAATTATGGGTTTCATCCGCCAATTTCTAAATGCATCCAGTAATGTAAGAAATGTTTGTCTATTGTAGGTATTAGCATACCAGTACAAGTTTTCGAATCTACCATCTTTGAAGATTTTAAACCTCTTCTTCTGACGATTGGCCGTTTATCGCGATGGAAGTGATTGACAGAAAGCTGTTACAGAGTAATGAAGTAGCCCGGATTCTTTATATAGAAAACAAGTTTAGTGGGATGGACTTTAATGATTCTTTGACGCGGCGTCACAGTCTTTTGAGACTTGTTAAAATTTTGTATTAAACCCGTTATTCCGTCCACCTCTCGCAGCACGTTTCTTCCGTCTGAAGATCTGCTTCAATCAACAGGAAAGGTTGCCATTTTATTCGGCCATTGCACGGAAATTGGCACAAAACAAAACACCATTAATTTTATTTGTAAGAGTTACTATGCAGCAGGAATGCTTTTAAAAGCAAAATAAGAACAAATTCTTAAAGAGATAAAATAAAGGTTGTGGTTTTAGCTTAGATAGAAATTCCTATAGGATAACTGTCAACAGAGCCGTCGGGGGGATACCCATAACTTGGCCCCCAAATTTAAGGAACGGGGTTCGAAGCATTTTGCTGTCCTAAATATGGGAAAAATAAAGAAAAAAATCTATCTCGACCCGTTTTCGAGATATAAAAATAATAGTTAATACTTGTCCCGTATCAACTCCAGACAGCAAAATCTTTCGAAACCCCGCCACGACACTGAAAAACTTGAATACTCACAAACCGCCACTATTTGCTGAACATTTCTATATTACCGCCGATCAATTTGTTTCTAAATAAAGCACCAAAAACACCAATTTCTTTTCAAAATCGTTGCGACACTGCTAAATGTCAGTTCAGTTCAGTTCAGTAACTTTATTCGACTACAATATACATTGTACATTTTCTGACAGCAATTTTTTACCTATACAGCTATGAGCTAAAACGTTTGGCTCACAAATCTTGAATATATTTGTAACAGAGTATTTTCCTACATACAAGCTATAATAACTTTATAAAGCATACTTGTAAAAACTTGTAAACTGCGAAATGTCAAATTATTTACCAAAACAAGCTGAAGTTCGTTTCGTTTTTCAATGCAAAGAAATTAATAGTTCAAGATGCAGGGGTATGACATACCCAGTGTACCTAGATAAGTAAGCCCCGTAAGTGTACCCCCTGAGGGTTAATGTCATGAATTGGTCTTTTGAAAAAAAAACATATTCATCAAAAGTTAACTCGTTGTAGTACATTTTTAAATTTAATAAATTTATAAATACGTCATTAGAAATTATTTTTAGAAAAATCAGCATCGTTGAAATGACGCATTTCTACAATATAATAACAGCTGTATATTAGTAAGTCTATATCAAAATAATCTGAGAGGCATTGACTCTTGCAAATTGTTAGTTGGGCGCTCAATTTAAGTGGTCAAAGTTCACGGATTTAATAATGTATTGCAATTGTTTCTCCGTAGCTGCAGGCTTTAAAATGCAAATGGGCGAAGGTTAATTGATCTAACCGCCCTCCACCTGACCACATCGCTTGAACTTTATAAGACGACAGCCGCATCGGGTTGCACCTTGCGGGGCTCGATTAAATCGAGTCACGTAATTGAAACATAATTCATGAACTAATTATACGTCCCGGGGACGGGGAACGCGCAAATTGAATACTAATTATCTCCGGCAATGTGTCGCAGGGAAGGGATGTGTGCGGCTGCGACCTGCAATTACAGGGACGTTGACTGAGGCCCGTAACTCCTCCCGCGCTCTCCTTCACCCCAGTTGCTATGATTCCCGGCTAATTAACAGGCAGCGGTTCAAGTGGGCTCGCTAGACAATGACTAACAAAGATCGAGTGCTCTCCGAGGCTCAATTCAATCCCGGTCCAAGGCCGTTCGGGACAGTCCCCGGATGCCTCTTCGTGCCCTTCCTGTCCCGTCTCGTTGGGGTAGGGGGGATGTTAAACCGGGATAACTCCACCGAGATCAGCCCCAATTATGCGTACGTCGTTAGTCAGGATAATCAACTCGTTTCAACGAAGTGCTAAGTGCTTTCCTGTTTATGCTCCTAGTGGGCAACTAATTTCCAGTAAAACTTTCAGGGCAAGTGCGATGGTCTTCTGTTTTCTGCGGAGCAATTTTAATTTAGCACCCCCCTTCCCCCCGCCATCTAGCCTTATCCCACGGGGATGTCCATGGAGATTTATCGCAGCAATTTAAGTTGCAATTGTAGAAAATAATTGGAACAGGCTTTGCTGTTCAAGTGAAATATATCAAAGACAAGGAATTTCCGCTTTAACTAAATTTGTTTTAATTTTTCCCAAGTGCAAATTATCGGTTGCAAAAGTTGGATAGCAGTGTTTGGTATGCGTTCCAAAAACAGGCGGAAAAAGAACCTACAGAATAATTCAAACACTTTTTAATCTCGTTGCAGGTTTTAAATTATGACGATTTGTTTACCTTGGTCCCTGACCAATTTAATTTTAGCAAACAACACTTATGTATATAGTCGTACAATCAACACTTGTATTTCATAACAATTACAATAAATATATATGTTAAACATTTTTATCATATCGATAGAAGATTTATTAAGCATTTGATAAACTTTATGTACATAGAGTGAGCGCAAAATTAGCTTATTTGTGTAAATTTGTGCTAATTGAAAGTTTATGATAAGATAATGCTCTAAAGTTTCAAAATAAGCATTTGTTTCAATTTTGAGAAAATACTATTCGAATTTGACGAAACTGATTTCATGATTCATAAATTAAGTTGATCATTAAATAGCAACTGCCATAAATTTATGGTTCGTTTTTGAAATTCACCCTTGCAAAGGGGTGAAAACAACCCCTAAAAGTCAAGAATACCAAAAAATATTTATAAAAGTTCGAAAAATATATTTCTGCACTATATAAATTACAAGAAATATGTTTTACCCTATCTAAGGGGTGTAAGTAACAATGTTTGTATATTTTTTTTGTAAGTGCTATTTTTGGTTATTCCTAAGTGAGCTAAGATTTAAAATGAGATAAGATAAACTTAGTTATCTTTTGTCATTGTCGCGATATTAGATTTTTAATGTCAAAACTCTAACTCAATTGAAACACATTATACAACTCAACTTCGTCAACTTTGATCATTCGTTTCTCAAAAATTTTGGTTTGAAATACGAGGTCCATGAAATAGGGTAATTTTGGCCTATTTTTACGGTCACTTTTTAATTGATTAATTTATAGAGACCAACGCATTTCGCTCTATCGAGGCATCTTCTGGCTATCAATTGAATACTCTCACCAGTTGCAAAGTTGTTCGGATTCAATAGCTGACTATTGTTTATAAAATCTATAATAACTGATCCTTAACTATGCTTTGTCAAAAATCTCTGCTCTATTCAGAATTCTTCCTGTGTCTAAGTTATGCAAAAATTTGATGCAAAATTTTCTTTTAAGTGTTTTAAAATAGCAGACTGTGGCGTCGTACTATACTCCGAGCCTCTGCAATATGCTCAGCTAATGTAGTCTTTAAAGTTCGTTTTGTTTTTCCAACATAAATTTCAGAACAATCATCACATTTAATTTGGTATACCCACATTTTTCCAGTACGTCAGTTTTTGGTTTAATTTTATGATTAAAATTATATAGTACTTCTATAATGAGTTTTTACAGAAGAAGGCGGGTTCGATGTCATTGGATTTTAAAATTTTTGTTATTACTTTCTCAGTGTTCTCAATAAATGGAATTTTTTTCCATATTCTTGCTTCTGATTGTAATCTGTGTTTAGCGTATAAAAATCGAATTGATTCGTTTTGTACATTATTTTGTTTATTATTTTGTTTTTTTAAGGTCAATTCCAAAATTTAATTTCTTTTTTTCCATATTCTACTGTAAACTTTATGCCGTCATCTAATTTGGTTAGTATTGTGTTTTAAAGAATATCTAATTGTCGTTCTGAGCCCGCTCAGATACAAAAAATCCCATCAACATATCTAAACCACACTAAAATGTGTTTTAATAATTGATTAGATTATGAAAATTATGTTCAATTGTTATTTATCTATGATGAGACCGAACTATGAGTAAAAGTCTGAATTGAATAATTCCGAACTCTTCTCTTTTATTTTATTTTTCTTATTTTGCTTTATATTCTATGTAATGGTCTGGCAGAAATACTGAAAAGAAAACAAATCTCCAAATAAAACAGAAACTTTGCAAAAGTATGACGCAACAAATATTTAAAAAAATGCGAATTGTGCATTTTCCTCTAACAAACTTTTGTAATAAAATTTCTTCTTACTCAATTACTTACTCACTAAAAGCATAACGTTGTACTAAGTTCTTTTATTTTAAAATTGTTTTCTTATACGAATTATTTTTTATTCATACAATAGAAACAATGCTTTCAATTTAGTTTTTTCGTTTCATCATTAAAATTCTTTAAAATTATATTTACCGAGTGCTACATATATTATCTGAAAAAGTTTCGTGATTTATTAAATATTTTATTATGATAAATTCCAATCCAATTGTTCTAAAAAAAGGGGAATCATATCAAAATATATATATACTATTGAAAAGAGCATATAATCTACAAAACGCTATATTGAAATAAAATATGTAGTTGACTTCACAGAGGGATTTGGTTTTAAAAATGATAAAATATTAAATACTATCTGAAAAATTCTTATTGTAAATTTTCTTTTTTTTCCTACTTCCTTTTTTTTCTCAGCTCAAGATAATTTCTCCAAAAAAACAATGGGGAATATTTAATAGCACTTTATATTAAGTAACTTCAACTTTGTCTTATTACTTTAGACATCGCAACATTAAAAGGATAGTTTGCACTTTAAAATAATATAATAATATATAATACATAATTTTAACCTTACCGCATGAGTTAAATATTATATATATAGTATATATGTATACAAACATTTTTATCTAACTAACAATTACGCCAATCTCGTGAGTCCGCAATATACTATATATTTATAAAACACGGGTTGTCGTTTAAACTATCTAGTTTAGTTTAAGGGACTATTTCGGTCTAGAAATTTCAAAGAATCGATTTTTTTTTTTTTACATTTTCTGACTCTTTATAGTCTCAAAAATTATGTCCTGAAATATTTTAATGAAATTCGAATTCTAAACCGGTCTAGAGCGAGTTTTTCGAGAGCGATTTTTTACAAATTATTCATGTTTTTTCACAAAAAAAATCTTTAAACGCGTTTTTCTCAAAATCAACTTTTTTCACACGGCGGACAGTTAATCTCCGAAACTACTCAACCGATCATTACCAAATTTTGTGTACATCTTTATTTAAGTGTCGTACACAGTAATACAGCAGAAAATTTGAGAATTTTCTATATAAAAAAAAAATTTGCGAGAAAAAAGAACTAAAAACGAGGTCAATTTTCCAAGTTTTTTTTCAAAATGCCGCCATTTTTTTTTTTCATCGATTTTCCGAATTTTCTGCTGTATTACTGTGTAAGAAGCCTTCTTTTAAAAGACCTATTTTGAATTTTTTGTTTCAGACTTCTCAATCATGAGATTAACTATCCGCCATAGAAGGAGAATTTTTTCATGACCAGACTTTGACGCCCTCTACATTTCGGAAGAAGAGTGACAAAAAAAAGAAAAAAATTTTTTTGTGTAGTTTTTTTATGTAATAACGTGTTACAAAATATTTCATGTAAATATCTAATAAAGGAGCCCAGAAAAAAATTCCCAAAAAAAGACCATTTTTTTACGTTCTAGACCGAAATAGTCCCTTAAATGCAAGAGGTAGACAAATATATTTAATTTAAGCAAAACTGTTATTAATATCGATTAAAAGCAAGAATACTATAAATATAGTATATATAGTATGTTTGTGGAATCCGAAGCTAGGTGCAAACAACTACTTCTATATTTCCAATTCGAGTAGTCAAACATCTCAACTTTCAAAAGCTAATTTGGTTTTGTGCAATTCGAACATACTGAATCAATAGATATGAGTGCGAAAATTTCGAATTTTCAAAGATTAGCCAGGAGTTGGTTTTTTTTTCATTTTATTATTTAAACTAGACCACTTAATTTTTTTGAAAGAGTGTTCCTTTATTGAAGGGAATATTCCTTCCTATGGTTATGGAAAACAATTTTATTCAAATAGCTGCGCCGCGGGTTTCTTTGCAGTAGCGCATCTTGTCAAACTAGTTTTTCAGGATTTGGGACTGTATTTCGATGGTTTGTGACCTATCTCGATGAGATATTTGCGAAGAGCAAAAGAAAAAAAAGAGCAGAAGAGCGATTGTTTTATTTTATTGGTGTGGTACTTTGTCCGATTTTATTGGAACGAATTTCTGTCATATTAGTGTTGACAGTGTCGAAATAACACATAGCTTGAAAGGAAACCTACCAGTGGCCCACTTATTACAAGCGTTAGGAGAATATATGATACCAATTATACTGTATCCTAACTTGTGCTTAGTGATTTTAGCTACAAATCTAATCATTCTTAACTTGTGAGATACAGATCGAACATCGATCTTAAAAATTTAAAAGCGTTTGCATATTAAAGTTTCAGTCTGCTCGTGGGACCTTTATAAAGTAATCCGGTCAAGAAGAATCACAAACCTAAACATGTATGAAATTATTCCGGGTAAAAATTCCTGTGAACTTTTTTATCTGTAAATCGCCGATTTTTGGATGCGGACCAAATCAAAGTTCAGGTCACATTAATATTCAGAGGATCAGAGAGTGCTGCCCTCTCCCCGGTCCCTAACGACTTCCAGAACAGCAACCACTGATTGAGAATACTTTTGCTGATGGGTCGTCGAAGAACATATGTCGTCCCTGCCAATAATCGCACTTCATATTTTGCTTTATGTCCCATTTCAACCCTTTTCGCAGGGACTCTCATACTTTAGGAATGAATCCTTTCTAGCCTTATGTGCGCCAGGGATGGGGCCGAGGCGAACATATTCTCGTGCCGTCCAGGCAGCACCAAAAAAAGGGAAATCCTTATATTTTTCGGTTCGTTTTTTTTTTTTTTTTTTTTACCCCCGTGCCAACTCCACCCCAATGTTCGACATGCGACCGTGCCGTATCGGCGAACAATCCAAATTTATTGCACTCGACGACGAGAGGATTTAAAAGTCATTTCAGCTCGGAATCATATGGGACCGCCGAAGATACTTCTCGGTCGGAGGATTCCTTGCTGCTATCCGATTTTATGGGCGAAATTTATGAATGCAGCAAATATCTAGCAAATATCTTGTGTCCATAGGGATCTTATCGGATTAGGGCAGCGGAGGAACGACAGTGCCCGACTATTGTGTGCTATTTGCTAATTGAGGGCACTCTGGTGGGTTGTAATCGCGTTTCGCTTTAGAGCCTTCTAAACATCTCTTCGATCCCTTCGCCTGGAAACGTGGGAGTGTCACAGACAAAGCTGTTTTCGGATGAAATTTCCTCCGCTGAAAGACTTCTCGCTACTCCTGAATTTATCATGTCTCTAGAAGACATTCCAAAGATTCTGCACGATGTCATGCCAAATCCCACTTTAACGATAACTAAATCTTCAAGAAGTTTGCCCGTCTTACAGTGAGCACACATCGACTATGTATATGTGTAAGACGCCATATGACACTTCTAGAGCTGTGCTCACATACATACGTGAGAGGGATGCAACACATGCCTGTTACGTGAAGACATTTTCCTTAAGCGTCCTTCGCCAACAAGTTGAAGCTTTCCTGTCGTGCATGGAAATTTATGGGATGAATTAATATATGAGCTGGAAATCGCATGTAAACAGTACGTCCTGTACTCTTGAGGAGTCACCAGAATTTTATGCAGTCGAACTGCAATTTTGTATATGTGTAAGAAGTGTAGTAGCTTAATACTACCGTGGGAGCTATCGCGCCAAATTGAATTTGAAATGAGAAGAGTTTTTTGTCTTGGTTGTGAGGACTCTCAGCACTCATAAAATAGAAGCTTCTAAGTCCCAGTTCAATTGAAAGCTAGATCCCAAAAAACACCTTCAAGACATCTATTTCAGAAAAATGTAAAGCAACTGCTCCTCTGCTAACAATCTTAATTGAACCGGAGTACTTCATTTGAGCCCTTCTTCGAGAGCTTTCGGGAAAATATCTCAAAACGAAATGAACTGGACATGTTTGTTCATTAGGAGTTCTTTAAAGACATCTTGGCCTCTGCTTCGCTTGAGGATTGCCTTCATGTTACAAGATAGTATTTAGTTTCCTCTTTAGAAGTGTTTTATCGTTACGAAGGTAAAGTTTTGCCATAGAGAAGATTCCACTACTTAAAACAACATCGATTGTTCATTGATTTTCAATTCATTAAAAGTAAGTATATAAGTTAACTGGTAAAATAAATTGTAAACTTCCCTTGATTACGTTTGATACCGACTTAGCTAGGTGGGGATAAATTGTTGCTATTTCAGGTTCTTCTTATGTGTGCCTGCATTCGCGTTCCATATTGGTGTGCCATACATTAATATGATTTGGAACATAGCTTTATATATCAGGAATTTATTGTGCAGGCTCAGGGTTGATTTACGATTAATAAAACGATATACAATGATGGTCAGTATATTCACCTTATGGATGGTTTGCACAATGTGGATTTTATAGATTAGATTCTTATCTAATGTTGTGTCTAGATATATAATATGTTCGGACATAATTTCAACACCATTTATTTTAAGATTTGATGTTGATAATAAGCTCAGTTTCCTTCTTTTGCCAAAACTGAAACATGACAGCCAGCTAACACTGGAATATACTGTATAATATGGGACCGGGGATTGATCCTTGGGGAACACTTGCAATGATTTTGCAAGTCTCAGCATTTTCTGACTCTGCATGAACTTTGAGTCAACCTAGGTGCAAATTTTATATTTCTAAAAAGAATTTTAATTCCATTGTTTAAAATATTAAATCGGATAGTTGTAAACTAGCAAGACGGATAATTTACATATAAATATGTTTAAAATTCCTTTTTAATCGATTTTATTTAACAGGAAAACCTGATTTATTTCAGTCTTCTTATATATATATATGATTAAAGCATATTCATATCAATAAAAATTTAAGATATAATATATTGTGTATCTAAAGTTGAAGCTATTTAACATATCCTAGGGAATCGGAGTTTTTAAAAGCGATTCAATTTTTGTATTTAAGAATTTTGTTTTTGTTTATCAGAAATATTACTTCACATTTCACTTTTCATTCCATTTAAACGGCGGGCGATTAGCTGGTTTCTTTTTAAAAATACTATAAATTAAACAGTCATCAATATTTTTCAAATTTTGTTGATTTATTGAAAAGATTAAACTTTCCGATTAATTATGGAGTGAGTCTTCATTTAAGTAGCTGCCTTGGCTGGTTTTGCAGTAGGCTATCCTATAAACCCAATTTTGTAGCACATTTTTAATGCTTTGGAGCACTGTTTCACAGATAGCTCATTCAATATTGTGCTTAAGTGACTTAATCGCTTCTGGATTGTCAGTTTAACATATATTTTTACCATAACCCCACAAAAAATGTGCAATGGCGTCAAATCGCAGCTGCGAGGTGGCAATAGCAATATTTCGAGCGAAATTTCGTTTCTTTTGGAAATAAGTATTTGCCAATATTGTTCAAGCATAAATCTATTCATTTCGTACGGCAGAGATATGAAACTGTGTTTGTGTCATATTTTAGAGCGCAAAAGAGCGGTCTGTGTCAAAATAACATGTAATTTAAAAAGGAACCAAGAGATGACCCACCCTATATAAACTCCCTTAAGATGTTCTCTTTTGAATTTGCCTTTAAACTCAGAAATGTTATATTATATATTTTGTAAAAATGATGTTCGGAGTAAATGGTATTGGGTTATTATTTTTATATAAAAGCTAATGTTTTAAGAATTATTTAAAGGTTTAGAATAGCGTCACCCAAAAGGATAAAGATAAACAAAAGCAGGCCTCTACTACAACAATAAGATGGTTTCTTCGATTAAAAAGAACAAAGAATTTTTGACGGAAGGTCCAAGCGGTTACTTAGTTGGAGGCTCAATTCTGATATTAATTTACAGTTGGATTGACGTTTCTGTAATTTTTTTTTATACCGCTTGTAAATGACAGGCGCAAGGACTTTGTTTGTTCTCAATAAGACGAAGATGTTTCCATTTTGATTTCATTACGCTTTGAGTTACTTTATTCTGTAGAATAAAATAAGTACCACTCATTCCTTAAAATAAAATTTCAAAGAAAATGACACTAAAGACGTTGCTTCCTTTGAAATCTGAACCAGAGTAGAATCGCCCGGCCTCGCATTTCCCTCGAAAGTATTTCAATCAGCCAGTGGTAAAAAAAAAAATTTCCATCATCCTCAGCTCATTTTCATTATTTCAACTGCACTTGTGGAAGCAATTTAGGAGAAAATGTGAAAAGGATACAGCCCCCGGGGGTCGGTATCAAGGACATGGAAGGAAACCCTGCTCAAAACTTGAAGGGTAAAATGAAAAATAATAATGCAAAACACATGGGAATTCGAAATGCTTTTTGCGTTAGGTAACAAGAAAATTCCATGGCAATTTAAAACCAGAGTTCTATAGCAGAATATTACTCGTAGGTTTCGGTGCGAATAAAAGGGGTGCTATCACAATAGGGTACCTGGAAAGGCGAATAATTATGCGCTAAAAAGTTGTATCTTTCTACAATAAAATGAATATTTTATGGAAATCTAAAGAAATTTCCTTCTGGTGGTTCGCGAACACGTGCGACCAACGATGGAAGGAATTTCGAATTTTTGTATCAAAAAGGGACGTAACTCGCTAGAAATTTATTTGAGTTCCGGGCACGTCAAGTTTAAACACGTACCAAAGAAACTTCTGAGAAAGTCTTTTGGAAAAAAAAAGGAATTTTATTTTTCAAGGTAATTTTAAAATACAGTCTTTCATCGGCCTTGTTCATTTCACGACGTTTTAAGGTGAACATTATAAATATGAATACACAGTGTTCTTGCTAGAGACTAAAGTATATGCAAAATTCCAAAACCCGGCAGAAAGGAATGAGCCCTCAATTTGTTGAAATGACCATTATTATTACCCCCATCGCCTTTAAAAAGCGTCCTGCTCCCTAATGCCCTACCTGAGACCTTCAATCATCTGACGTATTAACCCGCCAAAATCGATATTCCGACTCGCGGCAATAATTCTAGAATCTAGGCAGAGAGTTTGCGATTGCTATAAATTCGATCAAGCCCTTGGCACGAAGCACAATGAAACTTTTCTCGAGCACAAATTTCAGTCACGAAATGCCGGATTGGATCGAATCGGCATAATTGGCGGCGACTGAGGCCCTTTTTTGAGCGTGTTGTGTCGCAGAATTTCCCTTTTGGTAATTGGAGTGCCCTGCTCCCTTTAAATTGCCGGGTATAGGCCTCCGCATAATGCTTACGGCGAACAATTTCTAGAAACGCCTTCGCATCCGAGTGGCAACTTTTAAAATTCCCCTTGACACTTCGAGCGGGAAGGCGCCTCACATGTCCTTGCAGCCTCCTCGTACAAGTCCTTCGGGCTCCTCCGAGTAATTGCAAGTCATCCATAATTTCCCTCAGCACGGACGAGATAAATGTGATTGCCTCATGCTGGACCACTCCTTTTGGGGGCCGGAGCTCCCAATTCATCTCGGGGTCTAATGTAAGTGGTGTGGTCTTTTGCGGCATTTTGTCAACCCCATTGTGCAGCGTCGAGACGGATTTAAAGTGTTTTTGGCAAGAAAGTCATTGATGGCGGGGGATCGCGGCAGATGCAGCCAAATAGATGTGCTCACCGAGATCCATTCTTTATCCTGACACGGCTCGAACGGTGATAATTCTTCACGGAGACAGTCATTTTGGAACCTTCTGAGGTTTGAACACGACGACTAACGCAGTGATAGAGAATCGTTATTATCCCTGTTGAATTGCTTTTTAAATGAAACTGTTATTATCGTTTACCTTATCTTTATATAATAAAGTACTATAATTCAATTCAACTCAATTCATGTATTAATACAACGACCACATAAGAATTAAGATTCTTCTCTCAAATTTGACATTTTATTTTAAGTTCGCCACTATTTATATTTTTTGTATTAGATTATGCTGTCATATTTGATACCTGTCAAATAGTAACATTGCGATTAGTCAACGATTGAACAAAGCGTCTTTATTAATAATTAATTATTTATTTGTTTAATTTGTTTGAATTGTACAAAAGAGTGTTAGACGTAAGCTTACATAGATACTCTATGTACTTATATCTTAATATTTTTTTTGTGCTGTTACATATTTGTAGATTTAATATAATAATCTTTACGTCAAGACTTAAGGACTCTGAACATAGCGTCAATTCACACCTCTAATGGCACGACATGATTATATTCTATGAATTCAATATATAAAAAGATTATTCAATAAATAAAAAAATTATTATGTATATTTCAATATTTCTCTTAAAATTTCGAAAAAATCGACCTCATACTTTTACTTTACTCGAAAAGTCTCCTCCTTTTTCAGCGACATAAACCTTAAAGTGAATGGTTAATATAATGCTAGTATTTTAATAAATAGAAATTTAGATATTTCATGTAATTTCATATATTTCATTTTTAAGAGGTAATCTTAAAAACTGTTTGACCGATTTTTAAAATTCTTTCATCCGCGTGGAAAACTAATTTAGTACAGAATTTCTTTTTTAAGTGCAGGATGAATGTATTATGTTTTATATAGTTCTTAAAATTGACTGATGATTTTAAATTATAGGCCCCTGTTCTGACTTTCATATGAAAATTATACTTTATAAGTTTTCAGTTTAATTAAAGAATTAATCTATTAGAAATTAGTTTATGCTGATGAATTCTCACTCTCAAATTGAATAAAAATATATATATAATTGTAATTTATTTTCTAATATGAAAATCGGAGCAAGACCCTATCAATTTGTATTTTTGGGGAAAAATATGTAACCATTTTTTTTTTTTTCATAAAATTATATTGTTAGATAGTTATAAACCATCTTTCTCAGAATTTTTAATAAATTTATAAATCAAAGTCTTTGTAATTAATTACTGTAATCTTCAATTTAAATTTATTTTTATGGAAGAGAAAATTCTCTCCCAAATATGACAAAAGTGTGAATAGTAATTTTATATTCAGAGATATAGTAGGTCTTAAATCTATCAAGATATGTTTAACATTGGTGGCGTGGGGACTTTCTAGTCATTATAATATAATTTTAATTATTATTATATTATCTCATGAAAATGATGTACGTAAAAATAAACTTTATTTTGAATCATTGTAATTCCATAAGAAATTGATACTTGTGAGATGCTTTCTGCTGCTTCCAAAGATACGACACGTCAGTCTACACTGAAAGTTCTATTTCTTGCATTTCCGAAAATTGTTCGGCACAAAGGCGCTGGTGTGTGGGTATGTTGGTGAATACCAAAAGATACAGGATATTATGGGATTCCGGTTTCCGTCGTTAGGGAGGGTCCGGCAATCACCGGAACAGTAACGAATTGCGGGGAACTATTTGGCCATTTCTGGACCGCATATAAAACGAAAATTTTACGGACAGATGGGTTTTTGGTCCGGCAGCATTGTCATCGCCTAAAGTTGATTGCTGGCTGCCTTTGTCCCTCTCGTCCATTTTCCTGTTTATATCAATTCAATTCCTGCTCAAAACGAACGAAATGGGCGAACGGATGGTCCATTTTCTTGTGACCGCATTGACATTTTACTTAAGCGTCCAATGAACTCCTTAATGGGCCAGCCCGAGAGGGTTGAAAGTTGAAAATCTGGAGCACATCGTGCGCGTCGTGTCCAACTTGTTTGACAAATTGCTGCCTTGTTGATTTCGACGATCCGGATTGCGAACGCAAACAAACCCACTGAAAAGCGGAAAAACATAGGATCAAAAGGTTAGGGGTGGTTTTTTCCGCTGATTTTTCTTGCTTCCTCAGCAAGTCAAATTGCAAGCTATCAAAACCGCACCTATGTCCGCCCCTCTGGTTGCATGCAAGTCTGGCCTCACGCGAAAATTCAGTTCTTGCGGAAAATGAGAGGCAAGTTGAGCTACTGAACGCAATCGACTGTAACGGATTTACAGCTTTTACAAATCCACGCGAAATCGGGATAAATCGAGAACCTGAAAATGCAAAGGGGTTCGCCAGGAATCGGGGATCGGACTGTGCTCGTTCTGTTAATTTAACTCATAAAATCGCTGATAAATGCTGGCGTTAGCGAATGTATCGCATTTGCTTTATGGCCAAAAAGTACGCCACCAGCAACAACGCATTCGTTAAATGATTCCCATTGTTCGCTAAAAGTTTTTATTTGGCCGCGCTTGCACTACCAACGGCTGAACGGAGGATGGTGTTTGGCGGGTCAACAAAACAGAACGAATGAACCTTTCTGCAAATTTCTGCTTTATACTGTGAAATATTTTTTTACGAGTTTTCCCAGTAAACCCAAAGCCAGGTTCTATTTGTTGCAGCACTCCCTTAAATGACAAAGCTGAAAGGGGCGTAAATAGCAGATTTAGTTAAAAGGTTGACCAGGTTTTGTTCATAGACTTGAACTCCACTCGTGAGTTGACATGCATCAGAATAACAAATTTATTACACATTACATTGTAGTATTGTCCTGGCTGCAATGGCGTGAAAGTGGGCTAGTTCAGAAGCAGTGTACTTTGCAAAAGCTTGGGGAGTCCTGATTTTTTAATACCTTTTATGATATACTATGTTAGGGTAATAATAATGCATCTAACATTTTCTCTGTAAACTTATTTCCGGAACCGCAAGTATTTTAAAACAAAAAGCGCTTAATATAGGTTTTTTTTTTTTTTAAATATATATTTCCTAGCCATTAAATAGAGGGTGTAAGTTTCTTCGTCTTTTTGTGATAAACTTTTTTGCAAATTTTGTTTGCCAAATCGGGGAAAATTATTTAAATTACTTATTTTTCAATAGCTTCCATAAATTAATGCAGATATAACAATGTAAATTTTCCATATTCTAAAGTTTTGCTGTAACCACGGAATTAAGAGTATTTAAATAAATAAAGAAATAAAGGAAAATATAAACAGTTTAAAATGTTTGGAGAAATGACAAAAACTATTATAATTGTAAACGGAGTTGAATAAAATATAGCGTCTTTTAAAGTTTCCATCTTCCTCAAAAATATGGACAATTTTTTGCATTTGACGTGAATGTGTTCAAGGATGAGGATAATAAGAATTAAAAAACCAAAAATACTACTGTGATCAAAAACTAAAGCCAATGTATTTATAACTTTGAAATTTTTTATTTATTCTTCCAAATCTATATCATCCCCTTCAAAGTAGTCCCAGCCCGATACAATACACCTATGCCAGCGGTTTTTTTTCCAATCCTCGAAACACTTCTGAAACTCAATGATTGGAATGGCCTTCAGTTCCTACTGCGATTTTTCTTTTATCATCAATCGATTCAAAACGGTGTCCCCGAAGCGGTCTTCTGAGCTTAGAGAATAGCCAAAAGTCACGTGGAAATCGCTAAATCGGGCGAATACGTTGGTTGTGGAACGACATGCATCGCATTTTTGATGAAAAAGTCTCGAAGAACCAATGCAGTGCAGTGCAAGAAATTGAGTGTTTTTGGAACCAATCGAAATGTGACTCTTCTCAAGCACAAATGTTCTTTGAAAATGGTTTGGACCGATCCCAATGAAATGTTTACAGTATCAGCAAGGTCTCTAATTGTCAACCGACGATTTCTGAGCATCAAATCTTTGATTTCAGTGACATGTTGTTCATTGATTGTTGTTAATGGTCGTCCGGGACGCTGTTTGTCTTCAACGTGTTGTCTACCTTCCTTGAACTGTTTATACCACCGGAAGATCTGAAATATGTCACTCCACTCGCTTCAGTGATCTGATAAACGTGTAGTGACAAGAACAAAATACAATATATACAAATATAACACTAACCATTTCCCCTAACAAAACAGCAGCGGCAGGTCCAGTTAGCAGTACGACTTTCCGTGGTAATTCCTCCCCAGTTACAATCAGTAGAACATCACTTTTTCGTAAAAGCGATAGTTTAGCATATTCGCCCTGTGGAGCGAAATGAATGGTTTATACCGCCATAAGAAGCAAAGTTATCGGCAATCATGGGACTACATCACCCTATACATGTGGTAGTGAGCAGGTCTACTTCATGGCTTCTTATATAGGATTTTCGTACTGGCATGAAATTTTACACAGATATGAGTAACAGTGCTGCGAACCTAAAAACAAGAAGATTTGCTCGAATCAGTGGCGGATTTACCAGCAGGCTGAGTAGGCTGGAGCCTAGGGCGGCAGATTTTAGGGGCGGCAAATTTCGGGCCAAAATATTTTTTGTATGTCTTACGGAAATTAAAAAGATTCATAATTGTATAATCGTACCTAAACTAGTAGTCAATGGTTTCGCTGGCTGTCGCCGGCGGGACTATCGGGCATAAGCGCCCTTATTCTATCAGTAGATATAAATTATATATAAATACTAGCTGGCCCGGCAGACGTTGTACTGCCCTTTCCGGTACATTTTCATTATGCCTTGTGCGTCGACCAATATTTGATCATGTTCTTTCTTTTCGCATGTTTCTACAAATAATACCATTAATATAAGAAAACAGTGTTTCCGTTTCATATCTCTAATTAATTTATTGAACAAACTTACACGTTGTTTAATATTAAGTAAACCGTTTTACTCTTCACAAATATTGGAAAATTACCCGGTTTCATCCGACGTTGGGTAAATACTTACTAATTAAAGACTTCTCAAATGTTCTAGTTTGTTATATCCTAGAAATTGATTCAACCCGAAAACCCCTTCATGGATCCGCCATCTTGAATATCCAAATCTTGATAATATTTAAAATTAGTGGCATTAACACAATTATTGTACCAAATTTCATTAAAACCCGTTGAAATCGAAAAATTTTTTTTTTATATATATTGGGTCCGCCATTTTGGACTTAGAAACTTTGATAATTCGATAATGATCAAAATTAGTCGCACCAAAAAAATCGTACTAATTTTCATGAAGTCGAGAAATTTGCATCACCATATTGGATCCGCCATCTTGAATTTTAAAATTTTGATAATATATATTTCAAATTATTGGTATCAGAATAATCATTGTATTAATTTTCAATAAAATCTTTTGAAATCGAGACATTATGGTCTCCCTATTGGACCTGCCACCTTGTAAGTCCAATTTTAATAATATTCGAAATTAGTGGCCTCAGAATAATCATTATACCAATTTTCATTAAAATCCGTCCAAATCGAGTCATTTTAGTCGTCGTGTTGGATCCGCCATCTTGAATTTGGAAATTTTGATAACATTCAAATTAGTGGCCCCAGAATAATTGTAGTACTAATTTCCATTAAAATCCGTTAAAATCGAGAAATTGTTGGTCACAATCTTGGATTTGGAAATCTCGATATTCTAAATAAGTTGCCTCAGAATAACCATTGTACTAATTTTCATTAAAATCCGTTGTAATTGAGACATTTTAATCGCCATGTTGGATCCGCCATCTTGGATTTGGAAATTTTGGTAATATTCAAAATCAGTGACCTCGAAGCAATCATTGTACTAATTTTCATTTAAATCCATTGAAATCGAGAAATCTTGGTCGCCATATTGAGTCCGCCATCTTGGATTTGTAAATTTTGATAATATTCAGAATTGGTGCCCTCAAAATTATCACTGTACTTATTTTCATTCAAATCCATTGAAATCCAGAAATCTTGGTCGCCATATTGGGTCCGCCATCTTGGATTGGTAAATTTTGATAATATTCAAAATCAGTGACCTCAAAACAATAATTTTACTAATTTTCTTTAAAATCCGTTGAAATCGAGAACGCGCGAACGGTCAAACTCGCGAAGTTAAAATAATCGTTAAGTTTTCTGAAATTATCCAATTTTCTGCGCAATTTTATTAACTTTTCTTTCCGTAAGAACCATCTACAAAGTATTAGAAAACTTTTTTAAAAAAACTGAATGAAATCGGTACAGTCTTTCTCAAGTTATTGCTATCGATCGGGGTTAAAAAATAAAAAATGCTATTAAAAAGTAGGGGTTGGTGGTAGAAGGGTACAAAGGGTCTAGCCGGTTAAGGAGGTGAAAAGTGCCCCCAGCGCTTTTGAAAAACAAAAAATATCCTCATGTAGTACATGAAAAAGTACATCTTTGCTGAAATTTTCAGACCCATAGACCCCCACATAACCTCAAAAAAAATTAAAACGTCATTTTCAGTGTTTTGGCGATATCTCGGCTTCTTGTAAACGTAAAAAATTCTTTTTTTCCTCAAATTATAGGGTCTTTTGTCAGCTACAAAATAATATTTTTTTCGAATTTTTTAGCGGGAAATTCAAATTTTTATACAAGTTCGAAATTTTCAAAATTCAATTAAAAAAAAACAAAAAAAATAGAAACGACGAAAAAAAAATATGTTATTCTCTGGATGTCAAGCTATATCCATGAATTATTTCAGATTTTTAGAGTTGGTGCAACAGCGTCAAAATATCGAAAAACCGTTTTTTCAGCATTTTTCGGTATATACATATGTAAGTATGTACATCTTTTTTAAGTCTGAATATTCTTTAAGTATGCATTTTTTTTAAGTCATTTCCTACCTTGATATCATCCAAGCAGTTTTTTAAATTCACAAAGAGATAATATTTTCAACCTGGCGAGACATCATGGCTGAATTACACTCACCCACCGTTCATTCATATTTGTCATGCACACTGTTCATTCACGCATGTTTGAAACTGAGCGGAGTAATAACAATTCCAAATAATTGCAATATATCTCTTAATAAAAGACCTCGCAAAGTAATAATATTGCTCCACTTTCTTCTGCACTCACTTATAATATAAAACTGCACTATACAAATTAATACGTATAAAAATAAATATAGGATCACCTGAAAAAGAAGAAAAGTCTGAAAAGATACATTTATTATACCGAACCTGAAAACATAAGACAACAGATAAAATCCAGTATTTGAGATATGAACAGGATAATTAATCTTCATCATTATCTTCTTCAATAACTGGTTCAACACCTTCGGTTTTAAATATTTTCTTCAATTTAAATTTTGTAGTTATATATCATGCATGAGATAAGTAATATATTACAGCTGCTACATGCGAACAGGAACCGAGGGGGTATCCCACTCTAAGCGCTCTTGAATTGAACGTTTTTTTTCAGAGAGTTGAACAAGAAAATATAAAACATTTATAGTTATACATAATAATTCTTTTATTATCTGATGTTTAATGAACATTTTGAGAATTTTCTTTTTTTTTTATTGAGTGGTTGGGTCAGGGCAGGCCTGCTACTGGAACTAATAACTTAGGAACGACAGCTCATGGTGTGCACCATAGCAGCCAAACAAATAATCCGAAAAATGTGAGATTGCACATTAGTACTCTTTATATATGTGGCTATGGCAAGAACAAAAAAATTTTTATTCATTTCTTTAATTTTTCCTACTTATTCGTTATATTTTTTAGTTGATTTTTACTGATAAAACATGGGATACAAGCTATGTAAATGTTAAAATGCCTGATTTGCTCCACTTAGGTCATAGAGACAAAGCTAACACAGCTTGTACCAAAATCTGAATTTTTACGGATGAATGGTTTTCTCAGAATGCTGCACAAGATTCATCAAAACGGTATTTTGAGACAAACGGCATTTAAGTTAAAGATAAAGGCAACGAGGAGTGGTGTGGAGCGCCAGCTGCGCACGGAATCGCCTGTAGCAGCGCGGTCTTTTCAAATTTCGCGACAAGAGATAGCTTAAACGATTCAGGAAAGAACACAGAATTTTTCAAAACTAAAAAAAAAAAATGCATTTTTTTAACAATCTAGGGTGGGATACCCCCTTAAGCCATTTACTGTAAGATCGGGAAAATCTAAAACGTATGTTGAAGTCAAACGAGTGGATAAAGATTTTCTTCTGCTCCAATTGCTATTTTGTGATTCTACAGCTACACAAAAAGTTTTGAAAATATTTCTCACTGATACGTATCAAATGCAATAGGCGATTTTGTATTTAGCAGAAATGCTAGATGAAAATGATGAAGTCAATCCACAGTATTTAAAAAAATCAAAAGATATAATTAAGATACAAGTTCGTTCCGGGCATATTAGCAGTAAAACTTACAATTGTTATATCCATTATAAACCGGAATCAATAGGTTATAAAAATATTCTCAGATACTATTGGGAATGTGCAAATGGCTTAAGAACAGTCTGTTCCCGTAAGCTGTAATATATTGTATTACGATTTTTTCCATAGATTATGAATTCGTAAATGAAAATGATCAATCAGCTCCCGTTTTCAAAGAATAGGTGAGTAAAAAAGTCAAAAGAACTTATTTTGACCATATTTGAAAAATCGTTCAAATATAACGGATTATTATAGAAGCTTGTAACGTGGCTAAAACCAAAATTAGAACCTTGAGCTATTATTTCAAAATAGTAAAGGTCTTAAAAATGTTCGAAAATTGCATTGAAAATCAAATTTTTGACCAAACCCATTATATCATACAACAGATACTGAAAGAAGACTATAATAAATACACGCTCATGAAAAACTTTTTCGCGAGAATGTTTAGAAAAGCTATAGAAATTAGTGGTCGAATTTTTAGAATTAGTTTCAGACTTTGATTTGAGCCATGTTACAAGTTCCAGTGAACATCTGTTATTTTTTGATGATTTTTCAAAAATGGCAAAAATATGATATTTTGAATTTTCCACTCAACTTTTCTCGAAAACGGGAGCTGATTGAGAATTTTCATTTAAGAATTCGTAATATACGGAAAAAATTCTGTAGAAATGATCTGGTACTCTTTCGGAAGATTGTTGATGTTATTGAAGAATATAGTGATGCAGACTAATTCTAATCCTATTCATATCTCAAATACGGGATTTTATCTATTGTCTTATGTTTTCAGGTTCGGTATAATAAATGTATCTTTTCAGACTTTTCTTCTTTTTCAGGTGATCCTATATTTATTTTTATACGTATTAATTTGTATAGTGCAGTTTTATATTATAAGTGAGTGCAGAAGAAAGTGGAGCAATATTATTACTTTGCGAGGTCTTTTATTAAGAGATATATTGCAATTATTTGGAATTGTTATTACTCCGCTCAGTTTCAAACATGCGTGAATGAACAGTGTGCATGACAAATATGAATGAACGGTGGGTGAGTGTAATTCAGCCATGATGTCAGGCTAGATTGAAAATATGATCTCTTTGTGAATTTAAAAAACTGCTTGGATGATATCAAGGTAGGAAATGACTTAAAAAAAATGCATACTTAAAGAATATTCAGACTTAAAAAAGATGTACATACTTACATATATACCGAAAAATGCTGAAAAAACGGTTTTTCGATATTTTGACGCTGTTGCACCAACTCTAAAAATCTGAAATAATTCATGGATATAGCTTGACATCCAGAGAATAACATATTTTTTTTTCGTCGTTTCTATTTTTTTTGTTTTTTTTTAATTGAATTTTGAAAATTTCGAACTTGTATAAAAATTTGAATTTCCCGCCAAAAAATTCGAAAAAAATATTATTTTGTAGCTGACAAAAGACCCTATAATTTGAGGAAAAAAAGAATTTTTTACGTTTACAAGAAGCCGAGATATCGCCAAAACACTGAAAATGACGTTTTAATTTTTTTTGAGGTTATGTGGGGGTCTATGGGTCTGAAAATTTCAGCAAAGATGTACTTTTTCATGTACTATATGAGGATATTTTTTATTTTTCAAAAGCGCTGGGGGCACTTTTCACCTCCTTAACCGGCTAGACCCTTTAGGACTAAATGTATTTTTTAATGCCACAACATAAAAAAATTACCAAAAAAAAAATTTGTCCAAAAAATGAAAAAAAATTTTTTAGGGTGAGCCACCCTTAACACTTAGGGGTATAAAAATTAGTTATAAACCTATTCCTATAACCTACTGAATATACAAATTAAATTTCATCAAAATCGGTCAAGCCGTTTCGGAGGAGTATAACCACTAAAACTGTGACAGAAGAATTTTATATATTAGAGATAAGAGATAATAAATCGAAAGACTATTTAACTGCACAATTTGTTTTAAATAACAACAAAAAATTAAAACCAAAAGGAATAAAGAAGTGTATAAAGAATAAATAGGAAAATATTTGAAATTAAAATGTTAACACACCTCACAATTTAAAAAGAAAACCATGTAATTTGTAGCAAAGCAAACATACAGAATAGAAAATCGCGTAAAAAGGTATTGTAAAACTTCCATAACTTAATTAATTGAATTTCATCGTCATCATCAGCCGGATTGTCACCAGATAATTGAATTGATAATTGAATATCATTTTTAAGGGGACATTTACTTTCTAAATCGGAAAAAAACGGTTTTTAAAAAATTTTTAAAGGAAAATCTATAATGGTTATTTAAAACTTTCTTTTGAGTATTATAACATAATTATTGAAGAACAAAGAAAAATTTTTTTTTCATTTTTTATTCTTCATACCGGCGGTATTCGAAAATTCACGTTTTAAACAGTGCGATACTTTTTGAAAATTCAAAATAGGTTATGTTCCTTAGACATTTCCCTAGGGGATATACCTAAAAAATATTTAACAAACATTTCTTTTCGGCACTTTATTCAAGATTTCCAAAAAATTTTGAAAAATCGACCTTTTCTTGGGGTGAAATACCTCTGTTAAAAGAGTAGATTTGCATATATGTATATTTAAGTTTTTAGAGGTATATCCCCTAACATTTTGTATAACAAATCGAATGCTTTTTAGTTTTTTCAAATCGGATAATTAGAGCCTGAGAAATCCTTCGCACGAGTTCAGAAAACGTAGTTTCGAGAAAAACGCGATTAAAGTTTTTATTCGATAATCTTAAGGTACGATAAGCGTAAGGTCCTGCTTCAAATGTGTCTATAACTTTTTTTATATATTGCATTTTTCTAAACGGTTTTGGAGTATATTTCTGTGATGTTTTAGAAGACATTTATGAACAAACAAAAATCGATTTTTTTCGATTTAGATAGTAAATGTCCCCTTAAACTGTGAGTAAGCGTAATAAAAATTATTTAATTACGTTTACCGAATGTACATTATTGTGTAAGTAGAATTAAGACATACCTAACCCCGCCTTATTAGTAGTACATAATTGAGCTTTTATTATCTCAGAAATATACCCAAAAACTATTTCTTGTGCAATCTTAACTAAATCATTGGTTTAATAAAAATAATTTAGGAACTGACACATCGATCCCCTAGTTCATAATAATACAATTACAGAAAAAAGGTAGTGTAATTAGGACGATAGTGCAAAAATTATAAAATTAATATGATTGTGAACTAGAGTATCGAATTGTGAAGGTCCGTAAGGACGGCAAAATTTGAATAGCCTACTGGCGGCAAATATGTAAATCCGCCACTGGCTCGAATCGACGTACGCGCGAAAATTCAAAATTGGCTTTTTTTTTTGATCACAGTAGTACACCAAAAATTTATACTATTTTGATTGTGATAAATTTGTACACAGAAAAAATGTAAAATTGCTCTTAAGATCAGTGTGAATTTACATTTAGTTTTTAGAGTGTATTTCAACCGACGTTAATTCTTCTTTCAAAATGTTTAAGGGAATATATTAGAGCTAACATTATGAACAAATGAACTTATAAACAAAGTAAAATGTATAGGTTTCTTTTATGTCAAGAAATAAATCTTCGCAAAGCTTAAATCTTTATCATCCTGTATGTATTGCGGTTATCACCCATTTGATGTGATTGAATACAAAAAAAGTCATATCAAATCATTAACATTTTATAAAGTTAGATGAAAAAAAATAGTAGGATAGGGGTCCTGGAGACTGAAGGCGCCCAAGCACGTGCTTTTTGTGTTTCGCAAATAATCTGGCACTGCATCGCAGAAATAACAAGTTAACACATTCACGACTGACAACACTTCATAAACCTGGCGATTCAAGCAATAAAAGTGTAAAGCAAGATCTAAAATGCAGTTGAAATCCACCCAACGTCGATTTCATCGAGAGCAATGCAAATAAAATTAATGATAATTGTACAAAGCTTTTATTAACGCAATTATTGTTTCACATCTGGGGGAATCTTGCCCCTCACCTCTTCCCGTAATTGCTCCTTAAGAAAGTTTGCAGCTTTCGGCGATGCGATGCGAAGGAGGAAACGATGCTCAGCCTGAGCAGGGCACGAGTGCCAATCAACTCGCTCATAAATCTGAAATCACAGTCTAGACCTACACCACTTCGGTCTGCGCCCGTTCGGCTGGGCCGGGCCGGGCTGGGCGAGCTGTTAACACGTCCTGGCAGTTTATGTGCCCTGCGAGGGCCCCAACACCTCCACGTTCGACTAATGTTTTTATTGTTGGGGCTCCCCGACTCCGCCGCTTATTTACACAATCATCCGAAGGCATTAGCAGCAAGCAGGCCTTCGAGGGATTCATATCCTTCTTTGATAAGCGCCCAATGCCTCCTTATCTCGTCGAAATTATGGCAGACGTGACTTCCTTCCCTGTTGGAAATAAAAAAAATTTTTTTCTACGATTCATTTCCCCGGCCCGTGCCCGCATCATCGCTGTGATAATTTTAAGGTGATGCTCTTCGATATTCGGGAGATAAGACAGAAATGAGTAAAGCACCGCCGGATTACGGGCAAGATATGAAGCTGGGGCTGCGCTCGGCGCCGCCGGAGCCGCCCATTGTTCAGCCCGGCCAGATGGGCCCCAGTATCCACCGGAATTTTTGGAAGCAGAATCGGAAAAAATGTTTGTTCATGACAAAGTAATTTCGTTAAGGATTTCACGGAAATTTTATTGTGCTGCGATAGAACTGGCGGGGCATTTTTAATGCTGCCAAATTAAAGATACGACGACGCAGACTTCGGGGTCGTAATGTTATCACAAAAATTTATAATTCGGGCAGGGAGGATTTCTTATTTTCAGCTTTTTTTCTTTGTTGGGTAAAAAAGGTTTAGAAGCCTTTTTATGGAAATCTGTACGAAGTCGACTGCTGCTGTAAAAGCGTCTTTCATCTTTCTTGGTGAATATGATTTGATCAATTTCCTATCAAGCTACGTAAGGCATTGTAAAGAGATAGTAGGGCAAAGTTTGTGGGCCGTAGATTCCTTAAAAATCTCATAAAAGCCCAAATGGAAAACTGATGACATTCTGCCATATCCACTCGGAGTGTTCTGGAGATGGATTGAAAGATTGTGAACAGCTGCCTCTTTATGTAAGATTTTGCTTTAATATATCATAGCTATACAAATTTTAAAAAAATACCTAAAATCTAAAAGAATTGCTTATTTTCGTAGTTTTTCATGAATTTTACTAACAGAGACTTTGTATTACCTACTTCGAGCTTTAATATCGTTCCTTCAAATTTATTTATTTGTATCAGAATTATGAAGAACATACTCATTCTTAATTTAAATTAAGGAATTATTCGAAGAAATAAAAATAACAGTTTATTATACAGGGGCAGTCTAGTGTAAAAAGGAGCAAAACAAGGGAAATTTTTAAAATGATATTAAAGAAAAACTATAAAGAGCTATCGATCTAATTTTTTTGTAATTATTTATTTTATTTAAATTTCAATTTTTTATGGTTTATCAACTTAATACCCAAATCAGCAACGCTGCCGCTGGAAATAAACGACAAAGTTACATTATTTAAATATTTATAAAAGGAAAGTCCGTAAGACCAAGTTTACTCCTGCAAAGAGTAATACATACATTGTGATTTGCTTGCATTGAGAAATAGATCATTATTGAGTGACCAGTTATAAATTTTATCTAGATCACAGTTCAATTTGTGAATTAAGTCCCCAAGTATCCTTATCGATGTATGTATATGAAATACCACAAATCTATAGCACTTACGGAGCGTCTTCGGGAATAAGATTTTCATGAGCATATTCAAATAGCAATATCTTCATTCACTATCTATTGTATGAAATAGTCGACTTATTGAAAAAAATGAATTCCACGGAATATTTCGGAAAGTATTAAAGCCTCTCGTCTTTTAATATAATAACTAAAGATTCATACGTTTATTTGAGCTACTATAAAAGCTCCTACAAGAATTCGTTATTTTTTAATTAATTTGCTAAAATGGCCAAAATACGGTTTTTAGTGAAAAGTACGAAAAACCTATTTTTTTTCAAAAATGTTACTTAGTTGAAATCTCATTGACAAGAAGTCTCTAACAAATGTAACAGCTAACGATAAAAATGACAGATAATCAAGAGTTTATGTAGTAATTTTGAAGGAATAACATTATCAAATGCATTAAGATTAAGAAAACAACATAACCCACATTTAAGCAACCGCGAAAGTCCGAAATAATTCTACTCTCACAACTGTAGTCAGCTCGAAAGTCCAATTGAAACAGTGACATCAAATTATTCTCATTGAAATACTGCTGCATTTGAGACGATATTATCTTCTCTAAAAAATTTCCAAAAAACAGAGAATACTTGAAGGATATAATCAGATATGTATACTATTTGAAGACGGCTTTTTGCAACTTCCACAATTCAAGAAAATGAGAAGACGCAATTTTCCACAACTCACGAAAATTAGAAGGCGTTAAACAAGTATTAATGATGTGTAAAAGGTATGGCAAAATCAAAGACAGGTACATTTTAAAATCGAGTGCTGATTTCATCATGTCCTATAAAATTTGATTTGATGGAACAAACAAATTTATAAAAATGTATAGTAGTCCGTCCATACATTAAAAATAAAATCGTTTCTAATATTGATTCATATAAGCTGATATTAAGTGATAAAGCTGGATCAAGTTTAGAGCTGTAGTATTCCTACTTTATTATTCAGATCGCAGAAGTAGCTCGAATTATTCGAACAAATATTCTGATATAACTTCCTTAGCAAATCTATACTTGTATACTTATTTAAATATACATTTAATAAAGAATTGCTCTCTTTCTTTGATGTTTGATGTAATTCTCGGAACAAGTAAGCTTATGTCTTCCTGGTGGATACAGGCTTTATTTAAATTTACACGAATAAAAGTTTTTATACTACACATGGACATGCTATATCACATTACTCATGACATAACACATATTACGATACGATACTCCTTTATTTGAGTTTTCGGGCACTCTTTTACCTTCCCGTTTAGTAATGTTTTTATTGCTCTTTTTATATCTACATACTTTTAAAAGTTTGATTAAATTTTGTAATTAAAAATCAGTCAAAAAGAACTCAACGAATTATAATATAGTCTCTTAATTTCTGGATAATTTAATTTAAACTACGTTTTATTTCCATTACCAGTCCCTGTTGAGTATGTAAGAAATTTTAATTGCATATTTCACAGAATGAAACCACATTATGAATTAGTTAAAATCGTAATACTATCACAAAACACCAATTCGAAGAAATGGAGAATGAAGTTAACAAGTCAGATTTATATAAAAATGAGACTCACTTTATTTAAGCGGAAAATTTCACATAATTATTCTTTCTGTATAAATTATAAGAGAATTGTATAATTGAATAAAATGCCAATGGAAATGAATTGAATGAAATATTTGTATTCATCAGGGGGTCAATAGTGGTTTTAATTTTTAAAAAAATATTTAGTTAATGTATTGAGAGTGAATGTTAAATTAACCATAATTAGCTTTGCATTGTTTCAGATAAAATGGTTTTTAATTAATTTTCAATTCGTTTATTCAAATAGTGACTAAATTAACTATAAAATATGTGATATTATTTCAAATGAAATAGAAAACATAATTGGAATGAATAAGTAGTTCTAACTGAATGAAAAATCTGTTTTTTAAACGTAAGCTAATTTAGGTATTAAATTCTTTCGTCCGAATTATTATTAACTTGTTTCTTTTATGAATATTATTATATGCATGGAAAAGTAATTTAGATGTTTTTATCATCTATTAGTTTCATTAAACCCAATAAATTCTTTCGTTGTATGTTCAGAATCGCTCCGATTATTATTGTGATTCTTTATTTATAATTTTGTCACAGACTGAGATACAGGGCCTATTTTATGTCGATTTTGTTTTCGTTCATATTTTTTTCACAAGATATGTGTTTTTTCAATCATGTTAATCCTATTTTTTTAAGAGCATAATCACTGTGTTACAGTACTAGGTTTCAAACCCTCTTCAAAATTAAGGATTAATAATTAATCGATTTTTTTACGAGTAATATACAAACTTAAACTTTACTAATCCAAGTACCTATGGGTTGAAAGTCGTGATACAATATTTAGGAATTGTTCTTCAAAATGTATTTTGCTCGAATCGGTTCCACTTACTAATTCTGTGTGTGTTCAACTTGAGCGATGAGACTTTATGACGTGATAGGGCATGTCGTAACAGCGAGACTTTTTTATGAGAGGAGAAAATCAATTTTTAATGGATTTCAGAATATGGCACTTTAAAATTCTAAATGTGTTCATAAAACTCATCCAACAAATTGGTAGCTATGCGAGCTACGGACATACATTATTCAGAAAGGGATACTTCTTGTTTTAAATTAATCATACTTTAATTCTATTTCGTTATAAAAAGATAACAAGTCTCATTACTTACCCTTAATTTTAACTTAAAACTTAAACGTTAAACTTTTATTCCGAACAAGATCAAATGCTGAAAATTTAATTTAATGCAAGTGCTTATTTATGTAAGCCGCAGTTCAAGATTTAGACAGCGACAATGGAAGGTAATGGATTAGTTATTTCGAAGTGGTGGTAGTTCTTGAGTGCTTGGTTATGTATTATCTGCAATTTGTATTCGGTTGACGCAAAAGTTCGTCCCGTTTTTGGCTCTAGATGGCACTGCGTCGCACATGCGAAATGTTATCTGCTTCACACGTGTAAAGTTTTGATACTCTTTGACGGGAGGAATATCAGCGAGTACTTGCGAAAAAAGTTGTGTTATTTGGTAGTGTTTTTTAAATTTTATTAAGCATTATGGGAGAACGCCAGAGTGACAAGTCAAAAAATGGGCAATGTTTAGGATTTTTATTAATTATTTAAAACTTGGGTAAAAAATATTATTTTAAGTATAAAATTTCTCTCTATTGTCCCATCGAAATTTGGTGAAGGGTTATTTGAAAATAAAACAATTAAGAATTGACCAATGTCTACATGAATGTATATAGTTTTTTTTTTTTAATTTTTTTTACAAAATGGCGGCGGTTTGAACAATTTTTTTAATTTTAAGACCCTTTTTTTAAATCAAGCGGTCTTGAAAGAAAGTAATTATTGACTTTTTAAAAATATCCCACGTATAACCTTAGTGATTACGATTATGAAAATTTAAGTATTTTTTTTTTAAATCGGATCAGTCTTCGAGTATTCGCTGGGGCGAAAAATATCGTTTCCAGAAAAATGCGTTTAAAGTTTTCGTTGCATTTTACTTGATGTATGAAGTTTTAACTCGAATATTGATAAATATCAGAATTTGTTCTTAATGCTTTTTTTCCCATATTCTTAAATATGTATACTTCAATACTACTTTTCTCACTTGACGGAGCTTTCGCCAACTTCTCTTCAGACAAAGGACCTTGTACCTATTAGACGAAGAGTCCCTACTCGAATATATCTCTGTTTTGACTGATAGTTTTTCATGTGGTCCTGATGGCATCCCTGACACTTTCATCAAGCGCTGTAGTTTACCCCTAATTTTTGTTCTCTGTTATTTTTTTAATTTGTCTTTGTCTAGTGGCGCATTCCCCAAACAGTGGAAGCTCTCTATTGTCATTCCGCTTCATAAAAAAGGGAGCAAGTGCGATATTTCGAACTATCGCCCCATTTCTAAGCTGTGCTGTATTGCCAAAATCTTTGAAGCTATGATTTGTGATATTTTTTACTTTCATTGCAAACCTTTCCGACTCTCATCTCAACATGGCTTCATGAAAGGTAAATCTACTTCTACCAACCTTGTTAAGTTTTCCAATTTCTGTTTATCTGCTATAGAAGCTGGAATGCAAATTGACTGCATCTTCACTGATTTTGGCAAAGCTTTTGATAAAATCAGTCATAAGATTCTAATTTATAAGCTATCTCTTCTTGGTTTCCCCGCTGTTTTTGTGAATTATACTATCCTATTTGACTTGCCGCACACAAAGAGTGATTTTTCGAAATGTTATCTCCAGCGAATTTACTGTTACATCCGGCGTTCCTCAGGGTAGTCATCTTGGTCCCCTTCTCTTCATTATCTACATCAATGATGTATCTCTCAGTTTGAAAATTTCCAAGATTCTCTGCTATGCTGACGACACCAAAATTTTCCGACGCGTTTCTAACGCTGGTAACTGCGAAATTTTGAATTCCGATTTAGACATATTTTATGAATGGTGCTCTATCAACCGTCTTCCTCTCAATATCGACAAATGCAATTCCATGACTTTTTCTCGCAAAAAGGCTAATGCCACCCTTGGCTTCGTTAAGCGCTTTGAGGATCCGCACATCACGAAACTTTTATATTATACTTTCGTTCGTCCCATACTGGAGTATGCAAGTCCCGTTTGGTCACACTTTTATGAGGTTCATATTAACCGTATCTAGGCGGTCCAGCGTTCTTCCTCCTTTCTTCTCTTGAGACTAGACGAAACAACGCCAGAATTGTTTTTGCGTTCAACTGCGTTCAAGGATCGATAAATTCTCCAGAATTGTTAAATATCTTTAATATTTCTGTCCCTGCTCGCTCCCTGAGGAATTATAACTTCTTCCATATTCCTCAGCATAGTACCAATTATGGATTGAACGAGCCTACCTCATCTATGTCACGCCTTTTTAATTTGCATTATGACAGTCTGGATTTTAACCTTTCAAAACAACAGATTAAAAATCTGCTTTGCTAAAGTTACTTTTTTTTTTTTTGCTGTAGTAATCAGGAATTTGATGAATGTGTTGAATAAATAAATGTATACTTCAAAGAAAAAGCAAAATTTGAATTTGGCGTTCTGCCTTAAAGAGCCCTTTCGATACACTATATTATGTTTTTTATTTCCAAAAAGGCAAGAATGCTTCGTAGACGCAAAAGAAGATTGATGCCATTGATGATTCCACGTGCCGTAAATAGTTTAGAAAGTTTCGTGAAAACAATTTTTTAATTTGAACGATGCACCACATTGTGGACGACCGGCAGATGCTGACGGCAACGAAATATTGGCGCTAATTGAAAGTGATAGGCATAAAACAACTCGAGAAATCGAAGAAATTCTTGGAATCAACAAGTCAATAGTGTCACAACGATTACGTTGACTTTCAATGGTTAAGCAGGCCAATCTATTGGTGCCACATTAGTTAGCGAAGAGAAATTTTATAGACCGAATTTCTGCTTGCAATTCTCTATTGTAGCAATTGTATGGATTGTGTATAACAATATTAAGCGTAAGATATACTGGTCTTCCCTTCAACAAGTGCAAAAGCCAGTTTATATCCGAAGAAGGCTATGATATGAATTTCGGGGGCGCCCTCAGACTACCATTTATTTAGATCGCTTCAAAACAGCTTAGATGGTAAAAATGTTACTGTCTTGGAAGAAGTGAGTTTAATTCAATTCAATTTATTGAGTATTCAGAATGGTGAATTTGAGTGCTACAATTAAAATAACTCATACAACTTCATTACGTAGCCAGAGCGAAAAAATTATGTTCTTAAATAATTTTATGTTAGGAAAAAATGTTGTAATTTTATACTATTATATAATTACACTGTTTTAGCCTACGGTTGATGGCAACTGAGTTGCCTGATACCTAAGGAGATTTTCAGAATATGAACGTTTTTAAAGAATTTGTCTGCTATGGTATTTAGTTTTTCGCTTATGGGTTCGATATTAGATTAGATATTATGTTTGTGGAAATAACCTTTAATAATGTCTAATCCGTTTTGTAAATTTTCACAAATACACGAAAGACAGTTGGGTAAAAAGGGAAATCTGTTGTGTATAAATTATGGAGTATTGGCCAAGCACTGACGATGTTTTTTTATATCGAAATTCGAAATTTCACACATGTGAAATCCTTAGTATTGAATGAGAAGTATTATGTCCAGATCTGAAACCAAAACTGGGTATTAGGTAATACGTCACTTCATATATGCAATTTAAGAATTTCTTTTTAATTACTTTTATCAATACTTTGGCTAGGTTATTTAACAGGTGGATAGGGCGCTAGTTGGACGGGTCATCAGGAGGTTTACCATTCTTGTTCATTGGTATGACTTTCGCAAAATTCCATGTTTAGGGGAATACTGTAATTTGAGACAAGGATTAATAATTAATGTTAATGTAATACCTTCGCGGGGCAGGGCCTTTAGACAAATGTTCGGTATTCCATCCAGTCCAGGTACTTCATTACTGCCATTTTATTATTTTATTATTTTATTATTATATTTTTAATATAATATGGCAATTGGGCCGAACACACCAGTCAGCCTCAATAATTGGATGTCAGGGAAGATGTAAAAAGTCAACTACAATAGATCCATTTTTTATGGAGAAATGTAGAAGGGTCATCGAACAGAACGTCGCCCACTATATTAATTAAATATAAGTTTTAGTAAGAACAATTTTCCTTCCACTGTTGTCACCAAAAATGAGAGGAGCTTCTACATCAATCCAATATTTTAAGTTAAAAGAGATTAGGGATTTGGTATCGTCCCACGTGACAAAATAAGGTATATTACTATTGAACCCACAAGAATTCCGTCAACAAATTTCACATAATAACCAAAACAGTTTTACTTGAATGATTCAGCCCCAAGTCCATAGCAACGAGGTCATTTCCTGACTTTACATGTGCCTCCTTAATGCCAAAATTGGATTATCCCTTCAAAGCTTCGTTCGAAAACACAGAAATGGTTCCAAATAAGGTCTAAGCAACTGCCTCCATCCATCCTCCCAAAATCCCTGTAAGAAGTTATTCCGACAAAGGCTGGATGATTTATTCTTTTCCGGAGTCAAAAGAATGTCAAAATCTGTAACAAGCTCATTTCATACACGCGTCCCACGTGCTGTCATTAAAATCTTTAAAAAATTCACCATTCTGTGATCATCCCTCTGCGAACGCCCCAAGCAGCTTAAAATGTTCATTTTCCCAGGGATGAAAAAGTCATCCGAAAACTTTTTTCGGTATAATTAAAACCTGAACAACTTTTCGTAGTCTCCCTAAACCGAGCAATTTTTACGGTCTTTAGTCTTTTAGAATTGTTTCTGGAACCGGGCGAACGAGAAGTTCTTTTGGGCATGTCTCCTGAATTATTTTATCAAACCTTTTAGCCCTATGCTATTTTTTCCGTATGTCATTTTCATTGCGAATTTTTCCCCTGGCACTTTTTGTCCTTTGTTATTTTTGATAAAATTAACTTCATCTATTAACAGAATTTGGTGTGGGGCATCAACATTATTTCAAAATTAGTAAAAGTTCTTCGTGAATTCTAAAAATAAGAATATAATTTTACGCAATGATGTAGACTGAAGAGTTTTACGAGTTCATAAAAAAAATGTTTATCCTTTGGCTTGAATGATTCAAGGGGAGCTAATTTTCCACAACTTGCTTTTACTCAAGCACTAATTAGACTAGATTAAAACAGCATGTAATAAAGGTAATTAAAATTTCCCTTGAATATCACAAAACGCGCTAAAATTACATGGATAAATTAATGAGTTCGGCTTAAAAGTATTATCCTTTTAATTTAATGGTGTACTTGCCGAAATTACAAACAAATAAAGTACATAGGTTTTTACTTTACTTATTTTTAAGATTCTATCATCAAATTCCATCTATCTATATTTGGCAGTATATCCATCCGCAACATAAACTCGAAAAAGGCTAGGCAATGCTACATTCATTTAAAATAAATTCACGTATGTAAAATATATATTGAATAACAAATTTAGATTTGCTCTAAATATTTAAAGTGTGCGCCCAATTCTGAACAGTTTTTAACACAACGGTAGTCTCAGAAATTATTAAACGTATAGGTCAATCTGTCCTATGTCGAATATATACAATACATATATACTTCACTAACCTTATCTTCCAAGACAAAATAATTGGATATTTATTATTTCGAATAAGTGACTTGAAAACTAAATTAAAGTAAATCAGACTGCGAATTAGTGCTGCTCAAAAAGTAAACTGTTTTTTTTTTGATTATTTTTGTCGTCAGAAACTAAACCAGAAATATTTTCGTTCTTGCCTTATTAAAAAAAAAAAAAAAAAAATACTATTTTTCTTAAAGAGTTATCATAAGATTTAGTTATTTAAACATAAAATTAAAACCAATATATTCTTTTCAAGTTTCATACTGTGAAAGGTCCAAATTGAATTCCAAAACCGGAGGGACCAAATTAATAATTACAATAATTGGAATTTGATATAATCCGATTAAAATTTAATTAACTTGTCATTGCTAGGTAGAAGTAAAGCTCGTTTTGAAAATTGCCATGACACATTAATTATCCCTTTTGAATTTCTTATAAGATAAGACAAAGATAGTAAAATAAGATATATAATACAAATAAGGATAAGGATTAAATCTCCTAGTTGTAAATTGTTATAAGAGTAATAAGAGATCGTACAGGTGTTTTCTTCAAGGCCTTTATCTTTAGAATCTAGAAGAAAAGTCGGTGTAGTCTTATTTATAAAAGATATCTTGTGTTATCGCACTGTGTCAGCTGATCTCCTTATTATGTAAAATTTAACAATCACTTTTTAGCAAATGTTTTTTTAAATCCTTCAAATTTCGAGAAATATTGGATCCATAATGGATCTGCCTTCATAAAATATGAAATTAAGATATTTGATTCGAAATCTAATATATCTTTTGTGCCAATTTTAATTATGATATAATCACTTAAAAGTAAAAAATGTTGATCTCTATATTGGAACTGCCAATTTTTTTACTACCTTTGGATATAAAATAAAAATGGCCATGTAAGCGTTTAGGCATTATTAAGCAACAAACCCACTACCCGACAAGAATTTATAGGAGGCATGCCTCATGAAGCGTGTGGGCCTCATGTGGCAGGTGAGGGGTATGCCGATAGAGGGATTTCCCCCTAGATTCCTCATGAGGACCTCACAAAATAAAATCAGCGATTCTGAAGTGAGTATTACCTTATGAGTTTTTCACAAGGGTCTTATGAGGAAAACCTAATGCATTTATAACCTTACAATGAAAAAGGCATTCCCACCATTTGCCTTACGGGGGTTCGATTAGGCAAACATCAAATATACACCTAGGCTCATACTTCTCAAATGTGCTAGTTTGTTATATTCTAGAATTTGTTTCAACCCGAAAACCCCTTTATGGAGCCGCCATATTGAATATCCAAATCTTAATATAATTCAAAATTAGTGGCCTCAGAATAATCATTGTACCAATTTTCATTAAAATCCGTTGAAATCGAGAAATCTTGGTCGCCATATTGGATCCGCCATCTTGGATTCGTAAATTTTGATAACATTCTAAATCAGTGACCTCAAGATAATCCTTGTACTAATTTTCATTAAAATCCGTTGAAATCAAGAAATCTTGGTCGCCATATTGAATCCGCCATCTTGACTTTCTAAATTTGGACAGCGGATTTGAAATCAGCATTCTGCAAAACCCCTATGTACCAATTTTCATGAAAAATGTTTAAATCGGGTAGCAATTATTTTGCCCCACGAGGACCACATGCGGCATTCATAATGATGCGCGAATGAGGCAAGGCGTTATTTGCCCTTCCTGCGCCTTATACGGCAGCCTCATGGAACCCACACGAGGCAGTATGGCTAGCCTCATAGGGACGGGTCGAGTATAATCGCTGAAGATTTTTTGAAAAAAAGACAGACGGAAATTCTGAAAACAATTACTTATGCCTAGATACTGTGCAAATAGAAAATTCCACTTAGATATTGGTGATATGATATTGATATTTTAAATAAATTAGCCTAATTTAAAGGAAGTATAGTTACATAATATTAGAAATGTGCTGAAAATTAACATTTGCAATCTTGGTAGATGCTAAAAGTGTGCTCTCTACAAATAGGCTCGTTTCAGTAGCTTTTCATTTTTCTTTTTTTTTATAGACAGGGAATACAAATTTTGTGTTTGTTTGACTCACTTTTATGGTAGTACATAAGTAACAAGTGTACATTCGTTCTTTTTACCTTCGGATGGTTCATTTTGCTATTATTATGCTATTATGCTAGTTATGAAGGTACTGTAAGTGAGGCTGTGTGAACACTACGAGAACATCTCGAAATCACAAAACTGGAAGGGGTCAGTAGTCTAAATTGGTTAAATTGGTTAAATTGGTTAGCCGCTGAAGTCATTCACAATTTAACGGCTGTGGTTCCATTTCAGATCTTTTAAGATCCTATCGTGCACGACTGCATAAATGGCAGTGAAGTAAATACTCCTGAAGTCTCTTCACGTATGTGAATTTCCCAATCACCTCGGTCTCAATTAAAGTCAAACTCCACAAGAAGTGTACGACAGAGTGCTAAATGCATAATCTGGTCTTGACCGCTCCATCTATCGGGGGGACAAGAGTGCTCCGATCCAATTTCCTGCGTAGCCCCAAAGAAATAGTTTGTAAACTTCTGTCGGCCGCTCGGCCCATTTAAATGTATTAGACTGAAATTCATTGGAAACACCCTGTGCTGCATAAGGCAATTACTGTCCCATTCAGGGGCGAGCTAAAATTAAATGAACTTGTTACAAATTTTGTGTGCGATAACGCAGCAGGGCAAGTCGGCTGCGGCGGGGGCTGGGGCCGCGCTCCCCGCCCACTGTACACAGTCGCATAAATCATGGTGCTAAAGCAGACTGGTCTTAAAGCCCTATTTGATATTATCTGAGCACACCCTACATTTTAGGGCTGATTTAGTGCCAGTCTCCATCTGCTTAATCGTGGCAGCTTGGCCACTTGCAAAATGGGTAATCTATGCAAATTGAACAACTCGAGCCGAAGTAAATCACTCCCCTGGCCAGAGCGAGTGCCGGCCTAATCGCAGAATCTAATTTCCTCAGCGAAATCTGCAGCTCTATGGCCGTGCGCATTGATTAGGATATCAAAATTCAGGATACTTCACCCGGATAGAGTTCAGCATCAATGGGGGGCAGAGTGGGAGGGTGGATGTATCAATAACTGAACAAATATTCCATTCGGTACTGTCGATCCATCCCGCAAGAATATTTACGAGCTTCTCTGATGAGCGCCACTTCGGCTCACCCTGTGCCCGGGCGCTATAGAGTTTGGGGCCCATCAGCCCTTATCTTGAAAAAAAAAAAACTTTTTGATGGGAGTTTCTGAGAAGTTTGCCGTTATCAAATGAAGTCACATCCTTTGCAAGAAACTTAAAACTTTGACCGGCATCAGAGCGAATGCATAGTGTGTACAAATCCCGTCATTCGTTCCAGCGAGTTCTACGACCCTGGAAATTATGATAGCAAGTTGATTAGCATAACTCGGTCGCTTCATCCTCGCACCACTTTGTCCTTCTTACTCACAAAATCCAGCTACTCCAGAAAAGGAGAAAGTGGAACTCAGCAAAAAACTCAGCTTAAACTTAGGAACTTCCAAAGACCGGGGAGCTGTTAAGCAAAATTGAGAGTTTTCTTTTTAAAAAGTGGAAGGGCAAAGGGTGAATTATTGTGTAGCTCTGACAATCATCCAGCTGGATCTAATCGCTCTAGTACCGACTACGTGCTCTATGATGCTGTGTCCAATTTGCATAGATTAAGCCGGCCTTTACACTAGTCAGTCTTACTGACAGTTAGCACTGACTTGGGTTTTCAAAACTACATACTTCGGTCAACTGACAAGTCAGTTTATTTGTTAAAATGTCGTCGAACAGTGTGAATGGCTTCGTGACCGTGTTATTATTAATACAAATTGTTAAAGATATGGAAAGGGAAGAGCCACTGACTTATGAAGCTTTCACCGGTTAAACCGATTAACACTTTTTAAATTTTTCTAAATTTAAATGTCAAGGCACTTGAGTGTCTACTGTTTATATTTATAACATTATCCCTAATAATAAGTATTAACATCATTAAATGACAATTTTTTTTTTTTTTGCCATTGAATAATTCATAATTTATTTCAGAAGCCAATCTGATTAACTCCGTATTTAAATGTTAAGTGCTGCAATGCCTCTTCAGGAATTTTTTCAAGAAATACTTTAGAAAATTTTATTGTTAACAGAAAAGTAACAGTAACCGGATTGGATAAAATTAGAATGGTTTAAACCCCACGTCATACAATTCAAACATGACTTTAACGATTATTCAGAATTTAATGCCATTAATAGAAGAAATTCTGTAGCAGGTAGACCACTACGTCTAAAAATTATATAAGTAGGACTGTGACAAGAGAAAAGGGAAAAGATATGATGGATCTGTTAAAATTCATTGCTTCTGTTAAACATGATTACATAAAAACTTAAGAATAAGTCGAAATGTAGGAACCTCATATACAGCTGATGAAGAAGACATCATTTATATTATCTTTATTCATAACAAATAACATATTGCAACAGAATTTTATATTCATTTCTATTTATAAAGAATTCTTTAATAAAAAATTTATGATAATGAACTTTTCTTCTATTAAAAAAATAATGATCTAAATACTAAATTTAACATTATAATTTTTTTTCAAATTTTTGTCAAATTGATTAACTCCCATAGTCACGCAAAAATTTTAATATTAATACCAGTTACTCTAATTCTATCATATTCATTTTATATATCGTTAGATGAAAATAACATGTACATTTATACGTTCTAAAATGTTTATTTGAATTTATATTATAAAGGGAATTTTAAAACACAATGTATATTATTTCTTCACATTTCTTAACTTTTTATTTTATGGAGTTAAGGGGGCAGTACACTTCTATTTTTTGAAAAAATCGATGTTTTCAAAAACATCAAATTTGTATACTATATACCTCCAAAAGTAGTTTACAATATGTTAAATCGATTGAAAAGGCATGCCGAATAAGCGTAAGATACTTTTTTTTCAGAATTATCTGCGAATTGAATAAAAAAACTTTAAACGCGTTTTTCTCGAAACTACGTTTTTTGACCTGGTTGGCAGTTTTTTGAAAAAACTACTGGTCCGATTGGGCTCAAATTTCGCAGATATGTTTGTTTATGGTGTGAACCATTATTATTAATATAGGTTAATATTGAACCCTTTTTTAAATGAATATTTTAATAAAAAAAAATAAAAATTAACGTTAAAAAATTAAAAATTCCGCCATTTTGTTGTTTTCTTGCCAAAATACTTCATCGTGGTTCACACGATAGCAACTAACTTATATTTTAATATGTGCTTTGAATTTTTTGTTTCAGACGTTCCAGAACTGAGATTTCTTACCAACCAGTTTGAAAAGGGTTTTTTTAGGCAGCCTTATTATTGCCGTACAAACGCCAGAAATTTCGAAAAAATTATTTTTGTTTTCTTTGATACATATATTTTAATGTGTGAAATTTTCAAATGATTCAATTAATTTTTCTATAAAAGAAAAAAACACTTTTAAAAAATGCAAAAAAGAAGTGTACTGCCCCCTTAATTGATTTGGCCTGTGAACGGCTCATGTAATATAATAGACTTGTTACGTTCTCATATTGCACTCCCAATTTTGTTCCCATACCTGCTTCCCAGCCTCGTGACACGTGTGGATACCCTCACCTTGTAACCTATAAAATTTCCCACTTAGAGACAATTAAATTTCCTCAGTCACGCTTTTATTTCGCTTACTTCAAATTTTACCTGCACGAGTTCTCACGTACAGCCAATTTTGCCTAGCTAAGTTACCCCTTCATCCGGCTATCAACTTACGCACGATCGCGTTATGTTGCAAGATTAAAAATGATTTTTCAGCTGGTTAAATTCATTGCCTGTATCGGTAAATAGGTAATTTAGATTTTTAATTAATCAGTCCTACACTAAATTTAGCGGAATCCACTCAGTCCATAATTACGAGTTATATTGTGAAGAGTTTTAGAAAATTATTATAATTACTTTTTTCAATCGATATTATGGTTGACCAAGTGTACTCTAACAATAAATTGATTTATTATACAAAGAGTTCGTTTTTGGCATTTATAACATCCGTCTTAACTCCATGTGGTAACAATCTTCTTGCCTGTATGATTTTCTATAGAACTGGACGGTGCGTTTTTTGTTCTCTCTCTTTCAGTCACAGTTAAACCATGAGTTCCGAAATTTAATGAAAACCACCCACTTACTGCTTTTAAGATTATGGTAATTGCTTCTACCCGGCATTTACAAATAAAATTCGAGGAATTCGAGGTCCGTATTAAATGTTATCCACTATTTAGCAAGTATAAATTAAGATAATTCCAATAACATTCTGATAGCATCAAAATGTAAAAAAAATCAATTTCATTTCCAGATCCCACCCGAAAAATTATATTCTTTAAATACATCTTCCCTCGTTACACTGACGCAGGTTGGTTATGAAATTGGCGAACGTTTGAAACAGGAGATTGAGCGGTCCATCTACTATATATATATATGTCTGTGAGAAGAGAAAAGAAAGTCCAGAAAAAGGAATTATTGCGTCAATTCTTTTCTATAAAAAAAAGCTGATTTTGACGTAAAAAATTTAAATTGCTAAAAGAAAGTTCGGACAATAAAGAGCACATCAACTTTTTGAGATTAAGTACCTTACAAAAAGTTTTGCGAAATATATAAATTGATAAAAATTATTTAAAACGTGAAAATCTCAAAAATTTATTTTTTTTTAGAATTTTTAGGTTCATCAATTATCAGGTTATATCCCATAAATAAGTATTTTTCTTATACACGTCAATTAATTCCAATAACTCTACACGACTTTATTCCTTTTTTGTCATTTTTTCCGAAAATAAATAAATATTGTAAATTTTTTAATTATTTTTAGTAAAGATATACCATTTTGCATGTATGAGCCGCCACTTTAAATAAATAAATTGATATTTATTGATTCGTCAGTAAAAATGACGCCTCAGAGTCACACTTCCACAATTAAAAGATGTGAGGTGATCCCGCGAATGCACACATCGATAGAGCAAAGTGGTCTGATCTATCAAATAAAATACAGTGGATCTTATGGCAGGCTACATAAACATGGCAAACAATTCGCGAAAGCATCAAAACTAAAATTCCTATATAAAAATTATTTTCATTAACGTTTACCCTAAGAAGTTCGCTTTTCAATCCCCTAGACGTTTTGACCACCTTTTTTAAACAAAATATGCTAAATTTTTGAGTTTAATTCCAACTTAATGAAAAACATTAGACCCAGATCATTTGCAAGGAATGGTTGTTTGACAGGATCCAATTTCACTAGGAATTAATACATTTTTTTAGCCTATTTGAAGTTAAAGTCCGTCAGGTTGAGTTTTCTAGAACATTACTTTTTCTAAAAATGATATAATTCAAATAAATGCGAATTTCCAAAAAAGTTTCACCGCCCCGCCAAAAGCATCAATGCAAATTTTTTAAACTACTTACCAGATAAATTACGCACACATGTAAAAGATCAGTTCACGGCTTGTAATTGTAAAAAGTTTTGGTCAGAGGGTGTTTAGACGACTTAGAGTCAGTAGAAATGACCCTTGTAAAGGCCAGTTAAGCATTGCGTGTCAGCGGTTAGCCGCCTCTGTAAGGATCCCGGTTCCTTCACGCCATCCCGATCCAGGTAAGCCACCACTCACCAAAACTTCCCAGACGGATAGATTGCTCGGAAATCCCCATTGATTCAAATTGCAGCCTATATCAGCAGCACTCGTCCGGGACGGCGACCATGACGTCCGGCGGCGAAATTCGGTAGTTGGAGGTTTCTTGGTCCATTGCCGACGTACACAGAAATTTCAAAGTAATTAGACCTAATGGCGCCCACTCTCCTGGGCTTCGTCCGAGCTAATCGTTCCAGCCCATCGGGCTTCGGATCCGTTTGCATACATTTGTGTGTGTGTATGTTGCGGGGTGGGGGAGTATTAATACAGAACTTCAGCCAATCAGTAGTTAGTATAGGTAACTGGAGTGCACGGAAGGTGTTTTACGAACGGAGAAACGTGCAGAGGGCGCTGCAACAATCTTAGCAGTCGTACGGCTACGAAGTCTTAACGAAGAGCAGAAACTTTGCCAAAACTTTTCAGAAATTCGAGTAGAAAATTTTCCCTATGGCCTCTCCTATCGCTGTCCGGGAACGGGAATATTTTCATTTCGGAAAACTACCATATTTAGGGCATTTCTGGGGATCCAGGCAAAGAGCCATTAAGGAGTAGTCTGCTTATATTGTGTTTAGGTGGAATGTCTTCAACGTGCCATTTATCTTAGACACTAACTGAGACTTGGTGTGGCGGAGATTTATTTAATTATGACCTGGAAATGGCGTGAAATTGCCACAGATGGTTTTCTTGATTTATTTTTAGCACTATGTAACTTCTGGCTAATAATAATTCAAATTACAATTATATTATATGAATTTATAGGTATACTAATTACTCTTTTTATGTGATAGCCATAAACGAATAAATGATAGAAGTTTTCGGTCAGGAACCGAAATCGAGCATTTTAAGAAATCAGATTGGTCTATGCTATTCTGTTTTTTATAATTCTTAAAATATGTTATTATTTAATTTAAATTTTGTTTAGTTTTTGGATACGCTAATTTTTGCTATATCTGCCTAGATGTAGATATGTAAAACCGAAAATCTTCCATCAAATCACATTATATGTAAAAAGTGAAAACACTAATTAAGATCATTATTCAAAATTTGTTAGGAAATGACGAAGCTTCAGTTTTAAGGTTATAGTATCTTCATTTAATAGTTTAAGGTACAAATTTTCATTTAAGTTAAGCAACAAACTACTAAAACATTCCGTTAGTTTTTAAAACTTCCCCAAAAATGGCTAGATTATCGCTTACTTTATATTTTAGAGCTAAATTGTTCAAAAACACTACCTAGTGAAAAATATTTGTTTTCAGATTCGTATTTAGATTATTAAAAGGTTAGCCATATTAAAATGCTTTACTCTCCTAAACACCGATAATAAAATGCTAATGTATAAAATGATCTTTCAACGCTGTGAAAAAACACATAAAAAAAAACTACAAGTACAACAGAATAAAATATTAAAAATGATTACAAGTCTTCCCTGGTATTGTTCGACAAAACTACTCATAATAATACAAAGCTATTTGAGTAAATCTGCACCATACAGATCAATAGATTACAAAATGATCAAACATAGCACTAAGTCTACTACAGCATAAACACTTGGTCTGATAGTTAAGTACTATTTGTCAATTCTAACCTAAAATTTATTTCTTTGGACTCCTCTACGAGGTTTCTAAAATTGTCCTTCAAGAATTTGTTTCAGTTTTGTATACCAATAATTCTACTATAAAAACTAAAAAATTAAATTTTAGTGGTAAGCAATGTATAATATTTTTCATTCTCCCTTTTTTAGTATAAGACTAGGATAGCGTAGCAACAAAACTAATTTGCAATATGCAACACATAATGTACTATATATTCGCTAAATAAATTAAATGAATTGTACTGAATTGAAAAGATTTAAATCATTAATGTTTTGAAAGTTCTTTTACTTTCGAGTGGTGTAATGTGTATTATTAGATAATTTATAAGTGCCTCATTTTGGACTTTCCAATATATTTTATTTCTAGTCATGCCCCCGATTTTATTCGCATTTACCTGACGATTTATTTGATACATATCGAATGGAGATAAAATATATTATAAATATTAACACAGGGCATAAGCCCTGATTCCAAATCAGAAAAACCGAAATCCCTTTTGTAATACTCTTCATTAATTTTCCTTGAATTTTAGAAATTTTGGCCACCATATTGTCCGTATTGAACTCGCCATCTTGAAATTCGTAATTAAAATCAGTGCTTTCAAAAATTTTGATGGTAATCCAATGAAGTTTCAAATTATTGGTAGACATCTTGGTTTTTGTTATTTAGGGACTCTATATTTTATCAGAACAAATAATATCGTTAACATTATCCCGGGACATAAGTTATAAATATGCCAAATTTTGTAAAAATCCGTCCGGCACATTTTGGCTGAAGTTACAGTTTTATTATATGTATAAATATATGGTAGATAAATGAATATCTTTAATATCGTAGCCCCCATTAGGAATACTGTGATAACTCTAATTGAAGATAATAGCTAAGCCTCTAAAGTATAAAATGGCAAAGTTTTATTAAAATCTGTGCAGTCGTTTTTTCGTGATGCTTACACAAATACAACCCTAGTTATCATTTTATTTAATATATGGATTTCGTTGTTTTGCAGTGATTTTCTGTATATTAATGCAAAGTTTTACTGAAGATTCCAGCAAATAGTGAAAATAAAGATGTTTCCATTCCGTTTTTGTAAGTACAAGAATCTGTTATTCCATGCGTGTTTGAGATAAATAAAATAAAATATTTTTCTTTAATGCCTTAATTTCAAGAATTCTTGTGGAATTCTTAAGAACAAAATTTTTAGCATCTTTAGCGTAAGATATTATATACCTAATTTCTCACCATAAACAGAATGTCTCTGTGGTAAAATGGCACTTTTTGAAAGTGTTAAGTTAAGTAAATATCTTGGAAGTTGGAAATGTTTGCATATTCATTATTTTTAGACCCAAATTAATGTATTTAAAACAACAAAACTCTTTTTTCGGCACTTATACAAGTTTGTTTTGAAAGTAATCATGAGGGACAAGGGTTCTAAAGAGATTAAGAAAGAAGTATTATATAGATATTATACTTTGCAAATGTACACCCAAAAAGTCCCTGATGCGAAAATGTTAGAGTGAAGTAGCACAATATTTAAAAACAGAAACCAGGCAATAATTGCAAAATTAACTCAATTTGCACTTCTTTATAGTCCAAAAAAAAAACTTTTAAGGCACAATTGTCCATTGTCCTGCAAAGGGTTCCTTGGGTTCACGAACCTTCACATTGACCTTCCCCATTTTTTTTTTGTTTTTTTTGTTTTTTGGTTTTTTGCAGAGGGTTCAAAGGCTCCTTTCAGCAATTTAATTAAAATTGGTGTCCTTTAACTTAATTTGCTCGAACAATGCCCGCTTGTCCCGGCTGCTCTGTGCCCTTCCTAAGCCCTTCCGAAAGTACGCCAAGAATGACTTACTCCGGATCGCCGACCGCTCTTTATTCTGCGACAGGATCTGCAAACAATTGAAAAGCGAATTCATTGCCGAGAGAGTTTGCGAAGTCCTGAGGGACGCCATGTGAATTGCCCCGGGCGCTCTGTAATGGCTGCTATTGAAGGGAAGTCTCCAGTGACATTTCGAGAATATTAGCGGAACTGGCTGAATAGGCCGTTCAACGAGGACTGCTTAATTAAGCCCTCCGTGGACCGTGGATGGGTTCGAACGTCTAAATTTCTTCCGAAAAATGTAAAAGGGACAATGGAAACACTACCAAACAGCCGCACTGTAGTGGGTTCTAACCCTTTTCACAAAATTTATTGGAGGTATTAAAAAGGCTCCAAATCCTCGACCGTTTCAATTTGAAAGAACTTTACAATTTTGGACTCGCAAGGGTATGGGATATTTTCGGGGCAAGAAAAAAATAGCTACTGCCCGTTGAATACTTAAAATTCCGAGTGCTTTATAAAATGCATACAATTGCAACAACCAGGGCAGGGAATTCATTGAATCACGATCTCGCGTTAAGCCTTCGAAAATTTACGAGGCCATAAATTTTCAGTGGAAAAGTTCCATTTGGATACCACAAAGGAGCAAAATAATATGAATAACCGAAGGATACAAATTGACCGCAACTCCGCCCGCTGCACCAGAACAATGCCCCACTATCTGGGGGTTCGCATTCCGCTCAGATACTTTCGACCAAAAGGTATCAAATTTAATATTTAGATGCACATTACTCTTGAAATTCCATTCATTCCGTGACCTGAAATAGAAATTCATTGGTCAGCATCTGAGCCAAATTCGAGAACTGGACGAAAACATTGAAAAGAGCCTTCGGGAACCCTTCAGAAATCGAAACTGGCTCGGCGCACCGCAAGTTTTGTAACATTCAATTTTCCATTTCGCTAGAGGAAATGATTTATGCACTTGACATGATGTTATGCGCGGCCGCCTTTTCCCTGAGGAGCCCCTTCGGTTGTGATCGACCACCAAGTGCAGCACCGGCCCACAGCCCTCAAGAGGCACCCTGCACAGGTTCTTCCAGAATCCCGGGGACTATGCATCTTGAAGGAGCGCTCTTGCCTGCCTTCTGAACCGAGCCCCATTTATCAATAAGGAGCTCTCCACATGAGATACTTTCCATGTTGTGGACGAAATATCTGCTTTTTGCGGCCACAACGAATTCAGATGCTGTAAAAGTGCCAGCCCGAATTCAACCACTGGCTGAGGAACAACCGCTGGAGAATCCATCGAGATTGAATTTACAACAACCGAATTTGTGGTTATTATGTTTGTCTGCCCGGTGGAATTTCTCACAACCAAATTTCATCTTTTGAAATATTTTCCCAATTACACTGCACTTGAGGAAACTTCCTCAAGATTTGTGTGATTTCTGTTTTCATAAAAATTTCTTGCTTGGTAAGATTTCCACATATGGAAACATAAAGCGAATTTTATTTAAACCACACTGAGAAAAAAGTTCTTATTAAAATGTTATTTTCTTAACGTTAACCTGTCAAAAGTTTGAATTAGAAAAAAATATTATCATGTTAAACAAAAAACAGTTCAACTAGTATTAAAAGTATCTTAATGAAAATGATTTTGTTGCTTTAACATTTTCTTATCAGGTTGATAATTACATTTTCATATAAAAACAATACTATTAATCAATCATATTAGAATGAAAGTGCATTTTTTATAATTTCTCTGACCAGAATTTCAATTCTATATAAAAAAATATTATTTCCATAACAAAAAACTTTCAAATTGAAATGAAATGGAATTTAAAATGATATATGCGACTTTTTATCCGCATAAAAAATTATCAAAATGCTAACATTCAACATAAAATGTGATATGTTGCTATTATATGTACTAACGAGTAAAAACATTATTTTCAAAGTTTTAAAGTGAAAACATAGAAATGGCTCTCCCTCTGGTGAAATAAACAAATAAATTGTATTATTGTTCCCTTTTTCAACACTCTTATGTAAATTAACTCCTGTCTAATCATTAGACTGCGACTTATGTGCAAAGTTTTCAAATTCTAATATTATAATATATGTATAATATCAAAATCTATACAAAAAATATGAATGAAATAAGCATTAAAAATACATAATATATATATAAAAACAAATATTCAAGCATTAATATAAATAATTAAATTAAGCGAATGTTTGCAACAAAAACAGCAGTAAAAGCTGGAGAAAAGAAAAAGACACTATTAAATAATCAAAAATTTATGAAGTGATGTGTTTGTCCAATTGATGGTGTTTTTGTAAATAGTTTGTTGAAATATAATTTAGAAAAGAAAAATACAAAGAAGTGCAATTTTTATAAATTTGATTCATTTCGCAATATATAATTTATAGTTTTTCCAAATTTGATACTGTAATGTGATTACAGTTGTCTGTTAAAATCATTTTAAAAGCAGAAAATTATCGTTCGAAATGTTATCAGAGAAAATTTAAATTTAATTAAATCTTCGCATTTTTGACAATAAATTATTAATAATTTTTAAATTGTGTAGATCAATTGCCTTTAATCTAGTCTTTGATCAAAGCACACATTTTCTTTGAAATTTTTAGCATATCAGCGCACTTCTTTTCAAATAGAAATTACAACACATATATATACAAGCCATTCTCCTATTTACAACAATATTGCTTTAGTTACTGAATTAATTTCATCAGTTAGCAATTGTAAAATATGTAAATATTAAGCATTAAGTGCAAAAAAATGCTTAAATAAAAAAAAAATTTGCAAATATTTAAAATTGCTAATAATATGCCTACATAAATTGAAGTTACTAGTGATATAAATAATTTCTTTATACTTTACGCATTTGCATATAATCCGCAGTCTATCAATAATTAAATCAGGTGTATAAAGTTTGGTTGACAACTGAAAATTACAGTACGATCGAGCAGATCTGATGATACTTATTCTTTTCGGGATATTATAAGCGTTGCTTTTTAAAAGTACTTTTAATTGATTATATAATAAGGTCATTCCACGTCGGATGTACAGTCTTTCGCAGTTCGGGTTTTCCGATTTAGCTGAAACACTTATTCTACACTACGAAATATGATTTGCAAATTTTCAGCCCAAAATATCTAAAATGGCGGTTTCTATGGGGATTTGAAGTTTTAGCTATCTATCTCGAGTTTTTTCCATTAGTTGAGGAAAAGCCGGAAAAAAACGTTTTTTTTTTGAAAATTAAATTTTTCAAAAACACCTTTGTTTTTTTGTTTCTTAATTTCACAAAAGACGTAAAAATATATGTTCTTTTAGATAAAATGATGTCTTTAACCCACAGGCATGTAGGAAAACATTTACAGTGATATTTTGATGATTTTTTTGTAATTTTCACATGTTTTCGCGTATTTTCACAAGTTATACCTTCTTTTCCCATTTCAAGGCTCACCATTATGTTGGAATGAATTCCTGAGTACAAATTTGAATTCTTTTAAAAATGTTACCCCGATATCAGCCTTTCCAAAGTCTACAGAGAAAGTAAACAATATATTTGTAATCTTCATAAGGTATATTTTTTATCGAAGTTTCCTTTTTTTGAGAAAAGCTGTGCTGACCCTTTCAATACACTCAGATGAAAAAATGGTTGATTTCAATGATTTTTTAACTATTTTTATGATTGAAATCCAGCTAATTAGAAAAAATAGTACAAACTAGTTGAATTCACCAACAAAATAGTGAACTACGACATTCTTAAAATTATTAGTATATTTTACTAACAAATCGTTAAAAAATAGTAGCAACCTTGAAAATTATTAATTTACTAACAAAATAGTATTATTAACTTAAAAATAATAAAAATCCTTTACTATTTTTATTGTTGTAAATTTACTGAAAAGTAATAGGTAAACTCCACATTTTTTGTATTGTATCTATTTTTGTAAAATATTAGGCAGTGTTAAGTTATACTTACACTATTTCATTGCAATAAAAATAAATTTGAAATGAAAAATATTTAAGGGATATAAAACAGCCGTGGTGATGGAAATATTAAATTTTATTTTATATTTATGCTTGTACATATTTCTTTAAAAGTATTTTAATCTTATGACGTTTTTATCATTCCTTATCTTATTTTTATGTAATGGAGGACAATTAAATTCGTTTATGTTAATTACACAGAAATGTTCAGTTTTATCACCTAATATATATGCTAATATATTTTCATCAAAATATAATATTTCGTATTCAAAACAAATAAAATATTTATGTTCTGAATTTTTAATAATTAAAATACTGTCTAATTCATATATTTTCAATTTTGGTTCAGAAAGAAAAATGTAGCAACCTTTTCTATAAAGGGTACCTTTAATACTAGCTTCTTCAAAAGCACTGAGGAAATGGTATTCTCCCGGAGTAAAATTTAAATATTTACAAAGTGATTGAAAGTAATCACTGTGTTTTAAATCAATTGCTTTTCCTTCATGAAACTTGAACCTTTCTTCTATTCCTTTGTTTTGCAGTACTCGAAATGCATTAATATATTGAAATTTTATTGCAACTGATTGGCATATATTAATTCTGCTAGTAACATTGTTCGTATACCTTTTAATAGATTTATGTTTCGCTTCAAAGCGAAAACAACTCAAATACTTAATCGGCCCGCTTTCCCTGATAATAGTTTCATAATGCAACAGAAAGTGGTGCTTAGGTTTTAAGGTATCCTTAAATATATTAATGTACATTTGATTTACCTCAGTAATGATCTCTGTCAGTTTATTTAATAATCTCTCATCAAAAGCTGGCATTAGTAATAAATCAATAACTTTAATAGTTTTCAAAACAAAAAGCCATACTTCATCCTCATGCGGTATAAGATCACCAATTATGAGGGTAAAATGATGGACAAGACATTTAATTTCGGATGCTGACATGCGTAAATGATTGTTTTTTAAATGCTCCATATATATAAGAGGAGGCTTATTTCCTGATTCGCTGTAACCATAAGAAAACGCTTGAATTCGGTTATTTAATGTATCTATAGTAAAAAAGCGACAGTCATTTATAAAGTATAAAATCGCTTTACAGAGGTTGTAGTGGCAAATGCCTTCAAATAAATCGTGCATTATGTCTGCTGCGAAATTTTGGGATACATGAAATTTATCTATGTTATTTAAAATTGAGTTTTCAACAATACCAGTATTTTTAGAATCATTTGTAATTAAATCAGCCTCATAATTTGACTCATCGCGCAAAAAATCTTTTTTTTCTTTCACATCCTTATTCATATCTTGCTTATGCCTTTTACAAAATCGGCAGCAATAAGCAGAGTTGAACGATCTTGAGAAACCTAAAGCCGTATTAAGACCAAGGTTGTCGCCCAGTATAAGTCCTAATATAAAATATACTTTTTTCTTTTCGTTGTTTACGTTTAACATAATACCTTCTTCTGCTAAACTTTTGATTTCTTCTACTAAATGGTAAAAAGATGCATCATTTCCATAAGTTTTATTGTCAACTGCCTTAAAAAGCATAGCGATGAATATGTTATCTAATTCTGATAAATATTCGTTTGGTAACACGTATGGAATAATAAACGGCTGTTATTTTACCGGTTCCACAATGGGAGCCTAAAGGGTTATTAGTCTGAAAATCATCTATAAAAAGAAAATAAGGTATTTCTACTTTAGATTCAACACCTGAGGATTTTTTCTTCCATAACCTGCCATTAATGAAGTTTTCTAAGTAAGAACTGCATTTAATTGATTCCATATTTTCAATTGTACGCTCGTAAACGTGAGGTAGTTCGAAAAATTTCTGCAATTGAAACCTCAAAGGCATTAAAATACCTTTAGCGATTTTTGCATCAATTAAAGCATTTCCCTCACGAGCAACAACATCCAATTCATTATTTAGAATAAGTTGTTTTGGAGGAACAAACAGATTTCTATGCTCTAAAGTTTTCAAAAGTCTGTATTCAGAGGAATAGTCCTCAAAAGGATTTTTTATTATTGGGATAAGTGATCTGAGGATATTCTTTAAATCTCCAGAATTATTGATCACCAATTTTTCCAATACATCACTAATTAATGAGGTTATGTTATCCACTACATCTAAACATATTTCATTAACTGTTTTTCGCGATAAATTATTATCAGAATGTAACTTACACATAAAAGCCAAACTTGATTTTTTAAAGATACTTTCAAAGTTATTTATATTGAACTCATTGTTAATAGTAGTTTGTTTCAAATCATTGGATACTTCAGGCAATTGTTCGTTATTATTTACAGAGTTATTAATGTTACAGTCATTTAACGAAGGTTCTTCATCGCAATTATGATTATTTAAGTGTCTTTTGTAAGAGTTAATGTTGGAAAAAATTTGAGGGCAATTATTTTGCGTACAAACAAATTTATCATATGGTGTTAAATTATGAATGAATTTCAAATGTGATATTAATAAATTTACTTCTTCAAAGAAATTATTGCAAACAAAACACTTATACATATTGACTTTCAAGTAAGTTGACTTGTAATTTCAAAAATAATGGGAGAAATTTTACTTATTGTAAATTTATAAAAAAATCTTTCAATAAAAGTCCACACAAGCTCTGATTCTAAAGCATATTTAAGATTTAATACCATATGGGTTTTGAAGCACACATCTAAGGCACTTATAAAGTTCGTAAATTTGTAAATTACATTTTCTACCACAACAAAAAATACTTTTACCTCTTTAAGTGAACTACCGACAGAGATTATATAGGGTTGACATGTTAATCCCATATTTTTATAAAACGTTGCTCTGCTTTCAATTTTTGGGAAGACATCACTTTCAATATTAAGGTGAATGATGAAACTCTCTTGTGATGCAGCAATACTTGGGCGCCAATAATCAGTTTTGCCGTCCTTTTTAACTTTAATTCTTGATTTTGGTGGTAATATACAATGCAACAAAAGCGCAATAATTGTGTCACGAGAATCTGCAATAAACATCAAATTAGTGTGGTTGTGATTATATATTCATAATAAATTTTACCATCAGATACATTTTCATCTATAGATGACCATAAGTTCTTAAACTGTGGGTCTTTCACACGAGGTAGCAAATTTAAAAATTTTGTTCGGAATTCATGCCATCCATTTAATAACAACATCGATTTTTCTTCACCATATGTCCTTTCAAAGTCGTGACATATCTAAAAAAAATCAAAATTTAAATTTAAAAGTAGAAAAAGAAATCATGTCCTGTATTACCAAGGTATATCCTTTTGGATGTTTTAAAATTGGCCACACGTTAAAGATTGTTTGAAGGTCACAACTGGATTTGAAACCAACGCATCTATGTTTATAAAGAGTATTCCATTTTTTAACGCAATTTACCCAATCGCCTTGGTTATATTTTAAAAAGTTTTTATCCGTCTCTAGTGGGGTTTCTATCAAGAATATGAAACTTTTATTTTATTCATCTAATTATTCACTATTTAATTTTACCATCTTGGTCTTCACTCTCAATTTCTGACGCACATGACGTGCTTTCGAAACGTTTTATTTTCCGTTTATTTTGAGTGTAGGATGATTCGGGAAATAAGTTTTTCCGACGCAGTTGCTTTAATTTATTGTTATACTTATCATATAGTTTTCCACGTGCAGGTACATTAGTCGATCGAGGTACAAAATAGATTTCCTTTATATATAAATATAAATATAAACAATCATTCAAATTAACAGAATATTTTAAGTTACCTTAATTTCATTAGGAAACTCAATGGGGATTTGATTAGCAATTGCTTCAAGACCTTTTACAGAAATTTTATTATTTTTCTCAAAAATAGCGGTGGTGATTAAGTTGATAAGCTCAGCACGATTGATGTCATCAAGTCTTTGATGTAAAGCATAGTAATTCTTAATTGACTGTCCTACTTTTGTATTTAATAGATCTGTTAAATTCTTGTGAGAAATTTAAATTAAGTGAAAAAAAAATTTAAAGGGAAATTTTAGCTGTTACGGTAACATTTGAGGGTGGCGTGTGACATCCAGAAGCACTACCACTGCCACTGTCGGGTATATCTTTTAACCATGAAGAAATTCTGGATGGTACAGAAAGAGTAGTATTTTCGGAGATAAAATTGGGAATTGGCTCTATGTAACCCTGAAATTAAAAATATTTTTAAAGAAGGTAATTCCTCAGAAAACAACAACAAAAGTTACATGGATTTTTCGCCACTGCCTTAAGTTTCCTTTTAATTTGACGAATGAACCATAGTTGTTTTCGTCCGTACCAACTATTTCGCGAATGTCCGATAAATCGATAAATTTTAAACAATCGATGTCCAATCCTAATTCTGCATCACAAAATTATAACTTAAGTAATCTGAATCACTTTTATATTAATAATTTCAATATGGGAGAATATCTGATATTAGAGAAAATGTTAGGTCACATCCAAATATTTTAGTAACACTCCTAAACTTTTTAATCTGAATATTGAGCCTTTTTGAAGTACCTATTTAACTAAGTAATATTTATGATACACCGGGTGAAAATGGGTTAGGTATTCAGCTAGTTTCATAAATACAAAATACTATATTTTTACATTTCGAAAAAAAAAATATTAAATATTCACTCATGTAATATATTCGTAGGTACTTACGAAGAAATCTGTCATGTAAATGAAGAAGATCCCACGACGCCAAAATTGTTTTTAAGTCTAACTCTTGATTTATTGAGTTTTCTTCTAAATTGTTGCTTTCTATTATAATATTGCTGGAAGAAATGTCTGATTCTCGTACTTCACTTGGTACTTCACTTGGTACTTCACTAACGTAAATAAATTCTTCACTAAGTACGTTTAGTAACGATTCATCCGGCATACACAAATTATCACTTGTATTTTCCATACTCAAAACAACGATCCACTCGCATTGAAAACTTCTTTGAAAATGAATCCAGAAACACAGTTTTCTGTTTCCATTCACGTATAACGGTGTAAATATTCTTGGAAACAATAAGTTTTACCAGAAAATGGTTCATGTTTACCACAAAAAAGTACTAGTTACTAGAAAATAGTTGCGTTTTACTAAAAAATAGTTTACCTTACAATAAAATAGTAATTTTTGGGACATAAATAGTAAGGTTCCTACAAAATAGTTTTGTCAAAAAAAAACATTTTTTAATCTGCATGGAATTTTTTTTACTAGAATTATGTTACTATTTCTTCATCAAATGGTCAATTCTTACTAATTTTCTCGTTGAATTTCAAAAGTAACTATTTTATAACTATTTCCCAACTATTTATGCTATTTATAAAGACATTTATAGTTAAAAGTAGAAAACTTAAGTCAACTAGAGGAATAGTAGCATTTTACCAGAGATTTTATTCTCAGTGTAGTCATGATAAAAAATATTATATACGTTTAAAAGAAATAGAGCTTGATTTTGCAAAAGCTATCAGGTCTACTTTGCAAATCAATATTGAACCGGGACAAAAATTTTATGAAAAACGCTGAACGAACATTTTTCAAAGTTTACAAGAGTTATTTCATTTTATAGAGGATTATTGGTACTTTAATCGAGTTTTTGATGTTCCATTTTGACATGGAATGATCCAATAATCATTTAATATCGCACGAACCATTTTTCAGAAAGTATTGAGTATAAACAGATTTTGGTTCAAAGTATTATTTTTAAAAACATTATATGAAGATCGCAAATCCTAAAAAATCACATTAATTCTAATAACTTTTACTTTAAAGTTTTGATAATTTTTAGTATCAACCTGAAATTTTTAGTCCAGGATTCAATAATCTTGTTTTTGGTTCAAAGTATTATTTTTAAAAACATTATATGAAGATCGCAAATCCTAAAAAATCACATTAATTCTAATAACTTTTACTTTAAAGTTTTGATAATTTTTAGTATCAACCTGAAATTTTTAGTCCATGATTCAATAATCTTGTTATCACTATAATATGGGTTTAATTCTTAATTTGACAATTTCAAAATGTTAGTTTAACCATAAGAGTATCAACAAATTCCTCTCATTGCAAGAGTTGTATACAAAGTAATTTTCAAATCTATGAACATTTTTATCATAATTCTATTGAATTTCTTACTTATCTGCCTCGCGAAATGTCTTACATATATGAAAGCGTCTACATATTACTGCAACTTCAATAAATTTTCGCAGAAGAGCAAACTTGCATAGCTTAAGAAACTAATTCTATGCTTAGGTATACATTGAGGGTATTAGCACAAAATAGCAACTTTATATGTACCTTAAAGTTTATATCTTTGCCAACTTTCAGTATTAAATATGCATGATGCAGACTGTTGAGAAAATCAGTCGTATCTATTTAGACATTCAATACCTGAACTGCATGCAATTTTAAGTTAGCAGCAACCCTTTGCTTAAAAGACATTAGGGGTTTTCAGATAACATCTATATTTTTATTGTGAAGCTACGGGAAATTGTAAAAGTTGTAAATAAATGTTAACAGCATCTCAGCATTTCTTATTAATTTAGTCCTCGCTCTATGGTTTTCGTCTTTATTCGTTTTATTTTTCAAGTTATACTCAAAAAATACCACTTCGTGAAGTTTTATGTAATGAAAAAGACAATTTCTCCAGTGTTTCTAATGGAAGCCACGACGTTTGTGTTTTTCTATTAGTCTAATACTATCGAAATTTATGTTTCACATCACCGATTTTGTATAGATAGTGAAAAAGTTATTCTAGAATAAATTATACCAGATAAGGACAACTTAAAAAAGGTTAATGTTTAATGAGAATCGTTCAAGGTTTAAATAAATATAGTCAACTTATTATAAGGTCGTCCGGAGCAAAGTTGCGCATATTTTATGAAAGATATATTTTTTATGGTAACATGTTGAGATATGACTCATACATAGTTCAGTAGCTCAGTTATTGTTCTAGCGTGCACCAGCGCTAGGTGTTCGCTTTGGCTCAAAAGATGTATATAATTAATTACAAAGCCTAATCAAAAAGCCGTAATTTGATTTAATAATCAATTCTTGCTGGCGTAAATTCGCCCTCCTATAGGACGAATCAGAATTTTTCAGTTGCTCTGACTAACCTGTGATTTCACGAATAATAAATATCAAAGAGTGAATGAAGAAAATGATATCTGCGGAAACTAAAAACGTTCGCACCAATAACGCAGACAAATTTTGTAATTTATAATCTTAATTCAATATTTATTGTATGAAATAATCTATTTTTAAAAAAGGTACCATAATTCCATCGAATTTTTAACACAATTTTTATGTTTACAAAATTGAGTTTCTTCACAGTGATATATGTAATATCATAATGAATCTTCATTAGTTCATTTATTTTTCAGTTTTAAAATTTCTTTGCAATTATATAGAGCGGGCCATCTGTTGGTTTCTTTTTACATTACATGTTAATTAGACACAGATAGCTCTTCCACGTTCAAAAAATAGACATAAACACATATCATATCTCCGCGGTCAGAAAGGAATAGATTTATGCTTGAACAATGTTGGAAAATATTGAAAACGTCTTTCAAAAGTTACTGCTGTATCCTGTGTGAATTTCGAAAGAAAATTTCTATGATGTTTAAGGGGAGGTTCTCATCTAGAATCTTGAAATTTTCGATTTTTTTTTATTTCATATTATTAAAGTTTAATATGTCTAGAATGTTGCTTTAAAATATTTAGTTGATCCGAGCACTAGAACGGATTCTACAGCCCATTGATTGTGGCGGTGTCATGATCGTAGCGGGGCGCTCAGCCTGTGCCGTGCCGTTCAATCACGATTATCTCGGAACTTTGTTTTTCAAGATTTTTCAAATTTGCGTACAAGATAACTCAAAAACGGTTCAACCGATCAACTTCTAGTTTCGTGCATATTAAAGTAAACAATTTTCTTCATAGAAGGAGTGGAGCACATTTTGAAAATTGTAACATTATCTCCTTTTTGTAAGTGATAAACTATGAAAAAAAACGGCCGAAAACGACCTTAAAATTTCAAAATCGCGCCATTCCGTCAATTTTAAATTTTTTTTGAAAGTCGTCCACTCTTTCTGAGACAAATTTATTCTAGTTTATAATAGTGTCATCATTATTTGATTTCAGACCAATCTGCGACCCCTAAATTGTACGCAGCTGGGCAATTTTCGAAAAACATGCCTCCGGAGAAGTTGAATAACGGGCGCCATTTTGTTTTTTTTTTTAATAAAAAAATTTTTTCGTACAGATAAATGTACAATAAAAGATAATGCCAAATATCATTTCCCTATGTCTTGTCATTTGCCTTCAAAAAAATCACGAACTTTACCTACTTTTTGACGTTCTAGATGAGAACCTCCCCTTAATACCGTTGGGTTATTTTGTGTATTGCTGATAATCCAAAAACGATTCAGAAAATAAATCATAATATTAATCGAGCTATTCGTGAAATAAGGCTCCCAACTATCGAAAATGTGCTGCAAAATTGGGTTGACAAGATGGGCTACTGCCAAGCTTGCCGAAATAGCCATTTAAATGAAATCATATTCCATAACTAATCGGAAGGTTTACTGTTTTCAATAAATCGACAAACTTTGAAAATTATTAAACAGTTTTATTTTATAGCAAGGTTTTGCATTACAAACAAAGTGTTATTTTAATAAGTGTTCATTTAAAACAAACAAAATGTTTTGTTATTGTGTTGTGTCTGACTAAAATTATTTTTCAAATTTGACAAACATTTTCAAATTTAGTGACGATGACAATCAGTTTTTTAGCTAGATTAATTTTTATTTAAAAAGACTTAAGGATTTCTTTTAGTGTAAGAATGGTGTACTATTTTTAAATTAATACTAAATTCACATAGAAGTTAGATTTATGTACCTGTACTTTCTGTAATTATAGTAATATTTTAAGTCGCTCAAGACTGCCACAGTGAAGCTGTATATCCTAGGAGTCATCTCTTGGTACCTACTTAGGCTCCAGAAGAATTGATGCTGTCACATGCTACAGATGGGATGCTCCGGCAGGATTCAGAAGATGTGTGATACACTTCCCTGGGAGAAGATATTTTTATCAGATCATCCCGCTGAGAGTGATTCCAAGCCATTTCTGCCGTCGACATTTGCCTATGTCGTCAGACACCTGAGACGTTAGACTTCTTCGCTCGCTGGAGGCGAGCCAGCGAGCTGGTCTACGTCTGCCAAGACACGTACCGTCCAGGTGACAGTAAGAGTAATGAGCATGCAGTTGACTGTAGAACGGATTCTATTTTCCGGCATTTTACTGGAGTCCCCCCTCCCCTCCGTCCCCCTCTATGAGGAGACTTACCGAGGGTTCCTGCCAGGGCGATATGACAAATGATAGATACGAGACTGGAGCCAGATCCCCGGGATACGGAAGAACTTGTATCCGGAAAACTATAAAGTTGGAAAACTTACAAACTCTGGTGGTTTCGGTGATTGGCTGGGCGCATTATACAGCATCTAAAGAATAGGGGAGGCGGGGGGAGACCCTGGCCACCCTGATGCGCATGCAGGTGATCAAGAACCGGTCATGTTTTATGAGCTCGACGTGGAGTTATGTGCGGTAGTTGACTTTATAGCTTTCGAGTTATGACAGCGCTCTATAGTCTGCGGCGGGGCAGAGTCACGTAGCAACATCCCCACGTATTAATCCCGGGATGGCTCTTCCCGGACACTGGTCCCGGTCCATTTGTCAGGCGTTCTTTTCTCCGTTCGTGTGTCTTAATCCGTTGATGTCAATACTGACTTGCTTTTCGCTCCCGAAGAACTTGTTTCGTCTCCTCATCGCGTGTTGTGTCCGATTGCATATTGTATCTATTGTATATGAGGATAAATCGATTTTGTGCCGCTAAGGTGGCTGCTTTGTGATGACTCGCGCGACAGGGGGCGATGAATTTACTTAACAGCTTTGTGGCGACTAAAACGAATCCCCCACTAATCTCTGCCAAAGCGCTATTTGTTCGAACATCGTAAGAACTTTGATAGGGGCTTTGCCGAAGACTCGGGCGAATTTCTAAGGAGCCAAACAAAAGAAATCCGCTTTGAGGGATAATCGAAAAATCTTACTTTGTCAACGTGCCGACTTCCCTTTAAGCTGTCACATATAAATTATCGTTAAGGGCTAGGGTTATCGCTCTGATTGCCTAAAAGAAACATCTGCCCAGTTGCTAAGGGCTAGAGTATTTGCGCATCAATAACACTGTTGTACAGAATCGACTTTTAAATGTTACCTAAGCAAACCCTTTATAGCGTTTGTGAAGGACATCAAGAGGATTCATAATCCGAAATATTTAACAATTCTATAAAAAAATTAAAAAGTTATTAACAAAAAATTGTTAATATTGAAAATTAGATATTTTTTTTTATGAGTGTATGCAGAATTTCTAGCTGATCATAGAAATGTACAGTGCTGTGCAAAACATTTGCAACTAAAACCCCAATTTTCTATGTCTTACTACAACAAACCTTAAATTCTTAAAAACAAAAGAGCTAATACAGTATTTTATTCTTTATTATATCTAATTTAAGAATATTAAAAAACTAAAGGTAACTATTCAATAAAAAGGAGAAATATTCGTTTTTTCATACTAAGATACAAAACTGACTGTGCAAAACATTTGCAACTCCTTGACATTAACAATGTTGGCGACCTTAAATATATATTATCATTAATATTTGGTTGAATAGCCTTTATTTACAATAACTGCTGCACATCTTCTTGGCATAGAATTAAATAGCGACTCAATATGTAAAGAAGTTATATAATTCCAAGCCTTTTTTATACCATTAAAGAGTTCGTCACGGTTGTTGTAAAATTGACCCCTCATATTCTTCTTAACCAGTTGCCATAGCTTTTCTATGGGGTTGAGATCTACGGACTGTGCGAGCCATTTCAAAACTTCAATGTTTTGCTGCCAAAACCAAGCCTGAAGAAGTCTAGAGGTGTGCTTGGGATCATTGTCCTGTTCGAAGCGCCAGCGCAGGGGCATTTCTTCCTCTGCGTAAGGGAGCATAACATTTTCCATAATATTTTTGTAGTCCTCCTCTTTCATTATCCGTGGTATTTCATAAAGAGATCCCACGCTCTGAGCTGATAAACACCCCCAGACCATTGTATTACCATTTCCATGCCTCACAGTTACCACAGTTTATCGCGGACTTAGTCGTTTGTTCGTCGGTCGTCCTACTTTTTGCCCTCCATCTAGCCCCACTAAGTTAAACTTAAAGTTAAACACTCATCCGAAAAAAGGACAGTTCTCCATTTTTCTAGGGGCCATTCTAAATGACTTTGAACAAAGACAAGTCGAGCTCAGCCATTTTTTTCGGAAAGTAGTGGCTTTTTCGCTGGCCTGTAGCTCTTAAGATCGGCTTCTATGGCGCGTCTTCTTATGGTCGAAGGATCCAGATCCAGGTTTAATTCATTTTCTACCTGCCTTGAACTGAGAAAAGGCCGAGATTTACTTAAAATTTAAATCATACGATGCTCAGCGCTCTGTCGTTTTCCTTGGTCTACCTTTATGAATATTTTCAATAGTCCCAGTCTTTTTAAAACTGCTTATAATTCTGGATATGGTGGATTTAGCTACTTTATTCGGTTTTTTATTTCGTTGTAAAATTAATTACTCCCATTTTACGAACTTTTAGTTTAACTGCGTTTAAAGGAAAACAAATATTTTAATAATACACTTACTCGCATGGACCTGACCGACAGACTAGATTATATGCCCTGCAGTAGTTGGATATGAATAGAAAATTATTATTATTATTTTTTATTAACTATATATGGAATAGAAAATAACAGTTAACTAACAAAGTACTCCCAATTCTCATTTATTCCGAGAAAAGTATTTGTTGATATATGAAGTTGCAAATGTTTTGCACAGGCAAAATTGTTACGTTGAATAAAAAAATGGATATTGCTCCCTTACTATGGGATATTACATTCTGCTATTGTTATATCTGGAAACTAGACATAATAAAGAATAATGCACTGTAAAACTTTTTTTGGTATCAGTGGTTTAGGAAATTTTATAATTATCTGTGATAAACTATGATTTTAGTTGCAAATGTTTTGCACAGCACTGTATGATGTGCATAAAAAAATTTTTTGTTCGACAAACATTCTGCTTAATGAGCCGATTTATAACTTTTCTTTTCATTTTTCGAAAAATTTTCGTGTAAAAAACTTATATAATTAATTATTATAAAAAATTGTTGACAATGTAAACAGTTTTAATTAATTATTCTCAACTCGTATACCAAAAACCAAGTAAATTGGACAATATTTTTTTCGTCTCTTTTAAAACTTTAAACATTAATAACTTTTTAATTTTTTTATGAATTTGCATGAAACTTGGCGAAATGTCATACTTCAATACAATGAATCCATTCTGCTTAGTCTCGACCTTAGGTAAAACTGGGTGTACAACAGTGTAATAGAAAATTGTCCATGTAAATATCAGCCAGAGAAAAAAACATGTACAAATGTAAATTTTTCTGTAATTTTAATCTATATTTTCCATCATGATCGACCTTCAAGTTCACAATTATGTAAGTTTGACTACATTAGTTCATTAGATATCAATTTGATAGTTTAAATTATAATTGGACCATAAAATGTATAGTTTTATATTTTGATTTGTACATGCAAAAGTTATTGTAATCACAAATCTAAGAAAAACTATAATTTTTACAACACAACGCTGTAGAATCAATATTCTGTTGACAACTTTTGTTGCAAAATCTACAGCTTCATATTTTCATTTCTAGTGAAAGAAATGTTAAAATCACAGAGATAATTTGTTGTACTGACAAGAAAAATTATAATGTTTATAACGTAACCCCTAAAAAAAACCCTATAGAATCTACAACATATTAATTTAACCTTACGGTTGCAACATGCTACTTATTGAATAATAGTAGTGAATGTAAAATTCAAAAAAAAAATATTATAAAGTAGTAAGTAAGTAAACTACTTTATAATATTTTTTTTTGAATTTTACATTCACTACTATTATTCAATAAGTAGCATGTTGCAACCGTTTAATATACATGAAATATCTGTGATTAATCCGACATTATCATACCGGATTAATTTCGAATCCAGTAGATTAGTTCAAGCGGTGATATATGGTAAATTACCTCTACAATTAGCTACATTATCAACTTATTACTTAAATTGTCAATATCAGCTTTATTTTATACTCATTACGTCTTTGTTTTCTGTTAAAATTAGATTACGATTTTTAATTAAAAGAATATATATTTTTTATTATTTTAAGGTATTCATTTATTTACTAAAAGAAAGCCAATTAAGATCTTAAATTAGGAAATTAGTAATCTTTTTGTGGATTTATTTGGCTTTTTTGTATGCCATAGTTTTTTAAACAATTAAAATGTTTTATTTCGAAACATCGTATTCCTAAGTTTTCAGCAGTTTTTCCTTTTTTCAGTTGGAAGAACTAAATATTAGGGTTTGCACAAACGAAACGTGTTGAAAAAACCTCTTACAAGTGCCTGCGAACTACAAGTGCGCCCTTTTGCTTTCCTTTGACAACTAATAGTGGAAACAATGATATAATATATCCATTTTACGACGAAATGACTGCAGGATTGTCAATTTTATTTCGCATGTTGTAAATTTGACAGTAGTAAACTTCAAACCGAATAAATGTATAATTGTAACTACAACTACTTGTCGTACCTTTGAAAAATTATTGTAAAATTGGAGTTCGACTGTTGTTGTTCATTCTGTTTATTTCTGATATATTAGAAAAAATTGTTTACAAAATGGTAATAAAAATGACAACGAGAATTCCAATTTCTTTTGAGTCGGCGCCAAAAAATTGTGGTGCATAAGATTCAATTATGTTTTCTGTACGCTAAGAAAATGGTTAAAATCGATAACTTAAAATTCATTAGTACTATTAAAAATAATGAAACTAAAATAAAGAATTAAAATTAAAACTAATTAAAGCAATCAACAATATAAGAACTAAACCTAAAATCAAAACGAGCTATGAGACAAAAGATAAAATTAAAAGATAGATAAGACGATAAGGCATTGCAATTATCGCTAAAGTAAAAAAGGAAAAAAAAAGGTAAAAAAGTAACAATACTAAATTTCGTCGCCCAAGTGCTTTAATAACATCCCTCTGAAGCCACCACTACCACGAGCTCTTTTAATTTAATTAAAGTTCTCATCAAGATGAATGAAATAAGCCCAAGCACGTGGTAGTAAACCGTCAAGGAGTTCCCTCGACTTTTTTCTGTCTTTATCCTCAGATTAACTCCAAGTCTCCATTATGTTGTAGTGCTAACAAAACTACACATGTTTGCCAAGATTCAACAGAATCGAGTCACAGGTGAATGAAAAATCAACCATCCCCTATATTTTTTCTACCCTTAGGGATGGAATTTAAATAGGACCACCTTCGAGGTATACCCCATCCACTAAAATAAGAATCTTCAAAATCGGACTTATCTGTAAAAAGTTATGCGTGGTCGTACATAAAAAAAAATATATATATATGCTCCTGACAACCTCCTATTTTTTTCGTCGGTTAAATATTACTAGAATTTCCGTAGAAATAATGAATTAACAATAGAATTAACACAGAATTTTACAATTCACGGCAGATAATGTTAAATATTTTCGTTAAATTTACAAACACTGGTTGTCGAATATATAACAAACTTTTCTCTGGGCGTACACTCTAAAAAATATTAATGTCATTTTACCCTTATTATTTTACCCTCATATTATTAGACCATCTCTTTAGACTAAGCTTTAAAGCAGTAGAAATTAACCCATTAATGCCTGAATAACAAATAATTGCACGGCAACTTCGAGGCGCTAACTTTTATCGAAGGGGTGGTCAATTCTCATTGAGACCAACTTTTCTAGACGTATTTTGAGTAGCCCGACACGATCCAACAAAAAAAAAAAGTGAAAAAAAATTATTATTATTGTTTTTGTGCAATATTATGTAAATAAATACCTTTTTCACGTCTTTTTTTTCGAAAAACGGCTGATTTAGTAGGGAAAAAGCAACTTTTTACTGCAATAAAGTGCATAAAACGTGTTATTAGGACGTAAACTTCAAAAATATGCAGGCATTTAATCAGTAATCAGTGACCCCAAAAACTCCGAATACCCAATTTTTTTTTCGAAGAAACTGAGAATTTTGCCAAAAATTGTTCGCCATCTTGGATCCGCCATTTTGAATTACGAAAATCTGATAGCAAATTCGTAATCAGTGACCCTTAAAACTAGTGTATATACATTTTTGAAATATGGTTGGATCGTGTCAGACGACTCAAAATACGTCTAGAAAAGTTGGTCTCGATGAGAATTGACCACCCCTTCGATAAAAGTTAGGGCCTCGAAGTTGCCGTAAAATTTTTTGTTATTCAGGCATTAATGGGTTAATATGCTGCATAAGACAGTTTATCATTTGGTCCCTTGTTAGTAGAAACATAACCAACAAGCAAATTGTTGTTCAATGCAATGCCAACACGGGCATCAAACAAGTGAGCGTTCTTATTGATATTCAGTCTCATGCGGTTAATAGGTTGAAATAAATTATAATTATTTTTATACAAATCGCTCTGTAAAAATGGGACTTGCCTAATTCGTTCATTCACTCTGGATGGGAATTTCATTTTAAGGGAAGGCGAGTCAATATTACCAACAAGTAGTTGATGTACAAATAAAATAGCCACGATCTCCCGACGCTTTTCCAGAATGCATATCAATGAGTTTCAAACGATCTCTAAGGGCGAATCAGACAAATTTCCATTGGACATATTCGATGCTGAAGTTGACTTGCATATTCAAGAATTGCTCGAGCAAGGGAAAAATAAAGCTGCTTGCGTACATGCAGTCATATTAGAAAATTCATGGTGAATTTCAATTGAATCTGAGATTGAAATTTTGAGAAAATTGAACTATTGAATTTTCGAGACATGAATTAAGAAATACACAATATAAAACTATAAAAATAGTTAGAAGCAGAGCTGTTCTGAGCACTTCTGATTTAAATCGATTAATACTTGTGCTGGCGAATTATTAGGCAATGATAAATTACTATTGGGTCATGCTGTGCTGCACTGCATAATGTAGAGTAATGCTGAATACTGATAGCCTATGCTAGGTAATGCTGAGTATTTCTAAGTAATGCCAGGTAATGTTGAGTAATTCTCCTGAAGTACGGTAACGGTGAAGTACGAATACCAATACCTGGTAATGGTAATTAAATTTTTGAAGTACCATTAGTGGTAATGGTATAAATGAACATTTAAGTTCCCGAAAAATCAGACTAAGACTCTATAAAAACTATCAAAAAATATTTTACCTTTTAGTGCTGAACTTTGTACGACATATCTAAAAAAAAACAAAGTTCGCATTTAACTTACATTAAAATTGGTTTTATAAAATATACAAATATAAACTCTTTCATTTTTATAAAAGAAAGAAAACCTTTCAAAAAAGAAGAAGAAAATTATCAAAACAAACTTTTAAAGACTACGCTCGTATAAGCAACAAATAACAAATCATTTCTTTTTTTTTTTTGATTTTATGAACACATTTTTTAAATTTATATTGATTATTAAAACTAATGGACATGTTAGGTTTATTATGACGTCACATATGGCAGTTTATCGTATTTTACTCTTCAAGCCCTTTTATTTGATGCCCATTTGGAGGTTGTGAAAAAAAAGTTTATGCGCCCTATTGCAACGTCTGCCATATTGAATTTACGACGATATTTGATATACGATACTGCAATGTCACCGGTTTTATAGATGTATGCAAAATTTCAAAGCTCTAGCTTCATTAAAACTAGTCGAAATGTTGATTGCAAGATTTTATCCGGCCAAAAAATGTGAATTAATAAAAGCGTTATAACAATGAAGGCTCTTGTAAGAACCTTCAATTAAAAAGCAATTTATTATATTATTTACAAAATGCTTATTGACGTGTTTCATTCAAATATCACTTATTAATTGTTTAATTTAGATATGAGCCACATAAAGTCAGTCGAGCAGCAACACATTATTGGCCTTGAGTTAATCCTATAGCATTTTAAAATCCCTTTAAAAATTCTGTTTGTGAGAATTTTTTGCTCATTTCAACTCCGCTTAAACTAAAATTGAAAGCAAACTGCCAGCAGCCCAAAAATGTGGCTCGTGGCTAATCCACAGCCAGCTTAAAGCAGTGCCGCCCGAAACCGTCAGGGCCAAAAAACGTCCGGAAAGTCGGTTGATTTAAATATTTCAGCTTTTATGCAAATGCTCTTTGATGTCTTTTACGGGAAACGCCCAGAGAAATGTGCACAAGAAGGCGACTTTACCCATTTTGAGGCTTTCAAAAAATTTCTGAATTGCCAAGGAGTGGCTGCACCTACGGGCAACGCGGCGGTGCCGTTTCTCTGATTATTCCGCCTTATTTTCCGAGATACCACTTTGCCGGAGTGCTTTCCGAGACGGGGCGGAGGAGCGGAGTGAGGCGATCATTTCCTAGCCTCTTAGCATTAGACCAAACCACAGCGAAAATAGCAGTCATCTCGAAAAAGGATTGTGCAATGGAAAGCACCTCCGGGAAAAGAACCTTCACCTGGTCGTACCATTGCGCTTTTCTGCTCCACAACAATACTGCAAAGTTGCGGATCGGCGGGTCCTTATCTTTTGGAGGTGCAAGTCCCGTTGTGCCTGGTGAAATCCCGAAATACAGGTGAGGTAGTTCAAGAATTGGAGGGAATGGGGAATAATGCCTTTTGGTATTAACCAATGCACTTCTCTCATTCAAAAGTTTTCATAGGAAATGAAATTAGTCCCGGACTGTATCCGTTAAACTTCAAACTTAAATTATGGTAAACCCAAGCAGAAAGATGCCAGCTAAAGATGCAAATGGAAATGTTATTTGAAAAGGTCTTTCAGGGTTCGCAGAACAAGATGAAGTTCTATGACTTCGGACCTCAACTACTTTACTTTAGTACTTTGTTGTAATCCCGGGCACTTATGATTTCTGTTGAAGAAATCCCAAGGAATTTCGCTAATATACAGGGTGTCCCAAAAATACCAGGTCAGAGTGACATGGAAAATAGATTAGTCTTAAAATCTGTCAGATAAAATAAACATGACCTTCGTAAAAGTTTCTTAGTTTTCAAGATATTGTCACTTTTTTAATTTTGTTTAAAATCTCTACTTTTAGTTAGAATTTCAACCACCATTGCTAAAAATAACTTCAAGTTGTTTACTTTTTTATTTTTCAGGTAACTTGAATAGTAGTTTCAGGCGTTAAAAGTAAAATTTTGCCGAAATTTAGTGTACCTTCCAAGAAAAATAACTCATTTGTGTTACCTTTTAACTCTGTCAAAATTGTAACTTTAACTTTGACAATCAGTCGTGGAAAAAAATGTACTAAAAGAAACTGGCAAATTATCTTAAAAACTACTCAATTTAATGCAATTTCATATCATACTGGGGGAATTATTTTACAGAAACTTAGAAATTGCTATTTTTATCATTGTACGTTAATAACAAGTTTTCAGAATAGAGAGATATTTTTGAAAAAATATTTTCATGACTTGATGCAACGTTTTATTTTCAGATTTGTAATAAATGCGGAAATCCTTACCAATTACATGCTGTGTGCAAACATTTTATTGGCTAACGTAATTTCTAATCAAGAAAAAACTCTATGAAATTCTCTTTCAGCATTATTTGGTAAAAAGAACAAAAAAAAAAAACAACTCAGAAATCAATATTACATCTGTTGTAAACCACCGAAGCTAGGCAAAGAGTCATGTGCAAAAATAATATTTATTACGTTGGTGGTATCAACTTTTTTGTCCACATTTTCATTTCCGTTAAAAGCGAGCTACTTCAATATTTGTTTTGTTTTCCCTTTAATAAATTTGTGCAGTAAAGTAAAATAAAGGTTTATGCGCTGCCAGCATTCATAAAGATAGGCCGTCGTCCATATTTCAACCAGCAGGCCAACAATGGCTGTATTAAGTGCTTTAAATGAAAAATATTACAATTTAATGCGTTAGCAATTGCACTCTGTAAGGCGAGGCAGTCTACAGGGTGCCCGGCTTGCCCCTAGCAATTTTATTGCATATATTTATTTATGTATTGTACATAGAATTCCCCTCGTCCCGGCCCTTTATGCTAAAGAACAAAACTTTTTCGTCATCCATCCATTCTCGACGTTTGTGAAGTGTTTTAATTACAAAACATTCAAAATTCCCAGCGCACTTGCTCCTTTCGTGGCCCGAGCCCGAGCCTCCTTCGGGCTCCACTGCTCATATCCTGCGATTACAATATTGCTCCCATATAATGCCCCCTTTCAAGCATATTTGCCAGCCATTTCTACTTTGAATTATTCTGGTATGCATACACGGAAAATACTTGGAAATCCCCCATGTTTTTGGGGTTAACTTTGCGTCATAATAGCTTTCAGGCTGAAGTTGTTAAACAATTTTTTCACAGCCCCCGCGCCCTTAGCAGTGAAGGGAAGGAAAAAGTTTTTTGATGAAATGAACACTTTTTCTAGTGGCGACCGCGGTGGGAGCGGAAGTTGGGGGGTCTCGTGCTCCAGCGGCAACGACGAATGTGGCAAGTTTTCTCATTAAAATATTTTTCCATCTTCTACTTCGCCATTGTGCCCCGGAGTTAATATGATTTCTTTTGTGCCTTATTTGTCCGCCCGCCGAAGGAAGTTTTCCAGCCATTTACACATTTGGGTCAATTTTGGAGTGAGCGGAGTTGAGGGCGAGTCGATAAATCTCCTATTCGAAATTATGTGCTCCATGTATGACAGGGGTCTCTTGAAACTCTCCAGAGTTCCGGAAATTCTTCGAAATTCGAGTAAACGTTCCTTAATCGTTTGCTATTCGCCTAACTTCGGAATTTGATTTAATTTATAATATAATAATCGAAACTTTCAGAAGTAAAAGTCCTTTCCCAAAACAAAATTAGTTTTCAGAGATCCTAATTTCCAAAAATAAAAATAAAAAAATAAAATTCTTAAATAAAGCTTTTATATATGTACAATTTAAAAAACTTGGGCCAAGGCTTTTTCTTTTCACCTTACAGGTGTTGTAGGTATATCGTTAGTTGTCCAGTTTAGTTAAATGCCTCAAGCTATTATAAATTGTACATAAATACATTATATATAAAAGATTTATTTAATTTTTGTTTTACTTTAATTTATGTTATACTTTTTAATGTGGATTTGATTCATAGCTTATCATATTTTACGCGTCAAACCCTTTCACTCGATACCCATATCAACGGGGTTGTGAAGAAAAAGGTATTCTACCTTCTTGGAGCGTCCGCTATATTGAGTTTAGAATGATATTAGATATATTATATTGTATTGTCACGAAACTTATGTAATTTACTAAGTTTTGAATTTTAAAATACTTTGCTGTGTGCATAAAATCAAAGATTGTTTGAAAGTTTGATTTTTAGTTAAGTACTACAGCTTATTATAAAAAGCTGAACATTAAGGCACAATATTTTAATAGTCAGATTTTGAAAAATTGACCCTCAAAACACACAATGACTAATTATTTCAAAAATTTGTATTCTATACGATAAGGATTACAAAATGTCATAAATTTAAGGATTTAACTTTTCAATTGTGTAATGCATGAATATTGTCATTTCACCCACAACCTGAACCATTTTATAAATTTCAGGCCTGAGTGTTAAAATTAGAAAAGTCTTTAAAAGTCACATTTCAAACGATTTCATTTCTTCCACATCTCAATTTAACCGAAGCCAAACAGTGTGGTAAATCATCATTCTATTTTGAGAAAATGAGTAGACATACCCATATGAGATAATATATATGTTATTTGATTTTTCGGTTTCAGTTTGTGTGGAGTTTAATTAATTTCTAGATACATACATTGGACCCAAATTTTATGCAAATAGTCTTTCACTTTCTCTTTGAAATATAGTATAAAATATTTTAAGGGAGCGTTCAAGTATTACGTAACGCATTTTTTGTAGATTTTAGACCCTCCCTCCTCCCCATGTAACGCATCGTAACGTTTTTCTGTACCGTTTTTCTGTTGTTCCAATACCCCCTCCCGCCCCTGTAACGCACCGTAACGTTTTAAAAATATGTGATTCGAAAATTTATTCTTTTTATTCCGGTTTGTACACTTTTGAGTTAGAGTCCTTCTACAGAATTCAGCAAAAGGTACAACTAATTTTACTACTAAAATATCCATTAACATATCATAAGAGGTTTTTGTGCATACCTCTTATTTATGAGTTTTTATCGTCAAGTAAATATATTATTCACCAGATTTTAAATTTAATCTAAGAAAATGCTGAATTTCTTATTTCATTATTTGTTTTGTAAAGTATTTAAGCTAAGTTTCAAGAAAATACGACCAAACAAAAGTTTTCCAATTCAAACTTATATACTCTCTTTGGACCCCCTCAATAGCTCGGTTGGTAACGCGACGCGTTGACTGCGAGCCAGCAGGGCGCTAGAGGTTGTGGGTTCGATTCCCACGAAAAAGCCTGGTCACAAAAAAGTGGCATCAGAATGGGCCTGTAATAATGGTCTAAGTGTGTCTTCGGACAGCCACACCCAGCGGGAAATGAAGCGCTTAAATAGATTTTTTTAAGCACTTATCTAGAAGCGCATAGCGCTTACACTTTATATGACTGTCCACTTCCTTTTAACGTTGGATGTCCGCAGTGGTAAGCACTTACTCTAAGATTACTAAAAACACCACTTCAGCGCTTTAAAGGAAGGCAGAAATAATCACTTTTATGAAGATCTATACTTGGACGTTGAAGTAATACCGCAAGAAGCGCTTCGATGAAGATTACAACAAACCATAATTTCAGTGCTTCAAAACAAGGGGCCTTTTTACTTTTCAATTTGATTTTTCCAGAAATTCATGCTCTGAAATTTTGCAAAGTAAATTAATTAATAATGAACTTAGAGTGGTTAAAATGATCCTTCGAAAAACATAGTGTTTAAATAAATAATACCCGTGCAACATACATATATTTGTATTTTAGGTTGGAGAATTCAAATTCCGAAACGATTATTCTAACTATATTTTTTATTAAAAAAAATATCAATATAAAAAATCCAAACTTAATCATATTTCTTTGGTAATATAAATTATAAAAAAGAAACGGCCTTCATGACAAACGAAAATATTAACATAAAAAATACAAACTATAAAAAAAGAAACAGCCTTCATGACAAAGAAAAATTAATATAAAAAATACAAACTATAAAAAAGAAACAGCCTTCATGACAAAGAAAAAGTTAATATAGGAAATACAAACTTAGTCTTTTCTTTGGTACCTAATACAAATTATAGAAAAGAAACAGCCTTCATGACAAACAAAACGTTAATATAAAAAATACAAACTTTGATAATACAAACTATAAAAAAGAAACAGCCTTCATGTCATCACGTGCTTTAAAAATAAAAGTCCTAATTGAGGGTAGTAGATGGGTTTCCGTCCTGGCATTTTTTTTTAGTGTCATGGGTCCTTTTATATATTAAATTTTTGCTGTGCCGTATGCCGGATCTCATTGCGTCTTCGAAATTTTTGAATCTAAATCTTTCATTCTTGACAGCGTCTTCAAATTATAAATTTAATTGATACTATTTATATGTTAAGAAATGGTAACAATCTTACCATAAACAAATTTATTAAAAAGTTTCCTCTCTTTTAAAGGAATCTTTTTTTGGTTCCCATCCCAGTTTACTTCTAAAAGGAAGTTCTCTTCGAAAAGAAGTCGCACACATTTCGAAATGTGAGTTGAGCCAATGATTTCTTTAATATATACTCGCTGTAAAAAATAAAGTCAAATATTTTAAAATTTAGATAAGTTACCATTTTTACCAATTCTTCCTCTTTGATATTTTGGTTTTCTATATTGCACTCAGTTTGCTCTAAATGCTCCTGGCTTTTTAGAGGGAAGATATCCAGATTTTTTCTTTGCGGAAAAGCTTTATCAGATAACTTTTCCAGCATTATTGAATGCTTGCATAAAATTTTTTGCTGGTTTTCTAATATTTGTTTAATATCTTCTTTGAGATACTTATTTTCTTGTTCTGAAAATTATAAATTTAATAGCATATTCTAGATAAAGGGTCCGTTTATGTTACCAAGTTCGAGACATTTTGTCTGTAATTTTTGAAGTTCATTTTCATTATCATTATTTTCTTGGCCGATTGCATTACATCTATAAACGGGAGTGGCTTCGTACTGAAAATTAACATCACCGAATTTTCTCTTCATCGGATTCATGTTTCTGTAAATAAATTTTTAATCATTATTTTAAATTTTTAAAATTCACTTACGTTAGGAAGTGCATTGATGAAGTATCGGTATCAGTACATAGCCATTATCAAATGGTAATGCTACTACTTTGCATAAAATGTCGTTGATTTCAAATTTTTCTTCTTTTTCAACAAGAGTTTTGGCTATTGTAATTCCTAAGGCTTGTGACGATTGCAGAGGTTCCGTAAAAAAATCATCCACTTGTGAAAACTTCCGTCCAATTATAAATTCTTCATCAGTAGTTTCTTTAATAAACCCAATAACTTTTATTGGTGTAAGTGGTTTAATATAACAGAAGTTGTCAGGAGGTGTAATACTTAAAATGAATAAATCGAATTGATAGTTTCGATATAGGGATGTACCATTTTTATGGATTCTTCTTAAATTTTGGATTCCATGTTTATTCTTTTTGAGAAATGCAAACTTATTTCTCTCAATTATTCGGTTGTAAATCTGTTCCAAAATTTTTGTAGGTTGATGAATATCTTTTTTCAATAACTGTAGATGATTTTCAAATTTGTAGGCAGAAAATTGATCCACATTGCCATGCTTTTGGACACAATCGGGCAAGTGCAATAAATTATGCACGTTATAAGAAATTTTGTTGTCGCCGTATAAAATTTTAAAATTTTCCACAAACGTATTTAACATTTCTTGTACACATTCCAAATTGTTTCGACAATTTTTAGGGCAAGAGATAAGCCTATATGCTGCGTGAAGCAATAAGAAATGCACATATAATTCTTCATCCAAAATATTTTTGAAAAGTACGATGCCTGTGTATAATATAACTTGCCGAAATTCCACAGCTTTCCACCTGCAAATGTCATCAAAACTTCTCGGCTTTCTACAAAACTCTTTTGGGATATAACTTCTCAATGAAAGTATATTTTTATTTAAAATTTCTTTCTCATCGTTAGTGAGCTTTGTTCTGGAATGGTTGTTCTTCCATATATAAGTTAATATTTTTTTTGTGACACCCAAATCGACAAGGTGCATAACGTCGAGAGGAAACTGGGAAACCATGTCGATATTTAGTTCTTCAAGAATTAACATATTTTCATGAAAACATTGCAAATGATAATTTTTGTCTTTTCTATTCCGGAAATCTTCATCTGTTCTTGGCGAAGAAATGTTTGTGGCATATGTTAATCTATTATTTTTCCTTTCAGCGTTTTGGATACATTTGGAACATCCTTTACTTGCAGTGTGTCCAACTGTCCCTGTTACAAAAGATCTTGCTGGAGCGTCGCATATGAAAAAATTAATTTTAAAAGCCACAACTTTCTCATTTATTATAACACCTGTGCTTGTAAGCTCCTTGACCTCCTTCACAAATTCTTTGAGGAAGTCATTAATTTTTTCTGGTTTCCGAGAGCCAATATAAGTTCCAATTAGGAATGGCTTGGTTTCCAAACAATTAGCAATGCACCCTAATATAGGCCAAAGCTGTATGGAACTGCTTTTGAAAATTGGAATACCATCAATGCCTATATCTATTAGTAAAGGAGTTTTTAAGTTTTCGGCAGAGATATCTAACATTTTTAATGCTTTTTGTAAGCCAAAATGAAAATATTTCCCAGGATGTACTGTTATTGTTTCAATTTGTTTATATTTAGTTTCTAGTAAAGTTTTAGTTGATAAAGGTACATCTAATCCCCCTTCTTTCATGATACTTAAAATCTGGTCGCACGCATTTCTCGTTATTCTATTTTGTATAGCCCAGTCTCTTACTTTCTCTTGTACTGTTTGCTCCCTTTTTTCTCCTTCGCAAGATTCTGTCACCTGTAAGGTGCAATTCTCGCCATTAGATGGGCTGGAGCAATTTATAATATTAATTTCATTGATGTTTAAATTTAATTGTTCATTTTGTAGTGGACTTCTTATATCTTTTATTTTTTTTGCCACAACTCGTCTCATATGACGTTTGCTGATCCCACTTACTTGTCGACTCATATTTAAGTTCTAGTAAATATTAATATTGTACTAAATATAACAAAAGAATGCACTACTTACCTTTTTTTTTATAAACTTTAATGAGACCACGGCTTGCACAACTTTAAACTTAAATTTTAAACCGCAATTAGATGTTGTCGCCACAAAAATCACTTTGAGACTGAGAGACGCAATACTCTCCAAGGCCCATATATATTTTTTTGTTTCGAATTTTCTATGGGTGACGCGTTACAGCTCCCGCAGATAAACAAAAAATCAAAGAGCTTCTTATAAGCGCCTAAAAGTACCATAAAGAAAGCGCTTTACTTACTGCTTCGATTAAGCTATATAATAAGTGCTTATTATTTCCTTCTTATAGGAGCGCTTGTGAATTTTCCTGCTGGGCAGCAACCTACATCTACATCTGCAACCCCCTTAAGCTTTGATTTCCAGAATGATGAATCAGTCACGATATGCCACTTTATATACATATAGATTAATACTTGTACATCGGATTCAACTACTTAAAAACATTGTTTCAAAAAATTATTCTTTTTCTTGTACTGATAAAACTTTACAAATAGATAACAATGGTCTGTATATAGAATATAGCATTTTCTGATTAAAAAGAGAAATCTTTAAAAATTAAAGGCAAATTTCCCAAATTAACTTGTACCAAAATCCCTTAAACAAGTTTTAATGAGGGAGCTGTTTTTAATTTCCTTGAGCTATTTTCGGCCTCCCTATCTTCTCAGTTTTAATAATACTTTCCTAAAGGCTCTAGGGGAAAAACAAGAATAAACCCTATTTTTGTTCTGATTAAAAGCTCATCAAAGAACCCACGAATAGTTAGAACTTAGTTTCCCTAAGTGGAATACGAAAAGAAACTTTAAGTGAAATTTGACTGGCTCCAACCGACTGTAAGAAAGATGAGAATGTTTCAAACTTTTCATCTTCTTTAAGTATTTACCTTTTCACAGTGGCGCGTTGCTTGTGTCTGATTCTGTACATTGTCTCAGCGCGCTGTCATGGCAGTGGCGTAACGAAAAACCTGAGGATCCGCTTGGAGTTATTCGAAAAATTCTTTGTCCTCGGAGATTGTCTCCTCTCCACGCGGCCCCAAATGACCCTTATTTGAAATGATTTTGGCTCACTTGGAATCTTTGGAGAAAAGTTTTTGACAACTTTGGAAGGATTTCCTGAAAGCAGCGTCCACTGTCTCCGTCTCTAGTGGACTTATTGGCCCAGGGTAAGTTAATTGAGTTACTTTTCGACTCCCCGCAGGGTTCCCTGCTCGCCCCTTCATTTTTTGCTGCAAAATTCGAAAAGTTTTGTCTTATCCTTTCAATTAGGACGGACAAAATTGGTCGCAGCGGAAGTTTCAAGATTGTGTAATATAACCCGGACCGGCACGATGCAGTGTATAGAATCCCTATCCCGATCCTGGTCCTAGTTCTGAATCTCCGGGTGCCGAGTCGAATTGACCAAACACTTAAATCTCAGAGTGGACTCATTTGGCCTGGCAGCGGGCGCCGGGAACAGGCCAAAGTTACAAAAGAATCAGAACGAGCACTTAAACTAGCTCAGGTGCCCAGGGGGGGGGAACTTCCCAGCGGGGGTATGCGGGCAGAGGCCAAGCATCAAGTGAATGGGTTAAAAGTGCAATAACATTAATTTCCTCTTTCTGGATATCAAAACGTTCCATCAAGTTTTTTTCGGTCCGGAAAATACCTAAAACAGTACGTAATTATCCCACCCTCGCGCCCCTCGATCCGGACACCTGAAGCTGCCGGGGGGAGACCGGAGAGCACCAGAAGAACCCGAGCCCAACGCGGGCAGATGCAGTATCAGACCAGGGTTGCCACACTAGAAATAAAAAATATTGCATTTTAAAACCATAACAAATAAATGTAAATTAAAACATTCGACTGGTTACAGTGCAAAATGTTAACGAGAGAAATCGTCTCTTCATAACTAGGTTTTAAATTGAAAGCTACATTTAATTGTACAAGTCCGTTCCTCTCAGTTCTATAAGACTATAATTTTCAATGTATTTCTAAAATATCAAATGTAGAATTATAGAGCAGCATTCACTAATTTACACTGAGTTTGAACGAAGGTGTAGTCTTTGTTTTGCTCAGTGTTCAGTTAATTGTTTGAAATATTATGATAAATAATGTGACTATAAGTGATAATAATTATACACCTATCCTCCGACTTGCACAGTGTTTTTTTTAACACGAATTCGCTACACGGTTTTTAAAATAAGTAACTTAAAAAATAAAACTTGTAAAAGTGAACATTTGAACTTAATATATATTTCTCCTGCCATTTTTCAATTCCGTTCACAATAAAAATCGTCAAAGTAGAAGTTTGTTTAGGATAAAAATTAAGTAATAATTTTTACCAAAATAACCCGAATGTTGAACAAAATCTTCGGTTACATCGCTGTATTAATAAATACTTAGCTTAATATGAATAAATCTATAAAGAGTTAATTGTTAATTATGAATTTCATTACCAAGTCTTCCCAATTCGAGATTGTCTCGTATTGACCCAGAATCGCGTTAAGTACTATCGAGGGATTAAATCAGGAAGAAAAGATTAATAGGTCTATGACAGTAATTCAATTTTTGGTTAAATTATTAAGGATCTTGATTGATCTTGATTTCTTAGTATCAAACATGTAGATTTTAACACTACATATGACATCAATACAGATTAGTACTACAATTTTGTAATCCATTTTGCGCTACACATTTGGTGTCCACGAAGTTTGTAATCATTTGTGATATATAGCATAATGGTTCACGAATTAGACAACGTGCCAAAGACTATTTATTCGGGAACACCCTATATTACAAAAATGTAATCATAACCTTTATTGGGTAATGATTTTAAATGATGTAATTGAAATTCAATATTTGTGATACTAGAGTTTATCATACAATAACTTTGCCGTAAAAATTATATTTTCACGCGAAAGTGATATTACTCGTATTTATTTTTTTTTTAAGTAATAGAAAAAAATTTATCATAAAAGAATATTCTGAAATGTTCTGTTTTCTAGACATTGGATATGGATTGCTTAGGCAAATGCGCATCTACCAACTGAGCCAACATACTACATACAGAATAAAGATTCATGTGTATAACACATCAAAAACGATGTTATAATAGATGACGATTAAACAAGGATTTTTTTTTAGCGCATGCTTATTTAAATATACATTAAATGCGAATAAGTCAACGTGCTTGTTAACATTCATCGATACCATAGTTAGTTCTACCACTGTTGGTGTTTCTAAAAGACTTATTTTCGTTAGGTTCCGAGGATTATCCCTAAAAACGATTTTAGCTTTAAGAGATGGCAAGTCAATATTATCATTTATAAGTTTGTGAGCAAATGTTATGTGTGTCAACAACTTCACGATGTTTATAAAAAAATGCATATCGAATAACTGCCGTCAGTCTTTATAAAAAGGAAGGCAAATCAGATCAGCCCAAGGCAAAATGAAAGTGATATACCATAAGTCCACTTTTTGAAAAAAAAAATCGCATAACGATTACATACCTACACGTTTTTAACTGCATGGGATGAAATACATCAAACAAAATCGGTCGCAAACATCTAGCATTTTTCTAAATTTGAATGTCATTTTGTTTTCAAAAACTAGAATACTCAATTAACTTCAACATATAAATTGATAACAAAGGGATAATTTCGTTAATTGAATTATATTTCATAGTCCGATTTTGTTTTCATTTTTCCGTCGGACAGAACATTGGAAAACTATCTGGATGAAAACCGGACACCTGGCAACCCTGCATCCAACCATACGCGGCAGATTCATCCCGGAAAAAGGTGACCCAACACTCGGCGTAGCTCAACACGCCCGTTCCACTCGTTCAACAGTTGAAACTTCTGCTGGATAGGTTTTTATGGAAATTATTCGACCTGCAGTCGGGTTAGACACTGCAGCATCCCGGGGTTAGAGGGGAAGGGGCGAGTTTTCATGATTCAGGATCTGATGCCTGGCGGACGGCGGTTCCTCTTTTGAGGGAGGGCAGGACGAGGGATTCAGTTCCTATTCCTGACTGCGCTTTTATTTCCAACATTTTCTCCATTTCTAATTTTAAATTCACATGGAGCCAACTATGACAATTTTTTCTCCCCGGCCAGGGTGAAGTTATTCCGGTTACCCCGGCGAGCTGAAGCGGGGGATGGGGATAAAGTGACCTTTTTGGTCGGTTTTAACTAGCAGCTGTCCCTTTTCGATTTTTATTTCTTTGCAAATTTGCCCTTAAGAGGAAATTAATTATGAAAAGTCCCTCTGTCCGAGTAATCTCGGCGGACGTAATTTGGCTTCGTTAACTACCATAGAGTCGATTTTTACCAGGACGATTTTTCCTTGTTAGCTTATAATTTTCGGTTAATCTGTGATATACTGAGCATTAAAACTTTTACCTGAGCAACTTTAATAACCTTGATGGTAAAATAATTTGAAAAAGTCACTTCGTAAATCACTTCCATTTCGTCCTTTTCCAAAGGTTTGATGTATTATTGAAAAGAAGTCATCTTAATATAAGTTAAGACGAAAAAGTAAACTTATTAATCTCTTCATGTATGTCACAACATAATGGCACTTAAGAAGTTTGGAAATGATTCGTCAAAAACATATTTTTGGACCATAAATCCATGGTAGGCTTCTTACATACTCAGAACTTCCGAAATTCGACTGCGGCTAGACAGTCAATATTATAGAACTTAAGACATAATATAATGGAGTATTATGTATAGTATTTGCTGGTTTACTTTTTTACTTTACTTAACGTGTCTCTAAATATATAATATTGTACATACCTAATGATGTCGGCACAAAAGACCGTCTGGTCGTAGTGCCCACCATGAGGGTCACCCCTAACAATAATAATACCTAATGCTCGAATATTAATTAAAACCTTAAACAAAAATAATATATCAACACATCATTTAAAAGTCTACATGCATCTAGAATGCTGGAAAATTATAATAATTAAAAAAAAAAAAAACATATATGAAGTCTTTTATCGTAGTTCTCAAAATATCACTACTTTTTAGTTTATTTTATTAGTTTATTAAGATATAAAATGTAAAATAAAAATTCATAAAGTAGAATAGTGATTAAAATCGAAGTTCTTTACAATCTGGGTTGCAGGTGGCATTTTATAACTTCTTGCTATAATATAGTAATAAAACTATAAAAATATAGCGTTTAATACCAATTGCGATAGCTTTATGTACTACAAAATTTTGTACAGAGCATCATATCTTGCAGGAGTAGTTGCTTTATTTTTGGTGAAAAATCATATCTACTATAAGTATAGCAGATTCAACTAATCACTTCAGACGAGGGTGCTAAACGAACGTTTCTTTGAGCTTGTCTAATTTTGAGACTAAACAATTTCTTTCTTTAGGAGGTTAGGAGTAAAGAATATAAACTCACAAAGAATGTTCACACAATCTTTAAGACACATTTACGCCCTCCACTGCAATTTTTCAAAAAAATAAAACAGAAATTTTATAGAACATTATTCATGGACGTCACCTCAACTAATCTTCTAGGAAGTCCTGACTTCAAATAGCAAATATTATGAGGCATTATAGCGCAGAGCGTGATAAAAATATTGCTCTCAGTGCTACAATTTCAATATGGTACTGAATGTGTGGGTTTGTTTTAGAAGCTAAAATTACATAAACTACCATACATTATTTTAGCCATAATTCTCATTACTAGCCATTCTTAGACATAATTCTCATTATTGCAACCACGATTATTAATAAATATTATATTATATTCCCGACTTAAAGACTATAGAGAACTTGGGGACTTCTTGCAAGGCGCATTTACGAAAATCGGCGACAATACCATAGCAAAAGTAAGTTAAAATGCACCAAAACGGCCGCCTGAAATTCAATATCCAACCGCGAGCGCGAAATTCAGTAAGACGTCCTACCAACTTTTAAAACTCCGTAAAGTTTGTTTTTAACACTATTTTTACCCAACGTGTAAAAAAACACCTTCTGAAATTTCGACTTACAATTATTATCATTAGTTTAATCGTTTTCTCACAATGAATCCCTATAATGGTTGTTAAATTAATTATGCGGTATGTTTTTCCACAATTCTCCTTCTGGATCTAAAACATATTTGTGTACCTACATATACATATATACCATGAGGTGTCTTTTGACACCTTAACATTTTCATGATTTTGTTTAAATGATATTAAATGATTTACATATAAAGAACAGGACCAGTTTAATTCTAAGTAATTCTTATTTCAGTTGTAACAAAACAAGAAAAATTTCTCGCAATTATATTCGAATTTTGTTTACAATTTAGAATTTTATTATGGATCATGGAAGTGATATGTTCTAAGCCGAGTTGAGATATTTACTTGCAGTGACTTAAATTCATTTATATTGTCGTGGAAACTTTGTTGAAATATCTATTGCAGGCAAGTAGTAGAGATATTGTAAAGACTTTTATATTTTAGTTTATTTATTCTAATATATTTCAAATAATAAGGTATGAATTATGTCAAAAGACAATTTTTGGTCGAAATAGATATAAACAAAACCACACAATTTTATTTTATTCAGCATGAAGTATTTTATATGAGTTTTGCTCTTGACATTAAATAGTTTTTGGCTATAGTCAAGACTATAACCCTTTAACTTAAGTATATCATTTCTTTAATTTCTATATTGGGATGCAATTCTTTTAAAACTTACTAACGATATTCCAAAATTAATTATATGGATGGAAAGAGAAAAGATTGGTTATTTTTTGGTTTATTTGGGTATTGTTTAACGACAAAAGTTAAAGGCTTTTTAATTGTTAAAAATGCAACCTGACATCCATTTATTTCTTGAGTTCTATTTCAGTAGTCTACACGAGGTATCTAACATTTAATATGAAACAGGTCTTTTAAGAGCCAATATGCGCATTTTTTCTACTACTCCCGACTAATGCTTATAGGATTTTCTGAAAGAAGCCATCAACGTCGGTCATTTTAACCAGTAAAAGCATTTTCTTGCAAGGGGCTAAATGCGAAAACAATTACGCATTGTTCCAAAGAATCCTCAGAAAATCCTTTAAGCCAGAAAGTGCTTTATCTGCCTTTATCAAAGCGAATACAGTGTAAGAATGTGTTTTGATCAAAGCCCTGCTGCTTTCCATGCGGATGTTCGCGAAGGGATAATTCAAGGGCTTTCGCTCGGGAGAGATCAAGAGAACGAGCAACGTAATTACTGGAGGAGGCTCGCGCACAAATAGGTGCCTGCTGATGCCGTCATTGCAGACATTTTTCCATGAATGATTAAACGTGAAGGACTCAAAATTATGCTTAGGCGCAGCAGATTCCAAGGAGAATTCCATCAAATAATTACGAGCCCAGGACACGCCATCCGGTCGCTCGTTTCGTTGCCTCTGTCGGAGATTGACAGAGATTTCGGGCGGCTATAAATCCTGAGCGAACCATTAGCTAATCCAGTTCAGACTATACATCAGATATGAATAAATTGAACAAAAGGAGGAAAAAAAAGAAAGAAAAAAAAAGCCTCTGTGACGGTCGCAATTTTCGCCGAAAATGCCAGAGGATTTCCGGATGAATTTTCTTAATTTCCGCGAGATGGCCGCCACAAAGAAATGCGGGTGCCGGGCGTCTGGTCGGGCTTATAAATTCAAATTTTCTCGCGAAGCCATAAAGGGATGGACCCCGAAAGAAATCTGTGCGAAATTAGATTTCTCGCAAACGAAAGGGCCGTGAAATCTCCCGCCTCACAGAATGAAATGACGAGGGATTTGGTGAGATTTGGTGCGAGTAAATCGCCCCAAACGGCCTATCCTCATCCGCTCCTATTCCGTTCGAATTGTCAATTCATTAGCAGGATTCCGCTCAAACAAACACACAGGCCGTGCGCTAGAATTGCATAATTCATCGCGTCAATTGATCGTTAAGCCGCGGGTCCCAGTAGCGCTTTAACCCCCGCCACTGTCGCCGGCATTTTCACGGGGCGGCCGCCGACCTCGATCCTGGAAATTTTCATAATGCTCTCGGCCACATACATAATTAAGGGGATGACTTTCTTACTCAATTTGCATATCAATTTAAATTTATGAGCTGCCCGGGTGTTAATTAGACTCCTCCAGCGGGGTGTGCCCGTGGTTTCCGGATTTTATCATGTCGACCAGGTCAGCGGGGGACTAACTGACTATTCATGGTCCCTTGTAATTGAAGCAATTGAATTATGGCATCTCTAAATGGCTGGCTCCATGAATTGGACCACTTCGAGATGGATGTCGGCCAAATTTTGTAAACGCTGGCGGAATATTTTACGAAAGATTATCCCGACTTCGGTCTGCGCTCAACCAGCGCCCGCCGCGCACTGTCCCCGGCAACGACTGCTGTGTGGGTGAGGCAATTTAAAAAGTTGCCCATTCATGAGCAATGCTTAGGATTTATTTAGGAAAATTTTAGTCGCTGATTAGCGGTCTTGTTGCCGAAATCATCTATAAAGAAGGAGTTGAATTTTTATAGCTTCTAATCAGCTACATCTTCTCTGTTTCTTTTTTTTTGTTAGATTTGTCATTCGGTTTCTCTGCTAAAAAATTCGTCACAAATTCAATTTTATATACAAATTAAAAAAAAATCTGTAATTCTCTATTATATTATTTCAATAAAAATCACGAATATAATCTTTTAGAAGATAACTTTACAGCAACAAGTGTGACGAAGGAATGCATATTTAATACATAACACAGTTTTCACGTAATTGAAAAAGTTTATTTTGATTTGAAGCACAATATTTTAGAAGGACTATGTGTATATGACGTTTGTAACGTATTAGTAAGTTTAATCAATAGCAAAATAATCATTAATTAGATATAATGTACCATCGACACACTAAACTTCATTAGGAAGTAGGACGCCATTATGATGTTACTTCTAATGACGTGATGACACACAGCATTTTTCTTCATTAGAACTGTCATTTGACGAATCTTTTCCGACTAGCTTGGTGCAAAAACAAGTGCAGCACTCACAGCTGATTCTATGTTCTGATTTTGAATGTCAAAATCCCCTTTATTTAACGACTTTCGCAAATAGATGGCTTAGGAAAACTCACAAGTAATAGTAGCTGTTTTCATCATTATTGAATAAATTAAGTAGCTGGGGTTTCATTTTGACTACTTCATTATGAACCAATTTTTCTTCACAATGACATACTACTTTATAAATAAGTACAGTGGTATTAGTAAAAGTAAAAAACGACTGTTTTCACTCTCAGAAATTGATGTCAGAACCTTTAGTCATTTACAGATTGTATTCTATAATAATAACTTAAAAATGACAACTGGTGATATTTTATATTTTTTACATTTTTTACCACTTAATATTGGAGACTTAATTCCTCACACCAATAAGCATTGGAAATTGTTTATTTTATTGGTACAAATAATGGACATTATATTTCAATCAATTTTTCTTTAAATTAGTTGGACAAATTAACAATATGAATAGAAAACCATCAAAAGCTGTACGTTAAACTTTACCAAAATTTTAAACCTAAAGACCATTTCTTGGTTCACTATCCACGGGCAATTAGAATGTGTTGACCTCTTAAAGATGTTTGGGCAATGCGTTTTCAAGGTAAATATAGGAATTCGAAAATATACTTATATTGTATAACCTCCAGAAGGATCCGTCAATTCAGGAGCAATAAAAACCGGTTTTATTTCTGCAAGTTTTTTGATTAAATACCAAAATGGTCTTCCAACACGTTTTAATGTTAATGGTTTCACTCCAGTCGATTTAACAAAACAAGAATATTTTTCCAAGGTAGAACAAATTGATGACTTCAATATCATATAAAGTAACTAATTATGATGCAGGAAATTATCTAGGAGTTCTAAGACTTTCTTTATGAATTACTTAAAATATAATTATTTTTATACGAAAATAATGATATATACGTATTATGTTATCGAATAGAGATAAAAAATGTGGACACACATTCTTACGAGATCAGCATTAAAATTAATAATATCAAAAAGTGGAGTATACTTAATTTTTAAGTACGCTAATTGACTTATAGCGTATCAAATTACTAACGGGAAAACTTATGTTAGAAATAAGCATTATATTTCTGTATGAAATGATTAACAATTATATTTCTGTAAATAAACATAGTATCTACGGAGATTTTTTTTTTTTTTTACTGTACCCATTATTCGCAAGTTTTTTTTAAAAAATAATAACAATATTATTCCCACTTTGAAAAAAGATTTGAAATTAACAGGGCGCGATTGCATGCAGGTTTTGATTGACATTTATTTACATTTATTTAATTTATGTATGCTTTTAAATTAAAAACGCCCGTTTTTGGATGTCAAAAGTATATTTTTATATCAAAACTGCTTAAAATATATTACATTATTTAAAAAATTTAAGTATATTCAAATTTAGGTGACTATTATATATGAAAATGTTTAATTGAAATATATTTTCACTTTATTTTACCATATCTTTCTCTCACTGTACAACTCTTTGATTCAGTTGTTAATTATACTTACTCTATTTTGTCAAAAGTTCTCTTTTATTGTTGATCAGCATGCAATACCAAATCTCCAACAATGTGGCCGCTTATCTGGATATCCGAAATATCCGGATACTTTGAAGCACTAATTACGAATTATAAAAGATCCCATTTTAATTGACGAGGTACACATCTTCTATAATGATAGACATTTCGCTTCTTATCTAAAACTTTAGAATGCGTTTTTGATGTATTTTGATGTATTCTTTCATAACACTTGTAACAATTGTCGATTTATAAAGATGTAATTTTTCAAAAATACAGATAAAACTCTACAACAAAATTATTATATATCTATTTAAGCACTATTATTTTGTGTTTAGTATTTAAATTTCAGTCGTAACAAATAATTTTCAAAAGTGGACGAAATCCCAACCACTGAGTAGCAAGATCTAAATAATTTAATAAGTTTCTAGTTAAAGGTTAGTTTCACGACTTATGCTTCTTAGGCCTTGTTAAGTCGGGTTAATGTTGAAGCCCATGTTCTTGTAATTAGTAATATTGTCGAGCATAATGCGAATGTATTATTTGAACCCACTTCACAACAGTATTTAATTATCGCCTGAAAGCGAATTCGGAGAGTTGAAGCCCTCCGGACGCAAATTTCACTTAATGTAGTCGTTCGAAGGAAGAAAACCTTCACCAAAATTATATTGCAATGACTTGGAGCCAAATCAGAGTGCTTCCGCCGTATAAACTTAATTTGGGGGGCATAAAATAAACTTTTTATACACCGCCCCCGACTAGCCGGATCGTGGAACCCCTTAGCATAGTCCCAATGAATTGTGTACTGAACTCTTGAAGGAGCCCTTTCCCAAAGTGGCTCCGTAATGCCTCGCAGGAAGGGCCCCGAGCAGGACTATTACGAGTCAGTTTTATATGTGAATGAATCCAACCTTTTATGCCAATGGGGCTGAAATTATTTGTTCCACGGTAGCTTCCCCCGAGCGAGGACCCGGCCAAACAAATGCGTGCCGAACACCTACGGTTCGCCCTTCGATCGTATTTTATTTACGGTATGACTTCTGAAGTCGGTCATAAAGAAAACAAAGCACGGGCGCCCCGACGCATAAGAAGTATTAAAAAAAAAAATGTTGAGCCGCACCCGGATGCTGGAAGAGATTCATCACCATATCGAGTAAGGGCGCTTTGTATGCCGCATAAGCAGCACTTTTATGCCGCAATTTGTTTAAGCGCCTCTTTGAGTTTCCCGCCGAGGAAATTTGTGTGGGGCATAAATTTTGCTGGTCGATGGGTCCTGAAAAGGATTCATCCCACTCCCGCTTCGACCTTGTTTCATTGTTTATTTTCGTCGAACGCACTGTTCTTAGCACAGGGCTAATTGAGAGGAGGTCCCAGATCCGGACGACTGACTCCCGGTCAGACCACCTTAAGCCCTCTAAGCGGAATAATCCCGAGAAGGGAAGATAAATTCAATGCGAAATTGCATCCGCCTCCTGCTCAGTGGTGTGCACTTTGCATCAGCACAAACCTTACATAACTCTGGCTTTAATTTTGCTACAACGTTTCCGTGAGCAAATCCCTGTATTTTTGCTATATCCTACAGGACGTAAATCCTCCTGGACGTGCTATTGAGCTTCATTTTCTGCACCTGGTCGTCTTTTCGTCCGGGGCGTAAATTTCATTTACCTGCCCTGGAGATGCCCAAATGCTTCTTTTGGCAAAAATTACCGACGACGCAGGGATGGCGGACAGACCAAAGAGGGGATCCTTCTGCAGAAAAGGATTGTAATTGGGAGCCGAAATATATGCAGGAAGAATATTCTAAGCACGTCCCACCTAAATGAAGTATCGAAGCTGAGAAAAGGTCCTGAGAGTTTTGTTAATTATTGAAGCTTTACAGGGGCTACAGGTGCGCCGGTGGTGACACTATTCTCGAAGTTTAAGGGCTATGTAGCGCAAAGTACAATTATCACCTGGCAGTACGGAGTTCATTCAAAATCTTGTCAAATGTTGTCAGTGTAAAATTACCTTCTTTCGTCAATAAAACAAGTCATTAAGTTAGGTACGCAGTGCTTTATAGTTACTACGTGCAAATGTAATTAAAATTTGATGAATTTTTAGACATCGTGCTTCAAGATATAATTTTGAAATGGGTTAAGAAATACTTGCTATATAAATTGATTGTAATATCTAAAAAACTCATTCAACTACGTGTTAAATGTTGACAACCTTAAAAGAAGCTATCTTTAACCACACTATGACTTCACTCTTCAAAAATTAATAATAAAAGATTTTTAGTAGTAGCTTTTAGTAGTAAAAATTTCAAATAGTTTAGCGTTTTAAGCCCCTTTCTGATCCTATATTAGATTATTAGAAATATCTTGCAAAGTTCTATTTAGTAGCTATAATTGATGTGAATCGCAGTATAACTATTTGAAATTTTCCCCACTTTTCTTTATTAGTTTGCATTTAGCTATTTACGACCGCTAAATATCAAGTTTAAATTAGAAGAGGAGCTCTAATGAAACTGCAGAAATATATCTTGTTTTTGTAGAGAGCATATATAAAATATATGTTATAATAGTATTTCACTTTTCACTAACCCTTGTCATATAAATTCCAAAATCTGTCAAAAAGTAATCAAAAGTTCGTAATTTATTTTTCAGAAAAACCTGGAACTCAATAATCTGTCATTCTTCTATAGAAAAAAGATCAAACACAATAGTTTTCAATTTGTTTAGAAAGGTATGCTCTTTTGTTTTCAAAACTTTTGTGATTTTTTCCTAACTTAGATTAATCCCAATCGTAATCATTGTTTTTTAGGGAATCGGTCAAATTGATCTCTGATGTAAAAATACTTAAATCATTTTCATGCGAAAATGCATTTCGTACAAATTCGAATATTTGAACAGGTTAAATTTTAAGGAAAAAAAAATTAATATTCAAATGGTTGCTAATAATAAATTTAAGCACTGTTTTACAGAACTTATAAAAACTAGAGAAGTTGGAAATAATAATGTGAAGTCAGCAACTAATAAAGAGATATAAAAAATTATTTACAAATCTCCGCAAATGAAACAAAATATATATTTTTCTATAATATAACAATTGATTGAATTTCTGTTGTTGTTATATTAGAACTACTATTGAAAATAATTTCTACACCGAAAAAAAAAAAAAAAATTGTGATTTTATCTCACTACCAGTTTAATTTCTACTAGATATTTTGCATATATTAAATAGTTTTCCAAACTGTAATTGAATTTTTCATCTAATTTAAATTTCATAATCGTCAAACTCTTTTTGCAAAATGTCATAACTAATTCAACTAATATTTACAGTCAAAGTACGAACATTTTATAAAATTATTTATTTCTATTTATCCCCATTAATCAGATCAACATTTAACTTTAACTGGATCTGGATACATTTTTACTTCATTTTATTTATTGTCCTAGTAGTCGGGGTGCCAGAGGTTCAAAAAATGGGTTATTTCGTTGTTGGACGGAATTTGATGAAAAATGGCAGAAAGGGAAGGTCATTGCCCGTACAGTGACCCATTAAAAAAGTTAGAATGAGCGATGTCGGGAAGGTACTTTGTTATTGCAAAATAACTTTGATAACCCGTTATTTTTCAGTTTTCTTGGAATAACTCGAAAACGAAGCGTTTCAGCGAAAAATATTAAATACAAAAGTTGTTCAGCTGATGATTTTACGTAGGAATACGGTTTTTTGATTAATTAAAAAATTGTTTTTCCGACCGAAAACCAGCAGAAAAGTAACAAAAATGCAAAAACAATAAGCATTAAAAAATAAAGGAAAAAAACAATTTCCATCGTTGATATTTGGGTTATTGATAGGTATTGGTATTGTTAACCAAATGCACCCGGTCCGGTTTTTCAAAAACAATATGGCGACCTATTGCAACATTGTTAAGTTAAAACTTTGGAACGCTGTAAATTCTGCATGAACAAACGGATCTTGATGAAACAAATTGGAATCGGTAGGTATTAACGGCATCTTTGAGTGTGCCAAATTTCAAAATTACTTTTTTTGTTATTAACCAAAAACCATTTGCTGTGCTTCGTAATTTCGTCAATTTACAACATTACAACAATAACAAAATGCATTTGATTACTCTTAACATCCTACAGTGGTGACTAAAAACGCGAAAATAGCGAGTTTTGATGATTTGATGCATTTTGTTGCAAAGCTTAATGTTGTAAATTGACGAAATTACGAATACACATTGGTTAATAACAAAAAAAGTAATTGTTGAAAAATTTTGAAATTTGGCACACTCAAAGATGCCGTTAATACCTACCGATTCCAATTTGTTTCATCAAGATCCGTTTGTTCATGCAGAATTTACAGCGTTCCAAAGTTTTAACTTAACAATGTTGCAATAGGTCGCCATATTGTTTTTGAAAAACCGGACCGGGTGCATTTGGTTAACAATACCAATACCTATCAATAACCCAAATATCAACGATGGAAATCGTTTTTTTCCTTTATTTTTTAATGCTTATTGTTTTTGCATTTTTGTTACTTTTCTGCTGGTTTTCGGTCGGAAAAACAATTTTTTAATTAATCAAAAAACCGTATTCCTACGTAAAATCATCAGCTGAACAACTTTTGTATTTAATATTTTTCGCTGAAACGCTTCGTTTTCGAGTTATTCCAAGAAAACTGAAAAATAACGGGTTATCAAAGTTATTTTGCAATAACAAAGTACCTTCCCGACATCGCTCATTCTAACTTTTTTAATGGGTCACTGTACGGGCAATGACCTTCCCTTTCTGCCATTTTTCATCAAATTCCGTCCAACAACGAAATGAAAACCTCTGGCACCCCGACTATAGTATACAATGCAAAAATATAAAAAAACCTTTTTTGAAATGCCCTTAATGCGTCCACCAATTCTTTTAAATTGATTTAAATAAATCAAACAAACATATTAGTAGGTTAAAAATCGATGACTGTCTTTCCGTTTCTTTTAGTATTTTATCTAAAGATTCTTCTCAGTGTAGGAGTAAACAAGACTAAGAAAAGTAAATGTAAAGTAAATTAAAAAATCCAGCAGAAATCGATTTTGTAATTTCTGAGAATATTCTGTACAAAGCGACATATATAATAGGTTAAGTTAACATGGCTGCCTTCAGAAGGCCCATTGTTGTACCACTGGGGAGGACCCCTATGTCTCACCAGAGAACCATTTCGAGTTTCTGATAAAGTACTCAAGATGTTTCAAGTTCTTTGGTCCTCCCACTCGTTTTGACAACTTCGACAGAAGAAATTTAAAGGTACTTAAAGATCTTGCTAGCTAGTTTGCTTATAAGGCAGTGTCCAACTATCACTGCTATGACATTACCAATATCCTTCCTCTTGAGCGAGGTCAGACTACGCTCTTTTGTGTTTCCACCTGCTATCGACTATCTCTACATATAATCGCTTGATCTCCGCCCTACTATTGCCCGGGACGTCATTTTGCCTGATACTCATATGAGGTTAATTTCAACCCTCTCAACTAGGTGATTTAGTGGAGAGCAGTAGTTAGTGATCACCCTGTAGGTCGTAACACCCATAAGCGATTTAATTGCGGCCTGATCGGTGAAGACAGAGATGCCATTGTAAGCTAACATTTCCTTTCTTTTGCAGCCAGGTTACTACCTGCGAGATATCCATAACCTCTGTCTGGAGGACACTGCAGTGGTTTGGTAAACGAAGTGAAATTTAAGGGTTCAGACCTTACCTTTCATCATCTTTGAGCCTTCAGTGAAGATCTGCACGACTTCGTTTGCATAAACGAACCCTTTTCCCCACTATACATAAGATATTTAGTTGCATTTAATATCGAAGAAACGCCTAAGAAAAAGAGATATATACATACACACGTTGCGTTTTATAAAGCATAATTTTTTTTTTTTAACTATTTTATACTTATGCAGGTACAATTTTTTACTTTCGCAAAGCTTCCGTTCTTGGTCCGGTTCGTATATCTGTATAATACCCAGATGGCAGAATTCCCATAAATAGAAAATTTTTCATCATAATTTTTTACAGACGACACTGCCATCTTTTGTTCACATGTGATACATACATTTGTTCGAATCTGTAACCAGGGCTTGTTTGATGATTATTCTCATCAATGGAAAATTAAACTCATTTCGAACAAAACCCAAGCCATGAACGATTCCTGCTAAATAGTAAATTAAATCTAAGTGGGTCAGAAATTGAATGACCTGAACATGTTTTTAAAAAACAAAATTCTTTAAATTATATTCAATTTTCCATGTGCTGCAGTAGCTTTAACCGCACGAAATATTAGAGAATGCACTTTCTTTACTATCATTACCTAGTAATAAAGAGGACTAAATTTTGGCGCTTCCGATGCTCCAACACGATTGCAAATTTACAAGAGAGCCGAATATGGAAGTCGGACACGATACACGATACACGTACTAATTCTTTTTGTACTTCTTAGTTTGTTTTAACATGCGAACCAGTACCATACCTCCGTTTGATAGCTACAGAGAAATCATCGATATGACATTGATCAGCCAGCTACATCGAGCTACCACCGAGCTACACGATAGGGCCAATGGGGATTTAATAGTAGACAAATTTAAATGGGTTGCTGAAAAATTCCTTGAGAAAAGTACATGATCCGAAAATCCCTTAATTAACCCCTTACCTTATGAATCGAACGACGATTGTGTGTGCCACTTTTGATGAAAGCTTTTCTAATGCGTGGTGACCAGAAGCAGTCATCACGTGTCTGTTACGAGATCCCCATTTTAGGCACAGAAGTAGGATCACATCTCCCACACGTTGTTTTAAGGCAAAGGGTTAAGGAAGTAAGTAGATGATAGTTTAATATTTAAGCTTTAATTAGTATGTAAGAATAGTTTTTAATTTATTTTCACTGGGTTTCTCCTAATTGGTTTTTCTCCCGAAATTATATATTGTTTTCGTTCGTTTCGTTTGGTTTTCTCCCAAGATTATATATTGTTTTCATTAAGAGGATCCAGTGGTCTAGAATTTTCAAAAAATCATAAGGATAGTGACAGTATTTCAGTTTCTACAGCCTTATTAAAACGTAGCGAACGGTCGGCCCGCTCCCATACTTAAAACTTATTTATCTTGAAACAACTTTTTGTTTGCATGTGTTGTGAAAAAAGAAAAAACTATTTCCCGTTCTAAAATTTTTAGATTTTGTTGAGAATGCCAGTGACTATGACCGGAACTAGAATTCAAAAACTTTTTTTTTTTACATTTAAAAAATCTGTAAGAAAAAGGCGTATTTTTAGAGTTTCAATTTCAAAAGCGAGCCATTCTCTCAATTTTAAATTTTTATGTGTGTTCTAGTTCCGACCATAACTGCATTCATAGTGATTGACAATTTTCCTAGTTTTTATTTTACAGATAAATAGAAGAGTCAAAATCAACCATACCACCCAGGTCCATTTTTTTGAGGGGATCTTATTTAGCGCCATTTTTAATATAATTAAAAAACTTTTTAAATTAAAAAGAAATAGTTTTGTATACAGCACGAGTATTATGATATACCTAAAAAGTTTAAGTATCATTGTTCATTATTTTAACATTAAAACAAAATCCTAAAAATACCTCACATTTTCGTGTGCTAGGTCACCAGGGGACCCGGTAAAAGTAAAAATATTTTTAAACAATAATTATTATAGAAGTAAAAGAAAAGTTTTAAATAAATTAAATGTCATTATTAATTATAAAAACATATAGCTATTTAGTACGTACGTACTATGTACGTAGTTTTCCACTAATTTATCACTGATTATTGAGCTGATTGATTTTATTTTATTTAACTGCTAATACTCAGAATCTTGATATACATATATCTCACCATAATTAGGATATAATACCTTGAACCTTTACAAGTGCAGTTTAGTTCAAAATGAGCTTCTACTACATTGAGAAACCTCCGTCAAAAACCATTCAAATGTGCCCCGAAGTTTCCGGGCGTCGGTAATACCTCAGAAAATGTCGTTCAGGCGAATTATGGGGGAATGGCCTTCTGTGTCGACACGTCACGGCATAGTGAGTGGCTTTCTCCTCATGTGACTGCGGAACGACTCTTGAACTTCTCATGAGGTCTAATTAAGCAATAGAGCGGGCGTGACGTGTTCCTACTTTAGTGGCCTTCTATGGGGCTCCGAAGACTTCTGGGGACAAAGGCAAATGTTTTCCTATTTGCAGACCTTTGTAAGATACTCAATAAAACAAGTGCCCCTCGAAGGGTTCGTGCAGCGCCTTTCACCGCATGGAAAGTGGTTCGTCGTTGTTGCGGCAGATCGATTGTAAGGGCACTTTGGCCCCTCCATTGGGGCGGGGAGGGTGCCAATCGAGGGCGCTCCATTGACGGGGGAGGTGTCGAAATTATCTGCACACATCCCACCCCCTCTACGATGACGCCATATCACCCGCTCACTTCATCATGAACAAATTAGCGCCAAGGACTTTCACATTGTTAAATTTGCCAGAAACAAAAGTTTCACGCGCTGGAGGCCAGTGGCGTTGGGTGAAAGTGGAGAAGGAGGCTTTCTGGTGCCCACCGATAGTATTGAAAGCAACCCCAGCCCGGCAGTCGGAGCGCCACTCGCAAGCGGCGGGGGGCGAAGTGCTGGCTCCGCTCCTGGCGTATGTTTAATCTCCATCTAAGCTCCCCAGGGTGATTATTTCACGTATCCTTCGACTAACCCTAGTCAGCAAGTTGCTTGCCTGCGGGGATTGCTTTTGAGGGAATACGCCACCGAGTGCTATTAAGAAACTTTCGATTTGCCCGCCCCCGCCCCGCTCGTCCTCGCCACATCGCCCGGGACGCATTTAAATGTTGTCGGAGCATTATCGCCTCGTTTCTGCTGCCGAATGGATTGATCTGGGAATTAACACAGAAATTGAGCGTGGTAGGGGCTGGGAGGAGCAAATTTCGGGAATACTCCGCCCGTGTAAGCAATTTGACACGTATCAGCGATTTTTTTATTGTCACCCTGTCAGCTGATTAAACCGTTGTCTTCTTCCTTACATCCGCCCCCCCAGTCAGATTTGTCAGACTCAAGGCACCTCGAGTAATTATGGAAATGAGTCGCATGACGATGAAGAAATGAGGGGTTGCTCCCCATCGCCCTCCGCAGCAGACACTTTTCATCGCGCTCGGCTGCCTTCCTTCGGGGTCATGAAAATGTCCTGTACATTTCATTCCCCGACGACAGAGGCCAAGCGGCAAAATAAAATATATACCGCCTGGACTGCATTCACCCTCTGAAATAATATTGTTTTATGCTCGACCTCCGCTCCCGAGCCTTTCAAGCTCCCCGAACCCTCCGAAGCTCCACGGAAAGGCGAGTGCGGGTGCTGAAATATTGCGCGGGCGATTTACAAGCGACTTTGAGTGACTGCCGGGGGGTGGTCGCCTGGCACGTCAAATATAATTGCGCGGCGAATGTGAGCAACTCGCGAATCGCGACATGGTGACACGCTCAAAGTAGTGTTTTTTATGGTCTCATGTCCGCCGATGATTCATTCGGCGCGAAAATTGATTCATATTTATTTGACAAACAAACGGGCGGAGGAACAAGGAAACAGAAAATATATTGGGCTATTTTTTGCACGACACATAATTTACATTGTTAGCGGACATGAACAGATCACATACAAGAGAGAGCAATTCAGGAAGACGGGTTACAAAACAAATACGATAGTTCACTTCATATATTTTAGCCGAATTGCTTCTAGACCTCATAAAAAATATCTTGTGCAATCCGCTACATTGAAGAATAAATTCACAGATATAAGCAATATTGATTGAAATAATGATGAAATATTTAGGTATTTTGGGTACACGGTTAAAATTTCTATTATTCTTGAAGAACAAAACGTTTTGAAACAGAGCTGAATGAAATATAAAATAGAATATTTTCTATTGAATTTTCAATTATTTTGAGACTAAAATGTATCCTTATTCGAATTGGTTCATCATATTTACTACTAGAAGTATAGAATTAATTCAAAATTTCAAGAATTTAATAACCTCATAGTACCTTTTAATTTAACCCTTATCACTCCAACTGACAGTAATACTGCCATATGAAATTTAGCTTTGTATTCAAACTGACAATCTCACAGTCAGCATTTTTGCATTTTCCTACTTTAATTTATACTTTGCCGCAAGCTACATAGCTTTGAGTATCACTGTGCGTTTACAAATATCTGTAGTTATTTTTAATATCATAATAAATAAAAACTTTATTATTTGGAGTCGGCTAACAACTGTGCTATAAAATTCTTGGAGTGATAAGGGTTAAGCTTTTAACCATAAAATAATTTAGGTGGAATTGAAATCTAATACAATTGTAATAATTCCTTGTATTTTAACCCTTTAAGTGGAAATGACGGGTGTCGTACGCAAAAATTTTCTGTGCCAAACTCGACTTTGACGGACGAAGCCCATCGCATATTGAAATGTTTAAAAACCATATAAATTTTCCCTAACTTGTAAGAAAAAAAAAGTGGTATGTATTTGCACATTCTTTTCCCTTTTTTCTATCTAAAACTCTCTCATTGTAGTTGTTTCTTCTAAGTTATTCTGGGAGTTTAGAGGAGTTCTTTGTTAATAAAGCACTTCTTGGAGGATTATTTTATATAATAAATAATTTTAAATATGTCCAAAAAAAATTTAAAATTGATTATATGAAAGTGACAATGATCATGTGTGAATTAAAACACGGATTAGAAGTGACAATTCTTGGAAAAGCGAAAGTTATAGTAATATGAATAGCGAAGATAGTATTACAATTCCTTGAATTAAAAAACGGACAAAACGCTTTTAGCAATTTATCGGATATATGGATTTGTGAAGATAAGGACAATATTCCCGAAATAATGCAACGAATAAAGAAGTTCCAGATATAAATCCTTGTATCTTACGTAAACTACGGAATAACTCCGATGCTCTATGTATACTGGTTAAAGTATTGAAGGATGATTTTTGGGACATGTTATCAAAAGAAACTAACTTTTATTCAGAACAAGTCAAAGCATAACAAAAAATAATTAATCAAGGAGTGTTTTCTTGTGAGTTCGGACGAAAAGTGAGCGTATTTTGCTCTTAGTGACATTACGTCACAAGTGAAAAAAAACTTTAAGTACAATGGTACTTGTCCAAAAAAGGTATTATACATACTCCAATATTTGCCAAAAATATGCCTTTCAAAAGATGTTTGGCTATTTCTCATTTTCTGTATTTTAGTAGTAATAGAGAGACAGAAGGTAATGACAGAATATGGAGAGTACGAACAGTAGTCACTTATTTGAATCAGAGTTGCCGACAACTTTATTCACCAAAATGTAACGTAACTATTGATAAATCACTTGACCTTTGAGTTTCATTTAGTTTAATCCATTTAAAAGAGCTCAATTTAGGATAAAATTTTATGAAATATGCGGACAAATGCAGTGAGAGCGAAAAGACATGAAAGAACCACTTTTTGGAAAAGGCTACAATTTATTTATTGATAACTGGTATTCTTCTTTTAGGTTTTTAAATTTAAAAAAAAAATGTTATGGGAACTGTTGGGGGATATAGACAAAAACTTCGTATTTTTTATCCTTGATTGGCAACATCTCCATTGGTGTTATTTGTCTATCGAATTAGAATGTTGCCTTTTTGTAGTTGACAATGCACGACCACTGCATTTGAGTTCAATTATTATGTAAAACAGCCTATTAATGTGAAACTGCCAGAAGAAACTTGTTTCTTATTCTTTTACTTTATTTATACATCCCTAGTCGCGTTAAAGATTTTAGGACTTTTTCTCCCTTAATTATATTTCTTTTCTTCCGTAATCAGGTTACAGCTTTTTAAACTTTTTCTTTTATTTTAAACTTTTTATTTTATTTTAAACTCCGTTTTTTTAATATTTATATTTTTGAACTCCGAATTTTTTGTTCTTTAATTTAACATCCTACTCGATACGATAATAAAAACAAAAAATTCAGCGATACCCAATTTTTGGATGGAAAATGTAGTATATGTCACCCGGACCATAATAACGAATCAATTGACACCTCATTCATCAAAATCGGTTCAAGTATTTAGGAACTACAATGGAACATACGTAAATTCAAACATGCATACATATACTGCTAAAATTAAAAACTCGCACTTCTGCCCCACCTTGGTACGATAAAGAACTTCAATCTCTCCGTAACAAAAGAAACAAGCTATGGCATTCCTATCTCAGTTCTAGGTCCGACCCAGACTACTCTTCTTATCTTGCCATCTCTGCCCTCTTTTCCAAACGTTGTGAATCTCTCTACAATGAATACCTTGACCGCATGCAATTTAAACTCATCTCCAACCCTAAGCAATTCTACAATTTTATCAATTTGAAAAAGAAATCGAATGGATACCCTTCGACCCTTAAACTTGGTGATTCCTCTTCATCCGACCCGGCTACCATCGTCAATCTCTTCGCTGATTTCTTTAGTCAATCTTTTAGCGATCAAGTTTCCGATCCTGATCTCACCTATTTTCGTTACATGCAAAACAGCCCTCAAACATCCCTCACTTCCATTGACATCGATCCTGCTCTTGTCGCCGCCAAAATCAACGCTCTCACCGACGATTACAATCCTGGTCCCGATGGAATTCCTGCCATTATCCTAAAAAAATGCGCTGCCTACTTGACCCTACCCCTTTCTACCCTCTTCTCAGTCTTTGAGTTGGTAATCAAACATTCTGATATATTAATTTATGCTGATGATATGAAAATCTCCGAACGAATCTCCAACGCATCTGACTCGGCATTCCTTCAAGATGACTTAAACAACTTTTCTATCTGGTGCCTAAAAAACTTCCTTGACCTGAATATCTCCAAGTGCCAATCTATCACTTATTCCCGCAAGCGTCTCCCCGTCACTCCTAGGACCTATTTTCTTTCTGGCGAACCCATTCCATCAGTCAGCTCCCTCCGTGATATGGGCATCATCTGTGATAGTGAACTCAATTTCCGTTCTCACATCGATCACATCATAAGCAAAGGTAACTCAGCTTTGGGCCTTATTAAACGCTGGTCTAAGGAATTCTCTAACCCCTATGTCACTAAAGCTCTTTATATCTGCTTTGTCAGGCCCCTACTTGAATACGCTTGCCAAGTTTGGTCACCCTTCCAGCCAACAATTATCAATAGAATCGAATCGGTGCAACGCAGATTCCTCCGCTTCGCGTTACGTGGCGTTCCCTGGGTTGATAACCTTAATCATCCTCCTTATGAGGACCGTTTGAAACTGATTGACCTCCAACCTTTAACTATGCGCCGTAACCTCGCCGATATAATCTTTATCCATCAGGTCCTAACCGGTTCCATTGATTGTCCTGAAATTTTTCATAACATATCCATCAACACCAATCCTCGCAACGTACGATCCTTTCCACTCTTTCGTCTAAACAGTCACCGCACCAACTACGGATACTTCGAACCTATTACTAGAATGTTACGAACAACTAACAACTCTCCCGCCTTCAATTTCCATTTAGATAAAACCTCCCTCAGACATGCCCTTTATCAGCATGACCCACCACCATAATTATTGCCGCCTCCCCCTCGTTGTCACCTTTTAATTTTAACTTTATCAGTTGTAGTTTTAGTTTAGTTTTGGTTTTAGTCTAAGCTTAGTTTAAGTTTTGTAGCTTGTATTAAGCGAATTAAATAAATAATATAAATAAATAAATAAAATCATAATGCTTCCTTTCGGCTTTGCCGTAGTCGGGTAAAAATAAATTAAAAAAAAAAAATGTATTTTCATTTTACGAAAAATACGATATTACTTTCTAGTGTCTATAATAGGGGAGAATCGCCAGTCATGGGCCACCTGAGGTTAAATGCATTTAAAATTATTGTAAACGTTTCGTTACAAAATAATTAATAGCGCAATATTAAAATTTGGATGATAATTTACCTTTGTGGAAAGTTTAAGGCAAGTTTGACTTTCTTTTATAATAGAAAATAACGTTTGAAAAAAACGTGCAAGTGGCCCAATTTAGGTGACGAGTCGCCTAATGTGGGCCACCTATTGAATAGCACGTAAAATATCTGAAAAACGCGAAAATGGTTCGACATATTGTTTAAAACACCGTTACTTATTATATTTAATGAAACAATGAATTGACGTTAATTAATTCGTTGATCAGAAATATATTTGAAATTTAAATTCTCAATAAAGAGTTAATCATCATAAATTAAGTATTTACTCAATGACATGTAACATTTTATAATCTAAAATAATAACAATAGGCTTAATATACTAAATTTACTAAATATCTCATGTACACTTACCGTTTTAATGAAAAAAACATTTTTCCTTAAGATAGTGTTGCTTTGTTTACATCGCGTGAGTGACCCGTATTAGGCGCCCTTTCGAATTGCACAGTGGCCCAAATTAGGGGAAATGACATTTTTCCAGATTGTTTAAATTAATTAGTATTGTTATAGTTTTTAAATTGCAAATACACTATATACTATATAAACATATTATACACTTCGCATCAGAACAAATTTTAGATTCATTAGATGTATCAATTTGTTTTTATCGACGAGCAAAAATGTCAGATTTTTAAGTCGGCAGATACATTTTTACGAGATTGTTGTAACATTATTAATTTTGTATTAAAATTAGTATTTCTTTCATTATTTTGTTCTACATTCATTTTCAATCAAATTTTGACATTAATTAATTTTCAAAAACTCGGTAACATTGAAAAAAATGGGTGGCCCGAAATAGGAGCCGGCCCAAATTAGGCAACTCTCCCCTACATATATTAAATAAGAATTGAATTATTTTAGTTTTATTTTGTAATAACTTTGCGCACAGAGTTGCACTAAATTAAATTATCTGATGAAAGGTTTACGAACAACGCCGTTGAGTTGTAAATTTTAGTCAAAAATGCACTTCTTTTAAAAATTAGACTCTCTTAAAGCTTAACAGATTTGATCTGAAGTAATTACCGAAAAGCGTTTCCCATGGCTTCAGTTTCAATGGTGCCGAACAATCTCGAAAGAAACCTATTCAAAAAATACCATCGCAAAGGTATATACATATACCACATCAGCTATAAATAATAGCATTCGAAGGGAACCACAGCTGATGGATAGCGCAGTATTGATCTGCAGGTTTTATTACAAAGGAGCCCGGCGGGGGATAGACGTCGCTGTTTTGGCAGGACCACCAGAGCGGCAATTCGAATTCAGCTGAGTTGACAAGAAAAGTGAAATTTCCTGCCCTGCTACAGTTTTGCGGCTATAAAGTTTTCCTCCGTTTTGTTTTTCATTCCCTTCATTTAGCAGTTATTGATTTTGCTCGCCAGCCCGAAGGTAAAAGCTCCATTCCCTTCGTATCCCGGCAATTTCTTCCTCTTCCCTGAGGTCCTGCCAATGCAGGATATGATTGCAATGCTCCACGTTTTGGGACCGAAAAGAGTTCCGTGCAAAAGGAAATTTTGTGAACCCTAACTCCGTGACCAAACTCTGAGGAGGCTGTACCTGGACCAGCCCAGAACAAATCTAATCCAGGTTTATTTAATTCAACCTGCCCCGTCCTGACGATGCACCTGTTCTTCAGTTTCAATAAATAAATTCCCCACAAGTTATGGGAGCAGTTGCATTTTCGGCAATAGATCCCAGCGGAAAGGGGAGGATTTCATGATGCTCTAATAATAGAGAATTTATCCATAATTATCAAAATGTCGGAACTCATTTTGTGGGAGTATCAGGGGTTGGTCTCTGTTCGAGCCCCAAGTGCCTGGCAGTCCACTGAATCGACATAGTTTCTGCGAATAATTATGCAAAACGGCCGAAAACCCCATTTACACTACATCAATTTGGTGCAATTTATTCGATGCATTCCTATTGTGGGAGTAACATAATTATGTATGCCTGTTCTGAACAGTTATTCTCTAACAAAATACCAGCCTACAATACCTCTTTATTAAATTTAGTTGACTAAACTACAAGTAGAGATTATTTCTGATATGTATGGGATAACTTTCATAACTTTCCATCCATGCAAGTATTTACATAATAATTACCTATTCTTAACAACAATTTAACAATTAACATAAGAACGTTAATTGTTAAAGTTCTTCAAATGTATTATTTATAATGGGGATATAAATGACCCTTGGTTTTTGTGTGATTATTTGTATGTGCCGTAAATTAATAAGTTTTCGTTTATCATTAATTAGAAAAACATTATACTAGTCAGATACATGTAGTATTACCACAGTGAGATAAAAAGTTTTGATTATCAAGAAAACCTATTTATTATTTGAATACCATAACCCACTGAAACTATTAGCATACTTAGCAAACATTTCATCGTGTATCTCATATTTACATAAGAATAAAGTTGAAAATTAAGAATTAAAACATATTAAATTAACGTGCAATTTCATATTAAAGCCATAGTCCATATATTTACCATAAATTGACTGTCACCAAAATAATCTAAAACCTCATTAACTTGACAGGATATCTATTAAAAACAATTCGATATTCCATGATGTGGTATTATGATAATAATAATAATATGACAGCACTTTAAACCAAAATGGAACAGTGAAACAAGTACGTGCTAGCAAAAAATTATTCAGTTTAACTTGCATCATATTATAAAGGAACCAAATTATTACCTTATTTGCTGTCAATTGAATAATAAATATGTACTTTGAAAATAAATTTTAAATATACATAGTACTGAATTTTCAAACAGGTATGATTTTGTGACATGAGGACTTCACTTTCAATTCAAATTATTTTGCTATGCCTATAGTTTCAGTTTGATAACTTCTAAAGTGCCACCATATCACATTATATTATATCAACTTTCCAAACCATCATTTTTAATGTGGGGGTAATATATTAAATGAACTTAATCAAATGTAATACTCCACAATATTAAATTAATAACGTTTTACATTTAATGTTATATTATTTTTACATAAAAAAGATTCATATTAAAAACTAATAAGCTTTCATAATTTTAATATGATAACGAATTCATTAATATAAATAAATGAACTATTACTTATTAATATTATATATCCTATTGAGCAAAATTAATTGGAAAAACTATTACAAACCTCATAACTCTCTCCTCTTTCTCTGAGTGTATGATATAATTTCGTATCTAACTAAAGAAACAGAAGTTTGCACCAAGTGGTAATGAAGATATGTCTTTTTTGAAAGGTATGATTAAATAGTTGATTTCTAACTATGACCTCATAAAGTAAAAGGTGCACTATAGTCTAGGATTAAGGTTTTCAATGAAATCAATTTAGGAGATTTTTGGTGAAATATTTCTTTGATTTTACTCAACCAAGGTTTAACTTATCAGAGACAAATAGCACATTTTCATTAAATATTGGACACGGGAACATGATTTTTGTAATTTTTAGAATCTTATCTTATAATATGGCAAAATTATGCGTCACTATTTATTTAATAATTTAACTATTTTTTAAATAATTTAATGAAACAACCCTGTGAAAATTGAAAATTTAGCTATCACTTTTCAACATGTTCGTAGAGCGATATGTTTGGCATGTCAAAAAAAAAACGCCCCGGCGCCAAAATGTCATATACCTAATTCATCAGTGGACTCGTCATAAATAAGCGATTCCATAAGGTAAGAAAACTTTAGCAATCAAGAGACCAATGTACTGGGGACTAATAGCTGATATTGCAATGAGAAGTTAATAGAGGAAATATGAGGGTGGATTGAAAAGTTCGCGGCCTCATATAGAGATGATTAAAATTTTTATTTCGTTCTACCATCATTAAATTCAGTAACTCTTTAGTTGTCATTATTTGAAGTTTCACTTTAATGTAACTTTTGATTAAGAGTTTACAGTATTTTATTGAGCGTTAAGTGAAGCCATTTTTAAAAATGGAAAAAATCGAACATCGACAACGCACGCCCTCACACGTCCTGCGAAACAATAGATGAAATCCATAATTGTGGGTTAGAATTACTTCCACACCCCGCTTATTCACCTGATCTGGCACCATCTGACTTCCACCTCTTCCCCAATCTAAAAAAACATTTAGGAGAACAGAAATTTTCATCAAACGAAGAGATTGAAGCTGCCGTCAATGCCTATTTTCAAGGCCAAGATGAGGCATTTTTTAAAAATGTTATAATGACTTTAGAAACCAGATGGAAGAAGTACATTGAGAAAAGTGGTGATTACGTCGAAAAATAAAAATAATTTTAAATCTTCTGGTTTCGTTTTCATATTCAGGCTGCGAACTTTTCAATCCACCTTCGTATTTTATGAAATAAATTCAATTAGGCACCATGCCAACCCTTTCCAAACAATGTGAATTCGTACAGGCTAATAGTGCGAAGAATTGCAGTCCAATTTCGAAAGCAGTCTTAAATTTTACACCTGGGTAATTTTTACAAATTAACTTAAACTGACCTTCAAATCAAAAACACTTTTTTCCGGAATTTGGTATCACAATTATTGAAGGACATTTCGTCAAAATTTTAAATAAAAATACCTGAAAACACTGTAATTCAGAGACCTTAGCAAGTATATGGATTATCTGTAGAAAATTAAAACTTTAAATGCGTTTTTCTTGAAACAAGATTTTCAAAGCTGGTTACCATTACTCTAAAAAAAATCTTTTTTTTCTTCTCATCGGACAATAATTATGTGTTCATGCTAGGGTGCTTTTTTTTCACGACTATTTTTTTTTTTTTCAGTCCCACCTCGAAATTTTGTGTGAAAAACCTAAAAAAAATTTCCTGAAAATTGGAGCCCTTACTATTAATACCAAGTGCTCGTCCAAGGCGTATAAAGATTTCCACTATAAAATACACGTAAACTTTGATTTTGTTTTCTTCAAAACTCTACAGCTCAGAGGAATTTTATGATATAATCTTGAGCAATGATAGGGTTTTTTCAAAATTGAATGCTCTACAAAAGTGTCCATTGCGGCGTAACTCTAACTCCCACCAGCGAGGTAGTATGGGTCACTAACCCAAGTTTTTCATGAAATTCTCGTTTTTTTGCCCCTATCTTGTAAATAAGAAGAGCTACAGAAAAAATGACAAACTTGTAGGAAATTCAATTTCCTCTACAAAGTTCTTGAACACCAAATCACTAACGTAGATATTTCTTAAGATATTGGGCTTTGAAGTTGAGGTAGTGTGGACTTTTCATGGATTATTGAGCTAAATTGTAGAAACACTTCAAACTTCAAAGCCCAATATCTTAAGAAATATTGATGTTAGCGATTTGGTGTTCAGAACTTTTTTGTAGGAAATTTGCTACAAGTTTGTCATATTCACTTTTTCTGTAGCTCTTGTTATTTACAAGATAGGGGCAAAAAAACGAGAATTTCATGAAAAAATTGGGTTAGTGACCCGTAATACCTCGCTGGTGGGAGTTAGGGTTCCGCCGCAATGGACACTTTTGTAGAACATTCAATTCTGAAGAAACCCTATCATTGACCAAGATTATACCATAAAATGCCTCTGAGCTGTAGAGTTTTGAAGAAAAAAAATCAAAGCTTACGTGTATTTTATAGTGGAAATCTTTATACGCCTTGGTCGAGCACTTGGTATTAATAGTAAGGGCTCCAATTTTCAGGGATTTTTTTTTAGGTTTTTCACACAAAATTTCGAGATCGGACTGAAAAAAAAAAAATAGTCGGGGGAAAAAAAAGCACACTAGTACATACATATTACATATACACTGGCGTTACAAATTAAGGGATCACCCACGACCAGTAGGTAGAATAATTCAAAGTAGAAAGTACAAGCTTGAAAATACGCTTTTATTCATCCAAATTCGTTCACTTTTTCGGCAGATACAGAGGTTTAAAAATTAGGACAATTTTCCGATTTTTTTGGGGATCGCTTAATTTTAAATGCCAGTGTATGCAGACTGCAAAGCTGTTTACATTTTATAATTTCAAATGACATGTTTACTTCATGGCAATCGTCTTTGAAAGGTTTTTGCGCAGAGTTATAATCTATAAACATTTGCGGTCATATTTATACGAAAGCCGTTATTGTAAAAATATTTATAAATATTTAATGGTATATTAAAAAACATTCCTAAATGTTTTTAAACCAGAAAAACCCCTTTGTAATGTTTTTAATTTTGATATTATGTACTGGAATGCCGTTCTTTATTCGTTCATAGCTAACTCGAACTCAGAATAAAGGATAAAAGATACAATTATATATTCAAAACTTTTTGTTTAATTAATTCCTCCCTTAACCACACCCTGGGACTATAAACTAGATATAAGATGAAATGCAAAACAGTGTTAAATCGGTGAGAGCCTCTTAATCAAAAATTAAATTAATGCCGTAGCTTTCGGACAGTCGGTTCCTTAGGGAAATAAATAGGTAGCTTAGGGGAATTGTCAGTGGCACTACTAAAAATTATCTTCCGCATAGAATTCCCGCCATTTCCAGGTAATATCCAGGCAACTTATCCTTATTATTATCCTTTTGCAGTTTCCTGTGGCAGTGGATAATCATCACCATAAAATCTGTTCGGAAGGATCCGCACGTAACCCGGAAAAGTATCCCATGAAGATGAAGTGGAAGTGGAAAACTTGAGTCCGTCGGCCCGGGCCGGGTCGGAAGCCCATAAATGGATAAAAAGGTGATAACGACTGGCAGGGGCGGCGGCGACCAAGAGCGAAAGCAAGTTCTGTGGGGGCTGGAAAAAAATAGTGGAAGCAACTGTGGCGATGGAAACGTGACTGGCTCGAGCACTTGTCCACCCTTGGTCATGTAAGAAAATTCTAAAGAGGAAAAAATAATGATAATAATAGTAATAAAAAGTTTTCGGCTGTAATCGACGACAGTCCCTGCACAATGAGGTGAACCGCAGCTTCTCCGGACAGCTCGCCCACAGTTGGACGTTAGTAGGGATTTTTATGTGGATTTTTCTGGTCATAAAACTTTAGAGGAGCGACATGATTTCCGGTTGCGGAGCACATTTTCTCCAGTAATCTCAAGTACCTTTCCCGACTCTATTGCTTTTTGCCTTCATTTGAGATCTAGCTCAAAAATGCTGTCTTATATTTAAGCGCTTTGATATCGCCCGAAAACCTCCTTCATCAGGGCCACATGACGCGCCTGTTAAACTTTCCTGGGCATCGCATCGCACCCGCAAGAGCCCGCAGAAAGCGCGTTAGCAGGGCCAACAGCATAACCGCAAAAAGCGAATATAATTTTTTAGACCTGTGGGAGAGAGCGATATTGTTGGGGGAAAGTTGCTACTACAACAAATTGCCAATTATGGTGAAAAGCCCCGAAAGTTTCTGGCAACATCTTGGCCCAATTCGCTTCTGCGGAACCAGCCTGCTCTGACGAGCCGAAATTGATGTCATGGCATGCCAGAAGTACACGCAGTTTGTGGCTCTGCGACATAGTACTTCAGCACATTGGCGCAACCAATGGGGCGGGGGAAGGGAATCACAACCCCACAGAATGCGCCCCTCCTTTCTTCCCAGATATTCAAAAACGTTTCGATGCAAGTATTTTATTTGTTGGCTCTTTGCATACAGCATAAGTTCAAAGTTGACCAAAGTTTCTACACGAAATAACAATTTTCGGATAGAGTAGGAACTAAGAAGACGATAGTTGAGCAAGTTTTTCCAGAAATCAATATAACTCAAATTTAATTTTTCGATAAACCTATAAAGTGCGTAGCTATGTATATGCATTCATGCCTGTTTCGATTCGAACAAGTAATTTTACTATGCAAGATAAACTAATAATTGAACAAAAGTGATATTAATGTAAAACACATGCAGATATAGTGAAATACTTGCACATTATTAGTGATATGCAGCCTTTTTTTTGGATATTTTACGTTTTTAAAGCACATTCAAAAAATTATATATTTCCAGTATAAGTATACGTGAAAAATAACACAAAACAACAAATAACTCAATTTTTCAAGAAATAATCGGGCAAATTTGTAAGAAATAATCCCTTCTTATAATTTAGTAGTAGTATTAAATTTTTAGGTTATAAGTTTAATTTAACTCATGATTATAGCTTGAATTAACTGAAATAAATAAACAATTGATTAAGTATCGATTTAACTAAATTTTTACAAAGTGCATATTCAATACCTATTATATTAGTTTATTCATTGTGTAAAGCTTTTTTCAACTAGCTGAGGTTACGGAAATAGTATAATTATAAAAAATTAAAAAGTTAAAACAACTACCCAAACGACAAAGACGTCCTACCGTTTTCCAAAATACGTCGCCTTTCAGCAAATATTTTTTTTTTAAAATTTCAGCCGAATTTCTTTATTCGTTGAATGTTTATAAATGGCTTCTTTCCTGCAACTCTGCAATGGTAGTCGTGTCTTTTTAACATTCTTTTGCTATATTAGTTTATTTAACATTTCTGATTTCTCTGGCTGTTTTAAAAGAGTTATTTTATATACTTCTTACTTTGTTTTGTATGTTTTAGAAATAAGTAATTTTTCGATTGTATCTTTAAATTGTAGAAAATGGCAAAAAATATCACTAATGTGGGGAATTGTTTGACCATAGCTTCATGTTGTTTTTATTTTATTACTATCGCATTCCGATTATTCGTTTGAGCATATTTGTCACAAAAGTCAAAAATGCTGAATTTACGCAGATACTAATAAGGTAAGTGAACCCATTGCCTGGTGTAAGTTGAAAATTGTTACAATTAAAATATTCATAATATATGCCACTTTTTTATATTATTTATTTTAAATCAATACAATAATCTGCTTGTTAAATAAAATCCTTTGAAAATTGCAATTAAAATTCACCTAAAAACAAACGAACAACGAATTTATTAGTCCTAACCTAATAATAAAGATATTTCGTAATATTGTCTGAAGTTTTAATTAAATTACGAATTTTGGGTGATTTTATAATGTGACAGAATTACTAATTGTCACCACACCGTCACATTTTTGCATAATTGATTATGATACTCTTCATCAACTGGCTCGACCAAATTTTTTGTTCATAAAGTATGCAGGCTATGAATAAAACTATTTGGTGTTGAAATCCTAAATTAATAATAGGAATGAAGAATTTATACCAAAGTATTGGCTACACTTGGCGAATAACTATAACGTTTTAAGAAATGTCTATTTACTGAACATTTTCCGTTCAGAAATTGTCTATTGACTGAGGATTTTCCTTATACAATAAAATTTTTTTTAATTTTCGCTGACACAAAGTGTTTAAAGGGAAGCATCCAGCAGATTTATTTTAGGGCCTTACTATACTACAGTTGTTTAAGTAGTGCCAAATATATCTATGGAACTGAATCTCGTGTTATGAGATTTTTGCATTCGAAAAAGAGTTAGTTAAATTAGATCTGCAGGAAGATAGTCTAAAACATTGAGTGTTCCTAGATGAGCGATAAGTAGAACTAATATCGATTTTGGACAATGAAAAATAAATAAAGAATTATCTAGTTTAAAGAGATATTGTCAAGATAGATTCTGTGATTGAAGAAGAAAATTAGTAATAGTAGTAAGTAATAATTACCTATGTAAACTGAAAAAATATTGTTGGTTTATTCAACGATGACATCTTATATTATTTTATCTGGTACGAATTTTCTTTTCTCAACTGAACTGGGTCATCTAACTACTTATTTTAATATCTATTGTACTAAAGAATTGCTGCAGTAAAGGGAATGCATGTCAATTTTAAATAGAAATCGTATCAATTTAACTTTCTATTCATGTAGTTGTTCAATTCTTCATAACTTAACTTAAGCATATATAGTCTTTGCTACTATACTGAGAAAAAATATTAAAACAGGAATGATATAAAACCTAATAATAAGAACTTTCATACATATATCAATCATTTTGATATGTACTCGAATCATATTTTCGAAGTATGTTTAAGGTTATTTTAAAAACAAATTGAAAAAAAAAACCTGCGATTTCTCATTACATTTTCATTACATTCCTAGTTTTTGTTAGTGTTTTTGATAGCAATCATTAGTTGTGTTTTGCATTTTTGAGTATTTTTCCACAAGGAAAATTCACAACTTTAAATATTGATAGTTAACCATCATGTTAAATGTACTATACAATGGACCGTTAAATGAACTAATTTCGTTTTCGTTTCAACCAGATACATATGTATGTATTTTAAAATGCAAAATGGTTTTATAATTTTTGAATAGGGCTTTCTGGTCATGCTTACTAGGAATCTTGTTAGGTGAAAATCAAAATCAAATATAGGTAAATGAACCACGAAAATAGTTGTCCGAACAATATAATTTTTGGTGTAGGTGATACTATGTAAGTGAAAATTAAAGAAAAGGGAAAATTACAATTTCTTGCATATGTTACGATTATTTTGCAATAAACGATATATTTGCTATTATTCGCTACTATTTCGCGATATAATGCTACAAGCAGAAGTAAAACAAACTTCTAAGGAATTAAATTGTTAACACTTTGACGCTCAATTTTTAATCAGTGATGGACGGCAAAAACGCACTTATTTTTCTGTTATTCTCTTTTACAAGCAAAAGTGGTACCACCTGCCTAAACTACAATAATTGGAATAAAATAAATTTACTTAGAGATAATTGAAGAATTTAGATGGAAATGCATTTAAAACTAAAGTACACGTAGTATAGACTGCCTGACAATAGGATAGGTTCGGTTTAAAAAATGTACCTGCGCCAGTTATTTTGCATCTTTCTTAAGGGATATTTTTATATAAGTTAAAGGGTTATGAGAGATAATAGTTCATAGGTAATGCTAGGTAATTACCTGAGTTGGGAACAAAAAGGTGCCTATTTAAGTGCGACAATAGGATAGGTTCGGAAGTAAAATGATTAGCAATCTCCAATGGTCTGTTATTAAAGATGAAAATAATGACACACTATTTTAAATGTTAATGTATCTTATTAATTAATAGTGTGTGTTTGCTCCATTTTTATTTATAACTTCAAAAATTCTTGCAGGTAATGAGTCGTAAAATGAGGTTATAATATTTATTGGAATTCTCGCTCACTGCTCTTTTAAAGCTAAAATTAGTTCTTCTTTGCTTTAATATTGTCTCCCACTTTCATACATTTTTCTTGACAGCCATCCTCACAAGTTCTCAATAATATTTAAATCGGGAGACATAGAAGGCCAATCTAAAACTGTAATATTTTGCTCACAAAACCAATTAGAAACCACTCTTGCAGTATGTCTTGCCGCGTGATCATGTTGGAAAAACCATTGGCCGTGTCCTATTACTTCATTAAATTTAGATTTTTGAGATTCAAGCAGCTACTTATAGTTGATGGCAGTCGGTGTTTCCGTTATTATGACCAAATCGATTGAACCATAGTATGAAATGGCTGCCCAAACCATCGTAGACCCTATACAGCTATGTCTCCTTGACAGGTACTTTACTTCCTTTCGAAGGTCGTAAAAATTGTAAGAAAAGCTATCGGGCCCGTCCAAAGAGAACCTTTTTTCCTTCCTCCACTCGATATTCCAGTCTTCTAGCCAAAGCCAAGCGAGCCTTTTGATGCCGTTTTGTTAAGACATGCTTCTTCCTTAAGAGCAGCCTCTTCAGCATCGGAGAACGTTTAATTTCACGCTGTACCGTCCTAACACTTGCAGAGGTGCCCACATCTTCCTTAATTTGGCGAGCGGTCTTCGTTGAATTCAACGCTTCCCTCACGATGAGACGACATTCTCGTTCAGTTATGGCTCTAATTGTCCTCCCCTTCTGGTTTTTAATATAGTTTTCTGGATCTTTCAAATAATTATTCACAACATTAGCACTTCTGCCGATTTTCTGTGCGATCGCTTTATCAGAGTAGCCTTCTGCTTTGAAAGCTACGATTTTCCCGATTTTCTCATTGTTCAATGTTTTTCCTCGACCCATTTTTTTACTTTTATACTTTAAATATTTCTAGGGTACTAGAGCAAATGAATAAAAAAGAATCTCTTACAACTTCACCAATTGCAGGAAATAGTATCCTTTTGACGCGCTTAAATAGGCACATTTTCAGAAAAAAATTCGTAGAATGTTACCTACTCAACTAATTACCTAGCATTTCCTATGAACTATTATCTCTCATAACCCTTCAACATATAAAAAAATATCCCTTAAGAAGGATGCAAAATAATTGGCGCAGGTACATTTTTAAAATCGAACCTATTCTATTGTCGGGCAATGTACATTTACTAATAATACGTATACGAATTTAAGACGTCTATAGATGTAATTTGCTTTTGCAGCAAATTAGATTATAGACAGAAAGTATATGACATATCGTTTAAAATCCGTGTACGTGAGTGAAGCATTTTCCCCTCAAAATAAGATAATAGTGATACAGAAAAAAAAAAAACGATTTTCAATTAATTTTTCGGGTGATATCAAATTACGTCAGAGCCTAAAAAGGAGTATCATATGCAATATTTCACCTTTGGGGGTTACAGAAGGCTTATTTGCATTAAGTGCCCCTTTTTTATCTGGAAAACTACGAAAGAGACGGCTACCACTACATGGAATTTCAAAAATGCCGAGTTAATTTGTCCTAATTAAATTTAGAAAGGAATCTAATTTTTAGATCTAGCTAAACTAGTACAAACATGTTCTTTCTTCATTAGGTGCCTTCTTTGTTTCTTGCCATCTTACAGGTTGTTTTCGCATAGTTCTCGCTTTTATGCGCTGTTTTCTACAGCATAATGTCCTCCACCGACCTTCAACCTTAATCCAGCATTCATACACGTGACACTTGCAAACTCCCCCGGCATTAGGAGTTTCCTCAGAGCTGGTTCTTGAAAACTTTTGAAAACTTCCCGAAGAGCTTGTGTTTAAGCACCGCACAGCCATCCCGGATCCCTCGGGAGATGCTACAATTCAACTATAAATCAATTACTTTCTACTTCTTCCGAATGAATTCCACGTTCAGTTGAAAAGTTCACTCAAAAACAGGGAGTTTCCCAACGGATCAGGACTTTGGGTCTCCTAATCTCGAATAGAAGCGCTCCGCCCTGCGCGCCCAGTGGACATATCCCATCAAAATTGCATTACTGCCCGCCCAACTGGGCAAATAGTTGATCAAAAAATCAAATAAATATCACCAGACCGGTGACGTCGCGAGCATTTTAAGTCTTTCAAATATTTAGCGGTTTGCGGGAGGGGGCGTCAGGGTCGAACGAAGAAGCCCGTTCACTGACAAACCGCAGGACAACTTGCTTCGCCTGCGGGACCATAAATTAAATCCTCGTGTGACAAGTTCATTCATTAAACGCTCCAGAGCTCCAGACTTAGGGACCCCCAGCTCCCGTGAAAGTGCCCGTTTTCTTGGCATCGCATCGCACACACGCCAGGACTACGCTAACCTGCCCGAAAAAGAGGTTTCCAGTCTCCACAACAGGAGTTGGAGATGGATTCGGCGCATGTCCTGGATCTCGAGAGGGGCTGTCTTCTCCACTTCTGTGGGGCTTGGGAGTTTGTTTCCCCGCCGCAGTTGGGAACTTCTAAAACAGCTTGTAAGAGGCTCCCCATGGGTCCCGCTGGAACAGTGTCCCTCTTCCCTGCACTTGTGTGTCTGGACCAAAAAGGTTATAGAGGCTTCGTCGAGGCCGAATAACTCGGGACAGGATCTGTGTGCACCCACGTTACGCAATTCCATCAGTTTTGGGGGCTGTAGTACTCGATTCAGTCATACGCGAATGTCCTTGCGGATCGGTCGTGTGCACGGCAGGACTATTTCGGGCTGGTCAGGGAAACTACGTCCACAGAAAGCGTCCAGGAAAGTGCTCAATTTGTTTCACTTCAGTGGCAGTGTGCTAGTGACGCGTTTATGAAGTGATTTCGAGGTTCCGATGCTCCCGAATGTGTGTCCGGAATAGACGGGGATTCCCTTATATCAGTTAGAAGGCAAAACTACTAATAGTGTGCGATTTTTCGTTTGTTTCTTGAGGTCTATCATCCTGCGTGCCAGAGTCCCATAAAAGGGAATAAAAACTCCGCAGTGAAATTGACGCTTTCCATCCAGTCCTCCCCTCCCCGCCCCCATTGAAAGCCTCCGGGACTCCGTCGGGCTGCAGCGATACACTGTAACACAGGGCCCCGCTGCCGTTGCGTGCTTTTGTCATATTAAGTACCTTTTCCACTTCGACCGGTTCGGCAGTGAATTTCGACAAAAGCAATAAACGAAAGGAAAGCAGGAAAATCCGGGAAAAGTGTACAAAGGCAGGCGAGCGAGCGAAAGAAAGTGCGGTCCCGACCTCTCTGGGGGGACGACGACGACGACGACGACGTAGGGCCGGATTAAGTGATTTACCCCGATATGTGCTCAGTGCTCCGCAACTGCTCGTTTCCGCCCACCTGGTCAACTCTGTAACATAACATAGGAAAGCAGTCGGACAGCCACGTACCGTCTCCAGGTGATCCTGCGGGATAATCACTGTAATAAACGAGGAGATTCCTGATTAATTCCTTGGACTTTACCGTTGTATCTTATAAGATAACATAAAAAGCAAATATCTCTCTGTATAACACGGCTTTTATATAATATAGTATAGTGCTGTTATATAATATAGTATAGGCGGGGAATCCCCTTCAACGGCATCCTCTTTGTAGTCGTCATCATGATGCTCATTTAAGGGCGGACATACCTCTGCCTTGAGATTTTCTTTTTCCCATTAAAGACCCTCCTGTCGAAGAATTAAAGGAGCTGTCTCAATCCAGGGGAGAGTGTTGCACAGCCTTCCAACTTCCCCCTGAACCCAGGAGATGTGACGTATTCGTGGCCTCCGCAAGGAACCCATGATAAGACTTCAGGTGAATTAATTTATGAGCCGAGCGACAATTAGGCAGTGGTGACTTCATAAATTCATAACTCCCTTCCGGCATCCGGGTTTCATTCCTGACGTCACGCCAAGGTCTCTGGGAATTTATGGCAGTAATGATGGGGCATTAATCAGACGACTAGGGATGATGTTGTTGTTGTTGTCCTCTGGGAATTTCTTTCGACCTTTTCTATCTTATTTTACTCAGATTTTCCACTTATTACTTGAATAAAGGGATTTTCTTCTATTTATTTTATTTTGACAAGTTCATTTGATAAGTCAATATTATATAGATCCGAAATATGACAAATTAGCTGCGTTTATGCCGTTTATAAAAAACAATAACGATATTTTTTAATGAACGGAAACTTACCTGAAAAAATATTTAAAATTTTTGGAAGGATAATGATTTCAAAATTTTGAACTGAAAATTTTTCAAATTAATTTTTGACTTATAAGGCTATTTTAAAAACAATTTGTAATTGTTGCTGTGTGTTTGTTACTTATGATAAATTTAAATTTCAATCTTTAAGGATAACTACTTCTTGATTTAAATGGAAGATGAAAAACGCAGCTGTTGATTCTATTGTATATGGTATACAGAATAATATTGAACTTCTCATAGTTAACTCTGGGACTACATACCTATGTAGAGAGCTTGCGAGCACACATGGGGTCAAATTGAACCTAGCACATTTTTAAACTGCTATATCTCGCGAACTACGCTCTTTTTAGAATTTGTGTTATTACGTTTTTTTTAGCTATGAGGATGTACTTTTCGATAGAATCGTCGTTAGTTTAAAAAAAAAAAATAAAATAATTTTTAACGACGAATCGGGCGTCTCGAAAATTCCTACTCATTCTAAGATATTTCAGATCTCAAACAATTTTTGGTGTTCAGATGACCCCTTCGTGTATTCCCAGGGTTAAGTCTAACGTGAAAATTGTCATTATTCAGCCATTTCGAAAATGATTACGGACATTAACATTGTAATTAACGTTTTTATGATACGTAAATTGTCAATCAGTTCACGCTTTTTTTGGTAGTAAAATTTAATGTGCTCTTTAAAAAAATATTGTGTTTATTCATTCATTAACAAATTCGATAAAAGATGATTACTATCTATTAAAACATATACAAAATATACAGACAAGTTTCAGGGAATTAAAAGTCAGTTCATAAAGAGATATTACCTTTATGAAATTTCTGAGTGAAATAAAATCAGTATGTCAGTATATCAGTATAAGTACTGGAACTTTAATTATTAAAATTTACTTCAAATATAGTAATTAAACGCACATATTTGAAGTACAGCCAAAGCTTTGCTTTAATAATATTGCAGTTTGTTGATATAAAGCTGCCTCATTCCCAGAATTTAAGTGATTAAGTCCTAAAATGACATGGTTGTAGTATAATATAGTATTTAGTATATATTATGCAGAATAAAGTTATTTGGATTCCACTTAAAATTGTGTTAGTTGATGCAATTTTGCATATATGAATAGCTAATTTTGAATTTCTGGGGATTATTCAACAAAATCGTCTAGTTGTTGCGTGTCAAATACAAATTGAAGTTGAAATTTACATTTCTGTATGTACAACGATAATGGGTGACCTTAATTGAGATATTTGTTTAACTGGATTAGAATGATTTCAAGGGTAACGACACGTAAATCATATTTTAATGATTTCACACTTTTTAAACATTCCTTCTGTTTTTTAATATTAAAATTCCTGAAACTGGAAAATATTGTGTTCCAAAATAAAATTACTTTACATGGTTTAAAATTAATGATGCGATTAGAAGATTTAAATCCAAGCAACAGTAGAGATATTGGAAATTTTTTTTTTAATTTTTCGTGACAACAATACGACAAAGCTCAAACTGAAACTATGTTTTGTATCTAAAAAACAAGGTATTTCTTTGGTATTTTCTGCAAAATCTTAAGACAGATTTCTACTTATTTCGACCTAGAAATTTATAGTTTTCGACCAGACTTTTAATCTAAGATATGTGTGCATAAGTCACGTAAACTACTCTTGTATTTGTGGTAACTTTATCAAAATTAGGCACAGTACGTCGAAAACTCTAAACTAAACTTCTCTAAAGTTTTATTCTATAGAGTACATATTTTCTATGAAATTGACACATTTTAAATCTAATTAAGTTGAAGTGAACTTTTGGTTAACCTCTCAAACGTAATTTAATTTTGTGAATATTGCAGACCATTGTAAATTAAAAATTAATGTAGGTATAATACATTAGAAATGGTCAATACTGAATTGCATTGCCTTAATATAATATAGTTTTCGAAAGCCAGATAGTATAAATTGTACATTTTCTCGGATTTTATCCAACATTTTATAAATAAAGAATTCATATTTTCAATTTGAAATATATTATTTAATTTTGAATATCGACAGCAACCGCCAAAGGCTTGAATTTAATGCTGCTATTTCAAGTCTGTTCCTCCGGCATTAATTCAGTTTAAAATTAAATTGATATTAATATTAATTTGTTTCTAGTTTACTCATTTTCGCATCATTCAAAAACTGCAAAAATTATTTTTGATTAACAAAATTTCTCCTTAATTATCATAAATCATTATTATTTGCCTTAAGGGCATAATTGCACAATTTTGATTCCACATATGCATTTGAATGCCCTTCTTTGCACCTGCAGCAATTAGCATTAGAACATCTCTATCAAGATAGCACGCGTGTGCGGCTCGTAAACTATTTAAATTTAGAAAAGCAATAATTTGCGATATAGAGCATGCAAAAGCGCCCCTATTCAAATGTATGAGCATATGCTATGTATGTTTGTGCGTATACATCATCTATGGGCTTTTAGAGCCCATTTGCCACAAACCCATTATCCAAACAGAATTGCGATGTTTTCTGGAAATTACTAATGGCCTTTGAAATTCATTGTCCTCAGTTGCTTACAGATTTCGTTCTAAATAGCTAAAAGTACTGATGGAAAAATATACGTATGTAATTGTGTTTGAACTTCAAAAGACCGCATGCTTTATATCCGCAGCCCTGTCAGCATTACCTATTTTATTTTTATTTCTCATCGCACGGGTATCCGTTTAAGGTTTCATCTTGTTTATTTATTGTTTGTTCTCTCATAACTTTAAATTGTTTAAACGCGAAATATTTTCAAAACTGATGCACATGTTGCACATGTATTTTGATGTATTTTTTTATCTAATTTTGTTAAAAGGACCAATGGAAAAATAAACTTAATATATATATTTGGAAAATTTGGATATTTTCCACGCTCCAGAAGCATACAAATTAAGATATATAACACGCTCAAATTATAGCATTTATGCGTCGTTGAAATTTAGTGTTGAAAACTTTTGGGGATGTCTCATGATAGTTTAAATTGAAAGAAATGTTTATGCATTCTTCCTTCTAGATAACTTCTCTTCATATTATCTTAACAATTCTTTTCGCTAGTTCCATAGCTTAAATTAATTTTGAATTTGTATCGCTAGTTCCATAACTTTGATTAATCAATATATTTTAATGATTTACGCATTTTATTTGGAACGTGTTCATATGTCTAGACAAAAAACATACCGTCCCTATTTCCGAAAGTACTGTACCATAAAAACTTAAAAAAACTCGAAATATAAAGATTATATTTACTTTTTACTATTTTAGGTAAAAAAGATAAACAAGAAATTCCAAATGCGATAATAAATTTTATATCACTATTAGTCGGGCTGCCAGAGGTTCAAAAAATGGGTTATTTCGTTGTTGGACGGAATTTGATGAAACCTGGCGGAAAGGGAAGGTCATTGCCCGTACAGTGACCCATTAAAAAAGTTAGAATGAGCGATGTCGGGAAGGTACTTTGTTATTGCAAAATAACTTTGATAACCCGTTATTTTTCAGTTTTCTTGGAATAACTCGAAAACGAAGCGTTTCAGCGAAAAATATTAAATACAAAAGTTGTTCAGCTGATGATTTTACGTAGGAATACGGTTTTTTGATTAATTAAAAAATTGTTTTTCCGACCGAAAACCAGCAGAAAAGTAACAAAAATGCAAAAACAATAAGCATTAAAAAATAAAGGAAAAAAACGATTTCCACCGTTGATATTTGGGTTATTGATAGGTATTGGTATTGTTAACCAAATGCACCCGGTCCGGTTTTTCAAAAACAATATGGCGACCTATTGCAACATTGTTAAGTTAAAACTTTGGAACGCTGTAAATTCTGACTGAACAAACGGATCTTGATGAAACAAATTGGAATCGGTAGGTATTAACGGCATCTTTGAGTGTGCCAAATTTCAACATTAAGCTTTGCAACAAAATGCATCAAATCATCAAAACTCGCTATTTTCGCGTTTTTAGTCACCACTGTAGGATGTTAAGAGTAATCAAATGCATTTTGTTATTGTTGTAATGTTGTAAATTGACGAAATTACGAAGCACAGAAAATGGTTTTTGGTTAATAACAAAAAAACTAATTGTTGAAAAATTTTGAAATTTGGCACACTCAAAGATGCCGTTAATACCTACCGATTCCAATTTGTTTCATCAAGATCCGTTTGTTCAGTCAGAATTTACAGCGTTCCAAAGTTTTAACTTAACAATTTTGCAATAGGTCGCCATATTGTTTTTGAAAAACCGGACCGGGTGCATTTGGTTAACAATACCAATACCTATCAATAACCCAAATATCAAAGATGGAAATCGTTTTTTTCCTTTATTTTTTAATGCTTATTGTTTTTGCATTTTTGTTACTTTTCTGCTGGTTTTCGGTCGGAAAAACAATTTTTTAATTAATCAAAAACCGTATTCCTACGTAAAATCATCAGCTGAACAGCTTTTGTATTTAATATTTTTCGCTGAAACGCTTCGTTTTCGAGTTATTCCAAGAAAACTGAAAAATAACGGGTTATCAAAGTTATTTTGCAATAACAAAGTACCTTCCCGACATCGCTCATTCTAACTTTTTTAATGGGTCACTGTACGGTCAATGACCTTCCCTTTCCGCCAGGTTTCATCAAATTCCGTCCAACAACGAAATGAAAACCTCTGGCACCCCGACTATATTGATAATCTGCCGTTTCACAAGATATAGTGTTTTTTCAACTAAAAGAGAAATTTCGACCTTGAAAGTAAAAATTGTTTAAAATGTTAAACCTTGAAATTTAATTTAATCTCTTCAGTTCAATTATTCAATTATAGTTAATATGTTAGAAAATACAAAATTTGATAACTGTAAATATGTGATATCATAATTTAACACTTCAGTCAAATCTAGGAATTCAAAATGGCGAATCCAATATGACCGATAACAATTTCTGAACTAAAAGGGGATTTTTAAAATAATTAATAATATCTTACTATTAAAACATAGATAGTCGTATAAATATTTGAAATATTCTATCCCAAAATCACTTTATAACAATTTTTCTGCCTTATTGAATTTTCTAGTTTACTTAGCAGATTTGAAATCAATAATACCGAATAATCCTATATATTATACTAACTTATATGCTTATTTTCAATCTGATATGCAAGCTATTCTTGTACACATTTTCTTCTTCTATATCTTTAGAAGGTTAATATTTTTAGAATTAATTTCAAAAATTGTCTTTGATTGTAAATTACTCTTTTGTTTATCCTAAGTCGGATTATCTGCGTGTTATATTTCAATTTGTTTAACTCGTAAAACACAAATTCTCCTGCTATTAAGATATAAATGGTTATATTAAATAATTATATCTACCAGTAAATCAAATTCACCTACATACAATTTGGAATGGATATATGTATTGCAGTGATTTTTTACTTTGAAATGGTTTCTACTAAAGTTTATACGATTCCATATGAGTCTGAAAAAGTTGTTACACTATTGACATACTATGCCTAAAATTTCGAATTTCGATCTTAATTTCGAGATCCTCTAACACACTGCTGTTAAAATTCGAATGTAAAATTTTACAAAAGCGGAGAAAGTAGAGAGTAGCATTCAAATTGTAATACCTAAATCACAGACGGACTGAGCTCGTCGGAGAGTGCAGTTTGATAAAATAAAGTCAAGAAATTGCGGCCTCTGTAAAAATTCATTATCTGTCATTTGTCAATATTAAGGAGTAGATTAGTAGATTAGATTATATGATCGTTTAGCGTGGACTAACAACTGATTGTCATCGGCATATAACAAGAATTTACACACTTTCACCAGTCTAGTGATATTGTCAATAACCAAAATAAAAAGTATGGGACCCAAATGAGTTCCCTGAGGAATACCAGAAATAAAAGCCCTAAATTTGGTTCCTCTAAATATTATTTGATAAATTTTACCAAACAAATTTAAACAATTCCAAGAAATAAAATTTTCTTATACGTTTACATTTCTTCTTGATGGAAATTAAATAGTAGGCGCGCTCGTAGGCAGTTTACACGCTATTTTTCTCCATGTCGCACGAAATTGAGTTCATCTCCACTTCCAAATAGACATTGAAATTCCAATCATCGAAATTGACAAAAATGCATGAAATTCAACATTTTTGCCATAGTATGTCAAGCGTATGTAGTTTTAAAAAGATGGCCTTAATTTCGAAGTCGTTGTAATAAAATTTTGTTTCGGTTGAAGTATTAAATAATATTTTATTGCGTCGTTTAGTAAACAATCCTTGACAATTTGCCAGCCGTTACCTAAAATGATGTCTTGTTTTTTGTGTCGTGTGAGAATGCGCATGATATAATTTTCCAAGAGTATTTTAAGGTTTAGGTTATAAATATTATCCGCCTCAAATATGTATCTTTATTTTGACGAGTAATGAATATAACATTTTATTGTACACCATAAAATAAACACATTTGTTTTTATTAAATTCATATAAGATCATATACTCAACATTTTTATATTGTTTTATCAGGATGAGAGCAGCCTTGACATATTGCTTAGGGTGAAAATAATGTTCAAATCCACCTTGCTTGCTTTCTACACTTTTTCAGGTGGGGTATCTTTTTGCACCCTCTTAATGAACAATTGTTAAAGCTTTTTATGGCTGTTTCTTAAAATCCTCAAAATGATGTCACACCACCCGAAATATTTTGAGAGTGGTTGTCGTTCTCGCTTTCTTCAGGTCGCGCGTTTCATTCCGGCTAAAAGGCAGGTGTATACATTGAATAAACACATTATTGCGCTGAAGTGCTTAACTCGAAATCCATTTTCCGACACGTACAAGACCACGCCACCCCGCACGTTAGACATGCTTTCTTTCGTCATCAAAAAATCTTAATTATGCGTCAACCCAATGTGATTTAAGCATGTTCCCGCATTATATCGCGCACATAGGCTCTAAGAGGAATTAATTAAACGCCTCTCGGAAGAAGCACTCCTTTCACTCGTCGTCGCCCGCACCGCACCACACTGCGCGCCACAAACAAAGTCAATTGAGGAACTTTCTGAAAGGAAAATTTCCCAAGAGAAATGTCGGTTTTCTTCCCATTGGAAAATGAATTAGAGCAGCTCGCCTGCCCCGCCTGCCCCGCCTCGCTCTTCTTTAGCCAGTGTCATAGAGGATTTCATAGACGGCAATTTGATTACTCCTCGAGTGCAAGGACGTGTTTCAAAACAAATAGAAATAATTTAAAAAAAAGCCACCCTATCCCCATCCCGTCTCCCAAGCTCTGTCCGGAAAAGCACGCTTTCAATTTTATGAAAACGATTTCATGGCCGCTCGGCACAAGTTCCAATTTGAGGGGCTTACCCACCTCGTTTTTATCCCAGAACCCGGGACCACTCATTTTCCCATTATCATAATCATTTCAACACTAAGTGACTTAAGGCGACCGACCATCCTGAGTCCTGAGTCCCGTGTCCCGGGTTCCGGTCGTCGCCCTTGTTTCTAGATACTCGCAGGCGACCAGCGCAGATATCATCTCCTCATTTCGTCCCGTCCGTAAATTCAGGAGGATCCTGAGGTGTCGTCAAACAAAGGCAACCCTCTTCCTGTGTGTGTCCGGGCAATCATATTAAGCCCCGCACAGCTCCCGTCCTGGATAGAGGCGATATTATTGCGGCATTTGTTTAAGTCCCTGTAATTGAATTAAAAAGTTTCCAGTTTTATTTTCGTGCCGCAGGACCGAGAGCCAGAGTCGGGCTCCCCAAAAAACCTCACTTTTCTAACATCCCACCCCCGTCCAACTGAGGGCATGTATATCGCTTTGTTGTATCGAAAAGTTTCAAAAACTTGGCCCTCACAGAATTCTTGCCCTCTCTCGGGCAGGAAAATCTAATAACAGAAAACATACAGAATCCCAGGGACTGCGGGAATGTGAGCCTACTCGGGTTCAGTTAAGTCTTTCGTGTAAATAAATACATAAATAAATATTGAAAATTCCGCTTCTCGTAAAACAAGAAACATCTTACCAAAGTAACTGCTTAAAAATGACAGGAACTGGATCCGATTCTCTACATTGACCTTTTTCTGCACTTTTTAACTTACTAAATTGGTTATTAATAAATCGTTAAATTGACTACTTATTTTACATACATTCGTTCTTGATTGTTACAATAGTACATTTTTTTCTGGCAAAAGCATGCATTTTTAAAAGACATTGACTGGTTATATTCTAGACAGACAAAGACGGAATTTAGATTTTCATAAGTGCCTGTCCGAATTTAAGTCTACGTCATGTTATGACGTCAAGGAACATGCTGAACTATTATAAAAATTCAGACGAATTCGTTTGCTTAGCTTGATATTTGATTTTTAATTTTGCATTTATCACAGCTGGATAAAATCGATTGAACGATGGAAACAGGTTATTTGTAACTGCGAAATATCCAAACCTACTTAGTAACTTTAGGCATTCCCCAAGAGAGTCTTCTAGGTCCACTCTTGTTCACTTTATTTACTAATGCTGTTCAGAATGTTGTAATTATTCCTGAAATCCTTATTTATGCTGTTGATGTTAAGATTTTCCGGGAAATTTCTTGTTTTGACGACTGCGTCTTATTGTAGAATGACATAAATCGTTTTGTGGATTGGTGTGAGCGTAACTGACTTCTTTTAAATGTGAACATAGAGAGTTTGTCTTTTTCACGTACCATTTTCCTTTAAAATTATAAAGTTCTATGCAATACTGTAGTAAAAATAACATGTTATGAAATAATACACTAAATGATTAAAACGGACGAAATTGTATAAAAATGTTCGGTTAAGTACACCTACAAAGCGTATTTTTACCCTAGTTCTCCATTTTTTTTATAGAAAACACTATGTAATTGTTTTTAAGCTCAGTGTTCAGAGTTAATTTACATGCAGATTTTAGAGTGTAGCCTATAAATTAGCCTAGATTTTTTCAAAAAATTCATGTATTTAAAATAGATCCAGATAAAAATTAATTTTGCCACCTTTTAGCTCTAAAGCTTTAAATGTCGCAGTTATGTTTAAATCGAATTAATTCAAATTTTCAATTGGTTTTCATATTCTTTTGGGCCTCAACAGGGCTCTAGAGCGCAGAGCACTAGGTACAGAATATTTAATTTTTGATTTTCATCCAATTTCCAGTAAAAAACATAAACTTTTATTTCACATTTGAAGCCTCTGGTGGAAGAAGGTGTTAACTCACTTTTTACCAAACTGTTCACGGGAGCACATTATGAGTAACTATTTGGTTTTTTAATTCTACGGTTATTTCAGTAACATTTTGGTTTAATTGCAAACCCATATAAAAATCACATGGATGATATTTTTATATTACAAAATGAAATTTAGCGCCACGGAAAATAGTTTGGCGGTAAGAAAATTTTTTTCTGAAAAAGTGAGTTAACACCTTCTTCCACCAGAGGCTTCATTTATTTTTATCAGATAAACCCAACAAATGCACATGGAAACAGACTGGGTTAAATTCAGTCATTTTTAACTCAACCTCAACTAAATCGAACTTATGGAAACATGGTATACTACATATATAAAATGAAGTAGAATAGAAATGAATTTATTAGCATCAGTGTAGAGGATTTCCATGAATTGACAGTGACTAGAATCTTAGGTCTTTACAATCTGTAGTTGCAGACTAATTAAGAGATAATTAACTGAGTACTGTAAGTGAAGGGAAAATTAAAAGATTGCAAAAACCCTTACTGAATCTTACAACTTTGTTAATTTACTGTTTTATAAAAACAAATTTGATATATATTGATTTTGATGAGACATGATATCCGAATTGCGATTTACAAATAGATACAGAAATTTAATCTAATTCGTCACTTTTTGGAGTGTAACTTGAATGTGCTTGTTGAATAATAATTTTTTATCGAATATGATACCATTTTATTTTAGTTGCTACACCATTCAGTACGTGACAAGTTAATTTCAAGGCTTTGCTGAAGTAAAAAAATTTGTTTTGATCTGCGGGTAAAAACTGGAACTTTTTTTGATTTTCCACTTCTTAAAGTAATTAAATGCTATTATGTTCGATGCATTTTTAGATAGGTAATTATTTTTTATGCATATCGATCCGAAGTCAAAATATATAGAGAACTGGCAGTTGAAAGCCCGATGTGTAGATATTATACATATTATTCCTAGAACAGATCCTTAAGAAACTCGAGCAGGGATTTTCCGCAAGGAGCAAATTTCACAATCGAAGGATACTCTAAAACATCTATCGATTAAGAAGTTTTTGACAAATTTACTGAGATAAAATGGGAAGTTGAATTTATGGAGTTTATAAATTATGCGATTATACCACACTTTCAAATGCCTTTTCTATGTCTAAGTACCAACCAGTAGAATTTTTGTTTTCCCGATTATCTAACATACTTTTTTTTTTATCCTGTAAGCTTCATGTATAGTGGAGTAACCTGATCAGAAACCAAATTGCTCATTAGAAAAAATATGGTTTTCATTTATGTGTTTCATAAGCCTATATTAAAATATAGATTTTCTCATAAATTTTGCCAATTGAATTAAGCAGACTTATAGGCCTATGATTTGTGGGACATGGTATGGTTTACCATATTTATATATAGGGATAGATTTTGCGATTTTCCACGCGGCGAGGAAAACATTCAATCTAGGACATGAATTAATTATTAATGTCAAAAAAGGATGGTATACTTGTATAGTTTTCAGCATCCTTAAATTTTGGAGGATTATATTAGGCTCTGCAGAGCTGAAGTTCTACAGAAGATATTATAGCGGCAGTTATAGTTAAATGAAAAAGTTTCCAGTTTTATTTTCATCCCGCAGGAAGGGTCGGGGGGGGGGGGGGGGGGGGAGGGGGGGAGGAGCTCGACTTTGGTTTCCGACAGTCTTCTCAGCGGGGCATACTTATCTTACGACCCTTCCGCCCAGCCAATGGTATGTACATATATCGGATTGTAGTATCGAAAAGTTAAAAAACTTGGCTCCCGTCGAATTCTTGTCCTTGCCCGGGCAGGGCCAATCTAATAACAAAAAACACAAAGAGTCCCCGGGAATGACTGCGGGATGTGAGCCTTCTCCGGCTCAGCGCTGGAGCTCCACATTGTCAGAGTTCCCGGAGCTCGCCAGAGGGTCGAAATTAATTTCTCATGAAAGTTAAAATTTAATTTGCAAGCCCTGTGGGCCGCATTTGGGTCATATTTCGCATATGTGGGCTGCCGTGGGCCATTGCTGTGCCGCCCGCCGCCCTGCATTGTTACTTGGGATTAATATGCGAAATGTAATAAAGGCAACTCCGTTACACTAATTTTTGATATGACAGCAATCCAGGAAGGGGTAATTGCCGGTTTGCCGAGCGTCAAAGTTGCCCAACCCTGGAGCGGCGGACATAGGCCGGGATAATTTCGGTTGACGAGCGGCCAACTTTTAAGCGCCCGGGATTGAATAAAATAGCATTGGCGGTTAATTGTTGGGATACCAATTTAAATTTATAATAACGTTTTTATATTTTTAGTGTGAAAGTTGAAAATTAAATTTGCTCGACTGCAACCAGCACTGCTAGTAAATGAAAAATTTTTACATTTTCAGTCATAATTGGCCTTATGCGGCCAAACGTGGCCGTTCCGCTCCGACCCGAGTTCTTTTGATTTCTGACCAAATCAATACATTGTTCTGCGGCTGGAACGTTTTCGATGGCATGTCCAAAAGTTTTTATTCGGGACTGGTGTTTATTTTACCTTCCCAAAGGCACAGATAAAATGTAATTGAAGAAAAATGTAAATATTTTTCGTACACACAGAGAAATTTTCCCCAAGGGATCGACGCAATGAATGAATGATTTTTGTTTTTATTCAATTTGGGGCCAATAAGCGTTTCCATTTAGGATTTAATTAAAACTGAGTCGACATTTTGGCCTTGATGTAATTTCGTTTTGGATTTAATGACAAAGTAGATTTCATGAATGAATGTCATATTTAAATAAAATTTACATTAATGTAACAATTAAATTATTTCAAACAATCAAAATAACAGTAATATAGAGAATGAAAAATTTAGATATTCATATTTATCTCTTTCAGGAACCATTTTATTATATAGCTACATACAAAATAACACATTTGAATATAATTATCAAATTAAGCTTTTATACCATCGACACACTACACTTCATTATTGAATAGGAAGTCATTCTGATGTTAGTTCTGATGATGTGTTGACACACAGCATTTTACTTAATTAGAACTAACAGAACTGACGATTAGATTGATTGGTCCAAAAACTAATTCTATGTTCTGATTCTGAATGTCAAAACCCTCTTTATTTAACGACTTTCGCAAATAGATGGCTTAGAAAAACTCACAAGTAGTAGTAGTTCTTTTCATCATTTTCGAACAAGTTAAATAGCTCGGGTTTCATGTTGCCTACTTCATTATAAACCAATTTTTCTTCATAATTAAGTATAATGTGTCGATGTTATAAATTATTTAATTTCTTTGATAACAAGTTTAGCTGTTTATCTTGAAAGTGGAACAAGTCCTTATCTTAGAAAATAAATTTAATGATAACAATAAACAGACTAAAAAATACGTCTTATTTTACAATAAACAGAGTTTAATATGATAATTTAATATGTAGAATTATTATGAAAGTTTCGAAAATTTTTGAGATTCCCTCGAAAACGAAGTGCCGTAGGAATTTGAAATTTGCAAAATGTTAGGTCCTTGTATCGCGCACAAATGTCGGCAGTCAAAAATTATTTAATATTTCATTTTATATTTCATGGGGGTTAGTTGCTCCTGTTTAAAAAATTTTCGTTTTTCATCGAGTTTGGTAGGAATTCTTTAAATTTTTTTAAATGTGCAAAAAAACAGCGACTTAAACTGAATTTTTGCAGATTTTTATAAATATTAAAGTTAACCTTTCGTAGTACAAATATTTTACATACTTTTTCTTTAATCTGATCCGAAGTAAATTTTGAACTTTTCTGGGTAAAGTTATTTTAATTTACTCAGTCCAATAAATATAATTTTTTTTCGAAACTTAGGGTCTTATTTAGCTATAGATACTCAAGTTTAGATCTTTTCGGAACCCTGTAAAACCTCCATTTATCTTATAATAGTCATAATATATTAGCTTCTATAGTAAGAATTGATGTGGTCCAACTTCGTTAGTAGGTTTAAGCCCCTACCCGAAAAAATGCACTAGTGTAGCAATTAGGAAAATAATACATCACAGATGGTTAAATAAATAGTAAGATTAGTGAGTAATAGGAAAGTATTGTATTTGTAATATAGAAGTCTCGTGAGACTTTTGAACAGAAGTTTAACGAATTAAAATTTTCACTCGTCTTGGACACAATAAAATTTAATATTTAATTTCACTAAATGATTGAAATAGGCTATACCTTCGAAATTAGATGAATGCAAGCTTCTGTTGTATTTACTAAGATATTGTAATTATGATAATCGTAAATTTAATCGAAGATGCGAAAAACTAAAGCCTTTTCTTTCCCTTAATATAAGATTTCCTCCTAATGGATGTTTATACTCAAAAACTATGTTAATCACAATAAGCATAATAATGTTTGAAAGGATATGGAAATTATTTATTACTTATAACTGAGCTCAAGAGAGAGATTTTATTTTTTCAAAGCAGGAATCCCATTATTTTCCCTTTTCCCGAGCTTTGTAAAAACATGTTGAAATAAAACAGGTATGTAGATTCTGGGTAAATTGGAATAAATTCCATTCTGCCGTGTTTCTTCTGGCAAACAAAAATGTTATTCTTAAAATATTCAGCTTTCAAAAAAATATAGCAAAGCATCAAAATCGGTGAAAAGCAGAGACAGAAGAATGACATTGTTCCTGGAAGGTGTTTTTTGCTCTTCCTGGAAATGTGGAATTGATCGATATTTTGCCGGGATGCTGGGAGATGAAGAGCTTATTTTCTTTAACATTTGAACATGGGATTTTTTCTCGGATATCATTAGAAGAACTACGTCCTTAGATAATTCCAGAAATAAAACATAACAGAAAAAACATATTTAATCTTCGTATTATCAGTAATTTTCTGAGAAATCACTGAGAAAGGAAATATAGTCGGGAATTTCTCTTGTATTTCTAGAACACATTGCTTTAATATCGATTAATTGAAGGATCATTTCAAAATTCTATATCATTTTAAAAACCGCCTCTTGGTTGAATTGCTTAAAATAAATGGAAAATTGATGACGATGAGGCATTTCTACGTCAGATAAACAGGAATGAGTCGCTTTTGAATAAATAAATTGTGTTTGGCTCATTCTGACGCTATTGACGTTCTAATTAAAGGCCAACATCGATGTATACATTTTAATTGATGTGCTCTAGTGTTGGTTTTACGTGTGACACGTTTTCCTCTTCGAAAATTACAGAATAACTAATTTCTACTGTTTAATTTCATAATTAACAAGGGTTTAAATGTGAAAATTGTGTAAGGATTCACGCGTTACTATTTCATTAAACCCCATGTAGAGCTAGAACGCGTGATCCCTGATTGTACTAAATATGGTATTCTCACGTTCCAATCATTTTTAATAAATACTTACGAGTAATTGGTTCACAGAACAAATCTTTTTGCCTGAAATTTACAATTCATAATGCATAAATTAGTCCTTTCGTTAATAATACGCATGAAATCACATCGAAATTGGCTAAATGTTTAATGAATAATGATTTCCTCCAGAATCGAATTTATATTGCTTTTTTTCACTCTGCGACAGTTAATTAATGATGGGGGCTATGAAAGCAAGCCATTTAATTGTCGGTTTGGTTAACCAATTAAAATAATTTTTACCTTTGTTCCATTTTCAGATGTAATTTTTGGGAGATGATTTAACAACAACAAAAATAAAAGCACTGATTGAATTATAATTTTATAATTGAAAATCAGCGATTACGAAAAATGGCTTATTATTCACCAATGAGACTTTGTGCGATGATTCAATTTTAGTTTGCTTTTTAATTTTCTGAAAGGGAAAATTATTCACACTAATTATGGAATATTTAAATTAAAATAATTTAATCAATAAACACATTCAATGATTTTGTGTTGAAATAATAAAATAAAACCATTTTTGTGATTAAAGGGTGCAATAGATTCAGCTAATTATATTATTGCAAATATGCTTTTGTAAATCAAAATAACTTTAACATATATGTAAATATGTACGTAATTTCACAGTTTAATTGCCCTAAATAATTTGATATTTGGTCCGATATAAAAATATATATCATTTATGAACCTGAAGGTCAAATTTTAAGCTTATTTTGTATATATATTTTAATTTTCCAGAATTAAGATTAAAATTTGCAAATGAGCACTTAATGAGGTTTCACACTTTGTTTGGGTTAATAACTAGACAATGTTTACACATTTTTAGGAAAAGAACTATTAATGATAGAACAATAAAATTAAGTATATATATATTAGGGTGATTCAAAAAAATTTGTTTTTCTTTCAAACAGGTTTAAAAGTTACAGGTACATAAAAGAAAAATTCCGGGCTGATTGAATCTTTTAGTTTTCTATAAGAATAACATGGTAAAGAATGCTTTACTAGACAGTTTCCTCTATATGTTGTGAAAAGAAAAATCTTATATGAACGGGACTCCATAGAAAAGAGCTTACAATTTTCCATAAAAATGTTCCGATACACTTTTTTCGTGAAGATAACACTTCGTTAATTTATTAGGTCTCAAAATTGGGAATATTTTTAAGATTGAAAAAAAACCCAGATAGATAAAATACAAACTTTTCAAAATCCCTAGTCAAATCTATGACAGATATCATCAAACTAACTACTGGATTAAGACATAGAAAAAAAAAAATTTACTCCCGTTTTTTTGTTTGTCAAAAGTGGTTGTTTCCAAAAAAAACAATACCACCATTCGATTCTATGAAAAGAATCTCCTTGACACTTTGTACAGCGTCAGTTTATAGATTACAACGATTTTACACCAACAAAATGAAATCTAACAAAATGTGTCAAAGGGATTTTTCTCCTGATCTGGGCTTGGGTTTTAATGGGTTAATAGAAGAAGAAAAATTCACTAGAAACCATAATTTGTAATCTTTTTATTATAAAATCGATTTTTTTCTTGATGTTAGCAATATTCCTAAACTTTGAATGCTAATAAACTAACGAAGTGTTATCTTCATAAAAAAAAAATGCATAGGGACTTTTTTATGGAACATTTTCTGCTCTTTTCAATGGTTTTGGTCTCGTTCGTGTAAGATTGTTTTTCATAAAGGAAAATGTCTAGTAAAGTATTTCTTACCATGCTATTCTTATGGAAAACTAAAAACTTCAATGAGCCACTAGCAAATACTAATATTATGAGCTCTCAAAAAAAAATTTAAAAGAATAAATGCCAACTCAGGAGTACCTCAGGGTGCACATAGTGTTCCATTACTATTCTTGCTCTTCATAAATAATATTATTCGCAGGAGAATTAAAACTCATATCCACTATTTTTTTTATTTCATATCGAATACATAATTACCAAGGCTTTTAAAATAAATACTTCTGATTTCAGTGACCCTTTTACATTTAAGACCCTTTACATTTCTTTAGCCAAGTCTATTTTGGATGTGAAGTGATTATAGAACTAGGTGCTTGTTATTTGGATTTACCACCTTAGAAGAAAAACGTAATGTTATTTGTGCTTTATTTGAGTTCGATCTGACTCTAGTTACATAAACTACGCCGAATTATTTGGTAAATTTAATTTATATTCTCCTAGCCGTCAAATATGTTCAAGAAATTTGTGAATAAGCCCTTATACCAGAACAAATTATAGTCAAAATGAACTCATTTAAAAGATAGTAACTTGTTTTAACAAATATCATAATTTTATAGATTTTAATATAGATCGTCTAGAATTCCCATATAATGGCCCATAATATTATTAAGTTATAGTCAATTTTATATGTGTTAGGGTTATTTCTCCTAGTCTGTAAAAATATTATGATCTATAGACTGCAAACAATGTCAAAATCGGCTGCACCACATAAAAGTCTTCAGTCAATAGACATTTTGTGTAAGAAGATGTGGTGAGCTAGATGTGGTGCAGCTGATTTTGACAGTTGTCAGTGTAATTGTTGTCGAGTTGTTGCAAATTACTTACACACTCTAAATCTTTTTTTTGGTGAATTTTTACTAGACAATGTCTAGTGTTGAGTTTCTCTAGATTTCTAATGTTTCTCAAAAGAAAATAAGCTACTTCTACTTCTTCCAAAATTAACTTAAGATCTACAGAAAACAAAATTTTCGTTAGATATTAATTGATCAAGTGAAATCTTTTCCTGTTCGAATTCACTGAAATTCCAGTTTTTTATTCTAAAACGAACACATGACCCTCGTACAACTGACGGGGTAGTATGTAAATATGTTGCTTCTGCCGCTTATGTGTGCTGCTACATAGTGTGTTCGGCATATGCGTTTCTCTTTATACTATAAATCTTGTCATTTCACATTTAATTTTTCTAAAGGGTGGAGTGCGTCTTCTTCCTATATTTTACCAATATTATCTCGCAAAAGGCGGTATAAGAGGATTTCTGAGGTCAGTGATTTCAGTTTGGTGGCCATACTTTCTTAGTTTAAAGAAATAATATATGAAAGCATTAAATCTATTTCATCGATAAACTTAAAATAAAGAAATGTTCCTTTTGCTCGCCTCGAAGTAAATAATTTGTTTAACTTTTACGTTTTACTTGGTTTTTGGTAAATATTCTTCTGAGTGTAGATGTTCTAATAAAAGTTTTAGAAACCCAGTGAATTTAGACGAAAATCTAGTTAAAACAAATCAATAGAATTCTGGCTTTTAGCTTCAGATATCTAATTAATTTAGACATAAAGACCATAAAGTTCTATCGTTTTTATTCAATGCTCCACAAGTATTGTGTATTGTAATTATTATTTTTGTAATTTTTTCCCACGTTTACTACATCAAAATGTAAATGGAAACCAATTTAATATAGAAGTGCCGATCGAATCATAACCTGACTAAGGTTGAAGACCTTTGATTATCTCAAAGCTCAAGCGGCATTACCTTTTTAATTAATTCTAGTTATCGTATTTCATTTACTTCAACATTACACGGAAAACCAAGGAGTTAATCAGCTCCTGGAAATATTCACAATGGGAGTGGTCTTAATTACCTTTTAATATACATTTTCAGAAGAAAAAAAACATTCCTGGAACGACAAAGCCTCTCTAATTACGAAAGCACATATTTGTTTCGTAAATTCTGTCCAATACCACAAAAACAACATGTGACTAAAATTGAAAGTCATAATCCGGCAAAAAAAAAATTAACACCTCAAACAACAACTGCATAAACGAAATGGTGTAACATTGAAATAAGTATTTTCATGGAAATAATAATAAAGTAAAAAGAAACAAAACAAAAGTGCTCCTCTCGAAAAAATACACTCACCAAATAAATTTTCCAACGAAACAATTTATATGCGAGAAAAATTGTGGGGGAAAGCAAATGATAAATTCAGCTCAAGTGTAAAATGTCAACAACAAATATACTGTGGCTCTTGCAATTTCGAACTTACCTGTGTTGCTGCCTATTAATTATGGTAGCAGGTGGAAGTCGTGTTGTCAGTGGTCTAAAGTGTTTTTGTAATCCGAAGGAATGTGATGTTATACGGTCACAGGATTGTCCCGGGAAAGGACTGCTCGTCTGGGATCCATGCAGGTAAGGAGCTACTTTCATATAAATATTTTACTCTAATTAATTGCCTGATAATTTCTGGAAAAAAAATGAATTATCGCTCCATTAATTGACCATACCAATCCTATATTCTTGAGCCGCACGTGATTAAACCAGATATGCATTAATGCGTTGGCATCCGAGTCGAGTCATTCCCGACCGTACCGACTTCTGAAATCGGAAAATTCTTCACCGGGAGTCCCTGACCCTGGAAGCAATTAATCAACTTCTGTTAATTTATAGACTCCAATTACAAGGAATTTATGGCCGCTCACAGACAGCGCATTCAACGGGGTCGAACTGTCACCCACTTCGGGTGAAGCTGGCAATAAAGCATGTTAACACGGTCGCTCTATTCAGCGAATGCCATTTTCCAGAATTTTTATTCCGCCCTTTTATTTTATATGGCTCGGGGCGGGCCGGGGGAGTTTTAAAAGCTTAAAGGAGCAGTTAAGCAATAATTTTTTAACTGCGGTGTATTTATGGTTTCAGGTGCTGTAAAATGTGCGCAAGAACACTTGGTGAGGCGTGTGGTGGTCCCGGCGGATTTTCTGGTACCTGCGAACCACCACTTCAGTGCGTTGCTAAACTTCCAGTCACGAGTGGATTGGGCGTCTGCATGGGTAAGTCCAACTTATTTATTTATTAACAATAGCTATGAACAGAAATAAAATAAATTTCTAACTACAAAATAACTGAATATAAAAATAATAAAATAATCTAAAAAGCGAAGAAACAAAAACGAAGTGAAAGATTAAGTAACCCGACTAGAAAAAGCAAGGGTTAGATTAGGTATCGGATCTAGCTAGCCCGAGATTTACTAGAGACCTAGAGAATAGAGAAATAAGTAAGAAAGTTCTTTGTAAAAAAAGATATAAAATATTATTAAAGCATAGCACAATAAGTAATGAAAATGATTGGAACTATTGCTCGACAACACTTCATGTATGTAACCGACCTCAAGTCGTTCATTATGTCAGAACTGGATAAAATTAAAACCCAAGTAAATCACATCAGGGCCGGATAAAATAAACTGGAGTTGACCCTAAATGAGTATAAATCAGGAGATTATAGTACATCAGGGTCTGATCAGATAAATTAGAGTTAACCCTAAAAGAGCCAGAATCAGGCGACTTCAAAAGGGACCAGATAAGATAAACTAACCTTGAAAGGGTTATAATCAAATGATCATATCAGGGCCTGATAAGATAAAATAATGTATGCTGTATTAAGGAAAGAAATTGGGATATTAAATCCGGTCCTGATCAGGTTCGCACTAATAGGTTATTCAATATTCAGATCCAATCACGACCACATGCGAATTTCCTTTGCGATCTCTTGAATATATCGCAGACATGAGCATTGAAGCCTATTATCGAAAGTGACCCCGAGGTCCCTAACCTCCGTAACCTCCTGTGACATCACGAAACCAAGTGTGGGAGACCCTTTAAAAGTATGTCTTTATTACACTTATTGACATTTAACGACAAGCGATTCAGAGCACACCAATCCTCAAAAGTGAACAAGTCGCACTGAAGGATATCGCAGTCGTCACAACATACAATCACTCTAATTATCTTGAGGTCATTAGCATATAGAAGGGAGCTACACATAATATTCATGGTCAAGTCATTAATAAATAACAGAAAAATAAATAGCCCAAGAATAGAACTTTATGGAACATCGGAAACCGGTACAAAAAAAGGCCTTACTAAAGTCGGTAAAGTTTTGTGCCCATAACAGCTCAAATTTACTAAAAATTTGCCTTACCACCAATTCTTACAATACTATATAAGTGAAGTGGGTTGTGTAAATCGAAATACCATACAAGGTCATTCATGGTTATCAAAATCCTTGTTTTCTGTACAATTTTTATAGGTATAGAGTATAGTATTTTTCTCTTTTGTGTCATAGGTTTTTAAGTTCAAGGTACTATTACTTTTAACTAAATCACTCCATATCTCCAAACTCCCAATTTATCCAGCTTTGATTTCACATACTTTTTTGGTCAGCATTACTTCTACTTTCATTTAAAACTAGTTTGGTAAATGAACGTGGAAATAACTATTATCCCAAACTTTCTATGGGAGCTTTCTTTTATAATCTTCTGTTATAAGTTATTATAATAATAATAATCTAGAATGGAATTCGAATTTAACATGCAAAAATATTTTGTCATACTTCAAACACTCGTAAAAAGTGGGTAAAAATTAGCAAAACTGGTGGTATATATGTACTTTATCTAAAATCATTTAAGGGGGTAGTCCAGTGAAAACGACTGTTTTTTCAACGATTTTTTTTTCATATTAGAAATTAATTTTTATTAAACAACTTTTTGACATATGATAGTACAACTATTAAACTAAACAAAAAAAACTTTTTTTCCTTTTTTTCGATGAGTCATCCCGACAAAATGGCCGCTCAAAAAAAAACTTTTTTTTGTTGGCGGACGTCGAATCTCTGCAACGGTTCATTTGAAACAAAAAATTCAAACGAGGTTTTAATTCGTAGAACATTGGCTATCGTCGGAACTAGAATTATTAATTTTCAATAAAAAATAACAAAATGGCGGCATTTCGAATTTTTCAGGTGTTTTTCGGGTGCTTAATTTGTTTATAACTTTGTAAATAAACAATGGATTTTAATAATTCTAGTTCCGACGATAGCTACACAATCAAGAAATATACAGCTAAATTTTTAGATCAATCGGAGCAAAAGACTCCGAGATCTGACGTCCGCCGAGTCAAAACATGCTGTTTTGAGAAAAACGCGTTTAAAGTTATTTTTGCGGAAAAAAGCTAAAAAAATTAATTTTACCTTAGTCAGTGATGCCTGCTCCATACATAACGCGATGCCTGCTCCATACATAACTAACCTTAAATACAAAGCAGAAGGACCTAGACCGTTATAAACCGAAAAAAAAGGGGCGGAGCAAACAGAAATACAAGAGTCCTCCTTGCTCCGAAACACGCCAGGGGACCTTCGAGCGCTCGGATTACACGTCTCTCGAAAACTCTCTGTATCTTTAAAACTATTCAATATTTTGCTTAGATATTTAAAGGGAGTATTTTCGAGGTGTAGTAGAGTAGATTCAAGCAAAAAAAAAAAAAATCTCAAAAAAAATTTTTTTCACTGGACTACCCCCTTAAATATAATCTTAAAACTTGCAAAACATTTTTTTTTTTAAGAATTAGATGGAAAAATGCTAATTAAAATTTCCGAAGAAATTTGTAATAAAAAAAACAGTGAAACTTTTTATAACTTCTTTTGTTTATCAAGAAAATGTGTGTTTAAAACATTGCAACAATTTACTTCGAAAACTCAACGACAATTCTCGAAGTAAGCACTTACCATAAGCTCTTTTTCAAAGCTTAATTACGAAACATTAAAACGAAAAAGAAATTTTAACCCTTGTATAGTGCACGAACCAACTCGCAATATAATTTCTCTGTTTTCCCAACAAAGTAAAAATTACCTTTATTGCCATTGCCTGCATTAAGAAATTTTGCAACTTTTCAAAAGAACAAAACTATTTTAATTCTGCAACATTACAATTACTTTTGTCATACTCCAAAAGCCAGACGAAGCTGAATCGCGTACATCATAATTTTTATCGCTGTACTTAAAAACGCATAAAAACTGTTGAGCCACTTCCACTTTTTCCGGCGTATCATCTACTTCGCACAACGTCATTATTATTGCGATAGAAGTTCTTGTCCACGGTAAACTTCTTCGTGCATATAATTGCAATGCTCGACAAAAGCGACAAAGGAATCTCATGGGACACATATTATAAGTGATAAATTCGAAAAGTTTATGCTACAGCTCTGGCAGTTCATAAATACTTTCCAGAAGCAGAAGCAGAAGCATACTATAGCATAACGAGGCGATGCGACGAGATAGGGCCAGATTGGCCTGGGGCTGGTACCAGAGGTGGCGTGTGAAATAATTCATCTTGTTATTCTAAGGAGCTTGTCGTAAAATAAAAGTCATGCTGGAAGACGCTCGCAGGATGTGTCCGGAGCGTGTAGGTGGGCGATAAAAAAGTATAAAAAATTTCTTCAGATGCCTTCGTCCCAGCCGTGTCCCTTTAGTCCTTGAGTGCACGCAGATGCATTTTATGTCCTTGATAATGTCACGAACAGCACGTCCTCGCGAAATGTTCGCTACTTTCTTGCCATAAGGAAGATATTAATAGCGGAAGATGAGCGACAATTTATGGTTGGGTGCATCGATCGACTCGTGCGACAGAAATTAGCTTTGCAATTAGGGTCGTCATTAAAACTGTAGTTTGCCAATTTTGTTTCAGTAAAGTATTTTGCATTTCGACGAATTTAATTTAGGAATTCAAGATGAAAAATCATAATTTTTAGATTTCAGAGAAGCTACTAGAGTAAAGCCGGGACTCTAAAGAAAATCGAATGTGGCATTTGAAAAAGACAATCCCGGGAATATGTTATAGCCAGTTATTTAATAAAATAGCAATGAAAATTAAATGGCTCAGTTGTTGTCCTTTGAATGGGTTTTTGTTATTCCTGAATTTAATCTTAAAAATATAGGCAAAGTTTTACATATTTATATATATATATATATATTTAAATATCCTCTACCGATCTATTTATGTTTGATGAACATTTTGAATGGGCAAATAACATTATTATAGCTTGAATTTTGTATGTATAGGGTGCACCATTTATTGTTTTATTTTTACATTACATCTTACATATTCTGATATAGACAGTTTTTTCACACTCTATATATTGACAAGAAACAGAATCATATCCCCGCGGCACAAAATGAAGAGATTTACTCTTTAACAACGTTTGGAAATATCGAAAACTTATTTCCAAGGTTAGTTTTGTAGAATTCTTTCTATAGCGAATAATCCTAGGTAATGGTGAGTGGTGTTAAGCACTAAATAGATAATACTGAGTTTCGAATGTGGAATCGAGTTTCCATTCTGAGTAATGCCAAATAATGCTAACTAATGCCTCGTGAAGTACCCTTACTTGGTAATGACAATTAAATTCTTTGAAGTGGTACTGGTAATTTGCCTTACTTGCATTACTTGTAGTTTTACTGAATATGGTAATGCATTCGAAGAATAATGCATTATTAAAGATCAATGTTTAAGAAACGATACATCGAACTGAACCAATGTTTTTTTATCACTCTTGATATATTCGATATATCGATGTTTTTCATCCGATGCATCGAAGACATAATGAGCAATGAGCTGTGTAATGTTCCAGAACTAAGGTTAAGGATCGAACTTGAACTGGCTGGAATAATGAAAAAGTAAATTATTAAATTTTAGAAAAAATATAATACTTTCCGGATTTACTACATGTAGAAGTGTTTATAACATTTTACAACAAAATAAATGTATTTGGCAAAACTAGAAACGTTTTATAATTACAATTTTTACTTTTAATACTACTAAATAGCAATTGTAGAAACTCTTAGTTCAGAAACAATGGAAAATGTATGTAAACATTCCCATTTGATTTCATATATGTTGAGGATGGCCGGGATAATAAAAGATCTTTGTTTTCTTTTATACAAAACCTTATATTAAAGTCCTGACACAATCAAATGCTGATGCCGGTCCGTCTCCGAAGAAGTATGGCGGTGGAATGCGCTCAGCGGCTCGCATCCGGCAATATGGCGGAAAACGTCACATTCGGCGTTGGGAGATAATAGGTCGGGTGCGTTCGTAAACTACTTCGTAACAGTTCGTCCATCCTGACGAGGTGATTCGTCCTCGAACACAGTGTTGCACTCTTCGCCTTCTTCGCCTTCCTCACCATCGCTGTAAAGGTCTCCTTCGAAGTCGGAACACCATGGCTTCATTTTGTCCGACGCATAAACAGAATTGAACTTCCGTTGAGAAATCTGAGAATGTGGGATGTCTTCTATGGTATATCGATCATTTCCTAAAGACGCAGTTACGATGTATGGCCCTTTGTACTTAGGGTCAAGTTTTCTAGATTCTCCGGTTGATATAGCAGGTCGTTCAATAACCACCAGGTCGCCGACATCATACTTTCGTGGGGCTTTATGTGAGGCATCGAATCGGTGTTTTTGTTTCGCTTGTACGGCTACAATGTTCTCGGCAGATGACTTTCGAATTGCGTCCAAGGATTCTCCTACACTGTTATCTGGAAAAGAATCATCATTATGAAGAGCCAATAATATTTTGTTGCATAAGGCGTTTCTCGGATGGAACCCGAATAAGAGTTCTTGAGGAGTCTTCTTGGTCGTTGCATTCTTCAGAGAGTTAAGACCCCATTGTATCGATCTCAGGTGCTTGTCCCAAGATTTTCCGTCCTTAGCCATGGGCCCTATAGCCGATAAAATGGTGCGATTGTACCTTTCGATTAAGCCATTTGATCGTGGTGTCCGTGCTGCAGTCATGACATGAGTAATTGCGCTTTCCATGCAGTAACGTTGAAATTCTTTAGAGGAAAACGCGGTTCCTCTATCGGAAATAATTCTCATCGGTGTACCAAAATGTTGGCTGATATCGTCCAAAGCTTTAATCACGGGACCAGTGCAAGTGTTACGAACAGCCTTCAAAACAACATAACGAGTGAAACCGTCAATTATGCCCAGGATGTGTGTCATCCCCGAGGAAGATTTCGGGAATGGTCCGAGGTGATCGACGTGTATGGTATGGAAGGGTATAGGAAGTCTCTGGTAGTTGTGTAATTCGCCCTCAAGTTTTCCGCTGGGTTGCTTGTAGTAGACACATTCCACACATGATTTAATGTAGTTCTTTACACAGTTCCGCATTCGGGCAAACCAAAAATCTTGACGTAACAACTCCAACGTTCGCTCAACACCATAGTGCCCAATATCATCGTGGCACGATTTGATCACCTTCCATCTCGTTCTTTTCGGAACTACCCAGCGTGGTAATCCATTCACAATTCTGAATAGTCGGTCGTTCTTCAATGTGTAGTTTTCGTGAATTTCCTTATCTTCGGACGTAATTGGTTGCTGCTGTAAAATCCTTACTATGTCTCGAATTTCCGGGTCTTCTCTTTGTAAGATAGCAAGCCAGTCTGTAATGTTAATAGTGACGCTAAATATATCCAGCGAAGCAGGTTTTGGTTCTTCTGGTCTTCCAGTGGCATTTCGACTCAAAGCATCGACATACGTTATCTTCTTACCCTGCCTATACTCTACGTCGAAATCGTATTCCATGAGTTTTAACCACCATCTCGCGATACGTGGCTGCAGCTCCTTTTTATTGGCTGTAGCACGCAAGGCTTCACAGTCGGTAATGACTCTGAAATGACGACCCAGTAGATAAATTCGAAATCGTGTCACTGCTTCAACCACAGCTAAGGTTTCGAGTTCATAGCTATGGTAAAAACGTTCCAAATCCGTGGTCTGACGGCTAAAATACGACACCGGTTGGAGTAAGTTGTTACTGTCTCGCTGCATTAGTACTCCACCTAATCCTAGTGAACTAGCGTCGGTGTGTACCTCGTGCGACAATTTTGGATTATATAGCGCCAATAAAGGTTTGCTGACTAATTTACATTTCAGGATATTAAACGCGTCTTCCTGTCTTGTAGACCATTTAAACTCAGCATCCTTTCGCAGCAACTCGGTCAGGGGTTTAGCTAATTCCGCGTAATTCTGGACGAATCTGCGGAAAAAACTCGTCAGCCCAATAAACTGACGCAACGTGTGTTGGTCGATTGGTCTATTAAAATTTTCAACAGCTTCGAGTTTTTTAGGACTAGGACGAATTCCATTGATTGATAATTCGTACCCTAGAAATTCTATTTCCGTTCTGAAAAAGTAGGATTTAGTCAACTTCAGGGTCAGATTTTCTTCTTTGATTATAGCTAAAAATCGTTTCAGCTTCTCCATACCATCAGTAAAAGATTCACATGGGATAAGGACGTCATCGAAATATACTACCACTTCTCCCGGTCTCATTCTCCTGGCTAACACGTTCATGATCCGTTGGAAAACGGACGGTGCATTTACGAGGCCAAAAGGCATACGCGCAAACTCGTATTGGCCGTCGGGTGTGATAAAGGATGTGTACTGTCTTGATTTTTCGGAAATAGGTACTTGGTAATAGCCCGATGCAAAATCTAAGCCGATAAAATATTTGTTTCCACTCAGAACCATTAGCAAGTCTTCGACTACTGGTATCGGGTGACTGTCTTTAATCGTGATTTTATTTAGCCGTCGGTAGTCTATGCACATGCGAAAATCTCCCGTTTTCTTTTTAATTAAAATTGCTGGCGAAGCATATGGAGACGCGGATGGCGTTATGATACCCGTTTGCAAAAGTTCATCGATTATGTCGCGCAATAATTTTAACTGTGGATATGGCACCCTATACGGTTTCGTCTGTACGGGTTTTTTGTCGCTCAACTCGATATCCATTTGAAAAGATCTCGCACAACCCAATTCGTTCAAATTTTTTGCAAAACACGCCCTGTATTCGTTTAAAACCTTAGTTAATTCTTGTCTTTCGTTGAAATTTAATGAATCGCTCATATTTAATTCATCGTCGGTAATTTCCTCGTTAATTGTCAAACAATTCGCCACGTTTTTCGTCCCTTCATCGTTCGTATGCTTGTCCAGTTTATTCGCAGGTAGTTTAAACGCGTTATCTAATTCGTTAGGGAAATTTGTATTAACATTACCTTCAGCAACACTATTTTTTTGTAGTTGTTGCACGTTATCGGTCATCATTGTCGCCTCGAAAATCGCTGCTGACTGATCCGGTCCCAACTGCTGCGGATTCGTGCCTGACGTCGTTGGCCGACAATCCGTTTCGGAGCTAGTAGGAGTAATTATCGTCGCGATGGAGTCGTTTGGCGAAAATTTCGACATCGGCTCCTCGGAGCTGCCTCCTGTTTCACGATTTGCATCACCTGTCGTTGGCAGATGACGTCTATTTGGTTCAATGTCTAAACGGCCTCCTTGAATCAGAACTCGCACCGTAGGTAAATCGGTAAAATTTCGACCTATAAGCAGATCGAACTCCATCGCACTGTCCGGGACAAGGTACATCATGATGTCTGCGCTCACGTTGTTTACTTTAATGTTGACATCAATATAACCTTCGGTTGAACATGCGCCGTTCGCAAATCCTCGTAATGCCAGAGTGCTTTCTTTCACCCGAACTGCACAAGACTGAGCGCAAGAAGACTTAATAAGACTGACGTCACTGCCTAAATCTACAAAAGCCGTGAACATGAACTTATCGTTTAACATCACTGGTTTGAAGTAAGCATCAGCTCGAACCAGTGCTACCTTTGGCTTCGATGTGCTCTGCTTTTCATGACACTTATCGGCTGTGTGCCCAGATTTCTTGCATTTCTCACAGCGCGGGCGCCGTTGAGGCTTGGGACAATCGCGCGACAAATGCCCTTGTTCACCGCAATTAAAACATCGAGTAGTTGAATTTGCATTCACTGAATTTCGTTTGTTGTTCGTTGATTCCTTAGCCTTCGGAGCGTCATCGCTCAATTTTGACGTTTGCTCGTACATCTTCAGCTGATTCAGCAAAGAATTAGTACTGCCATGGCACTGACACGAGAGGACTCGTTTTAATTCAGCGTTATCGAGACCATTGATGATGTATTTTATCACCGATTGTTCACCCAATTTTGCCTTTTGTGCAATCGCGAGGATATCGTAAAAGTAAAACTCAATGCTCTCTGTAGGAAGCTTTCGCCGCTTCATTAGGGTGAGATGCACATCGGCTTCGTCTAAAAAGGACGGAAAAGCGTTAAGCAATTTACCTTTTAGTTGATCCCACGATTGAATTTCGTGCTGAGTGGCATGTAGCCACCGTTGGGCTGCACCGGCTAGCCTGGATGATACGATCAGGAGTGTAACCTTGTCGTTCCACCCATAGACGGACTTTAGGTTTTCGACCGCTTCTATCCACTGTTTAGTTGAGGTTGATTTATGCGACGGGTCAAACTGAGGAACTATCTCCTTCATACTGCTTACATCGGTAGGTGGCCAGTAAGACGATGTTGTTGTGAGGTTAGGAGTTAGCACATGTTGCGTTTGGGAAAGTAAGAGCTTTTCACGCCTTTCCAAATCCAATTCTCGTTGTAATAGGGCAATTTCCTTGCGAAGAAGTTCTACGTCCCGCGAATGCGACGTGGTATTACCCTGAGGCGTGCTACCATGACGAGTTGTAGGCAAGAAGGTATAATCCGATGGTTCACTCGCGGTGGCGTCGGTAGAAGACTCTTGTGCGCCCTGTTCTTCTGTTGCTACGGAATTTGGAAGATTAGCTTCGGCCATTACGGAATTAGTGGAACGATGGCTGTACTTAAGCGGAGTTAGGCTGGCGTCGTAGGAGGCGAGGAACAATGTAACTCCCAGTTAGTCTCCGGTCACTACGTGATGAATTTTCGTAATCCTCTGGTTATCTTGGTGTTCCTCTCGATCCCACTTCTGATTTGTTGAGGATGGCCGGGATAATAAAAGATCTTTGTTTTCTTTTATACAAAACCTTATATTAAAGTCCTGACACAATCAAATGCTGATGCCGGTCCGTCTCCGAAGAAGTATGGCGGTGGAATGCGCTCAGCGGCTCGCATCCGGCAATATGGCGGAAAACGTCACATTCGGCGTTGGGAGATAATAGGTCGGGTGCGTTCGTAAACTACTTCGTAACATATACCTTTTATTTAAATCTGATTTATCGTTGCTCGTCTATCACTACTGCGTATTATATGGTACGTGTATTACTAGACAAAAAAGCCTTGTGGTGCTTAGCCCTAGAATAAGAAATTTTGTCAATTTAAATATTTAATATTTTAGGATTTTATATCAAAATCAACTAACAGAAATAGCAACATTCAAATGTTTATGCATTTAACTCCAAAATGCCTATCATTTTGCGCAAAATCTATATAGTATTTATTTTATTACAAACATTTTTTTTTTGATTATACAACAAATTTTCCTCAATTAACAGTGATAGAAAATTGACTGACCATGGATTTTTAAACCAATATTCACTGCTGTAATGTGTTACTGCTGTAAACTGCGAGACGAATACAGTGAATGCAAAACATATCAGAACTTGTGAATTGTTTACTTCTTTTTGTATTAAAGGTTATTATAATTTAATAAGATGTTAATCTTCACAAAACTTAAGCTAAAGTTTTCCACTTATAGTATGTCACTTGAGTCGGAAATTTTTGAAGTAGCATCTTTTGTCCGAACTCATTGGTAAGGTTAAGTCGATAATCTATGCATTTTCAGTTAAGTTTTTTTTATTCGACTAAAAATTAATGTACCTACAATATATAGACAGCCTTTTGATTTTCGTAGACAATGATGAGCTATCACGTTTGGCTCAAATCTTATGATAATGTGTAATAAGTTATTTTCACACATAGGAGGCTTATATTAATTTAGTAGTTATACAATATATTCTTGTTAAGCACACACTTCTGACCGGTGTGTCTCCATCATTTGACTTAGACTTATTGGTCTGTAACAAATACATCTATCCTTACCTACCTAATGGAAAACATTTACACTGGGCAAACTTACGCATAAAGCATCGAATATGTATAAATTACAGATGTTTTTTTTATCACACAAAGGTGTACATTCTTGTATGAAATTTTTCTGTATATGAGGTTAGCACCGATTTTAATTTATTTTATTTTTTTTAAATAGGTACTAAGATAGTGTTCAAATTAATTACTTTTTATGATATTAATATTCACTTAGACAGCAATAAGGTGTTAAATACTAACTTCAGATACAATTCTCTCACTAAGGTATATGATATCATTCCTAAATTTATATGTACACTGCAAATTCTAGTGTGTTTAAATTGATGTGCCCAATTTTAAAACGTTCTTTAGCGTTTTAAATATTAAAATATTTTAAATGTTTTAATTTAAGACCTTTTAGGCGTTTTAAATATATTCTATATAATACTGTTGTAATTTTGGCCTTTGCTATAATTCAGCGAATTTCTTGAGAAATATCTCGTCGACCGAAGTAGACAAGTTCAAAAAGGTCGACGAGTGTTTGGCTTCCCAGTCATAGACATTCGCAAAGAAGGGATCAAAAGCACATCCCTATATCTGTCCGATTTAAATACCAAGTGTGAATAATAAACGAAGGAAAAAATCTTTAATAATAAAACATTTCAATGTCTAAAATAAGAAAAAAACCATTATGTATGCTGTTTTTATTTAGAACAGTTCATCAAATAAAGAAGCATTTGAGTGTTTTAAAATAAAATGCACTTTTTAAGCATTTTTTTGTTATATTATTTTGTCACCATAAAAATGTGGCGGTTTTCACTAGATTTACAGATTTCTCATATGAATTAATCATAACATCATTGCATTTTATTCCCTTCAAAATTTATCATGTTTTTCTACTAATTCTAATTTGTCGTCTTTTTTGATAACTCTTCAAATGATTTCCAAGATAAAATGCATTGTTAATTTTACAAAGGAGAGCTCTGCACGAACATGAAATTTGAAGTGCCTGTTATACAATGGCCCACTGGCGAACTGCGCGAATCGTAATGAAACATCTGGAAAAACATTTCACATGAGCTCCAGCTCCAGCTCCCAGTCTCCTACTCTAAAGATAATCCTCTAAGATTTGAGTTGCTTCCACAGAAAATGCATTCATCTCATCTTTCGTACACTGCAAAGGGGCGCGGGCGGTACGTCCTTAAAGAGGAATAATAAGGTCCCGAGTTTGCTTCTTCTAAGGGTTTTTTTTCACCATATTCCCCTTCCGGGACTCCTTCTAACGTCGCGTCGTCGGCATCATCACAAGCACAACGTCCCCAAACATTTGCAATTTGAACAGAGACAGAATGGAGGGAGCAACTTCTTTTGGGTGGAGGGGGGCCGTTGAAAAAAGCACTCGGCAATTTTTTCGTCTTATTTTTCATGTCTTACCCATTTGGAGATTTTCCACACCATTAAAAGAAGCTTTCGCCCTCCTCTGCTCCGCCGCCGGCCCGCTCAAGGAAATGTTTTTCTTTCCTCTATTCCTCGAAGAAGTTTTTCCTGGCTGCCTTTTGCCACCTCGCCACCAAACCGACATCCTTGGGAGCTCTCTCTTGGGTTTATCTATTATGAAAATTGCTCATTTCGTGACACCGGCAACGAGTATGTGATAGAATTTTCCCCAAGATAAAATTTCTATGGGATGAGACAGAAACGCACCGACCGACGACGTCTTTATGCTGCTCATTTGGGTAAACTTTGGCAATCTTGTTTCCCTGGCGCTGCCGCCGCCAAGTGGCGGTGAGGGTTGTTTGGACATGGACAAGGTGAGGGCCCTCAATTTGATTTAAGTCCTCGGGGACACTTCCAGCCCCATGCCGGACACACTTTTGCGGCCAGAATGGAATACATTATTTCATTCCTCCTTGCGGTTGAGGGTGTTTTGATAAAAAACTTTGTATCTTCGTTCTTCGTACAGTGGCTACACTATCCGAATGGACTGATTGCGGCAGGAATGAAGCCATCAGAGTTGGGCTCCGAGTCTTCGCGCCCCAATGGACGACTAGCTTCCAACTTCGTCGGAAACTAAGCGAAGAAATGCAAAGTTTCTGATTATATAAAAAAAGTTTTTTGTACGAGAGAAAGGGGTGAGAGGAGTGGAGGCTGTTTATCAAGTTTATGGGAAAGTTTCTCTTGATAAAAACGAATTTGCTTTACTTATGGCAACTTCTTGGGTAATTGTGTTCTCAACATGATCACTCCGATGGAAGAAGACGAACTGGTACCACTCCTCTTCAGTATGCAGTTTATTTTAAGATACTTCCGCGTGATCCGAACGAGTATCAAGTTTTCTTCGTGTGGTGAACTTTTTGCAGAAAAATTATGTCAGAAGCACCTGCTATTGTTGTGGATAACTTCCTTTAAGAGTTTTTTTTATTTTTATCACGAGTTTTTCGAGAAAAATTATCAGAAACTAAAAGCACCATCTTGCAGTAGATAGTCAACATCTTTAAGACAAAATATAATATTAAGTAATCGAACTCATATTCTAAAAGTTATTTTAGCTCAAAATCGAATTACTTGGAAGTTACAACTTTGTACAGAACCTCAGAACGGCACATAAGACCTTTCCATGTAACCAAAAACTTTGCCTAAAAATTGCTAGGATCTTGGCGCTGAGCTTAGCCGTAGAAAGACAGCATACGTAATGTCGTAAATTAATGATTAGTACTAATTGTTAATTTAGCCGCTGTACGTCATGCAATAATCATCATTTTACTCGTTAAATTACGGAAAAATTGATCAAATTATTACTTGCCACATGATCAATTAGTTCGCTCTTTTCGAATTCATAAAGGGTGATTTTTTAAGCCCTGCAGATTTTTAAATTTAAAAATATAACACAAAGAGGTTAACTTTTGATTGTTAAACCAGTGACTACACATAACCATATGAGCTGTCAGAATTGGAGCTCAGCTTGACAAGGTTAGGTTAGGTTGCCGTGGCTGCCTGACGGCACACTTAGGCCACAAGGGCCCATTGTGATACCACACGAGGGCTTTTCCCAGAAAAGACAATACAAGAATGAAATCACAAAAATCGTCATTATGTTAAACAGCCGAGAAGACTAGATATTGGAATTAATTAGTTATGGTAAAAATTGCAACTCTGAAAAGAAAAAGAATTTAGTAGTCTGCTGAGAATGAAAAACAATTGCTTTATTTATGGTAAGAAAATTTACAAAATTTGCGAAAATCAATGTCATGTGACAATTGAGAGCAAATATATCATCATTTAGGTTGGGTGAGGCTATTTTAAAACAAATCTTTTTCTTCTGTGTTAGCCTGTTCAGTAGGAGCATATATATACCTGTACTATTGACCATATTTCTTTATAATGCCTTAATGGGTAATTTGTGCTAACCAGGTAGCTTACTAATCTAGTAGTTAATGTAGTATTGCAATTTGTAGTTTTTTTAAATCTACCACAGAAATTAGATTCCATGACTTTGAAGGATATTCGTAAGGAGCATAGAGTTTTCTACTCTTTTTAAACTTTCAGTCACAAAAAAAAGTGTTTTTTTGTCCATCAGGAAAAAACAAGTTATTCTTGAAGTTGTATCTAAGTGTTTTAAATTTTAGAGTTTCAGTAAATGACAAATTATTAACTTGAATATACATCCTATGTTTCCAATTTTGATCGCAGATTAATTTACCTACACTCTAAATTGTTTCCCACTAGAATAAAATAAAATACAACCAGAGGTGATTAGCTAGAGCTTCTAGTTAAAATTCTAGTGAAAAGTGAATCGTCAGAATTATAGTAATAAAATTCCTTGCAAATTCATTAAATTTCAGTATTTCAGTATTTCTATATATATAATATAAAAAATATGATTATAAAATATAAATTTTATTAAAAAACCAGCAAATTCACTCCAAATCTAAAGATTTTTAGTAGAAATTCAGTAAAATTTAATGAAATTGAGTGTTATTCAACATTTAAGTGAATTCTGAGAATCTATTAAATATTCCGTAATATGTTTTCGCGAGCTTAAAGTTGAAATAGACGGATAACTTGGAAACTTGATCCACTTTATTGCGAAAGATTTAATAGATTTTCAGAAATCACTTAAGTACAGACTTCGTCAATCTTAGATATGAATCCTTCATTGTTTAAAAAATAAATGTGTAACAAAACACTTGCAACGTGATTCTAGAAAAAAAAAAGAATAAATAATATTTTAAGTAGTAAATGTAGAAAAATTTAATCGCAAATATGTGTATAACATATTCATCATTAAAAAACTGAAAATTTAATTTCAAATGTTAAAATCTATATTTATATACTTCAACGAAGAAAACTTTGATTACAACTGAAACTAAACAGCAAGGAAAATACAAAATATGATAAGGTAGAGTCGCCAAATATCGTCCCCTTTTTGCAAAACAAATAATAAAAAAAAGAGAAAAAAATACCACAGTAATAAATGAAACGTCAAACATTAGGTTCAATATTCCTTTATTCTTTACAATAATCAAAAACGCGTTAACATTGTTAGAAAAAGTTATAAAATAGCTTTAACAAAAATACTCAAATTATGAAAATATATTTTTGGGCTCCTAATTTCGTCCCGGGGACGATATTGAGATCACAATAATCAGTACGTGAACTGAAGTTGTACTTACTCCTTTTCTATTATATAAAATTGAACCTAACTATCATATTAATATCTAATCAGCCCTTTCTTAATTATTTTAATCATTTTTTCGGCATCTAAAAAATAAAAAAATAAACATTCTAAAGTTACATGTTACGATATAAGGTTCACGTAAAGGGACGATATTAGGAAATTTCTATTTATTTTGTCGCATCCATTTAAGCAAAAAACGTGTCATAAACCTGAAAATTTTACTTAATCGATTAACATCTGAGATATTAATAGTAATATATAATAAAAATAAATAATAGTTAAAATGTTGTTAAAGCCCTTGCAAATTTTATATTTAATACATAATGTAATTTAAAGAGCATATCAAACGCGTTTTAGAAATCACTGCCGCAATATAAAACGTCTTTTTCGTGTGTCTTTCGTGTTTTTTTTTTGTCAAGAAGATGGTTCATTGCTATGCTAGGATTCAATAGGTAGCGCTGTAGTTGTTATTTCATATTTGCATAAATTTGAAGCGATTTTCATGAAAATTGGTACTTAGGGGTTTTGGGGAATGCTGACTTCAAATCCGCTCTCCGCATCCGCATTTGAAAAGTGTTTAATTAAAAAGTATTTACGCAACCTCCGGCGAAACCGGGTAACTCAGCTAGTATTATAAATAAAACAAACTTACATCACAAAGCACAAAGGATACCACTGACCTTATTCGTTCACTTTCTTTAACATAAATGACAAAATGAGGAAATCTGCGCAGTGTACTAGATTTATGATGATTTGCAACTAGAACTTCAGTTGTGTTCGAATATCATAAGATTTTTCAGTAAATTTAAAGGAGAATTCGGTACAAACTGTTTGAAAATAATCAATTACTGGACTAAGCACTGAATTTCTCTAGAAAGCTACTGTAAAATCAGGAATTCAGTACAACTCCTAGATTTTAGTTTTAATGAAAGAAATTTAAACACAACTTACTGAAAAAAACATTAAGCATATTCGCTAGACGCAGTCTAGTTAAATTTCGCTAGAAAAAATTTTACATTCTTAACATAATCACTCCAATGACAAAAGATAAATGGTATCTTTTCAATATGCAGTTTATTTTAAGAAGTTGCCTCTTCCGCATCAAGTTCTCTTTATACTTCGAATTTTTCGCTCAAAAAATTCCCTGTGCAACTGTCCCTTTGTTTCAAGTTCTTTTAAAAGTTTTAGATTTTTTTGTTGCGAAGTATTTGCAACACAGCATCTCTAAAACAAGTAGCAAAAAAGTAACTTTAAACTAGGATGAAAGTTCACAGATTCGTTCTTGTTTGCTATCTCCTCTGGGACAAAGAAATGAGTCCGTCCAGTCAACGTCCTTTGAAAATAATGAAAAATTCCAAAAATGAGCGTCATCATGACCTGGTATAGTGCACGTGCAGCACATATGCCGTCATGCAGTCTCCTCATTAGCCCATGCCCCTTAAGCAAAGGGTGAAAACATTAATTTTCCTCTTTCCTCCCTCCTTGGACCGTTTAAACATGCATTCCGGCAGCATCCTTCTGGAAGCCGGTGCTTTATCCTAATAGAGCTTAGCTCCCCTTTAGCCTGTTTTAAAATTTTTAGCAATTTTTGCACTAATTCATCCGCCCATCAACCGAATGGGGCCATTTCTCTATGTGTTTTACATTTAAGAAACGAACTAGACTGGAGTGCATGTTACATTCTCCCGGAACTCTTCTGGGACTTCTAGGAACACATGTGCACCCACATCCTGCCGATGAACTATTTTCGCCTTAAGAGACCGCCATTTTTCATCTACCACTCTGTAATTCTGAAGGTATGATTGCTTTAAATCGCACCCATTTATTTGCTCAATTGTAAATTTATTCAATTCAGGAAATTGAAAACATATATCATTTTTGGTTTTTCCGGGTTGAATAGCTAGCTGTGGGTGTATTTCCTGAATAAACACAAAGCAACTCCTACGTGTCGTCTTTGTGTGTCCTAATTGCGTTTCGACCAAGGAAAAACTCAAACGAGCGAAAATTACCCTTGAGGAGCTACTTAAATAAAGGTTCATTCGCTTCTCAGAAGCTAAGCAACCATTGTAATTTTAGCTTCTTTCATTTTAATTTATGTTTTCTTGTGTAGAACAGCTGTTATTTTATACCAAATACCTTGATACGGTTCTTAAATTAACAGAAGCCTTTCCCTTACAATAGGATAAAAATTGCCACCAGCCAGGAAATGGTGTGTTTATTATATCGTTGATATGTTTGAATAGAAATAACTTATAAAACATTTTTACATTCGCACTAAGAGATTTCCATATAAGTGCAAATTGATTCCATATTCAACGGAAAACCTTTTAAAAATATCATGTTTCAAATAACCTTGAAGAAGATAAAATCTTTAAAAGTACTATACTTCTGTGAGGGTTAATAAGGAATACAAATATTATGTGGAATAATTAATTAGCACGTAGTTTTACAGTTTTCTAATTTCTCACATAATCGATGTTTTTAATTCTTACTTTACGGACATAAGTTTCCCTCCGTATGTTAAAATTATAGCATTTGGAAAGTATTATCTTTTCATATTTCTTTCTAAAAATAATGGATGGTCGTAGGAGCTTGTAATGTAGCTCAAATAAAAGTTTGAGATTAGCTATTACGAAAAAATATAAGGGGCTTCAATACATTCCAAAATCGTTCGTAGAATTCATTATTTTCCAGAAACCGATTAGTAAATACAATAGATATAAATATAATTATACATATAAGGATTCAGGTTTTCATTTCAATTACGTTAAAAGCACTTTTGACATTCCCATATTTTTTAATGAATATTCAAAAGTTATCAAAATACAGTATTTTGTGCTTTTCAAACATTTGGCACAAAATTAAGCATTACATTTTGTTTCCTTATGAATTATTTATTTTCTAGTCAGTATCAATATCAGTCCAGAAATAATTTAATTATATTAGATTTACAACTATAAAAATGATCGTAATATATTTTTTATTGAACAGACGCGTACTAACATAAAGACTTGATAATTTTAGAAATGTGCGTCAAATTGCCATAATATAAAACTCCAAATTTTGTACTGTAAATTTTTCAGAATAAATTTTGACTCAAAAGTTCTTAAGGTAAAGTTATAAGTCATGGCAATTTGATCTTATTTTAAGAAATTTTTAAATCTTGGCAGTGTCACTCGTAAGAAATTTCAATTAAAGAGATAATTTCCTTATGTTCTGGATAGACGAAAAAATGCAGCTATTGTGGACGAGCTCCGTAGCCTCTATTTCAGGTTCATGATTATTTTCTGACTGACTCAATTAAGAATAATATAAGGACCTGTCCGAAATCAAGTCTTCGTCTTCGTCTTGCTATGATAGATCGTGATGTCATCGAACAAGCTGAACTATTATAAATTAAAAAATTCGTCTATTCGAACAAGCCTAAGGATAATTATCACTGAAAAAAAATATTTCTCGATTCAACGATGACATCTTTTTAATTCATCTAGTGGGAACTTTCTGTTTGAATTAACCAGGTCCAAGTTCATCTCACTACTGTGTAATGTCAATTTTATAATATATAATATAATTGAAAAAAATCGGTGGAAACCTTATAATAAGAACTTTCAAATATGATTTGGATGTAATCTCTGAAGTATGTTTTAGGTTGTTTCAAGAACAAATTCAGTTTGAGCTTCAAGGAAAAAAAAACATTAATTAACTAACGAAAACACTGAATCCTCGTTAATTTTTCATTATAGTGTAGCTTTCACTAGTTTTCCATTAGTTGTGATTTGTGTTCATTAGTGTTTTTCCATAAGAGTAATTTACAACTTCATCTATTGATAATTCTCAGTATCAATTTAATCTTAATCATTATTGAATTTATAATATCAGTCTTCTCTTAATTTTGGTATTAAATACTTTAAAGCATCTCAGTATCTAGGTTGGTTTAAAGGTATTTAATACTAAAATTCTGATTAACTTCTTGTTGGTCAAGATGGTCTTATTATTTTTAAATATACTTCCCTGGTGAAGCTTACCAGCTTGTTAGGTGAAAATCAAAAGCAAAAATAGTTAAATGAACCACAAAATTAATTGTTTGAACAAGATATATTTTGGGGTGTACATCTGGATCGAAGTTTTTATTCCTTTCAAATCATACTGTCTAATTACTGTGGTATATTTATTTCACAAAACTACAAATTACAACTACAAATTTGACCTTGTGGATGACAATTACAAAATTTTACACACTAAATTAAATATATATATTTAGCACAAACTATCCATTGGAAAGAAATATGATCAATAGTTCAACTATATGCCCATATCTCGTATTGAGGTATTTGATTCTTGGATATATCATTATCAAGCAACAGTCAAAGAAAACTTCTAAGCAAAAGTTCAATGATCATTTCCCCTTTTAAAGTTTACCTGACCCATTTTCTTGTCATCTTATAAGGGTTGTTCCTTTAACCTTAAAGCCTTTGAACCGCAGCAGGGGATGTTTTGTTGCGCAATCCTATAAAGCAGAACGTGGAGCATTCAAGTTCCAGAGGGCATTTTGTCTATGGTCTTTCCGAGGTACAAGGACGTTCCTTGCGTGCGGTGCCGCAAAAGATTACTTGCAGCATCCAGGGAGTTCATGAGTCCGCCATCTGTGTAACAGGCAACGGATGCCGGAGGGAATTTGCATCCTCAGAATAAAGCCTGGCAAACAGGTCATGTACCGCTGTCAGTGAAGTCTGTTTTTTTTTTTTGATAATTCTTTCCCACAAAAAACATAACCAGGACTTAGCGTGAATCCCTGCCAGGACGGCACGCAGCATAGTTCATCCCGGCTGTCCCCGGTTCTAATGAAATTCCTCCCCAGCTATGACCCGGAGGAAGCGCGAGAAAAATGGAAATTGCAGCGCAGGTATCGCGGCAACGAGGTTCTTATTTGTTTCCGAAAAAAAAACGAAACAGAGGGAACTCGGGAAGAAGGGAAAAATCGAGGAAAATGAAAACAATGTCAACGGTTGTTTACGCGCACCGCGGTGCATGCAAAATTTTCATTCCTCGAATTGAATTGCTGCCCCTCGAGGTCGCAAAGCGAGGAGGAGCGCGAAAGAATCAGCAACGGGTCCCGCAGGTGGGGCTTCTTTGCATAATGGCGGAGCATTTATTCATAAGTTTCTTGCTTGAATTGTTCCCGTGTCTCATAATGATGTTCGAGTTCACTGATTCCCCAGCATCCGAATGCAACCGATACCTCTGTGGGCTGCGGTCGTCCCCCGCCTTTTAAATAATCATATCACGCTGCTCTTGCAGAACGAATGCCAGAAACCATTTGGTTATTTTTATTTTTGTTGACTATATTTTATTTTTATATAATTCCTGCTCCTCGTGGGACCTTATGTATATAATACTAAGGGTAGCAGCAGTGCTCTATTTTTGAGCTGGGAGTTTCGTATTCCAGGATCTGATTTTTTTCACTTTTTTCTTGTTAATTTCGCTGGCGCTCCAGAGAACGAGAGCATATGAATTATTCATGGCCGTAAAAATCATAATAGCCGGAGTCTCATTAATTTACGATAGCCCACAGACGACGTGCTCTTTTTAGTGCGTCTCTTCAGAATCTTTTTACATAATGCGCCCCCCACAAGGGGGCGCAAATAAAGTCACTGCTAAGGACCTGAAGTGATTTATGATAATGCACACCACCGGGTTCAATGGCGTTTAAGTGGATATGAGCAAACCGAAGGGATTGCTCTTTTTACCTACGCTCACGCTGGGGGATTGCGGCAGGGAGTGCGGAATTTCGTCGAAAATTTGCCAATAGCTCCACAATGAAGAGAGCTTTAACTTCAGATCAACAGGATGGGAGGCAACATAATAGAATTTAAAATGCTGGTCCCCCACCCCAGTTCCTTCGTTCTATCAATTATTCATCCGGAAAATTTAAGTACATGTTTACGGAACGAATTTGCAGAATAAAATATTATGAAAAGTAGGTTTAATAAAGTGATCTATAAGGTAAGTGGTCTTATCAAAATCTTCATAATTAGCATTTTAAGAGGTGTGGTTACCTCAATTCTGAACTGAGCTGGAATTCTTGTGAATAATTTTAGATTAATGAACAATGTAATTTAAATTAATCTGTTATTTTTTTAAGTATTTCTTTCAATTGATTTTTCAGTAAATTATAAATTACTTATTTACATATAAAGTCTATTAAATTTATAACACTTCTACATTTAACACTAAGTTACTCTACAGTATTTACTTATTATGTAAAACTAAATGTAGATTATATAGATTGACTGAAGACACACTTAGGCCACTATAGGCCCATTGTAATACCAACAACGACAAATAAGAAAGGGAACTAAAAATTGAATTGTATCTTTAGATTAAACTGATTTACAAAAATCTTAATTTCTAACTAAGGTTCTGCAAGAAAAAAGAAACATGATAAAACATTAGAAAAAATTTAGAATAAATAAGAATAACTTTGATTTAAAAGAGTTGACTTTAGTTTAGTTAAAAAAATATTTCATTTTTATTTCATTTTTTATTGATTTGTTCCGTTTCTAATTAGACCAATTTTTTAATGCCCTCAGTTTTTGAAATCGAATCCAAAACTAATTTCTATTTTTTTCGGCGCCTACTTCTTCTTAATTTTATTTTCTTGTCATAAACATCTGCTTGCAAATTTTTAATTAGCAACGCCTACAAGCCAGATTTTTCTTAGGATCGTAACATTAAATGTGAATCTTCTTTAAAGGACTTGATTTTTGGCAGAACCTAAATTAAGACCTTGTAATTTGTATCTAAACAAGGTGCAGCTGGAACTTATTAAAATGTTTATCTAACAAGGAAACGATCTCAGGTCCAGGTGTGTCTCACCGATTTTGATGAAATTGAAATATGTTATAGAGTATCGAAAAATAAGAGTAAATAATAAGTATTTTTTTTTTATCTGCGGATACGCAAATTTAGGTGGTACTTTTATTTTTTTTTTTTATTTTTTTTTTTTTTTTTTGTATAAAAATTGGTGTATTTTTCAAAAGTTTGTCCGTCAGGTTAGATCCGCCATTTTGAATTTTTTAAACCCAAAAATATGTCAACTTTATTTTTCAAAATCGTATGTAAAAAAAAATGTTCAGTGATTTTTAACTAACCCCCCGATTCTGGATAAAAATTAAGAGCTCTTACCCTCTTAACTACTATCAAAAATCCTTTTAAAGGAATTAATATGCTACCACATTATTGAACAAATATTAGAAATACATTGATTTCTTATAATTTGTGAATTCTTCTACAAAAAGAGGTCCATCTCTTGAATTAAAGGGATTTTCAAAACAATTAAGAGGTTAAGAGTTCTTAACTTTTATGTAGAATTTGGGGGTAAAACTGCTATTTTTGTGACGCAAAAATATAAAAAAGAAAAATGGTTTTTCTCCAATAAAAAATTAGGGTTGCCACCCCCGAGAACCGGATTTCTTACAAAAGTTTAGTATATTTATGAGACATCATTTCCATTTTGTTTCATTCGAAAAAATTCATTAGAACTTGAAATATTTAAGAAAAACTGTTCTTGAGGGTAAACTTTAGTGGTGGTTTTCACCGCCTAATTGGATAGTACAGGTAATAAGACACATACAATATTTTTCATCAGCGAGATCAACCGAAATAAAATAATCTAGAATTTGCGAAAAAGCCCACAGAAATTTCGCAGTATGTAATATTCACGAATGAATATGATACATTTAACTCAGATGGAAAATGTATAATATGGGGGAAAGTAAATACGAAGATGGAAAAGCAGAATTTATACCCGAAGGTGAAATATGGAGGAGGCTCGGTTTTAGTCTGGGGGTGTATGAGCGCTTTCGATGTAGGAAATTTAGTATTTATTGATGGTATAATGGACCACACATATTATATTAATATCTTCAAGGATATTTTAGTGCCGAGCTCAGAGAAAATGGGGATAATGGGCAAATACTCGACTTTGGCTCCTGTATAACAATCCTCGTGTACTGCTTAGACCTCCACAATCCTAGGATATTAATCCTATAGAGCACTTTTATTATTAGGAATTTAATATCTGACCAGCAACCTTGCCTAATCAATGCCTAGGAGACTAAATATTATTTCTCAGGTTTAAATTAATAACATGGTATAAATGCAGTAATTATAACGGTTTGGTAAAATATCATTTTTCATTGAAAACTTATATTCATACGTAGACTTTTTACACTCACTGTAGGTAGATATTAGGAACCTGCACGTTGAAGTAAAAATATAATCAATTAATAATCACTTACACCAAATTTTATGAGAATGCAGTCTCCTCCTTTAGGAAGTCCATTTCTATTGTACAATAATGTTAAGCACCCCCAATGCCATTATCTGTGGTGATTTGAATTCTTTGAAGCAATCTTCCATGACGAGACTCTGACGAAATATGACAAATTCTATCTACAATCTACATATTTCAATACTACTTCTCCATATCAAGTTGACTACATAATCATTTCTGAATTAGATAAAATATTATTCTATAACCAGATTGGGCTAATAAAATAATCTGACGATAACTTTTTGTGCTTTACCTACAGTTTTAGATTTAAATCGCTTTTACTTATCGTAATTTTATTTATTTATATTACTATTACTTTATTAATTATTATTTATTTATATTACTATTACTTCGGCTGATGACAAAATCGTAATACCAAAGAACATATAACATAAAGAACTCTTATCGGGCTCACAACCTAGTCGAAATATTCTCAGCTCGTCTAGGTGCGAAGGGAAAACATGAGGGGCAAGCGAGCGAAACATCGGCACAGAATCGAAGAAAATTTTGTAGACCACCGTTCGTGTGGGCATGTAGGTAGCGCAAGCGAATTGCTTCTCGAGCCGCCGCACTGTGTTGTGCTGCAATTCTCTGAATGATGGTATGATTGGATTTTTGGAAAAGAAATTAGGGGCTGAGATCAGCTTAGAAAGAATTATTGATTGTGATGGGAAATTCAAATGCTTTATATAAAATAATTAAACTAGGATGTGCTAGGGTAGTTAGAAAACATTAGGAGTAGCGGCTAAAGTTGGTGTGGAATATTATTTTTACATTTGTTCTGTAAATCTGTAAACAGCAAATTTTAAATATTCCTAAAAAGAACTCAAACCTAGTCAATCAATTAAAACAACTGATTTTTATTAAATATTTAATGTTCCTTAGAAAACCCTTCAAAGTTAGAAATTTGGAAGTAAATAAAAATATATAAATTGATATTAAATATTAACAAAACGCGAGCAATGCGGAATATTTTCTAAATATTTTTGTTTACGCTGGTCTTTCGGAATCAACAAATGTTTTAATTGAAAAATCAATATATATAATATGTAATACAAAAAATATGTCTTCATTGTTTTCGTTAAATAATTAGTTTTAATTAAAATGCTTATTTAAGGGGCCTTATCTTTTAGAATTGGAAAAAAATACACACACTTGTTTAAACTTTTATTGTGTGAAAAGACTATTATATTTATTGAAATAATTTCTTTTGAACATTATTATATATTAGATGAAGAATGTAAAAAAATGGTAAGCACTTTTATTTCTTCTTTACCGTTGTAGATGGCGTCTACTTCCAGAAGGCACTTTTTAATCGATGGGACATTTTGCGGACTTCCTGTAACAATTTAAGTAAATATTCAAAGGGGATTCTATTCTATAGGCTTAATACTAGACAATAGACCTAAAGAAGTTGGTTATGTTTTTTTTATATAGAGGTAAATGGACCCAAAAATGTGGCCTTTTTTTGCAGAAATATGCAAATGCAAATACAAAGAATTAAATTTTTTTCAGGACTATCGTCTAGTTTTAAGCTTTATAAATAGAATCCCGTTTAAATTTTTACTTAGACCGTTACAGGAAGTCCGAAAAGTGTCCCACCGATTAAAAGGTGTTTTTGGAAGACAGCTACAGCTGTCAAGAACCACTAAAAGTGATACATTTTTTTTTACATAATCTTGATAATGTCCAGAAGAAATTATTTGAATAAATATAATAGTCTTTTCACCAGAAAATTTTGAACAAGTGTGTTTTTTTTTAATTCTCAAAGAGAGGGTCCCCTTAATCAAAGCATATCTCTTGCTGCGATATTTTTAACTTGTTAAAATATTTAGTTTTCTGTTTGCCTTCTTTTCAGTTTTTTTTACGGCCCATGAACAATGTTTTATCAATAAAACATCAATGAAACAAGTATCATAAATTCAAGAAGTTGGATTCTATGTTCATAACAGGAATTAAGCGTATTAAACCAATCTTTTGTCAAAGTCTTACTATTTCTGACGTATTTTTCAAAATTTCCTCAAAGACAGTTATGTGTATTTGGCACACATTAAAAAATTCATTTGATGGAGCATAAAGATTACCAAAATCTGAAATTGATGGATTATAATTTTTTGCAAATATGAATACCTATCTCTGAAAGACAAGTTAAAACTTCGTCTTTTTTCCGTACTATTTCTTCACAACTTTCACATTTTATTTTTAAAAGCACTTTAAATACTACGTAACCTACAAAATATCTCATAGAACGAAGCTCAATTCCAAACTTTTCAGACCCAAAAATGTCTTCTATCATACGGTCAGCATATTCAGTCTCCAATAATCTACATTTTAAACCCGATTTTTGACTCGTTTTAGCATATAAGATAGCAAAAAATAAACAAAAACAATCAATCTTTCACAGAATAATATCAGTATTTAATTAAAAAATAAACAGAAACTTCTTAAGCAAAAGTGTTACTCAATATTTTAGAGTAAGTATACATATATAAATTCAGTATGTATCTTTAAACCATCAGCTTAGTCCAAGCTACAAGCAGCAGAGCTGCATGAGTATGAGACTGTCATCATCATTTGGTTCTGTTAGTAAAACCAAAACCATCATACAACATGCAGAACAAGAATTCGTGCGTATCACACGACAAAAATGATATTATGATTGATGACGAAACAAGTATTTTTTCAGCGCATGCTTATTAAGACATGTATCAAATAAGTCAGCATGCTTGTTAACACTTATGCACATGCGATTAATAGGTTCATAGATACCATAGTTAGTTCTACAATTGTTAGTTTGTAGAAGACTCAGATTCCTTAGGTTACGAGGGTTATCCCTAAATACGAATTTAGTTTTAAGAGATGGTGAGTCAATATAACCTGTTATAAGTTGGTGAGCGAATATTATGTCAGCAACTTCACGACGTTTTTCTAAAGAATGCATGTCGAGTAACTTCAGTCGATCTTCGTAAGGGGGAAGACAAATTGGATCGACCCAAGGCAAATCCTTCAGGGCAAATCTAATGAACTTACGTTGGACAGACTCAACGTTGTTAATGTAGGTTTGGTAGTGAGGAGACCAAACTTGACTTGCATATTCAAGAATTGGTCTCACAAAAGAAAAGTACAGTTGTTTATATACTAAAATATTTGAGAACTCACGTGACCATCTTTTTATGAAACCTAATACAGAACAAGCCCTCATAACCATGGAATTGATATGCTCAACAAAGTCAAGTTTTCTGTCAAGAATAACCCCTAAGTCACGAACAGACTTCGTTCGACGAAGAGTATGACCCAAGAGAGTGTAGTCAAATTGAAAATAATTACGACCACGATAAAAAGATACAATTTCGCATTTATCAATATTAAGTTCAAGGTCATTGTGAGCACACCAAGAATGGAAGATATTAAGGTCCTTTTGAATCATATGGCAATCGTTAATACTCCTTATATGAAAGAATAACTTCATGTCATCAGCATAGATTAAGACTTTGCACGTATTCAAAAGATGTGTGATATCGTCAATTGACAAAATAAAAAGAAGAGGACCCAAGTGACTACCCTGAGGGACACCCGAAGTGGCCAAGATATTCCTCGAATTGGTGCCACGGAAAGCAACCTGGTAGGACCTATTTGACAAATAAGAACGTATCCAGTTGACAAATGAAGGTGAAAAACCTTTCCTTTCAAGTTTTAACGCTATAATGGAATGAGAAAGCTTATCGAAAGCTTTGCTAAAATCTGTATAAATACAATCTGTTTGCAATCCCATTTGGAAGCCCTCAACAATATACGGAACGAATTCAAGAAGATTCGTGGTTGTAGAGCGACCTTGGAGAAATCCATGCTGGTTATTGGAAATAAGACGTTTACAGATAATTGAGATTTGCGAATAAATGATAGCTTCGAAAAGTTTAGGGATGCAAGAGAGTTTCGCGATTGGTCGGTAATTACGCACGTCGTTTTTACTACCTTTTTTATGAATCGGAATAACGAACGAGTTTTTCCAAAGTGTAGGGAACTTCCCACTGTTGAGTGATCTCTGAAAGAGCATCGTTAGTGGTGTAAGCAATGAACTGGAACATAGTTTTAAAATAGCAGGAGGAATACCATCTGGTCCAGAGGTATAATCATCCGGCAGCTCGGCGATATGTTTCAGGATAATGTCAGGAGTAATACAGATGGGCAGATCAAAGACTGTAGGGTTAGTATTCAGGTATTGAAAATTGTTTAGATCAGGTTGGAAGTTGGGAGAAGAGAAGGATTTTTCAAAAAAGGATGCAAACATATCACATATTGCGGATGGCGTTGAACTTGTGAGGCCCTCAAAATGCATAGACATTGGGTAGCCATCAGCCCTCCTCTTAGTGTCAATAAATTTATAAAAAGCACGCGGGTTAATGTACATTTCCTCTCCAACTTTCGAGAGATAGTCATTGTACAGCCGTTTGAGAAGGACGTGGAAGTTGTTATAACTTTCAACAAACAGATTATAAGATATTTCATCCCTTTCTAGTAAATATGATTTCCATAACGCATTTTTATTGTTCCTGAGCTTCCTTAGTTCGTTATTGAACCAGGGGGGCGCTGAGTCAGTGCAACGCTGACGCTGAAGAGGAACACAAGTATCAAAAGCGTAAGAAAGCGACGCATAAAATGTGGAAAGATCAACATCAATGTTACCATCTGATAACAAAGAACGAAAATCGATGGAAGACAATCTCCTAGAAAGTTCGTCGATATTTGCCTTCTTGAAATTATAAACATAATTGTCCGTATTTGGATGTAGGACATTTGCAGAATCATAGCAATGTACAAGTTGGAGTGGTGGATGGTACGAGTCAAGTGTGGATAGCAGAATTCTGCTGCGTCCAATAGTTGTATTGTAGCAGTCGGAAGAAAAAATTAGGTCAAGTTGCCGTCCCATATCGTTCTTTACAGTACTAACCTGAGAGAGTCCTAAAGCGAAAACAGATCCTAGAAAGGAGGACTCCCTCACAGTGAGAATATTCGAGGGATAGCAACATTCGTCCTCATTATTATATACCCATTGTACATTGGGTAAATTAAAATCCCCCATCAATATGAGTTCATCGCAAGAGTTCATTAAATTGGAAACATACTCAAGTTGTAATATGAGAAGGTCGAAAATGTTATGACCTCCACTGTCAACTGTGTTAATCATATCCGGTGGGATATAGCAGCACATTAAGAATATATTTTTTTTAGAAAGTGTAATTTTAAGAACTATAAGTTCGACGTCAAAAGAGCAGGAAGATTCAGGAAGTGTAACCCGATTGCAAATAAGCTGGTTTCCGCAGGCTATGATGACACCACCACCCCGTGCCTCAGACTGGATATGTCTATCCCTTCGGAACACCTGGTAGGAAGGGTCAAAAAGCTCAGCATCCCGGAAACCGCTGTGCAACCAAGTTTCCGTCAGAGCAATAACGTCGAAATCACTAGCACTAGACGCCTGGAAAAGAGATCTAGTTTTAGTCCTTATACCCCTTACATTTTGATAGTACAAGGAGATCGTCTCAGGAAAATTTAGTTTTTTGAAGCCGTGGAATTGCTAGTGCCAGGTAAACATATGGGAATGCGTTTAAGATTACGACTCGAGCTATCGTTTTTAGAATGTCTATCTATAAACTCATGGACAACTGCGTTTTGAGGCCAAAATTGAGTTTGAGAGAGTATATCGAAGAGCTGCTGTGAGACCACCAGTTTAAATGAAGCCACTGTGCGGTCTGGCTTATTGCTGTTAAGGGCAAAACACTTAAAATTTGAGATTTTATCGGTTTTGCATTTGCTCCTCACGAAATCGGTAATGTTATCCGAAGTAGTTGAAGGATCAAAACGCGAGATAAAAAGTTTACGGGGCGCCTGAACAACTTTAAGAGCAGGAAATGATTTGTTTTCGACTTGCTCTGGTAAATCATCCTGCTGTAAAACAGTTGGGTGAGGGTTTGTTGTCTTTGGCCTAGGGATCGGGACAGAAGTCTTTTTTGTTAAAACGCTGACATTTTTTGGTTTACGTCGAACGGATTTTGTTGCGCAGAGATCAGTATTAGTCAGAGGTGGTAAAATATTAATTGCTCCAGTGTTATCAGTATGTCCGTTAGGCTCCAGGTTTTTACGTGATTTAAGGATTCCGATGTCCTCCTTTAAAGAATTTAAGAGCTCGGTGCTCTTTAAGAGCTCAGTTGATAAGGTGTTCATATTTTTATTCACCAGTATTACCTGTCGTTGAAAATCATCAAGGGCCGGCGCAACTGGTACGTTGCTACTAACACAAGAGGCTGGCGTCGGATTATTTATCGTAAACTGCAGCTCATCTATCGTGCTAGAGACAATCGTCATTTTGGAGGACAGGTCGTGAGTTCTACTCAAAATAGCATCAGAAGTACAAGAAAACGAATCCAAGGTACCAAAGAGCTTATCAATTTTAGAGTTAAGAAGACCAATGTCTTCAGATATAATGTTGGCATTGGAAGAAAGCGCACTGTTAACTTTGTCGGCAAGAAGAGATTGATTAATCTCAAATGAAGCGGCGATCTCATTCATTAGCCGTAGAACGTGACAAGGCTTAATATCCAGACAATCCTTACACGTAAAAAATTTAGGGGTAACCTGCCTAGTTGAATGCTGTTTGATGCATGCGGAGTGAAATACTTTTCCACAAACACCATCGCAAGCAACTAAATCGGCATTAATTTGAGTATTACACGTATGGCAGGAAGACATTGCGCCGGAACGAAGTGGGTGGCTGAAATGGATTAAATTGAGTAGAAGCTCGCAAAATAAACAATAGCCTATTTACAGGCGAATTTACATAAAAAAAAATACTTTACAGCTTTAGGAGCTTTAGGACGAAAGTTAGAACTCTGGAAGTTTGGTTGGAGACTAGGCCTGGAAAAACTTTTGCAGGAGAATAATTCAAAAATGCCGCGAGGGGAAACCAATGCAGAGTGCAAAGGGCAAAGGTCAATTATCACGCGGAGATGCAAATAATATTTAGATTAATAAAAATAATTATTAACTAATTCCGAATACTGGCCAGAATGCTGGAGACAACCGGGCACAGAGCACAAGCAGCACCAGTAAATAATAAGGACACCAACAGCCGATAACGAAAATTCACAGGCACTAAACAAATTCTGGTAAAAAACCCGCGCAATAAATTAAAACACACGAAATAAGCATAGAAACACGAACAAACGCCAAACAAAAAGCCAAAACGACGAGAATTAAGTGGGAACAACAGAAATCCACAACAAAATTAAAATTCAAAACAAAACACTCAAGAACACCACCGGTCCGTCAGCAAGCTTTGACAACACTGACGTAATAAGTAAAATATTTAAATGTTTATATAAATCAAATTAGCATCCAACATCCCACGAGCAGTTTTTTATCGAAATCTAAAAGAGAAATAATTCTGACAAACATCAGCCACTCACGCAGCGGTAACAGAAAAAGGCAAGGCACATGGGCAAAAGCTCTTGGCAAACGAAACGATGTTCTGAGCTGCCGCGAGAAATGAAATGTAGGCGACTGTAGGGTTCTGCTGGCAGAACCCTAGAACAAAATTTTCAGCTCAGCTTGTTTGTTCCTAGTGCGAGTTCTTTATGTTATACGTTCTTTGGTAATACTTACTAATGAGATTTCTGCTTTCAGTGCCTAAAAAAACTGACAAACAGTCACAAACTGACTATCTTGACCCTTTTAGACTTTGCAAAGCTTTTGGTGCCGTGGAACATTCTAAAGTGTTAAATAAGATATCTGAGAACTTAAGTTTTTCGTTTACTGTTACATTAGTGGACACAATCAGTATGTATGTCTTGACATTGATATTTTTAATTTGTTGATTGTATTCTCTGGTGTGCCACAGGGTTCAATTCTTGGTCCACACTTACACAAATGACCTCTCTGATTCAATCAGTGATGTATTAATATATATTTACCCTGAAGATGTTCAAATTTATTTAACTTGCCTATTTGCCTTAGCAGAGGATTAAATGCCGTCTAAATGATGATACCTCTAAATGTTTTGTGCCCGTGTCATCCATCGAAACGATATTGATACGACGATATTATTATTTATTACCCATAATGTATGGCATTATTATCGATAATATATGATGGTAATATGATTGGCTTTCTTTTAAAACTGAAATCTAGTATTTTCATACGACTTTTTAGAACAAAAATATTCGTAAGAAGTTATTGATATTATATTTCTAACCTAAAAAAAGGCCTTTGTAATGTTTCATTATAAAGCTTTTGCTTTAATTAGGTTTTAAAGTTTTGGCAATGCAATTTTCCATTTAAATGAAAGGATTAAAAAATAATTAGATGCAATAAAATTACGTCCTTTTTATAATACTTTGATGCTAATTCAATAAATCTTTCGCGAGAGGTAATTTTAGAAATAAATAAATAATTCAGTAAAGTGAAAACACGTGATTTCTGAAACAACCCCTGGACCCAACATCAGAAGCTTTATATTTTCGTGCTGAAACACACGTGTTATAACATTTTGCGAAATCTCATCATATCCTTTTTATAGCCTAGAAAATCCCAAGAATTATCTAATTAGTTTTTCTTAGAAACAATTAAATAGGGAGATACGACGACATTTTTTTGCTAGAATAATCCGACGAAGCTTTCCCGTGAGCTTGAATAGATGGCGAGAACGTGTCAGATACATATAACGTTACAGAGGATATATTTCCGAAGACTTTAGTGCTTTAATGCTTTCACTTCTATGCGAGACAGTCGAATTATGAAAGATTCTTCTGCTCAATATATTCCATGATTTCAATTTTTAAAATTTTACCCTTAAATAGTTTTTCATTACGTCATAGGGTTGCTTATCCAACAGTTTTGCCAGTGCAAGTAACTTGCATATTCTTCGGTAACAAAATGCTTCCAAGGAATTATAGTACAACAACTTCCCTTCGTTTTGCTTGACAGTCTGCAGCATGCAATGCATGCAAATCGAATACATTTGGCAAATGGGAGCTCCTTCTGCGAAAAAGTAGCAAATCACCCTTCTACCTGGAGCCGTACAGATGTCAGTTTTAAGTAAGTTAAGTCTTGTCAGAAAAGTTTTCGCTATGGGAAACTGCCTGAGCAAATTGCCATTCTGCCGAACAAATAGAAACTTTTCACCGGCAATGCCGGCAAATCATTCCGTCGTCATCTCTCAAAATCTCTGGTAGAAGTTCGCTGTTGGCTTATTTACAATTTAAAAGCTCCTTTGCGACGAAACCTGCCTCAGCTCAGCCCCTTCCCGCAATTCAGCTCTCATAGCCTCATAATGTCTTGGAGCGATTTTCCCATTTTCACATCACAAACTCAATTTATGCTGCAGCGTAACTCCCCCACCTTCTTTGAGTGCTTGTGGTGCGCTCGTGTAGATCATCTTCGAGGGATGAAGGGAAGTTTTTTTCCCCAAAAGATAGGACGGGAAACAAAAAGACTCCCCCAACCCGAACGTCTGCAGATCAATTTGCCTTGTTTTGCTGCCATGAATACGTCCTTTGTCACGTCTCAGTTTATCCTGGCACAAATGGCCAATTGGACCCAACTGAAAACTGCCCCCGTACAGAGGTAGTTAGGACCAGCAAATGCAGGACATGCCCGGGAATGGGGTGGCATCCGGTCTGGAATGGGGCTCCGTGGGGCTACTCAGATCGCTGGCACGTTCCTGGAAGAGATGTGAGGTCGAAAACGAGAAACATTGTTACAGGATGATATTTTGCAGAGGCCTCTCTGTTTGGCCGCTTTTCCCCTTGTATACAGTCGCGCCAATTGAGCTCCTTCAGGTATTTGCTGAACGTGGACGTGTCATGGCACAAGGAAAACTTTCCCACGTGCAGGTTCCTTGCACCGTCTCCAGTTCGACCTGGCTCAGGAGCTTTTGCAAGGACTATATTATAGATAGTATATTTCACTGCTTCGGGCTTAGAGCCAGCAAAGAAGAAGAAACACGACTCCACCAAACTTTCTTAGTATTGTTTGTCTCCTGGAAAGTACAGGCTAATTTAAGGACCTCTTTTGCCCTCGAAGTCGCTTGTCTTCCGGAACGTGTCTCTTAAAATAAACCGTCATTTTCAATCTCTAGACCCAAAAAAACCACTTCGAACATTTTCATTCTCGACTAGCTTTACTATAAGATGAGCATTAGAAAAGAGTAGTACAAGACGTTCTAAAAAAAAGTGTAAAAGAATAAGACTTACATTAATTAATAAAATTAACAGGAACAATTACTATCATTTAATAATTTATTTGTAAGCCATTGGCTAGTTGCTTTTCAAAAATGCTATAAAATAAAACACTGTTCAAAGTTTGTTTATGTATTGAAAAAAGTAAACCTTCCAATTAGCTATGAAATATAATTTCATTTAAATGGCTTCCTCGGTTGACCTGAAAGTAGCCCATCCTATCAACACGATTTCGCAAGACGTTTCCGACGATTTGAAGCTCCATTTCATGAATAGTTCTATAAATATTGTACTTAAGTACCTGAATCTTTTCTGGATTGTCCCCATAACAACGATCTTGACCCATTAACGCTAACAGGACGCAATTTCAGCATCTGAGTTTGAAATGTCGCCATGTGATGAATTCGAAGAAACAAAAATTGGAAACTACTGTTCCCTATATTTCTGAGGGTGTTTTTTTTCCAATGGTGATGGTTAAAATTTCTCCAGAAAAACGTTAACCATGAAAAAATTCAAAATACGGAAAAAACGTGATTTTCTTATGTCATTTTTTTGTTTTAAATGATTCTTCATACCTAAAACCAATAAAAATCGCAACATCAAAAAAATATAAAAAAATTTTGGTAAAATAAAATGGCGGCCAGAATAAAAAAAATGTTTTTCGAAACTTGACGAAGTTTTTCTCGAAAACTATATACTTCAGCAAAAAAAAAAGTTAAAAACAAAAATGTCTTAGAATTAGTCAAAAAACACTCTCCAATTTTTTCAGTAGGATCTCATGCAATTCCGATTTTTAAAAAAATACCGAAATCAAAATGTCGACATATGTCGTCAAAAAGTCTGAACAAATTCGATAGTGTTCTTTGACTAATCCTTGTTATTAAAAAATGTCATTGAGTTTATAGTTTTCGAGGACAAAATGTTTAAGCTTTACTACGATAAACTTTTATATTTACAGTTTTTAGCCATTTATAACTGTTGCCCGATTCTCACCGCGTGGAGGAAGACGTTACCGAGAATCTTCTTTTATATATTTTTTTTTTTTTTTGAGTTTTCATATATTTTTTTGTTTTTCTTATTACATATTTATTGGAACATTTCTCTCAACTTTCATTCATTCTTTTCTAAAAACTTAAAACGCGTTCTAAAATATGTGAAGCAATACCTACATATGTATATAATTTGCTATTATATTCATCTACTCGTTTGTGATAAGGAAAAAACTGCCGCCTAAATTTAAGCTCCTTCAACCTTCATGTAAAAACAAATCTCAGAAACCGATTCCCAAAAATGTTAAAATGGGATATTTTAATAACTGGTTGTCGAGAAGAAAATGTCATAAATTTTTTCCGCGTAAATGACCTATCCAACCCTCTAACCATGTTTGCCAAAAACGTGCTTGCTACCACGTAGGGCAACAAAAAAATCTGCTCCTATATGTATACATATTGGACTATAACATGCATGAGACGCCTGGTGTTTGTCGGCATTTTTTTGTAGTTGCGTCATCCTGCCTTACCTTTATACTATACTGTTGCAAAGGCCAATGTCTATACTTTAATTTGATATGCTGGTTACTACTCTTCCTGCAAGTATATTTAGGAAAAAACTCTTAGAACGCACAACCAAATTACGTATAATTACATCATAATGATATATGGTGTAACTTTGAGGGTGTACCATGACCTTCCACATGAATGAATGAGAAAATTTCGGACATATTGGTACGACCTCTCAGGAATAATAGAACGTGCCTTTTGGATGCAAAGAACAACTTTCGAAAATTTCGTGACCAATGTGCAGTGTCAAATCGCAGCTGCGCGGTGGCTATGGCACATCTCTGAAACGGCTAATTCCATTGATTATTGAACTTAGCGCGCAAAAAACCGTTTCTTGCACGTAGCGAATTCTGCGTCAGAATATATTATTGTTTTGACACTAAAGTTCTTGCCTACAGTGATACTGTGTATTACATCCGCGTTCTGCCGATGATCTTCTCTTCTAATTTTATGCTTGACGTGAAATGAGACCTTTTCAAAATTTATTGAACAATTTCACATGTTTTTCACCTATATGGAAACCAGATATGAGCCCATCTCGCTAATAAAAAATATTGATCTGTATGTATGTACACATAAAAAAACCCGAAATTAATTCTTATCGAAATTTGCAATTCGTTTAAATAAATATGTATTTTGAAAACTAATAATTTAAGATTTTACCATATTTTACTATGTGGGATACCTTTTTAAGACTGTGTTTAGCAGCCTTACTCACCAGCCCCGAAAAAGCTACTTCGAACGAACAAATGAACCCTCAACGAGTAAGTTACATTGCAACCGTAGAGGAACATAAACTTTACTCATTCATTGTAATTAAGTTAGGTGAATCAATAATTTTCCACCGCAAGATCTAACTAGCAAAGTTGGTGATTATGTGACAAGGGGCGGTAGAGCATAGCTGAATATGTTGCACCCACCGGACTTTAAATTCCCCTCTAGAGCGACGTCAAAGAAACCAAACGACAAGTGCCACTTCAGCGCTGCATTTAATATCTGCCTGGTTAACGAAATCTACTTAAAGTCAGCTGAAAGGGCATGGAATATTTATGAAGAGCACCTCCTTAAGAAGGCGAGTTACTTCGCAAAGCAAAGACACTCAACTGGAGGGAAAAGGGAAGGGGTAGGGCGGGCGGGAGTTATACGCTCCAGGCCTGAGAGTTCACGAGAAGAACATGATTAAATTCCTCAGGATACCTTCGAGGACCTACAAAATTGAATGAGCTATGAACACGTCCTCATGAAGTGAAGTCCAGCACGTGAAGAAAATAAAGCACCTTGGAAAATGTTTGTCCTCTTTTTGGTCCTGGATTTTCCAATATCGCGCTGACGAGTAATTAGAAATCCCGACGCGAGCATGTCGAATGCGCAGAACAGCTGCCTTTTCTCTCATTTTGACTTTTAATTTATTCCGAAAAGGGCTCGCGACATTGCTAAGAGTGGTGACAGAGCCATTTATTTATTGTATACATATACCCCAAACACGACACGGTTTAAATATTTACGGAAATCGATTAGATGATGGCTTGTTTCAAAAAAGTAATTAAACTTGATTTAATTGGAAAAATATCAAGGACGTCTAAATCAGAGCAGATACCAATTTGTTGCCAAGTTGTGTTCAGAACTTAGAAAAGAGTTCTAAAGATTTAATAAGTATTTCCCAAGCTAATAAACATTGATTTTATTATTAATTCAAACACATATTACCTCATTTTTATTTTAACTTTTGAGATTATATGTTCTGGTTTCAATCAAAACTGAAATTGTTCTGATTCCCTAGCTTTTTCCTTATGTATTACTTTAAATTTATCTCTGAGCAATGGTGTCTTTCTTTATTTGTGGAGAGTCATTTACTTTGTCCTTATCTTCATTGATTGAAGACAGGAGTGATATCTAAAATTATAGAGGAATATCCAAATCAAATTCTATTTTCTAAACTTTTTAAAGGACTTGGAAGTTAATTATTAAGTGGATGCTACTTATTTTAATTTGACTAAGGTGTGTGATCGGGTTAGTCACAAACTTATCTTATATAAACATAAAATTTTTGGTATTTATTCTGCTCTTTTGGATTGGATCACCTAATTTTTGAAGGATAGTAACGGTTGCTGATGGCTTGGCTCGTTCAACTCCAAGTGGTTTCATGTGGTCTCTGGTGTTCCTCAAAGAATCCACCTAGATCCGCTCTTATTTCTAATTGCTGTCGGCAATTGTTGTTTGCTTTAAATATGCAAAATGTCTCTTATATGGTGATGACTTGAAATTATTAGCCCCAATTCCCTCCGCTTAGGATTCTCATATTTATGTCCTATGGTTTGTTAATAAGGCCTTCCTGCTTAACAAATAATATGTGTCTGTTTTTCTTGTAAAGTCAACACGCCAATTGATCTCATCCATCATGTTGAGGAATTTAAGGATCTTGGTGTAGTCTTTGCCTCTAAGTTGTCTTTTAACAAATAACTTGATTATATTATTCCTTAAGCTTTCTTTCTTCTTGGCTTTATTAAAAGAAATCGTAAGTACTTCTCTGATCCTTACTTAAAAACTTTATTTGGCTCTCTTGCTGGATCGTTTCTTGAATATATTTTTGTTGTCTGGTTTCCTATATATCATACAAAGGGCATATAAGGATTTAATCGGTTAAAAAAGAATTCACTTGATTTGCTTTCAGAAAACTGAAAACTCGCTGTCAATTAAATGAATTTTGTTTGACAGAGATTATAAGTACCCAGTATGCACTTTTTTCGTTTCTATGCACGAGACAAGCTTTTAGGGCAATAAATTCAACATAATATACTATATCTGTTTCAGTGATAACTTTGATACTGCTTTTAATAGGATCCACCCATACGAACTAGGTCCACTTAAAAATAGCATTCAGAATGTCCCCAATAAAAAAAAAAAAAAATACTTACTTTCATTTGATAGCCACGTCAATGGGTCTTGGGGCGTCCGCCATATTGGATTTATAACGATATTAGATATATTATATTGCATTGTTACCGGACTTATACAAGTATGCAAAATATCAAAGTTCTAGCTGAATTAGAACTAGGCGAAATTTTGAACCCTAGACAAATTGATTCACTAACTAACGATGAAATTTTACCTCAAGAATAATTGTCATAAATGCTCATAAAAATCAGAAGTTTCAAAGAATATGTTTGCGTGTATGTCATTGCTCTTTAAGCGAGAAGTGCCTTTTTACCAATTTATATCTAGCAATCTTTGTCTATAATAGCATATAACATTGGACTATATTTTGGTATATTTTATTTTATGTTCAGTAATTTCAATCTAACTGCATTTTTTAGGATTCTTGTTAAAATAAATTACAGCGTAAAACATATATTTAATTTTGACAAATTTGTATCTAAGCTCTCCGAACTTCTTTTTATTAGAAATAGACCATAAATAAAAGTTTAATTCATAATTGTAGAATCCGGCAATATAAATATGCTAACAATTATGAAATAGAAAAACAGTCAAATCATTTTGGAAGCATTTTTATTTTTGATTTTTACGGAACTAATTTCATCTTGGCAGTCGCAGACGATTCTAATCTACAATAGCAAACATATTACCCAATCAGTCCTAATAAAATTTCCTGCCATTAGGCATCTCATCGCAGTGAACTTAAGTGCTCCTAATAAAGCCCTTCGAAGTCTTCCAAACTCTCATTTAATTTACGTCCAATTTCAAAATGAATAGCGCCATTAATATTACTCTCGGGGAAGTTTGCCAACGCTTAATAATGTTCACTTTTGGGCGTTCTGTTTGCCCATAATCAGTCCGGCGCGCGAGGACCGACCTTTCCCGGCCCTAAGCACACAAAAGACAGGACGTCGGGGACTTACAAGGACTCGCCAGAACCAGACCATGATCCTGCTCTGCTCCCAAAAGTTGGGCGAAGGTGATTAAGCGCGCCAAAAGACTCGGCCTGGCCGTCTGGCGTGAAAGTGGAGCGCAACAAGATACCCCCAAAAATTAATTAATTAAGCGACGACGACTGATTGACGCCAATCGCGGTGTGAGTGGACTCCGGGTTATTAATAATTTTTGATAGAGGATAGCTGCTGCTCGGGTCACAAAAAGTAGGCCACGAGCTGGAGTGATGCTCTCAATTAAATTAAACGTCTCATTATGCTTCGCCATCATCCTTATTGTCCAAAAATACACACAGTCAAAAGTCTTCCACTGAGCTTCTAATACTCTTGAAGAATAAAACATTAAATATTGTTCAAATATAAAATAGACAATTATCGCTTTATTAAGCGCGAATACAATATCTAATTTTGTGAATTTCTTCATTAAATTTATTGTACAAGGAGTGTGGAAATAATTTAACGAATTTTATAACCTCGTAATACTTTTTAACATTTCTAGTTTAACCCCCCGATTCTCCATAAAAGCTATTAGCTCTTAACCTTTTATATCGTTCTCAAAAATCAGTTAACAGAAATTCGTATTCTACTTTAGCATTTAAGAGAAGTCAGTAATCAACTGATCTCTTATTATTTGTGGAGACTTCTGTTAAGAGATTTTCGTATTCTGAAAAAAAGTATAATAGACTTTTTTAGTCTAGGAAAGCTCTTAAGTTAAGAGGACCTCGTCGGGGAGCAGTTATAATATATTGACATTTAAAATAAAGTGATAGCGAGAGTAGAAGTGCTGTTACTAATAATTTTTAACAAGTTTCGCGAAAATCAGGAAATAAATGAAATTATTGAATGAAAGTATTGAATATGCATATCTAATATATAAAATTCTTCTGTCACAGTGTTAGTGGTCATACTCCTCCGCAACGGCTTGACCGATTTTGATGAAATTTAATATATATATTCAGTAGGTATGAGAATAGGTTTATTACTAATTTTTATACCCCTAGATGTTAAGGGTGGGTCACCCTAAAAATTTTTTTTTATTTTTTGGACAAATTTTTTTTTTGTAATTTTTTTATGGTGTGGCATTAAAAAACACATTTAGTCCTAAATTTTTACCCTTCTACCACCAACCCCTACTTTTTAATAGCATTTTTTATGTTTTAACCCCGATCGATAGCAATAACTTGAGAATGACTGTACCGATTTCATTCATTTTTTTTTTTTAAGTTTTCTAATACTTTTTAGAAGGTCCTTACGGAAAGAAAAGTTAATAAAATTGCGCAGAAAATTGGATAATTTCAGAAAACTTAACGATTATTTTAACTTCGCGAGTTTGACCGTTCGCGCGTTCTCGATTTCAACGGATTTTAATGAAAATTAGTAAAATTATTGTTTTGAGGTCACTGATTTTGAATATTATCAAAATTTACCAATCCAAGACGGCGGACCCAATATGGCGACCAAGATTTCTAGATTTCAGTTGATTTTAATGAAAATAAGTACAGTGATAATTTTGAGGGCACCAATTCAGAATATTATCAAAATTTACAAATCCAAGATGGCGGATCCAATATGGCGACCAAGATTTCTCGATTTCAATGGATTTAAATGAAAATTAGTACAATCATTGCTTTGAGGTTACTGATTTTGAATATTACCAAAATTTCCAAATCCAAGATGGCGGATCCAACACGGCGACCAAAATGTCTCGATTTGGACGGATTTTAATGAAAATTGGTATAATGATTATTCTGAGGCCACTAATTTCGAATATTATTAAAATTTGTAAGCCCAAGGTGGCAGGTCCAATAGGGAGACCATAATGTCTCGATTTCAACAGATTTTATTGAAAATTAATACAATGATTATTCTGATACCAATTATTGAAATACATATTATCAAAATTTCCAAATCCAAGATGGCGGATCCAATATGGTGATGCAAATTTCTCGACTTCATGAAAATTAGTACGATTTTTTTGGTGCGACTAATTTTGATCATTATCGAATTATCAAATTTTTTAGGTCCAAAATGGCGGACCCAATATATATAACAAAAATTTCTCGATTTCAACGGGTTTTAACGAAATTTGGTACAATAATTGTGTTAATGCCACTAATTTTAAATATTATCAAGATTTGGATATTCAAGATGGCGGATCCATGAAGGGGTTTTCGGGTTGAATCAATTTCTAGGATATAACAAACTAGAACATTTGAGAAGTCTTTAATTAGTAAGTATTTACCCGACGTCGGATGAAACCGGGTAATTTTCCAATATTTGTGAAGTGTAAAACGGTTTACTTAATATTAAACAACGTGTAAGTTTGTTCAACAAATTAATTAGGGATATGAAACGGAAACACTGTTTTCTTATATTAATGGTATTATTTGTAGAAGCATGCGAAAAGAAAGAACACGATCAAATATTGGTCGAAGCACAGGGCATAATGAAAATGTACCGGGAAGGGCAGTACAACGTCTGCCGGGCCAGATAGTGACTTTATATTTATTTATATGTATATAATACATATACATATATAAATTTCTTATATTAATAATTTTGTTGGCTTAAAGTAAAACAGTTTAAATAAATAAGTCGATGTGCCATATCACATTAAATTGTACAATAATTATCGATGATACATATAACAAATAATACAAATCGATTGTAAGTTACAATATGTATTCGTTAATACTAGTCGTGGACTGAATTATAGAAACAAAAGCATCCAAAACAGGAATTATCAAAATCGCCAATATACATCATGGTCATGAGGCATGACACCGCAGAAGTTGAAGATTTTATTTAATTTTAATTTTAAAATATTATGGTTTATATAATTTATTTAAATAAACAGAGGGTGAACGACCAATTTGCTCATGACAGAAATAACTTCTTTACTGACTTTTGAAATGGTAGGAGGTGATTTAAAGAAATTATGTCATCACAGCAATCAAAAGAATTTTTTGAAAACATTCTCAAAGAATCGTGTGAAAGCATCTGCGAGATATCGCTGATCTTTTTTGAGTGTCCAGTACATCATTCATACGAAATCTTAGAATACCTTAACGAATTGCTTTTAAACCTAGAGATGCTCTTCTTAAACCTTTTTATAACCAGGAATATTCGAGAATATCCTATCCTCTATTTCAAGGTGTATTACTTATGTTTCGCAATTAATAATATTCAACATTTAAATTTTTACGTTAAGGTCCCTTCAACTAATTCGGAAATAAATGAGGTAAAAAATAGTTTACGTTCTAAATTCGGGATTGAAAATACAGTAGGGTGTATAGACTGCACCCACATAGCTGTAATAGCCCCTTTCGTTTCAAACGAAATGCACCCGCCACGAGCACATCCAAACAGAAAAAGGTTTCTGCAGCATTAATGTGGAAGCGGTATGAATTTGGATTTTAAAATTTTATTAAATTTATTTTAAACTTCAGGTTTGCGACTCAAATTGAATATTTTTGGCCGTTAATGTAAGGTACTCCGGAAGCTTTCATGACAGTGGAATAGGGATGACTTTCGCCGTTCGTCGTCATATTCAGAAGATAGAATGATATCCATGATTGAAATGATGAAATTATGTATCTCTTTTTGTTCTTCAGCTGATATTCCCAGATTTTCAAATTCTATGGAATATTAAGGGGGTAAATACAATTAGAAGGTCAAAAAAATCGATTTTCTTTGTTCATCTAAAAAGTTAGGAAATTTCCCGCTCCAAAAAGTTTCAGGTCGAAAATCGAACTCCTTATATATTTTTTCTTCATTTTTTGAGGACGCTTTGTTCAGCGCATAGCAGGTTTTCAAAACTTTAAACGCGTTTTTCTATAAACAACATTTTTAAAATTGGCAAACACGATTACTCGAAAACTACTTGTCCAATTTAGCTGAAATTTTTAGGGTTTCTTCTTTATACCTTAGGCTTGTTGGTAAGCCTAAAGGTACGGACACACCAAAAGCGAAGCGAGCGAAGCGGCGCGAATAATTTAAAATTAGGGAACATTCTGTCGCAGTAGACGCTTCGCTCATGTCGCGTTCTATTCGGACACTTCAATTGATTTGTACGGCACCCAAATTTTTTAAATTGTTCGCTTCGCTCGCTTCGCTTTTGGTGTGTCCGTACCTTAATTGTTTGGAATTGTTGCAAAATTGAATTATTAATGCAAAAATGGCTGAAAAAATAGTGAAAATTATCGATTTTTTACTAAAACTACTACCAAACGCAGAATTTTTTAATTTTTTTTCTAATTTTTGAGGTTTACCGACAAATTACATGTATATTTAAGCCAAATTTGTATTATGGGCTGTTACAGATCAACGCCAGAGTGGTTGCATTTTTTTTTTTTTTGTAGGTCAACTTCACGCCAGCGTACAGGCGCCATTTTGTTTTCAAAAATTAAAAATTTTTTTTTTACATTCCTCATTTATACCTTAACAAGTGTACAAAGTTTTATAATGATTGCATTAAATCTTCTTTGTGAAAAAAAATGATTTCTAATGCGCAATTTTTGCCCGTGTAATTGTGTTTACCCCCTTAAATGCACTTTTTTCATTTCACTATCACCGATATGAAATATTTACCCAAAATCACAGCATACTTTGTTTGAATTTCATAGCGTTCCGATTCTCCAAAACCTCTTAATCTCTAAAACTTAAAATTTCTCCAAAAACTTTAATGAAGAATATTAATTTTTTTAATATCTCTTATTTGAGAAATTTAAGAGGTTAAGAGATATATTAAAAATCTTTTATGTAGAATCGGGGGGTAAATTCGAATAAAAAGTAATATTTGGTGGAAATAAATATGTTGAAAATAAATTGAATTTATTAATTTGAGTAATATTAAATGTCATGTGGCATATTTTGTATCTTATCTCTTATATTGTCATATTTTGCGTTATTCCACACATCATGTCTTTTGTCGTCTCATGTCATACGCCAGGTCATGTGTTGTATTATCTATCATGTCACGTGATATGTTATGTGTATAATGTTGTCTCATTTCAAGTCGTGTAATGTACCATGTTATACAGAAAATATGGTTTGCCCTTCCAAAAACCACCTTGACCTTGATGTGACCTTCGAGGTTATGGTCGAGGTTATGGCCAAGATCAAGGTTGTGGTCAAAGTCACATTCGGACATAAAACTTCCACTCTTTCCAAATCCGCAGTAACAATGCAGGTTCCCTTTTAAAGAGCCATCTTGACCTTGATATGACCTTCATGGTCATGGTTAAGATCACAGTCGGACGTAAAATTTTCCGCTCTTTCCGTTTCCGTGGTCAAAAATATGGATTCCAATTTGAAAAAGTCAACTTGACCTTGAAATAACCTTCAAGGCCATGGTCAAGGTCAAATCTACGGCCACCATTGAATAACCAGGGACAATTCCTAAGACTTTTGTCTAAAACTTTTTTCTCCAAAATTGATTACTAGAAAGTTATTTAGCCGTTTCCATACTTTTGGATCACCCTGTATATCAATCAAATCATGTAGCATGTCAAAGTCCACCGAAGCAAAAATAAGGTAATCTTTCTGTCATAAATAAGTAGTGCAAGTTAGTGCAAAAATGTGTATTCGTGTTAATTTATAGCCTATATCCACCGGAAGGACATAAGCTTGTCAACGGTGAGAGAATTATTTGAATCAAATCAGTTATTCCGGAGATTACGTCTGATAAAAAATAAATAAACTTACAAACTTTACCTTTTTATTATATTAGTTTAGTTTAGTTTTAGTTTTAGTTATTTTTATAGATTCGCGGATCCATACTTACTTGCTTTCAATACATGTAAATTTTCTACCAATGCCATTAATTAGAAATTCGTCCTCAAATTCTTATCAGACGCTAATATGAGTAAAAAAGATTAGTTTTAAAATACATATTATATTTAAGAAATGTTGTTAACCGACTTAACCCATTACAGCATAACGTCCGATATATCGGACGGAAGAAATTTGCATATTATTCATAGAAAAAAATATATATGAAAGCTTTGTTTGATTTTGAACGAATATATCGGACGGGTCATAAAGCAGTAAATATATATATTATATTAACTAACTGGATCATTAATATGCCCCTAACAGGCCATTATTTACCATCACAGTCTTAAGTACATTAAAAACTTTATGCTGTAAAGGGTTAAATAATAATAGCTTCAATCCACCCGCATGTGCAATATTTTATTTATTTTTTCTGTTATGTCTGTTCGCGTACAACTTTGGAATGCATGGAGCGATGATTCATATTTTCAATATTATATGTAACATGCCTACAGGGTTATTAAAGAACTAAAGTGAAATAAAAATGATAAATATTCTACAACTAGTACGAAAAATGACTATGTGGGGGTTTATAGAGTCTGCGATTTCAAATCCTGTTCTGGATCCTCAAAATTCTAGATGGCGGATCCAAAATGGTGGCCTTTTATTACTAAACCTCATAGCAATCTCATAAAAACAAGTATGTATAGGTTTTTCGGACTGTTAATTTCAAATTCGGTACCCATATTTAAAATTCATAATGGCGGAGATAAAATAGCAGCCTCAGTATGCATAAAATTGAATTTAAATATTAAGAAGTTGCGTATATAGTGTATTCAGGGTCTTTGATTTCGAATTTCTAAAACTAAGAATTGAAAAATGAAATACTTGATTAGTACCACCTTTATAAAAGTATTAATAATCCCCTGATACTATTTTCAACATCGAATCCTATGATTTTACCAGATGTTTGAAGTTGGCGTTAAAACATGCATTATTAAGTATTGGATTAAAACTACTGTAAGAACAAGTGTTTGGATATATAATACATACATTCTTTAGGATAATAAAACAAACTCCAATTATGGATTAGACTTTAATCTTTAATATTAATTCAAATTTATAGACAAGTATTCATTCATCAAATATCATATGTTTTATGATATGAAAGGTATATCAAACTGGATTGAAACAAAAGCTTATTGAGAATAAAATGTAAATCCTTTGGTATTACAAGTAGTAATAAAATAATTTCATTTTTTTTTTTTTTTTTTTTTTTTTTTTTTGTGGTGTATTGCTGTATGTACCTAATACAGAAATTGTTAGACAATACTCCAAAATATTTAACCCGGTAGAGCTAAAAAAAAATTGTGCACTTCTTCAATTTGAAAAGTTCCCAAAGGAGTTAACTTACAGCCGAAAGGATAACCTTCTGGCAAACATACCAAATTCATTTATCCGTATTTCTGGGAGCAGAGAGCACAAACACCTGGAGGATCAGTTCCATCTTGCCGGCCTCGTTGAGCCTTCGTTGAACCTTGAAGAAAAAGAAAATTTCCTTGAAGCACATCAGGCAGCTTAACCTCGCTGTGTGCTCCCTTGTCGGTGCAGAAACTCCAGTTGTTGATTCCTCCTCCCTTGTCAAGTGACAAATAATCCTGCACCTCCTTTGCAAAAGGATTTCTGTTCAAGAAAACCAAGGAAATTATTTCCCTTCGTTTTTTTCCTTTGTTTCCTGGAGTTAAAGAGAATTCCGGGATGATTGCTTCTTTGTGACTTTTTTCGCATAAAGCCATTTTATGGTGATCCTCTAGGAGTGCAATGAGGGAAATTGCTAGAAAGTGTAACAGACATGAGGAAATGACGGCAGCTCTGCTCCGAGCACATTTCAGATGTTTTTGTTTTATTACAAAGGAAGCTCTGCTACTCGCTTTATCCTGGAAATTGTTTCAATTTGAAAGGGTTTTTTTTGCCTCTATATACGTGCTCGGAACACCCGGCGACTTGTAGTCTAGCAGACGAAGTTCCTAAGAAATTCGATTAAAATCTCCCACTCCGGAGCCACTTCTTGATTTAAATCGAATCGAATACGGTCGCTTATTTTCAACAAGAGTTTGGTTACTAACCAACCAACCAGTATCAACGTCGAAGTCGAACCAAATGACAAGGTAGTCATATTCACATACACCGCCAGGATAGCTACTTTGATAAAGCTGATCGTATCCTTGTTCGTTCCATGATTTTCGGTTTATATGGCTTTGAAAGTTAAGACAGCAATATTTTATCTGGAAGAGAGAATTCAAAGCATTCGGATATTTTTTACCTTCTTTATTTTATATCTTTCTAGAAAAAGCATTAACAAAATAAATACGATACCAAAATACAAGGTGCCTCGTAAGTAATGGATAGAAATAGGGCAGATAGAGAATAAAATTTCCAATAAAAAAGGTCATATTAAACAATTCCCATGATTTCCACAGGTGCGTTTTGACTTTTTATACTTTAACAAAAACTTTAATCTTATTGATTAATTAATGATTGATTAATGATTTCCACAAATTGAAAAAAAAAAAAAAAATACTTCAAATTGTAGGGTGTTGCAGCATATATGCAAGTATACTGTATAATAAATGTTCATCTCTTGTTATCGAAAAGAGAGGTATTATTCTTTAGAGTGTTCTGTTCACTAAGATTATAAGACTTCAAATGTTTCTTGGGTATTCTTTACAGAACACCGTTTTCTAATGATTCACCCTATACATGTGGCTGCAGGTTTATTAATACAAGTCTCTTCAAGTTTTCAACTGAGACGTGACCTTTGTTGTGGAGAATGTTTATTTGAACTTTACAAAAAATATTCGTTATTCGGCTGCAATTATAAAACCAATATTTTTAACTTAATTTTTAACCCAAGTCGAATTAATTAAACTTTCTTTTTAATCCCCGTTTTAGATTTCACATAATCCTCTATAAATACAAATTTTTTGTAAAGTATAATTGTTTGATCTGTTTTTTAATAAATATCTAAGAGTGGATTTTCTTGAAAAAAAAAGAGATATTTTGAATAGAAAAAAATGAAGCAGCAGATATTTGATAAAAATGACTATATAGTGAAGAGAACTGAAGAGTTTTAAAAGCTAACAGAGGATTTTAGATTTCTCGCAGGGATCCAAATATTACTTATTATTTGGTCCATTAGAATCTACAAATATAATACATATACATTAGGGTGCTTTTTTTTCGCGACTATTTTTTTTTTTTTTTTCAGTCCCACCTCGAAATTTTGTGGCAAATACATAAACAAAAATTCCCTGAAAATTGGAGCCCTTAATATTTAAGTACTAGACCAAGGCGTATAAAGATTTCCCATATAAAATACACGTAAACTTTGATTATTTTTCTTCAAAACTCTACAGCTCAAAGGCATTTTATGGTATAATCTTGGTCAATGGTAGGGTTTCTTCAGAAGTGAATGCTCCACAAAAGTGTCCATTGCGGTATAACCCTAACTTCCACCAGCGAGGTAGTACGGGTCACTAACCCCAATTTTTCCATGAAATTCTCGCTTTTTGCCCCTATCTCGTAAACAACAAGAGGTACAGAAAAAGTGAATATGGCAAACTTGTAGGAAATTCAATTTCCTACAAAAAAATTCTGAACACCAAATCGCTAATATCGATATTTCTTGAGATATTAGACTTTGAAGTTGAGGTAGTGTTTCTACAATTAAGCTCATTAATCCATGAAAATTCCACACTACCTCAACTTCAGAGTCCAATATCTCAAGAAATATCAATGTTAGCGATTTGGTCTTTAAGATTAAGTTTCAAATCTACTCGCAGGGTTTGATGAAACGGTGTAAAAACATCGTTAACGAATTAAAGTACAATATTTTAAAATATATTTTTCGACTTATCGACGCGACGCGACGGTTAAAACCAACTTTATGTTTTTAAATGACACGTCGGAGAAATGAAAAATGTTTTTATTTTCAGGACTCTAGCAGAATTATTTATAGCAGAAACATTAAAACATCTTTAATTTAATAATTTTTCACAATTTTTGGAAAAATGTTGTGGAAAAAATTGAAGCGGAAAAATACTACTTTTCGAGTATTTTTAAGTTATATATAGAGTGATTCAATAAGAATTTTTAAATAAAGTACAAAAAAATGTGCAGACATGGGTTGTTTTCTTTAATTTCATCATGTTCTTTAGGCTGTAGCATTTATGTATAAAACGCAATACTATATCCGGCAAATGCCCACTATAACTCATGTGGCAACACAAGTGACACATATTAAAATTTTCAATGAATTTTTGGCATAGTTCGGGCTAACTAGTATAATTTCGTTTGGAATAGTCTCGGGCTTATTATCATAGGCGTTACTTTTCACGTAAGCCCAGAGAAAGAAATCAAAAGGTGCCAAATCGCAAGAGCTTGGCAACCAATGCGTGCTGGGAGTTTCGTTTGCAATAGTGCCATTCTGTCACGGGCTGTGTGACAGTGACACCATCCTGTTGAAACCACATATTGTCCAAGTCCATGTGAACCAATTCAGACTATTTCAGATGGCCTCTCTCAAAAAATTCAAGCGACCGACAAATCAAAATCAAAATCCAAAATCCATGAAGGAATCTCATACTCTATTTTAGCTGAAATATTTAAAGTTTCTTTTCATATTTATTAAATATTATATATATTTTTTTTTTCTCTCTTTCAGATCTTCCCCTGCCCATGTCAGCGTCCCTATCAAGTTTTTCAACATATCTTAATTGTACAAATGACCAGACAATAGTTATAGATGAAGGATGTGAGATAACAAATAAGCGGTGCCAGTGCTGGCCGACAACAAAAATCTGTAAAGGGGACCGACCATCAGATATAAGATGGCACTTTAGGACGTTAGAGGTAACTATCCCGGCGGGTAGTATCTTAAAAACCCTCTTACAATATACTCCTTCTCTCCCCTAAAAAAGGATTGCCAGCTTAATTTACAAAATTTAATCAAAATCGAAATGGAGTTCGATGAGGACTACACAATTTCGCCGAGGAGCTTTAACTACAGAAGGCGAAGAGGGAAGCGGAGATCGCTGAGAAGAAGGTAAGTTAAGTAAGACGCTTTTAGTACAGGACTGTATTTTCATCGTCAGAGGGAGAGGTGGGGAGGCAAAGGGCGTTCGCTTGAAGAAGATTATTTAGATTAAGGGCGCTTCTCTTTTAGCACCAAAGTTTTTTATCCGTCACTTTAAGACAAGCTCCGGCTTGCCGGGCAATTTGTTGCGTTTCACGCGAATTTTATCCTCCTCCTCCGGCTACTCTTTTGTTTTCCCCCAGAGCGATACAAACTGAAGCACAAAAAAAAAAAACGATATTTAAATTGGATGCCTGTCGGTGGTGGCCCAATGAAAATTCTCTTGTTATATAGGCATCACGCGTTTGGAAAGAGCCAGCGACGGCGGCGGCGGCAGCGGCGAGGAATTTTCATTCCATTTGAACGCGCCGCGTCGTTCTCATTGTGTATGCAAACCGAACGCCTAAACTTCCACTTTCTCGATCGGCAAACATCAATCGGATTTCGCCTCTTGCGCCAACAGTCCCTCTCCCCTTTCTAACACCCTAAACATCCTCAGCATTGTCACTGCGAATCCCTACAAAACATCGTCTCGACACGTGAATACAATTTGTCACACGCCGCGAGCTGATTACCCGACCCCTCCTCTATATTCTGCCACTTCACCCCGCCGCCACTGCCAAAATGTGTCGCATAAAATTCAACTGTCGCATGCTGGATTCGCCCGGAATTGTCTCATTAACATCAATGACTTAATCCGAAGCGACAAAAATGAAGTTACGAATTCCCTTCGAATTGCCGCGGGAAGAGCGGGTCATGCACGAGTCAACCAAAGGCGGAGAGGGAAGTTTTTCATAGGTGGGGGTCTCAAAAGAAGAAGACGGATTAAGGTCCAAGGGAGCGGGGGGCGGGGGTCCTGAAGGGCACGCCGCATTAAAGGGGTTAAAGAAGAATCCTCAATGCGATAAGAGGAATTGTTACCTCTATCAAGCCATCTCAACTCCTCCTGACTTCTTCCAGTGGCATAGAGTAGGGGCGGGGGCGCAGGGCAGGGAAGAGAAGGGACTCGAAAATCGGATGACAAAGGAACATCAACGTGATAAGAAAGATAAATGAATGGAGTCACTGCCGCCTGCGATAGATACAAGATAAATTCGCCCGGTTCGCCTATGTCATAAATAAAATTTGTAAAAAATGGGAGGTTTCAAATTCAGTACATAGCATCACAAGAGGTTGACTATATGCGGGCGGGGTCGGGCTCGGGGTCGGAGAAAACAGCATGAGTTGAGGGAAATCGTAGATCAGTCAGTCAGTGAGGATTATCTCCCTGAGAAATTTTTTATTCAAGGAAGGTTGACATTTTCATTACGAAAAAGGGTTTTCTTCTTGTCCAAGGTTTTTCGATTTTCACGAGACCTTCCGCGTTCTGTCCTCGAGAGCAAAGCGAAACCTCATTTGAATCCTTTAAAAACACTTCCCAAGGGTAATCAGTAAAAATTTCACACTACAAAAAATCCTAATGGGTCGCATTTTTTCTCCAATCATATTACTAAACTGGACCTTTGGTTTTTTTTTTCTTTTTTACCCAAATTCGAAATCCCGCCCCCCGTGGAAGGCTTAAGGGATCCACGCAGTTACAGTGAGATTCACCTTAAAAAGGGTGCACGTTAAATGTCTGGCCGAGGATTAGGCGGCATTAGACCCTCATCCTCCTTAATTTTATACCCGAAATCGCCAGATGTGGACAGGATTTACATAATTTTCCTCTAATGGGACATAAAATTTTCTTAAGACCACTTAAGCCTTTTTGTTGGAAGTGATTCGCCCAGGTACCGTCGGGTGATTTTCATAATTATAAGACTGAAAAATTTCAATGGTTATGACTTGCTCAGTGCAATTCAAGGGCTAATTAGAAGAAGAGAGCTATCACTGTTTAAAAGTGAAGGAATTCACCACAAATGAAATTTATTTACAATGACCTCATTAACTAAAATGTTTATGTTCTTTATGCAAGCACGTCACGTCCAAAACTCTCTAAATATTCACAGGGAAACGGAGAGAATAAATGGGTCCATACTTTTATCAGCATCCACCGTGGCTTTTCTTCGAAAATGTTAATTCGTGTAAGCAGGATAAATACGGACTTAATTGCTGTGGATTTAGGACAAGGTACGAGAAATATCGACGTGTCACTACATAATTTGCACAACTTTTGTGACCTTAATGCGCATTTATTGCTCGACAAAAACTAAAGGCGATCCCAGCAAAGCAGTTTGATTAAGGAATATAATTTAGAGGTTTTCATTTACACTTCTTTAAGCTCGTAGTATATGGAGTGGCAAAAAAAGCAAATGATATCATTGCACGCAATCCTTGTAATGAAGCTGGCGACACGTGATTTTGCCCATTCTTTTAAGGAAAATTGCGCGATAACACGAAAATAATCATATCTGGAACTAGATTGCGTAACATTTTAATCAGAATATACACAGTGAAATTTGAAGTTACATTTGCATTATGTATATGGGTAAACTTCTGTCATTATGCCACGTTGGAACAATATCCTTTGATATGTTTTAAACGTTAAGGAAACAAAGCTCAGAAACTGGGGAATATGTTGTGATACTTCATTTAACATTTCAATCGCAATGGGTAAATTACAAGAAAAAGTTTGAAAATTATAAAGATATAGTATGCGAAAAAACCGGGATTGTTACAATGAAAATTTACAAAAAGGCTAAATATTGCGAAAAAACTACCATGTATAATGTTTTATTTACTTATTTACAATAAAACATACAATGTCCTTAGAAGAAATAAGTTATTATAGTTAACGCAAAATATAATACAAATTAACAAAACTATCAAGAATTATATAAAAATATATCAAGGGTCATTAGATGCAATTATTGAAAAATTGGTTTTTCAATTACGGTACTGATATGTGACAGTCAATTGAATCGTAATGTCTATTGAATGATCCCCCTATTATATTATAGGTTCATATAGACCAGAGTTTCCCTAACTTTTTTTTTTCTCGTTGACCACTTTCAAAATTTTACTGGTTTTGGTGGACCCCCCGCTCCTACATTTCTACCATATTCCCAAAACTTGTCACAAAATGTGAAGATTAGATCTAACGATAGAAATTTGCTTCGCGGTTGAGTTCCAACCCTAAATTCGGAGTGGTACAAATAGAAAGGAAAATAGTATATTTTCTTGTATTCTATTTATTAAAATAATATGATTTGCTGACCTTAATCTAGATGGCATGAGAACCGTAGTAGAATGTCAGTCAAAAAATCTGAAAATTAGAATCTTAAAGCTTCAAAATGCTTTTTTTAAACACCCCTATTCTTGATTCCGACGGAATTGAAATCCGTTCGGAATGTAGGATATTCCAAAGCAGGCTGGCACTATCAGAAAACTCGACAATTGCTAAACTTTTAAAATGTTCCAGCCTGCTTTCAAATTTCCTACATTCCGAACGGATTTCAATTCCGTCGGAATGAAGAATAGGGGTGAAAGTCTCAATACGACCATTTTTCTCCGAAATACAGCCTGTCAAAAATCACCTCCCTTAATTTTTTTGAGTAGTACATATTATCTGCCTACATTGATAGGTAAAGCCAAGCCAACATTTTTGTTCTTTACTATAGAAACCAGATAAATTTTCGTGGACCCCCAACTTGTGAACGCCCATTTTTGTTTTCACGCCAACATAGAGCCCCGTCGATTCTCCCGTGGACCCCTGGTGGTTCATTTAGACGTTGATACGATACTGAGCGATGTGAAGCAAGTTATAATGCCTTAGACCGCAAAGAGGGGAACGTAAGGATTGTTGATTTCTTTTGACCATCTCTTAATCAAACCCAACTAAGAATGAGCTCTATTAGTAATATTATTAATGTGGCCATCAAAGTTAAATGTATGTAACCTCAGGTCTTTCACTCCATTCGGGATAACTCGCTTTCGTCAATCAGGAACAGCAAAGTCTACGGTGCAACGGATGAGGCAAAGACTGAATTTAAAATCTTTTAAGGTTCAAAATGTTCCAGATCGATATGCAGAAAATGCAGAAAAGGAAGCTAAATGTAAAACCCGACTTCGGAAGTTATATAAAACTTTCTAACAAAATATTGTTGCCGTGTAATGGATGATGAGACGTACTGCAAATGCGATTTGGTCACATTATAAATCACGAGTCAGATAAAAACACTTTTACTACCTAAGAGCCTATATATCGGTTATGCTATATTTGCGAGAAATACCTTGAGTCGGTATCGGCTTTTTATTTCCAAAACAATTATTGGGCATTTATTGGAAAAAAAAATTTTTTTTTTCCTAATGTAAAATTACATATAGTTTAAAGTGAAGTACGAAAAAAACCCTAAATATATTTGTATTTTTAAGAAAAATATGTTTATTTTAATAAATCGTCGTTGCGCGTGCAATACCGGGTAACAGCAAAAAGCGCAAATTTGAAATATCCCGCCTACGGATTCTTAACATGGTTTCGCTCCTTATAGATCTCACAGAATTTAAATTAGCCTATAAGAAACCTCATTTTTGTCATAGAAACAATACCGCTTTACACTTGCTTGCTTGGAGTTGGCGGCAAGTTGTTTCTTTCTCCTGCAAAATCGTGAAAACGCAGATACGCGGTATTGCACGCGCAACAACGAAATTTTTTTCTAACTGCATATTTTCCAAGGTATTTTTGACTGGTACCTAAAAAATTGTAAGTTATTAAGAGGGTTAAACTTCGAAGAACATTGAAATTCCCTGCAAAATAGTGTGGAAGAAAGTCTGCTTCTTTCGTCAGTAAAGGCACTATAAATGGTGAAATTTACATTAGAACATACCTAAAAAAGCGATTACTGCCTTTGTAAAATCGTACAACATGTCTGTGCTCTTCTAATCTGATCTAGCTTTAGAATGACAAGATATATCAAAAATTTATTTCAAAATTAATACGTTTACAATTTTTCTAACTAGTTTTTTAGTTGTAGGATTTTTTCTGGAAAACTAATAAAAGAAGTTTAAGTGAATTATACTTAAATATTCAGCTTATAATTTATTATAAATAGTGCTTACGTGAATTGTATTTATATATTATAAGACCAAGATTTTATTTGTAAAATATTGTTAACAGTAACATTTTAAAGACGACCTTAATTCTTAGTAAATTATAATTTATCCATGAATAATTTATTACTCGTCAATAAAATATTATACAAAATAAAAACTAAAATTCCGAACACTTTCTGCAACTAATAACACTTAATTTCCCTAAAACCACTAATAATTAAATAAGTGCTTTTAAGTATTACGGCATTGAATACTAATTTAATATTTTATTGAAATGTTCATACTATTTAAGGAAGAGTATAAAATATAGCAAATTTTAAAAATAATTTTAATCCAATAGTAGATTTAAAATATTTTCCCAAGTTTTTCTGTGTATAGAATTGTAAAATATTCCTTTCATGGAGTCTTCAATAAGCAATAAACGATGTCAAAAAAAAAAAAATGATTTTTGCTTATAAAAAAATATTTTTTTTTAGATGAATATAAAAACCGGTTAAAAGTACTAAATCTTAAATTTGAGATTTATTCATTCGATCATTAGAAGCTAAGAGGACGATTACAAACATTTAAGAAATTAAAGGAAAACAAAACTATATTTCCAATGTTATTAGTCGTTACGACTAAACTCTTTTTTCTAGTATACCTCTTAACTTTTTTATTATTTATTTATTTCTAAATACTGCTGCAATTCGTGCAAAACTAGAATCAGGCATTACTAATTCAACTTTCAATACATTATTTGATATTTAATGTTTACGGAATTAATAGACTCATTTTTTTTCATTATTGTATGTAGGTATTCTAACAAGCTAGTTATCTAGACAACCATCCATATGCATAAAACATTAATACAATTTTCTCCCCCACAAAGTAATTTATCAAAGACGTATTGACATTAACGATGAAGTTAAATCATCTATGGAAGTCATAAATGATATCTTAATAAATTATTATTTATTGTCTTATCATATTTTGACATTTAAAGTGGTTCTATAATTTGCATTAAGAGGGTCATTATTTTACGACTACTTAGTACTTACGGATTCAATTATCCGTTGGCTTGTCATCATTTAATATTTTATGACCACAATGTCACTCATATAACTTAGAAATTTAATATTCTTAAGCGTTTAGGAATATATGGCGGCTACGAGGATTCAATGTTAAATTTAACTCCAGACTTTTTATTTTAATTTAAATATGTAGCACAAACAAGGGAAATTCAAAACTTCTGTATATTTCTTATGTGAACCATAAAATTCTTAAGATATTTTAATTTGGAAATTGATTTTGATTAAATTCCTCTCTGATTTCTCTTTGAGGTTCATCAAAAAGTGTTAGAGCAGATAAGGGATTAGATTTAATTGCATAACCTTTGTCAGTTTCTGCAAGATTTATCCTAGTCACTGCAAATTCTTAACTTTCTATATAAAGATAAATACAAGGATTATAGAGATAAAGAAATCCACTGTTTAAATCTTGAAATGGATGAGAGAGGCATGAGTAACTCTTGAAGTATTATTGAAAGTGATATTTAATTTTCTATGCCACTCATAATTAAGTTTGACATGCTTTAATTACCTGAAATATGAAAGGATTAACAATTTTGTCAGCATTTGTATGATCATAATTTAGTAGGTATAAATTCTTCTTATTGTGTGAGAAATATGGTAATATCAGGTTAGTCCTGAATTAATACCAATATCAGACTTCTTAAGTGTTAATAATGTCAACGTAAAGCAGGATTTAATTATATAATATTACAGGAGAAAATCTTGTTAAATTAAAACTATAACGTGTGGTGTAAATATTCCAACCAACTATTTAATTTTACATTAAATCGACAAACGAAAATTCCGCTAAATTGGAAAGCTCTAGACAAATAACTATGAAAACTTTTAGATTGGGTGAAATTAGTTAAGACTTATAGGTATCTTCTTAAAATGTTTCTTTCAGTATCAGAAAATTTTAAAATGTTTCTTTCAGTATCAGAAATTTTTGGATTAAAATTCATAACAATATTAATTTAACAGCCATATGATCAATGAAAGCTTCTTTTAATAATTAAGCAATATTAAAATACCTCACTTACAGTAACAATTTTGTATGTACAAATTTCGTTCATTCGCCAAAAAACAGGAAAATCAGCGTTAACTTTCAGGACAACTTTGGGCTTAAACAGAAACAATAAAATAAAATGAGCTTAACAAAGGGGCCAGAATTACTTTTTTTAGATTAGAAAAGGATATTAATCAAAACTAGGAGACAGTGTTGCGTAATAATTAATAATTAAATTATTTGCATTAAAAATACATATCGTTTTCAAATAAATACATGTTTTTTTAAAATTATAATTTTAGCCTCATATTATTATAAATTAAAAAAATATTTTCTTAATATATATCTGTAAATGTTATCAACCAAAATTTATATTACGGGTAATTTTGATCTAAAATTCATACAATTTTTACTCAATACTAAAAACATATTAGACTTTTTTTATTACTAATAACATCAAAAAGAAACTCTAATAGGTTTAACAAAAATAAATAAATTTAAAAAACTTCCAGCGGCGAAATATCCATACTTGGCACTCAAAAAGTTAAATGTTGTCGACCAAAAATAGAAGTAATTAAAAGTTTAAAAAAAAAATATTTTCAAGAGATAGAAATAAATTGCTTTAAAATTTATAACACAATATATTACTTATTACTTATATTATTATAAACGTGAACTTCGCTTTCCTAAGTTTTTTTAAAAACAAACTTATTGATTAGTTTTGTAAAGTTTTCAAATAAATTTATTTTGAACCAAAATGATTTCGTAAAAAAATAGCCTCCCTGTTTCTTTTTGCTACGACCCTGAGCGGAAGGAAGTGACACAGTTTAGATTAAAGAAAATTTTATCTACTTGTCATAAGCAAGTCATAAAATAGTGATTAATGTGTACGTACTGAGAACGAAAATCAAAGTAAACTGGGAATCAGTGGACAAGTCATCTACCCCCTGAAATAATCTACTGAGTCAGTTTGTACCGGAATGTGAAGTGATCTTTGATTGTTTGATTGATTCTCATGTCGATGGAGCGCGAGCCGCCCACTCACCCACTTTCCATGGAAATGGTTTTCGCATTCCGCGGCGTTCTTGGCGTTTTTGCTTCTTCTGGCGTCACAGCTCCCGTCAAAGCCAAAATCGGCGATGTAAACAAGAATCGCCCGGCCGCGAGGTCCCACGGGACCGCTGCATGGAATTCTGCTGGCAATTAAAAATAGCCGCCGAGTCAAGGCGGACTGGTGACGTCGCTAACCACTGAAAGTGATGGCTGAGGCTCGCTCGTGACGCCAGCGATGTGTTCAAGTGCGGCGGTATCTGATAAAGCCATTCCCGCTCGAAGACGCCAGTCTCCAGAATTTCGCAAGGTCTCTTTCTGATTCACCCGCCGGAGCTGGTCGACCTGTCTGCGGGCATCAACAAGTGGCAGCCATGAGGACCACACGATCTCTGCCCAGAGAAGGGCCACTGGTGGATATGATATGATAGAAAAACTCGAGAAGTTTTTTCCCTCCTGCTCCTTGGGCCCCAGGGAACGCCAGCACCCTGCGGAGATTCAGTGAAAGTTTTGCCCACATCACGTCCCTCATTTGTCACTGGACCACCCTCGCTTCCCGCTCCCCGCTCCTGCGTCCGTCACCCACGCGGGATTATCGTCATAGAGAATCTGTGGAATCTATTGAAAGCTGCCCAGATGGGAATTCTCTGCTGGGCGATCCCGGGCGCTTATGATCCCTGGAAAGATGCCAGCAACTGTCGGAACTTTTATGAGCTCGATCCGGTGCGCAATGAGCCCGGTAAAAATAATAATTCGGTCCGTGTCTCGGGACGGGGGGGAACAATGACGAATGACGGAGTGGCCAAATTTCGGTGTCAATTAGCTTCGACGTGAACGTGGGGCTTTTTTGAGCGATGACCATCGCTTGTTTTCGCAGGTGGTCACTCTCGGTCACTGGGCCAGAATTATTTATTTTTTCCTTCGCGCTCCTTTCCGTTCGTCATTAGCCGCGGATATGCCCCTGGAATTAAGCGCGCCAACGGCGACCACGAAAACGAATAAGGTTGCGCAACAAAGATTCCTATCTTTTTAAGATTTATGAAGTTTCCGGCGAACGTGCATATATACAGGGTGCACATTTTGGCTATCTGGCGACATACATCTCACATCTGCTCAGGATTTTTGCGCAATTGTGAGCAACACGTATCTCGGAAAGATTATTATTATTATTATTATTATTTATTTATTTCGGAATATAACATATAAAATTTCATACAATGAGAAAGTCTTATAATTAGTGCCGGAATCTATGTTCATTCAACTATAATATTATTATGTAGTCTAGCAGAATGTATGATTAAGGTGATTATTCAATGTTTGGGAAAAATTATTTCTGTGGAAAACCCAATGAAGAAATCCTACTTAACTATTACTAGAAATTAAAACTTACGACTACTTAAGACTACTTAAAACTACTACTGCTACGGATTTACAGGGCGTAGCTCTAGTATCAGGGGATTGTCTGAAAATGAGCATTTTTCAAAAAATTTGTTTGCAATTGTATTAGCCTTTGTTTCTATAGGTTCTATTTCAGCAAGACTATGTAATTCCAGGGTGGAGAAGTGCCATGGCAAATTAAGAATCATCTTAAGGATTTTATTTTGGATGGTCTGTAATTTTTTTATATGGGTACGAGCACATTGAAACCAAATTGGAGCTCCGTATAACATGAAGGCTTGAAAGATGACTTTATAAATAACTAGCTTATTTTCCAAATTGAGGGCCGACCGTCTGTTGATGAATGGGTATAATATTTTGATTAATATGTTGGCTTTATTTATGATTGTATAAATGTGTTTAGAATCATCATAAAAAAACTATTTTTATTTTTACTAAAAAAGGATAAATTATACGAATATATTTTATATGACAAAAAGTGCTTATAATTAGCCAAAGAACACGTGTGAATTTTTTCAGAATTTTTTGAGACATTTTTGGATTTTTGAAAAATTGGCCAGATCCAAAAAATTGTATGTTTTCCTTGGCTAATTATAAGTACTTTTTGTCATATACAATTTTTTGTAAAGTTGATCCTTTTCGTGTAAAAATATCGTGAAGTTTTTTATTACACTGCTGTACAAAATGGCCATTTTGCAAAAACCAAAGCAAAAAAAAAATTCAAAACCAAGTTTTTAGAAAGTGTAGACATCCGGACCGCGATTTCTGGTGGTTATATGATCATTCAATAGCAGTAACGACAAGATAATCGACTTTGAGACGAAAAATGACCAAAAAAAATCGGCACTTTTTTGAAAAAACCAAAAAAATAATAGGGTTCTTGAAGTTTTTATGCAAAACAAATGCCAGATTCTGAAAGAGCACCCTCAAAAACCCCTTATATACGAATTTGGATGAAATTCGCGCCAATTTGATATTCGAATCGTACAATTGAACTTGTGTGCACAAAATCCTCGTTTTGCGCATTAATGGGTTAAATTCAAGTTTTCATTTAAGTCATATTACATTACATATTACATTCATATGAAAACCCATTACTTCTTAACTCTATTTCTCTCGAAAACGACATATAATTGAAGATTTATGTTTACATATTCGTAACCTCCGGAAAAATATCCTATAGAAATGAAGCAATACCTATTCGGAAGCAGAGAAACATATAAAAGTTATTGCCCAGTGTAATCAATCCTTGTTCTATTATAACTGAAACATTGTTAAACATTTGACGCTTTTCAATGCAAAATCAGATAATGCCCTACCCAACAGATCGATTTTGAGCTCATCGCCTTCCACACCTGTGCATAACACTTTTCACACATACGACTATGTGCCTAGGTAGAAAATTTATGTTCATAAAGTGTAAAGGAACGTACTGGCCCTTTATAAATTGAAAGCCTTCAAAAATAATGACGAGTTTGACGAGAGCTTCAAGCACTCAGGCGCGCTTGTTCGATTTGAATGCCTCGCGCTATTAGGAAAAATTACCTGAAATCAGGTGCAGAGACTCGCGATTCCGTCGTTCACTCAGCGAAATTAGTTCGAAAGCTGTCAGTCATTCGCAACCCTTCCCGCACATAAAATTTTAATTATAATTGAAACCGCGGCTGCGATTGGCGCACCCCAATATCGCAAATGGCAATTAGTTTGCTGCCATAGCAGCTGCACTCACATGCCACGTTAACCTGCCTCTTTCCCTCCCAACCCAGGAGGTGGGAATCCTTGAGCTCGCTTTAAATGGGAATGCATTTGCATCTGCTAATTCCTGAAATTCTTTTCATGCCAGAATCAGGAAGGGCTCCGGGAGCCGGAAGGTGCTCCTGGAAAGACACCGGCCATCAGTTACCTGAGCGTATCCATTATGCACGTCCCGGGGAGGCGTCCTGGATCGGGAATTCGAAAATTTGCACGCAGAAGGGATTGCTGAAAAGTTTAAACTTTCGACTCGGAGTGATTTTTCACCGTCACCGGCTGACAGGACCTCTTCCTTCCAGGCGCAGTTTTTCCTCGGGCGCGGCAGGGGATCTCGGCCTCCTTTCTTTTTCGTTCGCCCTTCGGGTTTTTTGCTTCACTTCGCGCGGCTATAAATTAGCCAGGGCTTATCCCTGGGATTAAAACACTTAACAACCTGGTCTCGTTTAGGTGGTCACCATAAATCACGAGTTCGGCTGCCGGGGCTCTCCCGGTTTTTGGGGATCCCATTCAGCCCCGTCCGGCAGCACCTCTATTAACAATTGAAAGGAGGCCGGCTTTTTGCCTGGCAGCCGCTGCAATTACCAACTCAAATCACGAACGAAAGTGAAAGGAGTGAAACTCGGAGTGTTTTACGAGGGTCCTGTTTTTCACGCCTGAAAAATCCTGGAACGTGGTGGCACGGCCGCCAGAACGCCTCGCTCATTTTTATTGCAAATTATGTAAAAATGGCCGAAGCCACTGGTTATAAATCAAAATCACAAGGACATATTGAAACTTTTCAACCATAACATGACATTACATAACATTATATGTAATACATCTTAAAGTCTTCTAAAATCTTCTATATCTTAAAAATAATGGATTAAGATTCGAGGTAAAATAAAATATACATTCATATACCTAAAATAATCATTTAACTCAAACTATCAGACTCAGGCAGAACTATTTAGAATAGGCATAAATTAGAGTTCCACAAAAAAATTAACGCATCCATATAAAATAACGATACTTAAAGAGGAAGACACTCTTCAGAAATTAGAAGACTTTGAACTAGCCAATAGTAATTCTTTGAAACAATTTTTCTTGAAGTGACTTAGTAAACGGGTAGAAATGGACGACTTATTATTTTATCTCCAATTTGCAAGATAGGTAATGTATGTTTTTTATCTTCATTATTTACTCTACGCAAATTTTATTGTAAATATTAGGACCTTTGAACCGTGCCGAAGTAATAACAATTGCCACTTCCCATTTTTTTAATTTAGAAATCATAACTTGTGAGCAAATGTACGAATCCCTAATGTATAAATTTTGACGATAGACTATAGTTAAACCATAGTGTTTCATTAAAATGGTATACCTACTTAATTTCGCAAAATCCAATATGGAAAGTTTTTAAACTTTTTAAAGACTTGTACACTGCTCGAATAAAAATATTTAAACTCATCAAGAAGGCTGCACGATGGCCGCACTGTTAAATATATCAAAACTGGTACTAATATACGTAAGGCCATAGCCCCGGCATTTAAAGACTACCACGGCTGCACCATCAGCTAAACTGCACTATATATTAGGTTGTAATATAATAATCTGATAATTTTTTCGGAAACGTTCTGGACATATTTTACAATTTCGAAAAAGTTCTGTGACTATGAGTATAAATACCCGTGAGCGCGCTCTGTTCATCAGTGCAATAATCGACAGCGCAGTGAGTAGCATTATGGAAAAATTCGATTTGAAAAAACGAGACATCCGCATCCTTCTACTTTATGAGTTCCGTTTGAAGCATACAGCTAAGCAGGCGGCCAAAATATATGTCAATGTATGGGAGAAAATGCGGTCTCTTATCATACAGCAGTAGATTGGTTTCGACGTTTTTCGAATGGCGACTACAACTTTGAAGATAAACCTCACGAAGGGCGGCCTGTTGAGGTCGATGTCGACCGACTAGCGCAGCTCATCGAGGAAGATCCAAGGAGGACTACTCATCAACTTGAAGAAGAACTCGGATGCTCCCATACTACTATCGCTCGACATTTGAAAGTGATGGGTAAAGTGTACAGGCACATTCAATGGGTACCCCACTAATTGACAGATGGTCAACGGATGATGCGAGTGGTGGTTTGTACGCAATTACTCACTTCACATCGTCCTTTTGCTTGGCTTCGTAATTTGGTTACCAGGGATGAGAAGTGGATGCTTTATGTTAACCATAACAATAAGCGACAATGGCTTAGCGCGAATCAAAGAGGAGTACCGACAGTTAAATGTAAAATTACTATACACAAGGTTATGTTGAAAGTTTGGTGGAATGTGCACGGCATTATCTACTGGGAACTATTACCACAAGGAAAGACTATAAATAGTGAACGCTACTGTGATATGCTGGATAAGGTAGCCGTGAATCTTAAAGGAGAACAAGGCAATGTATACCTCCTCCACGACAATGCCCGCCCTCACACCGTTTCGATGACATGTAAAAAAATTATGGAGCTAGGCTGGATTTCCTTAGCCCATCATGCATACTCGCCGGATATGTCTCCTTCTGACTACCACTTGTTCCGATCGTTGCAGGCTCACATTAGCGGAAAATCTTTTGATGACCGAGATGCATTGGAACAGTGGTTGTTGGAATTTTTTTACTCTCGTGAGCCCAAGTTTTACGAGAACGGAATAATGTCGCTCCCCAACGTTGACAGGAGATCATTGATAATAATGGACTATATGTTCAATAAAATGTTAAGCTAAATTGTGCAAAAATAATAAAAAATAAAGTTCCTTAAAAAATTATCAGATTATTATGTTACAACCTAATATCTATTGCCATGATTCCTTACATTGGATTAAGTTGGAATTGAGTGTTAGTTGAATTAACAACAATGTCAATTAAACCCAACACAACCTGACAAGCTTCGTGGAGTTTTAGCCAACTTGACACTAACTCGAGTTCAACGCTGGTTCGACCTCGCACGGAACCATAGTACATACAATAAATTGGTTCGGAGGTGATGCAGCCAAGCTTTCAATTGCAATTTTTCACAAATTATATAAACTCCGTGCGACTCGTTCATACTTTTAAAAACACTATGGATAGCGTGCAGCCGTCGTACCGCTGCCCAGAAGCGGTGCGGCCGTTGTGCGGCCAAGTTACAGGCACTGTTCATTTGTACTCACGTACTACTAGTAAAACATTATTTCTAAAGAAGTTGATTGTATTTTTTATATCATTTTAGGTTTTTAAAATTTCTTTCTACTTAAAACAAGAATTGATGATCTTTAAGCTAGTATTCGTCGGAGTACATATTAATTGTTTTTATTTCTTCTCGTTCTAGTAAATTTTATAATTAATTTCTATTTATTGGTTTATAATTATGGTTTTAGATTTATTTATTTTTGATTTATTAAGTGCTGTTAAGTTCTCTATTTGAATAATTTCGTATTTATATTGGTAAACAAAAGAAAACTAAAGTTCTTATATGCGTCCGTATTATAAGCAAAGCATCAAATTAAATCCAGTTATACTTCAAAACTACTTGAACATTTTTTATTCGAGATAATCAGTTTATAACACGTTTCGATTAATCATAAAAACAGATGTAATCTACAGAAAAAAAACGTCACTTAATGGCCAAAATTATACTACCACGAAGCTCTAACCAAGGTGTTTAAGATCCTGTGTAAACTTCAACTCATTTATGAATTAACTAATGCAGAACCTTGAAATTTATGAAGGTTCAACGTTTTAGTACATTAAAGTTGTTTATCTATAGGCACATCGAACTGGAAAATGATGAAAATGATCCTCATTGCACTAAAAATATTGCGAGGTTGAAATTTCAACTCATTCATAGGTATTTACTGAATCACTGTGTTTTTGTTTTTGTTTTTTCTTTTTTAACAAATAAATAATCTCAACTTCATTATCTTACGTCTGGTAATTTACTTCGTGAAATTTGATATCTAGTTTCTCCTCTTACAATTGAATTTGTTTGTCCTCTTACGTTAATTTTATTATTAAACATTCCGCAATGATTGCTCACCGTGGAAAATTATTTCATATCTGCAAGGCAAGACAAAACATGCAAGAGCCTCACGAAAGTAAGCAATGAGATTGCATCGCGATAAGTATACATAGTAGGTTTAAACATTTAAAACCTTCACTCATATTCATTTATTAAAGATGCTTATTGCATTTATCTTTTAGCTATTTGTCATTTCTTCTTGATTACGCATACGCATATAGACAGAATGAGAAATAGGGTGAGTCAGAAACATTTTGTTATTCTCGACTCTTTTCCTAGGAGTAGAAATATGTTGCCTTATATGTCCAACTAAAGGCCTGTAAACTATTATTCAAAAATTACGTATAGGGTAATAACCCGTGCATTGTATCTATTTTTTTTTTTATTTTTACACCTATAAAATTATTTCCAAACCTGGCTAAAAGCATAACACTGTATTGCTGTTTAAGTCTTTGGTGGCCTCAAACTCAAATCCGTTCATTCTATCTTTCTGTTAGTGATTTTCCAATTTATTTCTTTGTTTGCTGAAATTCTTTTTATTCAAAAAATTAATTAATGGCATTAATATCTAAAAGTGACTTCGGGCATATAATCACCACGATTGTTCTTGAGCTCATTCTGTCAGTCCAATTTTGGGTCACTATTTCAAACAATATCGGCCATATGTGATGGATAACACGAACAATGTTAGCTTCCAAGTTGTCAATTGTTGCTGATTTATCAACATAAACTTCACGATCTCACGACCTTGGAATCCAATTTACAGGACCACGAAATCATTATTTCAGGAAATCGGTGGTTTGTACCGCTGTATGCCACGTAGCGCTACCCTGTTGAAACCACATCTCGCCAGGATCAATTTCATCCATATTTTCGAAGAAATATTCATTATACATATATAGTCCGGTAACGATCTCTACTAACGCAAGCCCATCCCATTTTTAAAGAAATAAAGACTAATTATGTCAACAGCGTTGTAACCTCGACAAATGGAATCTCTTTTGGATTGGATCTCTCTCCAGAAATGGCAATTTTGCTTATTAATAAACCCAGTAAGGGTAATTTTTGGTGTGTTTTTTATGAAAATTGTGTAATATAATGTATAATAATTCGGTATTGTGTACATGTTAATATAAGTCTTAAAATACCTACTTTAAAAAAAGAGTTTAATAACTTTTTAGATGTCAACCCAAAGTGCGGCATTATATATGAACTCCGTGGACTAACCGAAATAAATGATGTTTTACAATTGTTCATATATTAATTGCTAATGGGTCATTTCGCGTTCCAAAGTTTTTAGAATTAGTTTCGGCTTTCTAAAGAGGCTTTAGTACACAATTTGCATTCCTTTCGAAAGTAACTTAAAGATCAAAGGCGATCATCCGCAATACCAAATGTTATTAAATTTGCCCAAGGAAGTTTTCAAAGATTGAAATAACTGTTTAGCTCGGCTGAAGTTTTTATTTTTGGTTTTTGTAAGTTATGTGTCTTTCCGCAGTCATCGAAGAAAATTGAAGGTCCCAAACTATTAAGTTCCCCTATGAAATGTCACACCGGTTCTTGAAGTCTATCTTTAAATCATTTCCCGATTTAATACAGCCACGTGAAATATCATTATTTTTGAAATGGTAATTATTTCCACCATAAAATGTTCAATTAAGTAAAATAATTGTACGACAAGTGTGAGGTATGAAAGTAAAATGCTTATTTTTTATATACAGGATGTAGGTAATAGTAATTTGCATGTATTTTTATGGTTTTAGCACCAAAAAGTCGGGAACAAAAACCTTAACGACTGAAATTGTCAATAAAATTGACAGTTGTCGTTGCAACTTCGACATGATGGCATTTTCACTCTCAATTACAACTTGTCTCTTAAAACGGCAATTGCAGTAGCGCCAAATATTTTGCGAGGTGTTTATTATTTTTATCATACATTTGTGACTCTAATGAAGAATGTGTTTTTCTAAACTGTCATAACCTTTTGGGAATACTTCACAATTTAAAGTAATTCATCTTCGAAACTGCGTTGAATTTTGAAGAAAATTGTATCACGACGCAGAAAAGCTTTTATAGCGTCTTCCCAGCAAGAAGCCAGAGAGCCCCATCGCTACGGATTTCTAGCAGTTCCCCACGGAGCTCCAATTCCCCCCGATTGGCCCCACACCAGTCCGTGTTTACAACACAACGAAGCCTATTAAGCCGGTCTCATCGATCAAGCACGTCATCGAATCGATCTCCTCTCGCGGAGCGCTAGAGCTACAAAGCTAGCGTCTGGGGCTCGGGGGGACCCTCACCGGCCGCGAAAACTATTTCAATTTATCATGGGGCTCTCGCACGGCAGCTCCCCTCCCCAGTGGGGCGCCGCCGCCCGAGGAGCTGCGAGAACTAATTCCATTTGGTTTGGGGGGACCGGCACGTAAAAGTGTATCTCATGACGGACGGTCGTATTTTTATGATGATGAGTATATCTTTTTGTGTATTATAAGCCAGCGGAAGGTGGAACTGCGCTGGGCCGCTATCATAATCAGTGTGGAGCCACACATCATCGCGAGCATAAAATTTGGGGCCGGTGGTGTAGGTGAATCGAGTCGCGGCGGAGAAATCGCGACTTCTTCGAGCTCGTCGCGGTGCGGTGGAGACTTTTGAGAGCTGGTTTGTGCATTTTGTATCAGCTGTTGGAGCGCGATAAAAACACAGAACCGCGCCGCGGAATTGCGCTCGCCAAAGACAGCGGCTCGGTGCGGCGCGACGCGGCAAACAAACCGATCAAAACAGTCGATGGGCCTTCTTAAAGGCTTGCAGCGCGCCGTGACGGCAGTCATATGGTAAACGCTGGCGCGGTTGTAACGAATTCGCAGTCGCAGTTCGGATTCGCGGGATTCACTCTCAGGTGGATAAAGAGATAGTCGAGTGTGCGGCTCCTTAGCATATAGTATCTATAAAAGTCTATATTTTTTTTTCGCTTCTGCCATGAAAATAGGATATTCGTCCTCAAAAAAAAATAACAAATAAAAAGGATCTCTAAAACATATATCAGCCGTTAAAAATATACCCAAAAACAAATAAAATTCGGGGTGTTTGCGCCTGCGGAAGCCACCCAAATCTAAATCGGGTTCAGATCGATGAACCATCGGAAACGTTTAATGGAACAGTAAACAGATATTTTTTTTTGTTTCGTGTAGTCAAATAAATTTATCGCGGCATCATCATTTTGGTGTGTGCTATTTTTGCGAAAACAAAAAACTGTCCCCATAGGCCAGAATCGTGTGATCGATGCCCGAATGACTTGAGCCGATTAAGAGAATTTACTTTTTGGTTTTTTATTTTGTGGAAAAACTTTACTGTTGCACTGCGCAGAAAACAAGTAGCAACACAACATAACAACAAAAATTTTGATCGCAGTTTTTGCTCTTGGCATTCAATTGCAGCAATCTCGTCGCTGCACCGGAAGCCAATTTTCGTTCTCGTCAGTGCAATTTTCGCTTCTGCCCACCTGCGGCAGGTTGTTGCATTCCGGCAAAACTTGCATTCAGTGCACTACTAATCGATTTATTTTGCATGTGAGTCCGTGGGAAAATCGCTTAATAGTACACCGGTGGCGGTCAGGTGATTCGCTTCAGTGCCCTTGTTACACCCGCAAACTGTGCGGCTAATAGTGATCAGCTGAGTTTTATAATTAACCGGGGATTCTCCCCCTAATTCGATCAAATATTTTTGCAACGCATCAACACCACTTGCCGCCACTAAAAATGGCTTCATCTCGTGGGAACTATCCGGCGACAGTTTTTCTCCTCCTAGCATGTCTTGTCGCATCTGCTGTTTGTTCAGGTGAGTGACTCAATCGCGTTTTATTTTTAGGGAAAGAAGAAATTTGTCTAACAATGATGGATTAGGCAACTGGCACACGCCTTCGACGACGACGACGACGACATCGTTGTCGAAGTCGAAAGAAACAACTCTGTCTGGGGTCTCAGTGAAAGTCATCCATTATAATGAGCTGCAATTGAGTCAGCCAGCGCTCCTCGGAAGCACTAGAAGCACCTAGAAGTCGCGAATTTAGTACAGCAAAGAGGCTGTGAGATAATTGGACCGTTTTAGAACTGCGATAAGTGTAAGCTTCTGGAAATCTCACGAGACTTAATGGCGCAGTTTCGAAAATCGCTTTAGAGTTTCGCCACTTTGGTTAATGTTGCAATTGCTTCGTTTTGTATTGGACGAACTTACTGAAGAATTATTTGAAATTTATTACCCTATCTTCTATTATATTTGTTTTAACCTCTTAGATTAGATTTCTTTGCCCTTTTAAGGGCAAATTGTAGAGTAGTCAGATAAATTTATTTATACTGCATTTTTTTCGTCTATCCGCAACATAAGTAAATTATTTCTTGAATTAAAATATTTCATGAGTAACAAAGCCAAGATTTAAAATTTTTCAGACGATTAGTTCTGAAATATGTTGGGTCGAAGAAATCGCCCTTCATTTTAAGAGGTGCGATACTACTAAAATTGTAGTACATTAATAGTCATGTTAAGTAACTACCTCTGATAGTACTTATATATTATTTGGATTATAAATTATAAATTTGTTGTTAAAATCTAAAAATTCCGAATAGTATGAGGTGTATATAGTGCTAAAAATATTTATTTTTGTGATGGCTCATAATGCAATATTGAATCATAACTTTAAAGGTTTTGCCGAGAATATTGCAGTTGTGATGAAATCTCGATTAAACACGCCAAATCGTTTAAAGCTTATGGTAGAAAAATTTAATCTTTCGTAATTTAATATAGAAGTACATTATATAGCACAACTTTCATTATATGATTTATATTACCTCAACTTTGGTCCTTATTAAATTAAGATTTCTATTTCATAGTATGCAGAACACCAGATCCTTTATTAATCAAGGCTTATATGAAATCGCGATACTATGGTGGAAAGCATGATATGAATGTGAAAACTCTCATTCTGAGTCATTATTTGACCTTGGTCTGCTATGTCATATTATAGTCTTGCATTATCTTTCTGGGTCAAAAAATTATCTTTATTACCTTAGTTTTGCTTTAGCTGGCTGAATCATTTGTTCACTCTTCGTTAGCTACATTATCTTTTGGTCCTTCCTTTTTTAGCTATATATCAAATTTAAATTTTTACAAGAAATAATGGATTCGTTAATAATTATGGTATGTCGCCGATAATGTGTCTGCCGTTTTAAATTTTTTAATTCTGATATCTAATACATTCATAATCCTTGTCCTCAAAAATATTTAGATACTTTAAAACTTGTTCAATGTGAAATGAGTATAATAAAAGTAAAATAATGCGATATTTACTGAATTGAAGACGGTTATTTTGACCCTCTGTATTTCTGAAATCGATGATATGCTCAGCGTAAAATTTGTTTGTGATTAATATGTCATCATAATTAGTCACTTAACATACTATAATTTCATTCTAATTTCAAGGCCCAAAAACGGTCACTTCTTACGTTCGTTATTTCCAAGACCTACAACAATTCTTGAGTTAAAAATTACTCTGAAAATTTTGTAAGTTCAAGATTTAAATTTTAATGATGGCAATTTGATACACATTTCCAAAAATATCAAATCATTTTTCTGGATAGCAGTTGGTAAGCTTCCGTTCCATACAAAATGTTTTATTATTTTGGATAGACGAAAAAACCGCAGTTTGTTGAATAATATCGTCGCAATATCCAACTGGGCTGTATTTTAAAATAATTTTTTAATCTGCTAATATTTATATGCAAAAATTTGACAAACAGGCTGAAATATAAATTTTCTTCACAATCAGGTTGATTTTATTTAAAGAATAAATTTATCTGACTGTTGAAAGAAATTTTTTTCACACCCAGATTTGATTTTTTATTTAAAGAATAAATTTATGATGATGAATGTTGAGAAATCGGTCCTAAAAGATAAATAACGATGTTGTTAAGTCTCAAAAATTTGTTTTCAGAAATATGCCTGTTTTAATAGGATTTAATATTTAATGTAGCTTATTGTTATTGTTATTTATTGTGACATGTGAGATGTTTCAGTTTTCCCTAATAATAATAAATCAGCTGAATTGTTTTAGTCGAAGTATGTTATTTAGTTAAAAAAAAACCTTCTAAACCTTAAGTATTACATACACAAGTTTACATACAGAGTTTAACCTGGGTTGAACCCGAGTTCAACTGCATGTAAACGCAGGTTGAGTTGCAACTGGGTTGACTCGACTCGACTCCTCTTTGCAAACTGGGTTGAGTTAAAATTTCGAATACGAATGCCATGTAAACGCAGGTCGAGTAGTTGAATTGAAAGTTCTTCATTTCTGTGGTAACTTCTATTTTGTTATTTTATTAAAATGGCTAGGAGAAATGCTTCGAAACATGAAGAAACCAAAGATATGTTAAATATTGGTGAGGACATTTTAAAAATATGTGTATGTACTGAACCCTGTCGGCGCATATACGTAGATCGAAAACTCAACCCAATTTCGAATCAGTCTTTCAACTCTGCATGTAATCTCTACTTGTAGTAATATAGTATATTTAGGTATCTGACACACAGGTTATCTGAATATATATCCAATTTTTTAATAACTCTAAATACCTTTACCTAATATTAGAACATTGGAATTAAGTTGAAAAATCCTTTATACATTTTGCGATCCAAGATGTTAACACTCTTTTATGAATTTTTTCCCTACTGATCACTAAAAAACACTTAGTAGGTCAATTGAATCTAATTGTAAATGACCTAGTTACCTTTCACTCATAATAATTTCTTAATATCTATTAAATTGGCAATACTTTCGGAAATGCAATTAAGCATTTTCTTTTATATAGTTTGTTGTAATTAAAGGTTCGGTAAAAATCAAAAATTCATACATTATGTAGATAATATTGAAATGCTTTTCTGGCCATTTGCCAAGTTATTCAGATATAACTTTCAAACGGCGCAGATTTTGGTATTGCTTTTTTACTTTACTATATATAACTCGGTACCCTTTATTTACTTAAAAAGTATATTTTTATAATTATCAATCAAATAATACTAAATTTTAAATGCAACCAAAAAAAGTATCGTGAATATCGGAAAAGTGCTGGAAACCTTGAAAATATTGTAGCTTTATAACTTTGGGGTCTGGTTTTTAATTTTAAATTCTTTTCCCTCAAATATAATAAAAGCATTATGTGATATAATTTCCTGATGACGTTTGCTTCCGAGAGCCTAAAGAATTAAACTTACATTGCGTCTTGAATTAACAATGCTTCATTTTTTTTCGCAGTACTCAAATTTCTTCTATAAAAAATGCAAGCTATTGTGTCGTACCTGATTTATTTTTTTAAAAAGCAGGGAAGAAGATGCTCCAAGGCATTATCTTGAGCAGGCTCATGAAAATATTATGGAGATTTAAATTTAATCATAATTTGCGTAGATTAAATATACCGAGAAAAACGCTTGCTTTATTAGGATATAGAAATTATTAAAACCGACATTAATTTAAAAATATCTTAAATTGCGTTTTTTTAATGATCTGATTTGAATTTGGAATTTCGGATTGAGTGGAAATTTAAATAGTTAGTCATAGCAAAATTTTTGAATTTTGTTGGAAGAATAAGAGCCGTAGAACTTGAATTCAATAATTATTTCAGTTAAAGATTTACTGTTTGGGTGGAAAAAATCATGGCAGTTTAATGAATTAACAAAAATTGTAACATCTCTACTTTATAGATAACGATTTAATAAATTCGATTCAATGCAAAATTCGAGATCTAAAGCTGATCATTAAAAAAACGCAGATAAGTTGTTTCAACGTTCCGAAACCATTTTTAAAAAGGTGATAAACAAAAACGCGCAGATTTGATCCTACAATTCAATATTTTTCTGAATGTTTCATAAAAAAATATTTTGCTGTTAAAACTTTTTTTTTTTAAATCCAAAATCATCAAATCTATTCAAGTAGAATTTCGTCATTAAAATACTCTAACTATGCCCTACCTATTGATTGTCAGGAAAACTATTAGACAGGAATTAGGATTTGAGGAGATATACATATCTATTGAATTCCTTTGCAGTAGGGTTTTATCAAACAAAAATCGATAGAGAACAGAATCTTTACTATTATGTGGTGGAAAAATGTCAGTCATCTTCCAATAAAAACCGGCGGGAAAGTGGAGAAAGTTTGTAACAGCTGAAACAAGCGTCTTAAATTCCTGCGAAATACAATAAAATCCAAAAACCATATTTCTGAGTGTATGCTTGGAGCTTATCGCTCCAAATACGACAACGTCTAAAATACACATTTAAACTTGCACCTCATACGCTTTCAGATGTACGAGTGAAGTCAATAAATCCGAATCTATGAGCGATTTTCTGAATTTGATTGGATCTGGAGAGCTATCCTGCACTTTGTGACAAATTGTATAATTTTAAAAGAACTAAAAGTGCCACTTCGCATGGGAATCAGTTTGAAGATTTCCCTGTTTCTGGGCAATATGATATTTGCTCAGCGGCCATTACCTCGTGGAACTGACAATTTCCACGTAAGAGACATAAAAGCGGTTTTCATTGCGCTATAAACAACAAAAACCCCTAAAACCTCCGGTTGTGCAAGCTCCAGTGGTAAAAATTGGTTCATAAAATTTTTTTTGCTGTTCTTGAGCGCGAACGGAGCTCAAATGGCAGCTAAGCGAGCTTCAGCGAAGCGGGGACGCATCCACCGATACCTGCGGGACGTGTAAGAAATGGTTAAGAAACCCGCAAGTGGTAACCGTACGCGAAAGGTGATTTCATCACCGGCGAAAGAAAACTAGCGGAGAGAAGAAGGCCCTCAAGCCTCAGTTCGCTTAGCGCTTCAGCAAACAGACGGGAGTAACTATGACTCCGGCGAAACCGCAGAGTTAGCGAATGTTTTGCAGAATGTAGGAGCCTGGGAGGAATTGAACATTCCCACTGTTCCCACATGGGGCAAAATGGGTAAAATGGGTAAAACCGGGCAAATGGACATTGCAATGGACGATGCGAAATTGAAGCTCAGGCCGCAGTTAAAGCCCTCAGAGATAGTCGGATCCTCTGCAATTTGAAAATTAACTGTCCTCCCGCGCCCGTCACCTCGGCTCAAGTGTAAAATTTCAAAATTGCGCGAATTCCAGGGCCCTGAAATCTGTGAGGGCGGCTTCGTGTTTGTTTGTCTGAATGCTGAATGATTACTTTCTTGGCGCTGGAGCAGGCAGACAACGTACATCGGCGTTGAATACGTTGCACCGTAGCCCTAGCTCTTCAGTAATTTGAGGAAATTGTTTATTCCCGCCGCTTACATTAAACATTAAGCATACGATGGACGCGCAAAATTGAACAGCTCCAGGCGATGGTAATGGCTCTATCAAATGCGCAACCACGTTTATCGGAGGAGGGTGCCGAGCCCTGGTCCCGAAAACTCCAGAGAAAACTCAAAGCAAAGAACGAACATTTCCGTTTGGCTTATGACTTCCAACTTGTCTGATGGAATGTTTAATTTACTCTTGGAAATTCCCAACCAAGGCCCTCTTTTGTGCGTAGGTACTCGTGCAATTTACGCACTTCCGCGGAACTGCCCAATTTTGAAATTGGCTGATCCTCAAATTTTCGGTGGTATGATAATGAAGCAAACTGCGAACAAAGAGAATTGTGCTTTGTAAATTCATCCAAGGCTGAAGGAATATTATCTGATTAAAAATTAAAAAAACAATGTGAGATTCGCGCCAGATGTGAAATAAGTATATCTCCGTCATCAAAAGTAAGTATTCACCACTCTAGAATGTACTAGAGGTATACGCAGTCATGTATTTAGTACTTAACATCCTTTAAATTTTTTAATTCGACAATCTACGCAATTTTTTGTTTTGTTTGTTTGAAAAACTTTAAAATATCACGAACATCGCGAAAAAGAATTAAATCACCTCCTTCTAATTTGGCTCTTATTCCTCGAGCTATTTTCTACATATTTTTGAAGATACCTATTTAAAAAATGAAGTTTATAGCTCTAAGATAGACACATGGAACACTTCCTAATAATATTATTATTGATTCTAAAATTATACCGGGCTTTTAGTTGAAGATAAAGACGTTCTCATATTTTGACTTTTATTATGCTTTATTTAATGCATCAATTTACCCTATACTTTCGATTATGTACGAAATGTGTAGCTAAAAACGTCTATTATAAGTACTTTTTATTTCTTTGCATGTTCTCAACTTACAACGTTATTAGCATAGAACTATTATTCAGTTGAAATTTATTTGTTTGTAAGTTACAGGTTTATTTACCAATCAAGTTTTATTAATCAATCAGTGAAATCAAAAAAGTGTACTTTTATTTCATTAAAATCCTTTGTTTATTTTTAATCAATAGCTATCATTTTAAATAGGTTTTGCACTGTACTTAACATACAAGTGGAAATGCAAATGTTTATAAATGGAAATGATAATGATTTGTTTTTCTGAATCACAATTTTTCAAATGTGTCAGCAAAAATTAAGCAGCGTATATGTAAAAGAGTATCATTATAAAATGAATAATGAAAAATTAATATCAATCTTTGACAATACCAATTTTATATACCATTCTGCTCATTCAAAGAGATTTATGAAACAAAAAAGGAAATGTTAACATATTTAGTAAAAATAAATTCGTCTTTAATTATTTGAATTAAAGTTGGAATTTACTTTTATAATAATTTAATTAATTTTTAATTTAAAAAATGTGTATTAAAATAATACCTTCCTTCCGACTCACATCATATTTCATACTTGATATTATAGTCCATGATTTTAATTCATTTAAATTTGGACTACTTTTTCTTCTCTTAATGAACGAAAATTATCTATAAATGTTGCCCAGTATCATAATTGCAGAAGAATAATAAAGAATGAATACATAATTGAAAACATCTATTAATCCCCTTTTTTTTTTTAAATGGAAGTTTGGCGTTTTTAAGCTTGTTTCAGAAAAATAAAGTCAACAATTTTTTGCCTGTCATCGAATTTAATATGAAAAATTCAGATTGTCTCATATTTTGCTGTATAATTTCTGAAAACTTAAAAAAAATTAAATGCAAGCCCATAAACTATTATTTAATACATAGAGTAAAGATGCAATAAATTACAAAAGGATCAAAATCGATTAAGAGAGGTATACTAGACTTGGTGAATCATAAAGATGTTGTGTCTCTCCACGACAATGTTCGACCACATACAAAGATCGCGTATCAAAAATTATAGGAACTTAGATCGAGTCATTCACCATATTCGCCAGATGTTGCACAATCAGACGATCACTTGTCGTCTTTTTTGCCTTCACTACTGCTGAGAATATCAAAGCGTTGGAACTGGTTTTTACTAAAAAATTTAGAACACGGAAAAATAGATTATTTCATAAAGTTTTTGTTTAACACAAAAAAAAAAGCTGGAATCGTACTTTTCGCCAACTAGTCCTAGTCCAGGAATCATGCTGTTGTCGTAAATAAATAGTGGGCCATATGTTAGTTTCTTTTTAAATTATATGTTATCTTGACGGATACAGCTTTCCGGCGTTCAAAAACTTGTAAGAAACACAGCATCATATCTTCACGGTATAAAATGAATAGATTTACACTTAAACAACGTTGGAAAATATTTAAAACTTATTTGCAAAATGAATGCTATATTGCCGAAACAGCTGCAGCTGCTATTTGTCGCTCGATTGCCTTTTTTTTTTTTTCTTGCAGAGTGCTATTAAACATCGATGTAATGCTGACAATACAGAAACGATTAAGACGCTTAAACAGTGAAATAGGGTCCAAAACCGTTGAAAATGTGCAGTAAAAATTTGATTGAGAGAATGGGCTTCAGCCAAGCCAGGCAAGGCAGCCATTTAAAAGAAATTATATAACATAACGAATGGGAAGATTTACTCTTTTTGATAAATCAACAAACTTTGAAAAATATTTGACAGTTTTTATTTTATAGCATTTTTAAAAAGAAACCAGGGAATGGCTCACTCTATACTTATGAATATGATTAATAGCTTTAAATTAAGATAGAAGATATTAAAACCGAATATAATAAAAATAAGAATTCTCTTTCTAAGAAAATACAGCTTCTGTTTTCAATTCTTTACCAAGCAGCATTTGTGATTAATAGCATCTTTTGCAAGAGCACATCTAAAAGACTCCCTGCTTTTGCAGAATGTAAGTTTTATTTCTTTTCTGTTCTACTAAGAGTCTTGGTCATTTACATGTCCCTGCAGCCTTTTATCATCGTCTAGACAAGAAATCTCATAAATAATTTTATAATCCCTCAAAAAAAACCACCCGAAGAAAAACTTCGACCAAGCAAAGACCTCGAGCCCTTAGGACGAACACCGCATACCTATTAAGCTCAATTCATTCTCGCTGTTGCTGTCCGTTGAATATTGTTGGTGGGATTCATTTTAAATTTCGCTACATCCTCCCCAGCTAAACTAAATTATTTCTCGCTGAGTTTATAGGAGCCTAAGAAAATTTATTGCCCATTTATGCAAAATAGACGTTTTCGGCGGCTTCTCTGAATAACTTCCAAGAAAGACAAACGACGAGAAGCTCTTCGGGCCGGTACAAATCTCTTTCGAACGTTGTTATCTCGATGACGAGGTACGCTCAGCAGCTCACAAAGGATTGAGTTTCGAACGAGGCCGGTCGCTAATGAAGAAACTCCTTAATCAAGTTGGCCCAGGTAGGCGAAAAGCGCGAGACCTATGGGCCTTAAACATTGTTTCACGAAATTTATCTTAATTGCTTTCGAGTGGGTTTAGAGAGAAAAAAAAAAACAGTTTTCTTTTTGATTTCTTTTGCCCTTTCTCATCTATTTTGATTTTCACAAAGACGTAATTAAGTCGCGCTCGAGTTGGAGAAGACGTGATTTTCATATCAAAACTAAATTAATCCGATAACTAAGAGCTTTGTGGACTGTTTCAGTCCACTTAAAATTCGATTTTTCACTCGTTCTCGGTGTTAATTCGAAAGCGCTAATGAAGTTTTTAAGCCGCCGAATTGGTCAGGTCTATTGGAGCAGAACGTTGTAATGTGATTCTATTAGCATTTGCATTTTTTCATTGGATATCCCCTATAAAATGTCATTTTTATTGATAATGCTAAAGCAGCGGTAAAAAACAAACGAGAAAACGCCCAAGCCCGCAGCCATATCATGGCCAATATATTTTTGATGGGGCTCTGATGACCTTTCCCAAATTATGCGGAACTCCTATAGGAGTTCCGCCATATTCATCCTGCCCTTCCGGCCCTTGTGCCATTAAAATTTCGTAAAAAGCCTTCATAAATCTCGCCTAGTCCATTTGGGGCGCAGATAGGCAAAAACCGCATATATAGCCGAAGGAATATTCCTCTAATTTAGCGGATTATCTTCAATTGTTATTTGCTGTTGTGCAATATAATCCCTTGTAAATCGGCCCTATCTCCCATGAATATCGCCATATCGCACAAAAGTGCCTATTTTCTCGGTCTTCGACGACGACGACCGACCGACCGACGCGACGCTTGCCGTCGCGCACCCACATATCGTCGAACTTTGGCCACATATGCCGCCCTGCGGAGCGAAAAAAAACCTAGGAAAAAAGGCCCAATGAAATGGCACCCAGAATTGGCCCGTAAATATGATTTATGGACAATAATTATGGGCCGTCACGAATTTAATAATGCAATTGGCGAAGAAAGCGCTTTTTGCGGCGGACCCCAACTCCAGAACCCTGGCCACCTCTAATTGGATCATTAAAAGTCCGCTGAGGCTCCGATGGGGTCTCGGATTAAATTCAACTCCCTGGACTGGACGCGGCTGGCGCGCTGTCCCGTCGTCGGCGACGTCGTTTTTCTGTCTTTATTTTTATGTGATTTCTGCACTTAGATACCTGGATAAAGGCTGCAGACCAACGAAGCCCTGGGTGCGAAAAGTTTTCGGCTGGATATCGGAGTCATTGGTCGTAAAGCAGCGTTATCGACACCTCCTGAAATTGATTCACACCCACCACAGGTACCGGTGTACACGTGTAAGCTGGCCGGGGCCTGATCCCAAGATTAGACTCTTCGGGTCCTCGGGTGAGAGGGGCAAATGGCTTTAGCTAATTAATCCCGCCGTTTGCTTATCTTTAGAGGCAGCGGGGCGTGCAAGTTGTACCGAAGCCGATTTGCCCCTTAATTAGCATAGATGGCGGGAATTTACATGAAATCTGCTCGGTTTTGGCATTATGCTCCCATTCTGGCGTTTAAGGGTAGACAAAGAAAATGGCTAATAGCTTTCTAATTAATTTCAATTGCGCACTCAAAGGCAACCAGGTGAATTGTTGGGAACTCACGTACCTTTTCACGTCAAAATGGTATTTTGCAAGTTTCTCGGTAGTGAAATTGATCTTAGACCGTTTTTCGGTAGTTTGACAGATTTCCTCATATATTAATGTCTATAGACAATCTCTTCCATTCAATTAAATTGAAATATACATAATACATACTAAATTTCATCTCAAAAGTCATTGTAATAACCTGAGTAGGGTAAGATGATTTCATATTCAACCATTTCAAATTTAACGGCTTTTTACATCCAAAAATATCCAAAATATGAAAACCGCCCTTAATTTAGTGACTTGTAAGAGCGAAATTTTGACAGTCATCTAAAAACACTGAGCATGTTCAAGCTAAAACGTAACTTCAGTTTTGTTAAAAAGTTCAAATTTGTTATTTTATAATCTTTGTGTGAGGTACCTAAGTGAATTCAGACTACAATTTTATTAACTTTTATTAACGGAGGAAAAAATTTGCCACATCTCCTATTTTCGTAAGTAAAAGGCTCAAAAAACAATAGAGGACCAAAAAAAAAAACCTTTGTACATTCAATAGGGTGTAAAAACTAATTGTCATTTATCTTATCAGATGGAGCCGTTTTGAGTTTTAAAAATTTGGGTTAAAATTATAACAATAGTTATAAAAAAAATCATTCATATATTCGATTTAATTTTTAAATAGATATGTGAAAATATATGGAATATAAATTTATTCAATTACTGTTAACCACACCGAACGAAGACAATAGTTGATTTTGATATAAACTATTATACTATATCAACTATTTATAGCAATGATTTTTATCGAATAATTGTTTACCAGTTTTTATTAATTCAAAAACGTAATATTTACTAGGAAACAAAAGTTGAAATAACTATTTAAAATAATTAAATTCACTATTACTATAAGTTAAAATTTAAATGATTGTAGAATGTGAAAATAGGAATATCGAATGATAAAATTTACAATTTTTGTTACATTAAACTAATAATCGAAAAAGTTATAGTAATTATTTAGAATAGTAAAGTTAGCTATCGTTTATAGTTAATTTTACAAAAGTTAATACATTAACATAATATTATATAAATATTGATATTTACTACTTTAATATTAAATTCCACAGTTCCCAAAATGTACGAGAAATAGCTGCCGGTATGTTTGGCAGAAATTTTAGTATAATATTTGTTGTTATATATAAATCGTACTAAACATTCAGAAAAATCCCTCTGAAGCCATTATCACACACACACTAAGTCGATGTAGTCTTATTTCTAGGTAATTTAGGCAATACATTGAAATGTATTTAGCATGGATTTGCACTCCAGTACACTTTCTCTTGTCATTACTGCTCTTTAACTATTTCCTACTATATTTGTAATTCATTCGCTTTCCACTCATTTCGAAAGTACCAAAACTATTGAGAAAATAATATCATAATAAATTACGAAAATTACACATTTGGTATGGACGATTTGTTTAAGGGGTTATATACAGTCAGGATTTTCAGAAAATCGATTTTTTTATTATTTAATTTTCGTAATGTACATATGTTTAAGTACACTCACAGAAAATGTCATGTCAATCCGGTGAATATTCTCGAAGTTACACGCATATTTGTAATGAAGTGTTCGAGTTTTTGTACTAAATGTAAAGTTCTTTTGAAACTTTAAATGCGTTTTTCTCAAAACTGTGTTCTTAAAGTCGGTGAGCAAGATTTCTCAGAAACGGCTGAATCGATCAGTTTCAAATTTTAACATAAGCTTCTTAAGTATATTTTTTAGTAATTAATCGAAGCTTTTTGCTCACCGATAAATATTTTCCATTTTATAAACAATTTAGTGCCAAAATTGTTGTTCAAAATCGATTTTTTTTTTTAAGAAGCTGCCATTTTGTCAAAAATTCGTATTTTGCTTATTCCTTCGATTAATTACAAGATAAAACAATATGTTAACGAAATATTTTTAGTTTTTTCATTTTGGATGATCCAGTCCAGAGATATCGTGCACACCGCAAAACGCTTTTTTTTAGAGTTGCTCCCAGAGATCAGCTGTAGCAGCCTTTAAAATAATTATTCTTACAAATAAAAAACATTAAAATACACTCAAGAGTTACCATAATATGTGTACAGAGTTTTACATAAATAACTTAAAAGATCATCTCAAGAAAAATTCTTGAAAAATCGTCTTTTTTGGGCCTCATGACTGTATATAACCCCTTAAATTAACTAAGATATCGTGAATTGCATAAAAACTGAGATACGTTTACAAATAAACTAATCAATTTGGTCCTACTCCTTTGATATAATTAGCATTCAGTAAAAATATCGTGATAAGAACTTCACCTCTTCACAAACCGATCTGGGCGGCGATTCGATAATAATTAGCGATTAATCCTAGAAGATTAATCTGTGATTAGATTACGTATATTTTGTGTTCATAAAACTTATCTGATACTATAGTTATAATATGATTTTAGTTTTGTGTACATTAATTAGGTTATACTTAGTAGAAATTGATCTGCAAATTCTCCAATTCATACTAAATTGTTCGGAAGTAGATTTTACGATAATAATTAAGGTCGTTTTCGAATTCACATGCCATTTGCATTTAAATCTATTTTTCCTAATAAATGTTCTCCGAAAAAACCCGGATAGTGCGTAGGTCGTTGGAAAATATACGAAAGTTGCTTTACACTAGCACTTTTTTTCCAAACTTGAAATGTTCTCCAACTAATACTGAAAATGGATTTCATACATATTGTATTCGTTATTCGCAACAATAATGTCAACTTTTGACCATTGAGAAGGAAATTATTGCCACTATTGTGTTAAGAAAGAAAATTTAAGGACTTTCTAACGCTTCAAAAATATACTTCAATATTTAATCACATATTTAAATTCGAACAGCCTAGAAACGCGGAAAAAAGTATCAACAGCAAATGCGGTCCAAAGAGTTAGTGAAAAGTGTAAGTGCATGCGAATCCAAAAAAGCGGTCTAACAAGGAAACGTTCTCAGGTGTGTCTCACCTATTTTAATGAAATTAAAATATGTTATAGAGTATCGAAAAATAAGAGACACGAATTTATTTTTTTATTTGCGAATACGGACATTTAGGGGTACTTTTTTTTATTGTTTTTTTTTTTTTTATAAAAATTGGTGTATTTTTCAAAAGTTTGTCCGCCATGTTGGATCCGCCATTTTGAATTTTTTAAATTTAACATCAGATTTGTAATCAGCGACTCCAAAAACTCCTTAATACTCGTTTTCACGAAAAAACTGATGTCTGAAAGAATATACATCATTTACGTAATAGTGCTAGGGGTTCTTTACTTTAGGGGTGGTTTTCACCCCCTAAATGTGCGTATCCGCAGATAAAAATAAACGTATCTCTTATTTTTCGATGCTCTATAACATATATTTCAATTTATTTTGATATGTGAGACACACCTGAGAACGTTTCCTTGTAAGTAGCATTTTTGGAATTTGTCTGAATGTGTACTTAAGGTACTAGTACACTCTAGAAGGCTAAAAAAATAGCAAATTATTAATAATCTTTTTCTCAGCTCCTTTACTAAGTATTACCACAAAATTCTATTTTTCAAGAATACAAAAAAAGACTTTTTCCAATTTGAATTTTTTAACTAATTTATAGAGGGCCAAAGTCGAGTCCTCAAAATATTCTTTTCCAATGGCGGACAATTAATCTCAGGATTGGCAGGTCTGAGACGAAAAAATCAACTCAAAATCGCGATTGAAAATTTTATGTTTTTGAATGGTAGTGCGCTTACATAAATCGTTATAACTTTTTTCAAGCGTATTGCATAATAATAAAGAAAGTGCTTTAAAGAATAGGCACTTTCCACTTTCCAATAATACCTTACATACGATAATCTGTTCATAAATGACGGAGATAGTGATGCTTATGTTTGAAATTAACACTAGTTTCACCGAGGGGTCATTTTCACCTGTGGCAGCTTATTTTGATTTGATTTTTTTTAAGAAAAATTATACCGTACTTATTATAAATTTTTTGATTAATCATTAGTTATACATGTCTTATAAAGATTAATCAAGATATTTTCAGAAAATACAGCATGCATTCTACTGGCGAAAATACATTCAAATTAAATTACAATGGGTAAACCTAGTATTAATGAAAATTGTTGGTAAGAATTTCGTTAGGATACTCCATAGCATCAATCGGTTTATGTTGGAACATTTAGTTACGTATCACTCTGTATATAGCACAAAATTAATGCAAAGGAAAAAATTATATATAAAGAGAAAGACTGACTTTGCAGTACCAACTGTCTGTCACTGCTTACCAGATCGTGACGCATTTTTATATATTTTGAATATAATTTATTCCAGAGAAATACAAAATTGCTTCCAGACATATGAATAAAGTTGTTTACCGCGGCTTCTTTATTCCTCCTGAAGCTCTTTCAATAAATTCTTTTTCGATAGCTATAATATTTCTCTCATCTTTGTCTGTTTGCTTCTCAGTAAAATTTTACAAGAACACAGCATCATATCTAAAAATTCAGTATCAAAAATGATAAAAAGATATTTCTACAAAAGCTCAACATGTCTGTTCAATTGGATGTTACAGGCTAATAAGAATTGAAACGTTTTACTTTGAATATTAGAATTAAAAAGTAAAATTGCTTTTATGTATTATACTTCTTTGAGAGAAAATTTAACATTTTTTCGATAAAACATACGAAGTTTATTTTAAACTACAAAAAATCAAGTTTTGGTATTTTTATATGTTCGCAATCCAATTACAAAGTACGGAGATATTTGTTGTTAAAAGATCATAAAACGATATTTTTTTAATCAAAATTTATATCAACACTAAACTGGTCTACTGACTACTTTTGATCTTTTGATTAAAAATACTACATTCAGTTAAATTGCTGTTTCTCATCAGAGTTTTCCTATGTGTGTACATATGAAATCTACAATATGATTTTTGTTCTTCCCTTTATTTGGCGTTAATTGTTGCATTAAAATGGAACAAATATTATTTTTACTAAAATCTTCTTTAATATTGTCGGAAGTTTTGAAAGATTAGAAAAAATGACGAGGGTTAATTTTCATATTTCAGAAAATTTCGTCGATTTAAAAAAAGTAATCAATGTTTTGAGACTACGATAGTAAGATTAACAGTCCTATTCTAGCAACCGTCAGTGACCAGTCATAAGTCACAAGAGAATCACAAGGGTGTGGTGAATCACTATTTGTGATTTTTTGGTATTCTGAGTTGGAAGCCACAGGACACTGAGGTAAATTTATTGTGATTTTCCTAACTCAGAATACCGCACACATCAACCATCATAATCAAACATCACAAGAGCTTGTGACTTGTGACCGGTCACAATGCCAGAATATGGCTATAAGTCTTATTACGAATAAGTCATGTTATGACTTAACTCTTTAAAATGACTCATTAATAATAAATAAATCAATGGGTATTAGTTTAATCAAAACAACGCAGAGTCAATCCCTTTAATGGTATAGCTGAATTTTAATTCGTTGTTGGGACTAGAGAACAACTTCATAACAACTGACCTTTTAAAAGGTTCATCCTTGTTTAACTGATAAAAAAAATGAATTAAGGCAAATTCTTTTCGAAGTAAAAACTTTAAGAGCGAAAACATTCAATATTCAGTATTGGTCCTGGCCTTCAACGCCATGATTTTGAAATAGGCAACTTCCCAACCTATCCATTGGGCAAAAATATTATTCATTCGTCCTTGGACCCATTGTTTGTTTGCATGAGGAGCGGACATTAAAGAAGAAAATTTGTGTCACAAAATTCATTTCGAAATTAAGCAGAAAAAAGAACAACCTCGAAATGACCAAGGAAAAAATAAGTAAAAGCATTTGGCATATCCTCCTGAGGAGGCTCTTAATTAGAATGACCCGGTCAAGCCCGTAGACATCAACACGTATCTCTTAATCAAAGGAATTCCTTTTGTCGTGCCATCACGGACAGAGCTCTTCATTCTGCCTAATATGATGGGGCACATTTGATAAAACTAATATCCTCTACAACTTGACCTACCCCAGCTCCTTTGCGTTTCTAATAATAATAAAGGGAGTCTAAAAGACCCCCACTAACTTCTATTGTGCCAAGAAGTCTGGAGGGTATTTGATTAAGAGCAGAGCCCTCTGGTGGCACGGCAAGCAGCTATTAAAGGCGTAACTCTCGCCGAGCCTTTGATGTGATCAATAACCTTCGACACCCGCGCTAATATGCAAAGCAATCGGCGGCTAAGAGGCGATCGGGTTTCTGCCCTTCGCTCCAATTTTGCAGCCATTAGCAATATGGAGCGCTCCATTCCACATCGTCGTCGGCATCATCAAAAGTTGACGGCAACACGTCACTCGCGGCTTTTAGAGCTCATCACCGCGTTGTACCAATGGGCTAATTAATCTTCCCAGCGGTGCGGCAGAGGCGGTGGCGGAACGGGGGAAAGGGCGGTCCCAAAACTGGGAGCGAATATTAATTTATGTCAACCAAAACATGTAAATTACCCCAGTGGCGCTCGATGCCATATGTAAATTTCATAAGGGCATTAATTTGACAGAGGCGCAGATTTTATTTTCTGCTTTCGGCCGCAGTGAATTTTGACGTGTCATTGCATTGCAGGCAACGGTACCCGATTCAATTCACCAACAGGGCCAAATGCCAAAGCTAAAGTATCAAAGCAATTTGACACGAATAGAGTGCAAATTGCCAAGCGAAGCTTTTAATTGTTTAAGTCATCGACGGCGTATTTAATTACCCTCGCAGCCTCCAGAGGGCTCATGTATGTTTCGAGGCCCCGCAGGGAGAGGTGCCGCGGTAATTTATCATCTCACAAAACGCTGTAAATTCATCGAACGTCTTCCTGGTAACTTTGTCGCAGGGAAATTAGCTGTGACGTTCCCTAATATATCAAATCGCTTTGTCAGGCGAATTATTAGCAAAAGACGCTTAGAAATGCCTAGACGGAAAATAGGTATCAGGGGAGGGGGTGGAAGATTTCCGTTTAGAAGTTTTCCTGTCGTTACGATAAGAATTTATTGAAATATCAAAGCTGACATTATGTGAGAAAATGTTGCTTTCACCGAAAGGTAATAGCGCGAAACAGTGGATTATAATTTAAGAGTAATTGGCTTTGTAAGTGTCGTAAAACTTGGATAAATGAATGTCTGAACACCATTTCGCGAAAAAGCATAGATTAACTTTTAAAATTTGAATTCCAGAAAATTAAGTATGAAAATATCATAGAAAACACTGTTTTCCCAATAAGACATTGTAAGTTTAATAAGAATTCCGAAAAATTGGGCAAAAACTTTGATATTGATAATAAATAAGCTGGCCCAAATGTTTGTACTTGTGGTATCTCAGATGTTTTACTCAAGAAATAAGAATGAACCCACGAAAACAAATACATTAAATCCATTGGTATGATGAAAATTAACAAAACATGGAAGCCAAGAGCAAACGATATAATAAAGAGCTGAAAGCACGTTAGTCAAGTACAAACAATTCAACTTAGTTAAGTAATGTGAATGTAATGTTGTATATACTTTTTAAAACAAAATTTCAAATTTCTTTAAAACAACCCAACATTTTCGTCCAACGATATATCTATCTGAAGTATTTTTTTCGTAAATTGAAGACAAATTTACACACAAATGATATTAAATATAATTATTAAAGTACGATTTTTTCTTTTATTTTTATGCTGATAATAATTAAATTCAATGACTTCGTAAAAAAGAACTCCTAAACCATGATGTTAATGTTAACATGTTAACTTGTCTATGTCTAAATTAAGCGAAGTTTTCAGCGCTAAAACAAACCGTAAGTTCATTTATTTAATGGCTATAGCCATTGATATGTAAAACTTCGTGTACATACTATATAGAAAAGAAATCTGTCCAGTAGTTTATCATCAACGCCTTGTAAAAAACGCGTTTGAAGTTTAAAGACATAATAGACCTGCCTGCGTAAGTTGCCGACCGTTTGAGACTGCAGAATCTAATAATCTAAAGTAATTTAAAGTTTTTAATGACATTTCTAGGAGAGATTCCTAATAGTATATACTTTCAGAAAATAATTTAAAAAATGTGGATTTTTTGAAAATTTTACATTGGCATACCCCCTCAAAAGGCACGCGGAAAATCAACTATTCTTCACAAAGTTTCATTATAAAATGCCGACTGATGTCGCAATTGTTGACGAACTATGAAAATAGGAAGTTTTGAAAACGTTTTACTATATTCGATAGTAGATGAAACAAAACATATGTTAGGCAACAGTATTTTAAAAAATATGAGCAGTTAAAATTACGTATAACTGTCTAAACATGTTTAATCCCTGACAGGTAATGAGGGCATTTTTGAACCATGCGGAATATCCTATTCGTGCGGCGGTCGAGCAATGATTCGCATTTTCGATCCCTTACACAACTCTAAATTAGTTGTAATTTGTGCCATTTTACGATAAATCGCGCATATTCTCTTTAAAAAGAAAATCTACTCACTAGGTCCATTAGGCGCCGAGATATATTAAAAAGCGCGACTGGACACTTCTTAGACGCATTACCTGTAAGAGGCTAGCTTGTCGGACATTGTTAGTAAGAACACACGACGTGCTGCATTCTGATCCGAATCATGCACACATCGCATCGGTAATTAGTTTTGAACAACGAAAATGTTTAAAAATTTATAGAATTTCAACAATATGTATGGCGTGGGCTTTTAAGAATTTATTTTGCTTAAATTGACCAATTTTATTTTTCTGAGTATATTTGATTAATAGTTTCTTTCGAAAAATATTGTCTTTCTAAACCCATAATATTTTTCGAAACATTATTTTTATTTTTCTGCGCAAGATATCTTACGAATTAATTGGGGTTAAAAATAAGGATTCAAGTAAATTTTCTAAAATTAAGGACAAACCATGTTGCAGATAGTGAACTGTCAATATTTTGAAATATACAGGGTGTCCCATAGGAATGTGTGAAAACTTACGAGCCACTATTTTTTAACAAATGGAGAGATCGGTAAAATGTAAATACTTTTTAATAAAGGACAGTCGTCATTTTTATTTCATGTCCATTTTATTATAAAAAAATTAAATCTATTTAATACCATTAATTTAAAAATATAGTGAAAAACGTGAATTATTAATAATATATATTTGTGAAATGTGAACCATCTACATAAAAGGTATCTACCTGCATTTCTTTGAATCTTCTGTCGCCGGAGAGAACTACAAAGGGATGTTAGAGACCAAATCCTTTCTCATGCGAAAAAGAGAGACCCGTTAAATACAGGGTGTCCGGTGGCAGATTTATGTTTTTAAAAGCTAATGAGACAAAAATTTACGAACTTATAGGTTTATTAAAAAGTTTAAAGTACACAAAAATCATGCGGATTTTAGTTTTTAAAAATAATTTCGTCCAAATGCTGTCCGTTCAGTCGCACACACTGTTGGAAACGGTCCACCGTATTACGTCCCACGCGCTGTAGCAGGCTCGTCTCAATTTGCTGTATTTCATTGCGAATATTTTCCTTCAACTGCATGATAGTCTGAGGGTTATTGACGTATACTCTACTTTTAAGATACTCCCATAAAAAAAAATCCATAGGAGTTAAATCTGGCAACCTTGGTGGCCACGGGATGTCTCCAAAGCGACTGATCAATTTTTATGGAAAATTTTGGCGGAGCAAATCCATAGACGTTCTGGCGGTATGTGGAGTCGCCCCATCTTGTTGAAACCACGTATGCGTCGAGTAGGAATGATGTGCTCGCAAATTTGGTAAAAAATACTCGGTGATCATGAGTCTATAGTTTTCACCGTTGACGTTTATGGCTTGTCCCCTAGGATTTTCAAAAAAATAGGGCCCAATAATTCCGTTTGTGGATAATGCACACCAAACTGTAACTTTTGGGCAATGTAATGGACGTTGGTGTTTCAGACGAGGATTACGTGTTCGTGGTGCCCAGTAGCGACAGTTTTGTTAATTTACGTGTCCATTTAAATGAAAGTGGGCCTCATCGCTCCAAAAAATGCAGTTGACGGTGCGAAATCTCTCCAACATCTGTTCACAAAAGCTTTTTCGTAAATTAAAGTCATTTTCTTTCAGTTCTTGGGCTAATTGAATCTTAACAGGATAACTTCAAGTCTTTTTTCAAAATTTCGTGAACAATACTTTTTGGGAGTGCTTTTTGGCCGCTATTTTTCTCAGCGAGAATCGTGGATTTTGACGCAAACTTCTTTCAACTTCTTCAATATTTTCAGGAGTCCTTGATGTTCTGCTGGGCCCTGGCTGAGGCGTATTTAAAGCCGAAGATGTTGTGCGGAACCTTTCCACCCATGACCGTATCAAATTAACACTAGGTGCGTCACTCAAACGCCGAATATTGTAATGTAAACAATCTTAAAAAACGCATCAATGGCGTACGCTCGGTGCTGTCCCGACCACTGCGGCATTGTTACTGACAATCCGCACTCTCGGAGCGTCGAATAGCACCGCCCTCCCCCCTCATCGTTTATAACTTTTCAAGATATTTGCTTTTAAAAACATAAATCTGCCACCAGACACCCTGTATTTTTGTTTTATTCAAGACGGAGCAGGACCTCATCGCACACAAGAAGTATCATCAATAAATTTTATGGCGATCGAGTTATTGGCCTAGGCCCTAGGGTACCCACGCTTTGCTAGGGGAAAAGGAATAGAATAGCCACCTTACTCGTCAGATCTCACTCAATGTGATTTCTTTTTATTTGGCTACATTAAAGATCACTGCTATGAAAATAACCAAAAAACAGTTGAGGATTTTATTAAAGACATTGGGAAGGTCGTCAATGGCATTTCAAATGAAACGTTAGAACATGTTTTTAATAGTTTTAGAAAGCATATGGATATTTGTGGCAAATTAGATGGTTAAAATATAGAAAATATATATCATTAGTAACTAACGTTCTTCACTACTTTTTTAAATTAATTGTTTTGTATTAAATAGATTTAATTTTTTTATAATAAAATGGACATGAAATAAAAATGACGACTGTCCTTTATTAAAAAGTATTTACATTTTACCGATCTCTCCATTTGTTAAAAAATAGTGGCTCATAAGTTTTCACACATTCCTATGGGACACCCTGTATATGGTGCCCACAAAGTAAGAAATTTATTTATTAAAATTTTATTATTAATATTTTCTTTTACGACCATAGTTAAATTTGTGGTTACGGCAGACAAAATTTTAATATTTCCAAGAAAGGAATTTATATATCTCTTTAACTCTAGCGAGAGTGTATATAAGTAATTGTACCTACTATATTGCATACTATCTAAATGTGTTTACTAAGTCAAATTACGATCAAACCTCTACTCACAAAGAACAAAAAGTGGACTGCATTTAATCAAAGCCATTTCAAGTCCTGCAGAACCCTGCAATGAAATCAACTCCTGACGTCATGACCATTGGTCTTTATAGACTGCATCATTGCACTGTGGCGTCATTTGAAGCACATTAGCTCAGCTCAACAGCACGGCTGCTGCTTTTCTGCATGTAGCAGCGACTGTATAACAGAAAACACATCGTAGCGGCACAGTCAACACTCAGGCTCACTTGTCGGAAGGAAGAAACTGGGAAACTGGAAGCCATTGGCCAATTCGACAAAATTAAATTAAATAGGTCTCCCGGGAGACCTGCAAGTAGTTAGCATCCACTTAAATGCAAATTACACCTTACACCAGGTAACCGAGTTCCCAGCACCCATTCAATGTGCCAAGAGTAGCGAGGTGTTAATTTGTAATCCTTGCAGGGGGCCATGGCTCACCTCTTGCACTCGTCCGCCCACAGTCTTCGCTGCCTTATTACCTTTCAACAAATTTACATAGAGGGAAACAAAAAGGTTTGAAAAGGTTCGCTAAAAAGGCAGAAAGACTTGAGGGCAGTGTTGTTAAACCTATAAAAATTGTCGTAGAGAAGGAATTTAAAATTTCCGCAAGAAAGATACTTTTTAGACATCCATGGAAGGCTTGCCTGTAACTGGAAAAGACTATTTTAGCAAATTATAAACAATTTTCTACATAAATGCAAATTGTACCAAACAACTACTGACATCTAATAACTTATGTCTAATATATTCCAATTCATCATCATACTGAGCCCAAAATTATGTAATTTTGGGAGATGTTTTCGAAATCACAACTGAGCTGAGAGATGATTTCGTTTATTTTAAGTTTCTGATGATATCTTTGTCGTGTAAAATTAGTACATATTTCAAAATTGGATCTTGAAGTGATTTCGTTATCATATAAAAGTGAATAATGATTTTATTATTAATAAGACACAATGACAGTTCTATCTTTTTGCGTAATTTCGTTCGTAATTTCGCCAAAATCGCCTCGTGTTCCATGTCAACATTTATGAGCAATTACATGATTTTGGCCGAAATCATAAACCATTCGAAATGACGAATACAATTGCAAAATTAAAAAATAATTATAAAAAAAATAACTGAAATATTTGTAAACAAATATTTTTCTATTCCAATTACTCATTTGAATTGAACATTTTAACATAGGGGAAAGTGGGGGAAACACGAACACCTAAGGGAAAACTTAAATAAAACAGTGGAATTTGATCACAGAGTTTTTTTATTGTTTAACTATAAAGTTTACTTATCTGTCTAACGAATTCCGTAATCAATTTTTATATTTTTAATAAATTGTGACAATATGAAAAAAAAAAAAAACCCTTAGTGTTCGGCTTTACTCAACATTAGTGGGGTAAACACGAACACCAAGTGGGGTAATTATGTATGAACATTAATAACGACAGTGATCACATTTATAACCCAAAGATGGTGACTGTCCGTCAGTACAATTCTCGCGAGCCCATTTTTTACACACGTAGCACATAATCCAGTCTTCAACGGGGGATCTATACAGGGTGATCCAAAAGTATGGAAACGGCTAAATAACTTTCGAGGAATGCATTTTGGAGCAAACAATTTTTTGGCAAAAGTTTTAGGAATTTTCCCCAGCTATTCAATGGTGACCTTAGATTTGACCTTGACCATGGCTTTGAAGGTCATTTCAAGGTCAAGTTGACTTTTTTAAATTGGAACCCTTATTTTTGACCACGGAACTGGAAAGAGCGGAAAATTTTACGTCCAACTATGACCTTTACTATGACCTCGAAGGTCATATCAGGGTCATGTTTGTGATTCCCTTATTTTCCTTCAATCAAAATGTTACCATACATTTTTCCAATAAATTCTCTAAACTTTAAATTCAATTCAAAAACCCAAACCCCAACAGGAAATCAATTATCAGCCCGAAATACCTCTAAAAAGAGCATTACTTTGAATAAAACCGATAATCAAAAAATCGAAGAAAAAATAAAAATACATTCCAATCATTGTAAATCGCTGTGAACAGAAAAACAAGCTTGACAGAAACTTTAATTAATGCACCCAAATCGTGGGTAAAAATCAGTGCTCTGGAATAGAACATATGTTAGTCAACGAATACAAAATGTACGACAATAATGAATAAATGGGATTTTGAGATCTTCAAGACTGTACTTTGTTTTGGTCTTTCTTTTGTAATTATGAGGCATCTGAAAAAATAATAAAAAAAAGATGAACGCGGAACCAACAAAAGGGAGGGGGGTAATGCCGAACGTTCGAGATTGCCCGACATGGAGTGTTCGCCTTTACCCCGCTGGATCGAAAACAATAAAATGGAAAAAAAAATGTAGGTTATATTTCTTTTGCTGATTGCGTCATTGTCATTTAGCTGATTAATATGTGAGTATTCCACTATGTAAAAGTTAAATTACTATTGTAGATAGAAATAAAGCAACACGAACTTTAATTTACCAAAAAAATTACATCAAAAACATGCAAAATATTGAAAAATGCATATCTTGACAAGTACGTGCGTCCGCGTCTCCCGTGTTGTTGACTGGCACAGGTGGTGGCATGGTCTCCGAAATGGCGGCAAGTAAAATATGGCTATCTCTCTCTAACACATTAGAACCATTGGATTCGGGATTACCCTACGTTCGTGTTTCCCCCACTCTCCCCTATAAATGAATATGTATTATTGTTTTTGATAAAATTATTGAAATCGTTTTTCGAATAGTAAATACCTATTTAAAACAAGAAACTATTTCTAAGCGACTATTGAAAAAAATATTTTATTGATTTTAGTGTATCTTTTATAGTTTTTAGATATAACAATCTTTTTAAAAAAACTGATCACTGATATGATATGGAATCCGAATTAAAGACTTTTTGGTAAATTTACGCTTTAAAAGCTCATCCCTGATTGAGTTGCCCTTGAAATATGTTTTTAAGGGCATTTTTCTAAGACATTATAGCATTATAGCAAAATACTCATACATATATCCGTGCTTATTTATATTTGCACATAGACAAACTTTTTTCTATTTATACAATTCAACTATTCCTTCCTAAATAATAATAATCATTAGGCTTGATGATTGCCCTAATAACTCTTCTTTTTTTTATCATCATACTAGTACACATTAATCAGAAGAAGTCTAAAATTCAAATTCTGTCGTAATTTCCCTACATCTTCTTCAGAATCAGATATGTCAATGTCAGGTTCAAGTTTATTTTGAAAATCTTGTACACGCAAGTTTATTCTCACTGTTATGAGTTTATTTATGCGTATTTGCAAACATACTGCAATTTGTCTAGCTTGCAGCTATAGTTGGCAGGTTGCTTAAAATTCTGAAGGTAATAGGAAAAATGATGTCTTTTTCAGCGAAACTTTTCCATCATATATGAGAATCAAGTAAGTTGACTGCGATCCTCACAGAATTTCCAAAAAGGTCAGTTTTTGTTTTAAATTCTACCAAATTGGCCATAATTCTCCCAATATTATCTTTCGAAAGTAACATAGCTTGATCACCTATAAAGTTTGATGAGGTTAAAAATTCATCTCTAGTGAGGCCGGAAGAAAGAGCTGCACATGCAGAAGTGTAATTTTTTTTTTTTTTTTGTATAATTCCAAGAATTTCAGTTTTTTTATAAGCAGAGATTTCCGATGAATTATATAATACAATTTTAAAAGAAAATATTTAACCCTTAACTGGTATCGTAAATTTGACATACGCAACTGGTATCATGGGGGCCGCGCCCCCCATACTACGTTTGCTTCTAGCAAGCAAATTTTAAATATTTACTTGAATAAATGCTCATAAATCATAAATAATAAGCTCGTTTTATGTAATCAATTAGTTTTTATTTATATAAATCTTCTTACTTAAATATTACAAGAGATCACAAAATAGTAGCAAATTGGCGAAACAAAGAAAACGTCATGAGTGGGGGCCGCGCGGCCCCCACCATACCAGTTAAGGGTTAAACATTACAACCTAACATAAATAAGTAAAAAATATTAAGATAACATACTTGATTTAGGACAAAAGTTTTGAAAGTTTTGTTTCTTTCCGTTTCTGACCAAAAATTTCCATCACTTATTCATTTGACACCGTCACCTAAGGAAAGTTACGGAAAGCTTACAACTCTAAAGAAAACATAAGAATTTTCCTCCGCTTTTCACGACTATAGGAAATTACCTTTCAATGTTCTGACAACACTGCTTGAGAGTGAAATCTTGCTGGTTTACGCGTCAGATTTCCGCTGAACATCGCGCATTTTCAGCAAATTTTACATGGCATAAAACGGTTCGATTCTTTTCGATTTTGACTAATTTGCCAGGAAGCATTAGGAAACTCTCGCGAGTGTGCTAGAGCAAGCATGGTCTACTCGGCAGCGGATTGTGTAATGCAATTTTATCCCTCATCTTCCGGGGAGCATGACTCCACCAGCGGAATCAGTAGAACTTACAGACGTACTATACATATACGCATATACATAAATATGGCCAACTTGGGCGATGTATGCAGATGAGGAGGTGCTCCAGCACTTGCACCAGCTCCGGTGCAGCGAAGACGTCGACGTGGGGCCCGAGGGACTCCACATGCTGCACCGGGACGATGCAGGAGGTTGTACATACTCCGCAGCATCGGGGTGCGAGGGCGGCTTAGTATAGGAAAATCAACTGAGAAGATCTCGGAGCACGATTTGATGACAGGGCGGATTTGTTTGGTTTTCTTTATAGTGAAAAGGTGAAAACACACAGAGCGCGGTAGAAAGTTGAGGGGGCACGGCACCGGGCGGCGGCGCAGGGAGTCAGTGTGCAGAAACCAAGCGAAGAGTGTACGAGGAGTTTTATGCAGGTCGAGAACTGAAGTGGAACTGGCTATTAACGTGGACAACCCGTCGCGTGTAATTGCCGCAGATAAGTTGTTTGTAATAGCAGCCAGAGATTAGACGTGTCATGTAAATACAGAAAACGACGATGAGTTATGAACCCGCGGAGATCGAGGCGTGAGCTGGAGCTGGAAGGAGCCGCTCGATAGCCTCTTGCTGACAGATAGAGCTATCTAGATACTGGAGAATGTGAAGAAATTGTGCGGAATGATAATTTTTCCACTGCGGAATTGTTCTCCGTCGGGTTATTCACCCCAACGGATTCATATGCACATATATATACATATATATATATATAATATAGAGTGTAGTATGTATACATTTTCCTCCACTGTTAGCCAGCCCGACGGGAGGATTAACTCAAAAGAATTTTTGATTTTCATTATATTTCATCCCCGAGGGATGTGTGATAAGACTCGCTTATGTCGCTGCCATTAAATAGAACGATTATCCCAACTCTGTAGGACTTCTTCCAGAAAAGTGAGGGAAGAAGTTAGATATGTTCCGTATTCTAAGGCCATCTGTCCCTCTTCCCTTTCCGACTTGGTGTAAATATTTGCAGCTGTAGGGTGAAAGTTCATTCAGTTTACTTCGAATAACGGCGCTGTAGGAAATCGAGATGGTTATGACAGAAGACTCATTTAAATACATGCCGCATATTCGCCATTTCTTTTGAGTAACCGGTAGAAGAAGCTATCCAGGACAGACCATTAATAAATACTGCTAAAGAGAATAGGTGACTACGCAGAACCTTGTGATGACCCACCATTTATGCTGATAAAAATATATTGTGCTGGAGTTCCGAAAAATAGAATCCTCCTATTGTCTTGAAAATTCGTAGGAACACTCCATTTTGTTTAAGTATAAATACCTTAAAGGATTCTATTTATCATTTCCGAAATTCTTCGATTTGAGGACGGTTGCTAAAGGCGCGTTCACACGAGACAATACAGTGGGATAAGACAATATTGTCCTCGTGTCAACAAATGATTCCGGGTCAAGACAGTTTACGTTCAATTGTCCTCAGAGCTAGAAAGCTAGAAAGATCTATCTACTTAAGACAATGTCTTCTCGCCTCATTGTGTTGTCTTAATGGTAACAGTTGACGGCAGGATAGTAGAACAACAGCCGCCATGTCACTTTAGAAAAATTACTCCGAAATTAAATACTAAATTTATATCCTTCCATCATCCTGATTCATAGCTTAAACTCTTGCGGATCTTCAGTTTCTAATTCTTTCAATAATAATGCAGATGACCCAAGTGATTTGCGTGCCATCGAATTCCTCACCCACAGTGTTTTCTTCTCGCTTATTGATATTTCTTCCATACTGTCCAGAATTTCTTCGTTTTAAAATGTTTCTCTTCAAACAGTATTTTTCACATTCGACGAGTTTTGATATTTAAATCTGTTCTATTCTCAAAATTAGGAAATTCTGTACAGTGGATCCAACATGACGAAGTTTGAAGGATTTTTATGAAAATTTGTTGAAAAGGGATAACGACGCAATCAATTTCAAATCTGCTATCGAAAAAAAAATATAAAGTGGGTCCAAAAGGGATTTAGGAGTCTCTGATTTCGACTATGTTTAAGTAAATATTTTGAGATTCAGGATTACAGATCCAATATGGCGACATAAAATTTCTATTCATGGAATCGGTTATTTCGAATCTGATATTGCAATTACAAATACAATATAACGCATTCAATGTTACGTCCAAAATTTCTTAATTTTAAGAGATTTTAATGGTAATTAATACAAAGTGGTGTACCATGGCCATTTTTTCGAATCTCTCGAAAATCAGCTCATAGAAGTTATCTTAACCACTGCTTTCAAATCTTCTGACAGAATTACGAAATTAAAAATGGCGGATCCAATATGGCTAAGAATATTTCTACAATAATTCAAATTATTTCCACGAAAATTATTATAAAGGGGTTTTCAGGCTGAAATAAATATCAAAGTAGAGCATTTGAGAAGTGTTTAATTATAATATGTTATATTTACGCTATGCCGGGTGAAACCGGGTAACTCAGCTGGTTTATACTAAAATATGATATTATAATAAAAAATTAAAAGTATTGCATGGCAAGATCGAAATCGTTATTATTCATAATTATTATTTATTTTTTTTTTTTTTTATATAAATCAACAAATTCAATTGCCTATTCATTTAATTTACCATCCAACTATGCTATAACTTAAGCAATATGCTTTTTTAGCATTGAAATAAATCCTAGATTTAACTGATACTCATATATTCACAGCAAATTTTGTGTTGAATAGAACTTTATAAATAGTTGCCCATTGCATTGAATTATACGCACTTTGCGTCAGAAAAATTAATCCAATAATTTGAATTAAAATTTGTCAAGTTTATACGCTTTTTTGCACATTTACAGTTTAAAAAATTCAACTCAGTACTTAATTCCAGATCCAGAACAGATGAATTCGGATAAATCTAATGACTCCTTTTAGCTTACTCGTCTTCAGTGAAATTAATTTGGCATTTAGACGTTACGATACTATTATTCGATGTTTACAATCTGCAATTCAAAATCGTGTCTTACAATCCATTCGTAAAGGGTTAAGAACCTTAGCTCTAAGATTTACAGACTGTCAATTTATTGCTTTGATTTTTCTTAATGCTTACAATTGTATTTGTGTACATTCGCACCCAATACATGACGAAACAGCTCGTAACAAACTAACTCCCGAAAAAACAACAAACCCCAAAGCTTAAGTCATCGTCACCGGCTTTCCGGTGTCAAATTATTGCTTATCCTCGCGAAAACTTTGTGTCCACTTTTATCGTCGAGTGCATCTGCACGGGAAATATTTACAGAAATCAGTTTAGTGCCAGCGCGATCTGATTTGTTTAACTTTCCGCTGGTTGGCCTGACGCAAATATAAATTATCAGCGAATTTTTTGTCTTGCGATATCTGATATCGTCGACGCGATGATAAGCGTCTCTTGCCGGTGCACTTGCACTTTGACCGCATCAAGTTGTTTAATTACATTCTTAAGTATTATGCTGGATTGCTTTATTTTGAGAATTTTGAAAAACAATTTATGATAATTACCAACACGATTCTCATATTTCTGCCGAATCACTTTTTATCGAGTAAATTCCTCCACACAGAATGAGAACACAAAGTTCAAGGTGTCATTTAAGAGAAAATTCATAAACCACAGTTGATTTGGCACTTATGTGAAAATGCCTATAAATCGAATGACGTATTCAATTAACAGCCGCCAATTGCTGGGTGTCTGCTAAAACACCATTAAAACGTCGTCTAGCGCAAAATATTGGACTGAATCCGTCCTTGCCATTAAATCATAAAACTGATCTATTACCTTTTGTCATAAATTTCGTGACGACCTTCGAATTCATTGACAGCATGCGCGTTGCATTTATTGGCAATTAAAATATTTTAAAAGCTCATAAAAGCGCAATTTTCTTTTACGCATGCGACAGTGGCGACGCCTCTTCACCTCGGATGGTTCCATGGGAATCCACCGGGCATTTTGAGACACACAAAGTCTGTCCGGAGCAAGTTTCTAGCTTCTAGCCCCCGAAGCACCCGTCCGGCTTGATCTGATCTCGCTGCAAATTAAAATAATCAAAACTCTGGTCTGGTCTGGTTGTGTCACCCTTTGATCGTTTGAATTCTGGTAAACATCCAAGTTATGGTCCGCCAATAATTGCGTCCGATCGAAATTTCTCATCTTTGGTAATAGATATCGATCGTGCGGGTCGCTGGTTGCGATCACAACTTCGGTTCAGTAGAATACTACGGCATTTGACCTTTTTACGAGAGGTCACCCCAAGATATGGGCTGGGGAGCGAATTGGCGGTTACATTCCGCGGGAGCCAGTGCACCATATGGGCTCGATTTTATTCATCAATTGACATCTGCACTCGAATTGTGTAATATACGTTTGATACGCGCGACCAGATTTAAGATCGGAATGTGTGTGGCGTGTGTGGCACGCTCGCGTCGAGTCGACTCGAGGCGAATGTGCGATGAATAAATTAGCCGAGAAGTGCACGAGTACACAACGTAATAGGAGTGGGGAATTTAACGGACGATCAATTATTTATAATTTTAATTAAAACCGATGTTAGAAGAGGGCTACTGTTAAGAATCTACTTCTCTTCGCTTTTTGCGCATAATAGAAAAAAAATTATAGATATTTACTACCATACTCTACTTCCTTGTAGAATGGCGTTAAAGATCGATATTATGCTAACAATCCAGAAACGATTCAGCCACTTAAGCACAATATTGATCGACCTATTCGTAAAATAAGGCCCCAAACAATCGAAAATGGGCTGTAAAATTAGGTTGATAGAATGGGCTACTATCAACCAGTCCAGGCAACCATTTAAATGCAATCATATTCCATAACTAATCGGAATGTTGACACTTTTCAATAAATCAACAAAATTTGAAAAACTAACATTATTTATTTTATAACATTTTTAAAAAGAAACTAGCCCATTTTTTATATGCAAATTAACTACCACCTGAGAGTCATCATACCAACAAAAATATTGTTCTTCGAAATTTATCGAAGCATTTATGACATAACACATGATACATGACATGATATACGACAAGGCACAAGGCATGGAAGAAGATGCGAAGCGTGACACAACAATTTATTATTATATTTTTGAAATAAAAAATAGCATTCTATTATATCGGAACAGATTACACACAGTAATATTAAATGTTAGGTAGGGGAGTTGGATTTGAATTTTGGGCTTTGAAGCACTTTTTAGGACTTTCATTTGAGTTTTCCAGCACTCTTTTACCCTTCTGGTTAGTTGCATTTTTATTGCACTTTATAATATGAAACTTATAGATGCCATGAAAAGAGAAAAGCCAAATTAAGAATAATCAAACCGCTAGTAGGCATCGAAATGAATTAACGACTTTACTGACGTCCTAAAAGTCGGGTTTCAGCTTGATTTTTAGTCCTTTACAATTAATATTATAAATTAACGTACTTTATTTCACAAATTTAACTGCTCTTTCTTTTATTTCAATTTTCGAGATTACAAAATTCAACACTGTACGTGGTATCAAGTCGCAAAATTCGGACATTTTTAAAACCACCAATCAGTCTCATAGTCAGTCGTTTAGAACATGAATTTGTGTGTTTTTAACTTTTTACCCTTAATCTTTTTATCTTACATCACTGATTTTCAAATTTTCCTATTTTAGAAAATTAATTTTAATTTTCTTCTCTTCCAGGTAATTTGTTTTGATAAAAATTCAACAAGTTTTAAGCCCAACAGAACGTAAGCAATTTAATCTACTTAAATAACGAAAACCACAGTTTCCTTCTACTGAGAAATATAATTAAATTTAATTATTTAAAATTAATTTGTGAAAGAAAAATATAGTACATAATTACTGTAAAACGGTACTCTAAAAATTGCAGAAGAGAATTATTTTAAAGAGATCTTTGTTACTCTTTAATTAATTTATCTTATAATTTTATTTCTGTTTCTTATTCAAATTTCTGTCGTTATAAATAGCAGAAATTTACAATAATTCTTTCCATTAAATTTAGATGTTTTTTTAGATAGTCAAACATTAGTGCGTGATTTGGGCTACTTCAAAGTAATAAAATAAATTGAAAATTATTTCATATTTTAGGATTTCGGGTTTTTAGGATGATAACCTTTTATACAATAAAAGCTTGTCTGTTCAATCTTCGAGTCGCGTTACATGTGACCCACTTTTCTATTTTATTCCTTCAAAGCCTTAACTCCAAAGATTTTCTATGGGTTTTCTGTAATCTATGGTCGAATCACCACACCAAATCTATTCAAGGAGAAAAGGAAACTTCTTAAGAATTCGCAAAGGCCTTTCGGGCAACATTGAAGCTGTGCTCGTCGGAAGTATTACATACAGTTTAGATAATTCATGAGAGCTTATAAAGATGCTGTTTGTCCCATTTAACACCGCGTTGAATCCCTGAGTCAACAGCTACTCAAGTGGCACTTACAACTGCATTCCAATTGCATGATCCTCGAGTGTGCTCGGAACGTAGATGCCACCTTACCGACTTGCTTACACGCTTGTATCTTATCTCGGGCGGAAAATCATCTTTTTCCACCACCGCTAGGAGGAAAACAGCCACAAGACATGCCAGCCAGGCGTTTGGCAAATAGATGAGTAATCCAGCCGTCATCGTCATCATGTAGTACCCACGGCTTCAGTATGATTCCAACGCAGCGCAACGCCACAAAATCCAGAAAGGTAAAATTTATGCATGAATGATGCCGCCATCCAGGCAGGTACATGACGGGCGCTGCTCACTTCCCTGTTCTGACAATTCCACGTAATGTCAGATTGCTGCTATACGACGGCCATAGTATGGGATTTTGTAATTTCTAGATGTTTTGCTGCTGCATAAAGGCTCCCGCCGTATCCCCAGTCTCCCTACCCGTGTATATGTAGATACCTGTCCACTCCTACTGGGCCAGGTCTCTAAGCTGTTGCGACAAAATTCTGAGAAAAATCTGCTCCTCAAACTTACGTAAGAAGAGCCCCCCCGAATCTTAGGAGAGCCGTCCTCACCCGCAGTAAGATTTTGCTGCCTCGATATATGTACACGGGGCGGCGCATACATCACCGGAGGAAGACACAAATTTGATGACAGCTGGTGGATTTATTGGCATTTTATGCTAAGCAAGGATGAAGTTGATAACAATATCATTCCCAGGGGGCTCCTAAAATGCAATAAAAGGACTGGACAAGTTTATGCAGATTTCTTACACAAATTCTGCCTGGATGATATCGGATGAAATAAAAATGTCCTTTCGACCTTATTTCTCTTTAAGACATAACTAACAATGTCTTTTTGCTTCTCTGACTCTGACTTTAAAGGTGGAGGTTACGAAGTATATTATACATTCAAGCAATAAAGGTGATATATTGGGATAAGCAATAAAAATATTATGAACTTAATACAACTTTGATTAATTTCGATTTGATTATACAAAATACCTCTTACTTTCATGCAGAATGGTGTTTTGATATTTAAATTACGATATATGAACATCAATTTGAAGCTTTTTCCCAGAATTTGTAGGTGTAAATTAATGACCTAGATGTCAAATCAAAGTGTATCATAAAAAGAGTGTATTCAGCTTGATAGAACTTCAAATTTAAAGAAATAACACACAGATTTGATTTTTGATAATAGTTTTTTTTTTAATTCGAAAGCCCAATTTATGACATTAATATTTAAAAATGACTTCGGGCACATGGTCACCGCCACTATTCTCGGCGAAGCGTATTCTGTCAGTCCAATTTCGGGTCACTTTTTCGAGTCATGTCGGCTGTATGTCACGAATGAATCAGACGAGCAGTATTGGTTTCCATCCTAAGCTAGTGATATCACAAAAACCCATAGGAAATAGTCGAGAGATGTCAGATCACACGACCTTGGAGGTCAATTTATGGGGCCATTTCTCGAAATGACTTCATCGTCAAAATTTCATTTCAATAAATCGATGGTTTTTGTCGCTGTATGGCACGTAACGCCATCCTGTTGAAACTACACCTCTCCAGGATCAATGTCATTCGTATTTTCGAAGACATATTCATTAATTATGGTCCGGTAATGATCTCCATTTACCATAACATGAGCTATTGCCTCATTTTTAAGGAAATAAAGACCAATGATGTAACCAGCTTATAAACTGCACTAAAGGTGCATTTTTCTGGATGTAGTGGTATAAGAGTCTGTTTTAGGTTGCTCCCACTCCGGAAGCGACAATTCTGCATGTCTTTTTTTGATTGCTCCCACTCCGGAAGCGACAATTTTGCATATTAACAAAGAAATTAAACCAAAAATGAGCTATGTTTGTGTGCACCATAAAAATCACAAAGTCGTTTATACGTTTCGTGAAACAGCGACCGATTTTCAAAATAAATTTGTATATTTCTTAACTCTTCCTTAAGTGTGAGTCTATTCATGATTACTTTTAAAATGACAGCTAAGAAAATACCATTTATATTGGCAAAGTTAATAACGTTCTGGTTGTCGTAACACATTTTTATACACCGCATAAGTAAAAAATAAATCGAACTAACTCACAATAGACTTACTTTATATGACTTTCGGTAGTAGATTCAAAATCCGGTACAACAATTCTTTTATGTATTCAATTGAGCTCTGAAAATGTTATCAGATTCATAGAACAATTAAAAAAATATATCTTTAGGAAACCAATTAATTATATTTATATTTACATATAAAGAATAAATATTATAATATATATATATTGTATTGATAAAAAGCTTACTTACAGCAACCCAGAATAAAGATTTGATATTTTTCGAGTGATAAAGTGCATAAAGTTTGTTGATGACGGCGGTTTTCATCCCCATAAAACTTAAAATCTTAAATTGAAAATTTTCCAAATTAATTTAAAAAACCAGAAGTGGTTGTAAATCATGGCATCATTTAATGCCATTTTTGAAGATGTTCAAATCCTTACTCTGTGATATTATTAAGAAATTTTATTTCAAGTGATGTTGTCTTTTTCTCCGTACAGACGAAACAAACGTAGGCATATTCTGCTTTTTAATAAAAAACTCGATAATCAGTACATGTACAGGTGCAAATACAATAAATCAGAGTAAGTTTCGGTAAATTTAAAAGTAATAAATTATTACCATATATTGTTGAACCCCGTTCAGTACAAGTAAAAAAGCGATTACTTCTCGATCCTCAAAATAAAATTGGATTTCTTTACATCGACTTCTCCCAGCAGGTTCGTCTCGGTATCATTCCAATCTTCCAGACCGCATCCGTAACAAATCCGCCTCGATTATATCACACAAACTGCACGTTATTAAAATCACATATCATAAATTTTCCGCTGAAAAATCTCGTGCTGAGCTCGTAAATTCATTGGAATTCATCGCTATAATCCCTGACAATTGACATAATGCCCCAACAAATTACTTACTCCACTCTAATCCCCATAAAAATCTTATATGTGAAATGGCGCATCAATTAAGGCTCTTTTTTCCCTCCCCTTTCGCTCTTTTTTACGTCTCAAACTTATTCATCTGCTTTATTTGTCTGCCGAGGAATTGATGTGGCCGGCAAGTGAAGCGAAGTGCGATCTGGGGACATGCAGCCAGCCGTGACAGACATACCAAGATCAAGTGCTAATGACCGATCACTTCTTGGCTGGTGCCTGCCACGGCGCATGATCATCGATCTTCGCAAGGAACCGGACTGGAAGCGATAATCAGATTTAATCCGATTGATGGCTTGCCTGAAAACGTCATAATCTATCAAAATACCTAAGCCATTGGCAATAGGCGACATGGCGACTTAGATGCCGATCGCATTCCTTTTTGCGGTCCAGGCTTAAGTATTCGCGCGTCTAATCGCAGTATCTTTGTAATTTCTTGTGCCGAAAGGTTCGCGTATGCGGCCAATTTGTTTTAATCCTGCATGGGATTTGCTGCATGCTGATGTTAAGCATTACAAATCTATTGGAGCTTCGGATTGTCGTGATCGGCGCAAAGACGGCAATCCGTTTATGGAAAAATCTTAAGACTTTCGGAGGTGTCTCAGGGGAGAGGGCTTCCAGTCGGCTTCGGGGCCTTTGATGTTTACGCGCGCCGTCAAAGCGGCCTCTGAAAGCTCGCACAATATACGAGTGCAGCTGATGAAATTAATGGACCCATTCTAGGCGGTGGCGGTTAAAATCGAGCGCATAAAAACCGCTTAGTGCTCATCTGAGCGAGCGGTGCATGATCAGGAACGGTCTAGTGCGTTTTTTTGCAGCCGTCCATGCGAAATTACCTATGCATTCAGACGTCTTCCCGGCCACCGTTCGTTCTCCGGATTCATTTTAGCGCTGCGATTCGCGATCGCGCGTTAATGAGCTCAACAGATGGACGAGATTCCTGACGCCGCTGTCTTCAGTCTTGCGTCTTGTGAACGTGACTTAAGGAATTCTTCTTATTTTGAGCCGCGCCGCTGTCGGCTGAACTTACGCTTTTACGCAGCCGCACTTCGGCCCCCTCTGATCTTTTCACATATGGGCCCCATTCGAGCGGACAGATTACACCAGAAATGCAAACGCAAAGTAGGTTAATGGCAGATCACGGTTTTAGCAGTCCCGAGGTGGATATTTGCGCTTTAACGCGACTGTCGACTGATTGACGTCGCATCGTAGTACAGTTCGACCTCGGTCTTATGTTGGGAAAAGACGTAGAAATGTGTCTGGTCGGCTGGCCAAGACTGGCCCTAGGGACTAGTCCGAAGTTGACTCAATCCCATCAAGTTAGAACCTGCGAGTACTGCCGAATTACCCTGTTCTAGAAGTACAACTCGCACAATTTTAACGATCTCTATAACTTGGCATTGAAAACGCTTAATAGGTCGGCTCCAATTTGTTTTTAAGTTAGAACAAACCTTGAATTTATACATTTTTATTAGGTAGTTCAATTTTCCTACGTTTGTGTTCTTCCAAAGAAAGACTGACAAAACTGACTTAAAAATAACTATAACTCTTCTAATCTAACCATTAAAATGACTACAATACCATTACTCGAGAATTAAAATTCTGAGTCACAATTACTTAGTATTTTCAACTAAAAATTGTAATTACCATTATATACTAATCTACAACACAAGGATATATGAATAGTAGTTGAATGTAATATATTTTTTTATTCCATACGAAAAGCCGAGAGATACTGTTTTATTTTCCTTTCTTTATACATATAAGTTATGTAATATAATATAAATTATTGTAACGATTTTGATGAATTTACAAAAAATTCCAATTTGCTGAGTTTTGACATAGTAGTAAAGTTTGAGGCAGAAATAAACCAAACCATCAGCTTAGTCAAAGCTTGGTAAAATAACACAATTAATCTGACTGATTAATGACTGATTATTCATCGTTTGATACGATAGACATGCAACCACCAAGCAGACTCTTCTTCAGTGCATGCTTACTGACACGAACATCAGACAAATCAGCATTATTATTCACATTTAACCTCATCCGGTTAAAAAGGCGACACTACCCAAAGACTGCGATCGTTCACTCTGAAAGTGAATTCAATAAGGTAAACTGAATTAATAAATTGGTGAATAAATACAGTGTCTGCACTCTCCTGGCGTTTGTCCAGAGAGCGCATATCAAAAAGCCTCAGACGATCGTTGTAAGGAGGGAGAAAAACTGGTTTACCCCGAGATAAATCTTTAGGAGCGAATCTGACAAATTTCCTTTGCATAAATTCAATACAGTCAATAAGAAGTTGTTAATAGGGCGACCAAACTTGACTCGCGTGTTCAAAAATTGGTCTATGAAAGGAAAAACAAAGCTGTTTGAAGACAGTCCTATAAGAAAATTCATGAGACGTTCTTTTGATGAATTCCAATATAGAGCTGGTCTCCATACAGTTAATATGCTTAATGAAATTTAATTTCCAATCTAGGATAACAAATCACCGACAGAATGATCACGTCGTAGAGCATAATTCGATAAAGTATAATCGCAACGCAGGGGGTTGTGGCCAAATCATACAGGAAATCATTATTTCGCATTTTCTAATATTCAGATCTAAATTGTTGTGTGTACACCACAAACAGAATATATTTTGGTCCTGTGGTGGTTGTCTGAGATTTTAAAAGTTCAATCAAAAAAATTCAATAGTCTCCACATGAAAAACTTTATTGTAATTGTCATGTGGTGATGGTTGTCGTCGATTAAAAAGTTTTAATAAATTTCGGTTTGAGTATTTGACTTTTAAATTTAAATAAAGAATGGAAATATTAGGTAAATGTAAAAGTAGTTAAATGTAGATTTTTAACGTAGTGTAGATTTGGTTTGGCTTGTTGATATCATAAAGATTAGAAAATACTTGTAAATTTGTAACTGTAGTGGATTTATATTACATAAATCTAGTTAGTGTAGTTGTAGTAGCTTTTGTAAATTTTTAATAATTTTTGTTTGTGTAAAAATATTTTAGTTCTTCCCTGTCATTCGGTCGAGAAAGTTTGCCTTAAAAATATTTTAAAGATTATTTGTAAAAGGAACTAAAACTAAAAATAAATAAAGAAGAAATAAATAATATTTAATTTCGTTTCGCTTATATAAAAAAAGGTGTTATAAAAAAATATATAAAATATAAAATAAAAGTTCTTTAAAAATAAAAGGTGAATTATAATAAAATAAAAACCGAACTAGGAAGAACCCCACACTGGTGACCCCGACATCTGCATATAGCAGGAGCATCAAAAACCCAACATCTGCATATAACAAGAGCATCAACAATCCAATATCTGCATAACAATAAAAGCAGAAACACAGCTACAACTCGGCAGAGCCTAATTCTCGCTGAAACAATTTGCTGACCTAACCATTTACCAACGTCTTGAACATCTGGACGTACAAAAAACGTCCAAACAGCCGACAAGCAACAATCAAAAAAAAAAAAAAAAAAAAGATTTTCAACAATCTTCAACAATCAACACTTTATCTACAGGTTTAGTTCCTTCTTTTAAAAAAAAATTTTAGCATTATTATTTAGTATATTTGATTTGTTATCCATTCTTTATTATTTTCCGTCGCGTTCTCTATCGTGTTCATTATGAATTTGAGTGGTGACTCGGTAGTCTCCGTTTCCGGAAATACAAGTTTCGAAGGTTCGGTCAATAACCTCGAAAATTCGTTTGATTTACCTCAGCCATCACCACGTATTATGGCAGCATCCCATACACCATCCATTTCTACATTTTCCGTTCATACACCCTCTTTTTGGAGAAATGCTCCGAAGTTTTGGTTTCAGCGGCTGGAGGCGCAATTTGAACTTGCCAGAATAACAACAGAGATTGCAAAATTTAACTACGTTCTCTCCGCGTTGGATGAGAGCTTAGTTTCTATTTTAAGCGATGTCTTGGAAAGTCCGGATCCTAGACATCCATATTCTCAACTAAAAGAAGCATTAATTTCACGGCTTTCCGCGAGCGAAACTACCAAATTAAACCAGCTTCTCGGAGATATTGTGATGGGGGATAGATCTCCATCACAATTTCTTCGAGAAATGAGAAATTTATCTAACGGAAATTTAAACGATGACATTTTGAAGACTCTTTGGTTACAAAGATTGCCAAGTAATATGAGAACGATTTTATCTTGTAATTCAGGACCACTTTCTGAATTAGCAAATTGTGCTGACAAAATTTTTGAAATAAATAATAAATCACCAATTTTATCTTGTTCATCTATTAATTCAGATAACAATACTTTGGCAGAACTCACTTCACAAATTTTACGTCTAACTAAACAAGTGCAAGAAATGTCTTTAGAAATTAAATCATTAAAACATCAAAACAGATCTAATAGTAATTCTTCTAGACATTCTTCCAGGTTTTCGTCAAGTCGTTCACCAAACAGATTCCGACAAAATTCTCCTCAATCTCAATCTCAATCTCATGGTAATCCAGATTGGTGTTGGTACCATGCCAAATTTAGAAATAATGCAACTAAATGTATTCCTCCTTGTTCCTTTAATAAAATTCCAGATTCGACAAAAAACTAATTTGCATGTCATCAATGGCGACGGATGATAAAAGCGAATATAATAGTCGCTTACACATTTTTGATAGATCTACAAATTGTTATTATCTAATTGATACTGGAGCAGATATTTCTGTAATTCCTCCTCCACTAAATTCAAAATTATTACCAACTTCTTTGAAATTATCTGCAGCTAACTCATCAGTTATTAATACTTATGGGAAGAAAATTCTTTCATTGGATCTCGGTTTACGAAGAAATTTTCAATGGGAATTTTTATTAGCTGATGTGGAGAAACCTATTTTGGGTGCAGATTTCTTATTTCACTATAAATTAATTATTGATTTGTCAAAAAGAATTTTAATTGACCCCTTAACCAAATTAACTTCTAATGGTAATATTTTCAGAGGACCATCTACTGCTTTATCAGTATTAATCAATACATCTTTAAATGATGAGATACAAAAATTAATTCGTGAATTTCCAACTTTAACTATAGATTCTGGTTTTACTAAACCAGTTAAACATCTAATTACACATCAAATTAAAACAGTTGGTCAACCACTATTTTCAAAAGTACGTCGTCTTTCTCCTGAAAAACTTTTAATAGCAAAAAAGGAATTTGAATTTATGTTAAACCAAGGCATTTGCAGACCTTCTAACAGTTGTTGGTCTTCACCGTTACATATGGTTCCAAAGAAAAACGGTGAATGGAGACCTTGTGGTGATTATAGGCGTTTAAATTCTATTACAATTCCAGATCGTTATCCGATCCCTTTAATTCATGATTTCACATTTCAATTACAAAATTGTAAAATATTTTCAACTATAGATTTAACAAAAGCCTATCACCAAATTCCAGTCGAACCCGAAGATATTCCAAAAACTGCAATATGCACTCCTTTTGGTCTTTTCGAATTTACAAGGATGACGTTTGGTCTTTGCAATGCAGCACAAACTTTTCAACGGTTTATCCACTCTGTGCTTCAAGATCTTCATTTCTGTTTTGTTTATTTAGATGATATTTTAATAGCATCCAAATCAGAAGAAGAACATTTAGACCATTTAAAGCAAATTTTTCAACGTTTACAAGAACATGGATTAATTATCAACATCGAGAAATGTAACTTTATGAAATCACAAGTAAAATTTCTCGGTCATCTTATTAATTCAGATGGTATCAGCCCTACTCCTGAGAAAGTAGAAGCTATTTCAAAATTTTCTCAACCTACAAATGTTAAAGAGTTAAGACGTTTCTTAGGTATGGTAAATTTTTATCGAAGATTTCTACCTCATACAGCTCAACATCAGTTAATTTTAAATAAATATCTTTCTGGAAGTAAAAAAGAAGGTTCCAAAAAAATTAATTGGACAACTGAAGCCATAAACGCTTTTGAGAACATTAAATCTCAATTAACTCAAACTACCCTTTTAGCTTTTCCTAACAATCATGCCAAATTAGCTTTATTTGTTGACGCTTCAGATACAGCTGTAGGTGCAGCTCTGAATCAACAAATTAATAATTCTTGGCAACCGCTTGGTTTTTTCTCAATTAAATTAAATTCAGCTCAGCAAAAGTATAGTGCTTATGATCGTGAGTTGCTAGCCGCTTATAAAGGCATTAAATATTTTCAATATCATTTAGAAGGAAGAAATTTTACACTTTTCACTGATCACAAACCTTTAGTTTTTGCCTTCAAACAAAATCCAGAGAAAGCATCACCTAGACAATTTCGACATCTAGATTTCATTGGACAATTTACTACAGATATACAACACATTTCTGGAAAGGATAATATTGTCGCAGATACTTTATCGCGTGTAGATGAAATCCATCTACCTTCATCTATAGACTTTGAAGCTATAGCTACAGCACAGGAGACTGATACTCAGTTAACACAATTTTTGGAAAATTCATCTTTAAAATTTTCCAAATTCCCTGTTATAGGAAGCGATAAACAAATTCTCTGCGAGCATTCAGATTCAATTATTAGACCCTACATTCCAGAAGCTTTTCGATTAAATATTTTTAATTCTATTCACAATTTAGCACATCCTAGCATCAGAGCCACAAATAAAATGATAGTTTCAAAATATTTTTGGCCATCTATGAATAAAGATATTAATAACTGGACCCGTAGTTGTTTAGCATGTCAGAAGAATAAAATCACTCGTCATGTTAAAATTCCTTTTGGTTCTTTTCCGGTTACTTCAAGTAAATTCGAAACCATCCACATGGATATTATCGGACCTCTTCCGACTTCTCAAGGTTTCAGGTTTTGTCTCACTGTAATCGATCGTTTTACGCGATGGCCTGAGGCAATTCCTATAGCCAACATTTCAGCTGAGACTTGTGCAGAAGCTCTTTTCCGCGAATGGATTTCTCGTTACGGTGTACCAAAATTTATCGTAACAGATCAGGGCAGACAGTTTGAATCAAATCTTTTCAAAGAACTATCTAAACTTTTAGGTTTCAAACATAATCGCACAACTCCTTATCATCCTCAATCTAACGGTTTCATTGAAAGATGGAATAGAACTCTAAAAACAGCTCTCAAAATTTATGAAAACGATTCTTGGACAAAAGTATTGCCATCTGTTCTTCTCGGTCTCAGAACATCTTTCAGAGAAGACTTTACAGCTACGTCTGCTGAATTACTTTTTGGTAGGTCCTTAAGACTTCCAGGTGATTTTCTTGAGCAAAATTCTCAAGATATTCCACAAAATGTTTTCGTAAATCATTTAAAAAATTTATTCAGTAACATGCAACCATCTCGTTCCACTGATCACTCTAAAAATAAATTTTTCAAATTTAAAGAGTTAGATACTTGTTCTCATGTTTTCATTAGAAATGATTCTTCTAGAGGTACTTTTCAAAATTACTATGAAGGACCATTTCCGATAATTTCTAGACAATCTACATTTTACACAATTAATATTAATGGTAAAAATACAAATATTTCCATAAATCGTTTAAAACCATATTTTGCAGTTTCGATTTCGGAAATTCAAGTAAAGGATATCAGCTCTCATCCATCGACGGAGAACGTTAACAATTTAACATTACATAGTTCCAACCACTTTAAGGAACAGCCAGAGCCTGTTCGTCATACACAGAATTTTTGTCATTGGCCAGTGTCAATGAAAATTCGAAACACAATAATTAAAAAAGTAACTCCTGTCCCAAAATTTAATGGTTTTAAAAACAAAATATCCAAAAAGGTAACATTTTCAGATTCAGCTAAAAGTTGCTGAATCCAGAATTTCGCTCTTTGGGTATTTCGCTGGGAAGGGGGTGTTGTGGTGGTTGTCTGAGATTTTAAAAGTTCAATCAAAAAAATTCAATAGTCTCCACATGAAAAACTTTATTGTAATTGTCATGTGGTGATGGTTGTCGTCGATTAAAAAGTTTTAATAAATTTCGGTTTGAGTATTTGACTTTTAAATTTAAATAAAGAATGGAAATATTAGGTAAATGTAAAAGTAGTTAAATGTAGATTTTTAACGTAGTGTAGATTTGGTTTGGCTTGTTGATATCATAAAGATTAGAAAATACTTGTAAATTTGTAACTGTAGTGGATTTATATTACATAAATCTAGTTAGTGTAGTTGTAGTAGCTTTTGTAAATTTTTAATAATTTTTGTTTGTGTAAAAATATTTTAGTTCTTCCCTGTCATTCGGTCGAGAAAGTTTGCCTTAAAAATATTTTAAAGATTATTTGTAAAAGGAACTAAAACTAAAAATAAATAAAGAAGAAATAAATAATATTTAATTTCGTTTCGCTTATATAAAAAAAGGTGTTATAAAAAAATATATAAAATATAAAATAAAAGTTCTTTAAAAATAAAAGGTGAATTATAATAAAATAAAAACCGAACTAGGAAGAACCCCAATCTTAATATGTCCCACTTTATGTTTTAAAATTTTATTTTTATTCGAAACTTTATTTTATATTCTTTTTATTATTTATTAATTATTTTATTTTTATTCGAAACTTTATTTTATATTCTTTTTATTATTTATTAATTTGATGTTTTCATTTCTTAAACAAAAATTTAACTGATGTATTTTAAAAGGAAAAGCCTGCTTTTTAAATTTTTTGAAAAGTGCCGCCTTCTCCTCCACAACACCCTCCTCCCAGTGTCAACGCAATGGATGAAATTCTGTGAAAGAGAATGTGAAGAAGTTGATGATAAGTGATGTACCAAGCCGATTTGCGGCTGGTAAATTGTTGGTCGATTTTCAGCTGGATTTTAATGGCCGATCTGCGGCTGGTAGAAAGATGTGGTAATTGTTGTAAGCCGATCTGCGGCTAATTGAATGATGTTGTTGATGGATTTTAATGGCCGATCTGCGGCTGGTAGAAAGATGTGGTAATTGTTGTAGCAGGGGCTGTTTTCTGAGGAGTAGCAACAGGTGTTGCAACAGCAGCAGGAGCTGCCTTTGCAGCTGGTTTCTCCTCTTTCTTAACAACTGTTGGTTTTTGTTCAGGCTCTGGCTCTGGCTCTGGTTCCGGTTCCGGTTCGGGTTCAGGCTCAGGTTCAGCCATTTCAGCGTCTTGGGGCGCAATTTGAACTTGCCAGAATTAATACAGAAATTGCAAAATTTAACTACGTTCTCTCCGCGTTGGATGAGAGCTTAGTTTCTATTTTAAGCGATGTTTTGGAAAATCCAGATCCTGGACATCCTTATTCACAGGTGAAGGAAGCTTTAATTTCACGTCTTTCGGTGAGTGAAACTACGAAATTAAACCAACTTCTCGGAGATATTGTGATGGGGGATAGATCTCCATCACAATTTCTTCGAGAAATGCGGAATCTTTCGAATGGAAATTTAAGCGATCATATTTTAAAGACTCTATGGTTACAAAGATTGCCAACTAACATGAGAGCAATTTTATCTTGTAATTCAGGTCCGCTTTCGGAATTAGCAAATTGTGCTGATAAAATTTTTGAAATAAACAATAAATCATCAAATTTATCTTGTTCATCTATTCATTCGGATAGCAATACTTTGGCAGAACTCACTTCACAAATTTTACGGCTTACTAAACAAGTGCAAGAAATGTCTTTAGAAATTAAATCTTTGAAACATAAAAACAGATCTAATAGTAATTCTTCTCGACATTCTTCCAGGTTTTCGACAAGTTGTTCGCCAAATAGATTCCAACAAAATTCTCCTCAATCTCATGGTAATCCAGATTGGTGTTGGTACCATGCCAAATTTAAAAATAATGCGGCTAAATGTATTCCTCCTTGTTCCTTTAATAAAATTCCAGATTCGACAAAAAACTAATTTGCATGTCATCAATGGCGACGGATGATAAAAGCGAATATAATAGTCGCTTACACATTTTTGATAGATCTACACATTGTTATTATCTAATTGATACTGGAGCAGATATTTCTGTAATTCCTCCTCCACTAAATTCAAAATTGTTACCAACTTCTTTGAAATTATCTGCAGCTAACTCATCAGTTATTAATACTTATGGAAAGAAAATTCTTTCATTGGATCTCGGTTTACGAAGAAATTTTCAATGGGAATTTTTATTAGCTGATGTGGAGAAACCTATTTTGGGTGCAGATTTCTTATTTCACTATAAATTAATTATTGATTTGTCAAAAAGAATTTTAATTGACCCCTTAACCAAATTAACTTCTAATGGTAATATTTTCAGAGGACCATCTACTGCTTTATCAGTATTAATCAATACATCTTTAAATGATGAGATACAAAAATTAATTCGTGAATTTCCAACTTTAACTATAGATTCTGGTTTTACTAAACCAGTTAAACATCTAATTACACATCAAATTAAAACAGTTGGTCAACCACTATTTTCAAAAGTACGTCGTCTTTCTCCTGAAAAACTTTTAATAGCAAAAAAGGAATTTGAATTTATGTTAAACCAAGGCATTTGCAGACCTTCTAACAGTTGTTGGTCTTCACCGTTACATATGGTTCCAAAGAAGAACGGTGAATGGAGACCTTGTGGTGATTATAGGCGTTTAAATTCTATTACAATTCCAGATCGTTATCCGATCCCCTTAATTCATGATTTCACATTTCAATTACAAAATTGTAAAATATTTTCAACTATAGATTTAACAAAAGCCTATCACCAAATTCCAGTCGAACCCGAAGATATTCCAAAAACTGCAATATTCACTCCTTTTGGTCTTTTCGAATTTACAAGGATGACATTTGGTCTTTGCAATGCAGCACAAACTTTTCAACGGTTTATCCACTCTGTGCTTCAAGATCTTCATTTCGTTAAAAATCTACATTTAACTACTTTTACATTTACCTAATATTTCCATTCTTTATTTAAATTTAAAAGTCAAATACTCAAACCGAAATTTATTAAAACTTTTTAATCGACGACAACCATCACCACATGACAATTACAATAAAGTTTTTCATGTGGAGACTATTGAATTTTTTTGATTGAACTTTTAAAATCTCAGACAACCACCACAACACGGTTTATGATCTGTAAACAGAGTGAAATTTCGACCCTCTCAATTATTACGAGAGATGAGAGAACTTGCAGGAGATAGGTTATCGGAAGACCTCCTCCGCACTCTCTGGTTTCAACGTTTACCCGAAAACATGCAAGCAATTTTAGCATGCAATCCCGGCTCATTAACAGAATTAGCTGCTTGTGCAGATAAGATTTCCGAAATATTAGGTAGATCTTCCATTTCTGCAGTTTCTTCCCCACAGGCGAATGGTAACAAATCCTTTGAAGAAAATTTCTCTACTAGACTTGACAATATTGAACGAAAATTACAAAAAATGTTTCGTTCAAGGTCTTCATCTAGACATCGTTCAAACAGTCATTCAGGAAACAACTCATTACAAAACAAACTTTGCTGGTATCACAACAAATTTGGAGACAAAGCAACTAATTGCATTAAACCTTGTTCATATGTGAACAATAAAATAAAATATTGTATTATCTTAAATAAAAAATAAACCAAGGAATAGAATAAAAGGAATATATATAATTTCTTTCCCTTTGAAGAAAAAACTTATTTTGGGGAAGAAAGTTTCTTTTCTTCCCCAAAAACTGTTGTGGTGGTTGTCTGAGATTTTAAAAGTTCAATCAAAAAAATTCAATAGTCTCCACATGAAAAACTTTATTGTAATTGTCATGTGGTGATGGTTGTCGTCGATTAAAAAGTTTTAATAAATTTCGGTTTGAGTATTTGACTTTTAAATTTAAATAAAGAATGGAAATATTAGGTAAATGTAAAAGTAGTTAAATGTAGATTTTTAACGTAGTGTAGATTTGGTTTGGCTTGTTGATATCATAAAGATTAGAAAATACTTGTAAATTTGTAACTGTAGTGGATTTATATTACATAAATCTAGTTAGTGTAGTTGTAGTAGCTTTTGTAAATTTTTAATAATTTTTGTTTGTGTAAAAATATTTTAGTTCTTCCCTGTCATTCGGTCGAGAAAGTTTGCCTTAAAAATATTTTAAAGATTATTTGTAAAAGGAACTAAAACTAAAAATAAATAAAGAAGAAATAAATAATATTTAATTTCGTTTCGCTTATATAAAAAAAGGTGTTATAAAAAAATATATAAAATATAAAATAAAAGTTCTTTAAAAATAAAAGGTGAATTATAATAAAATAAAAACCGAACTAGGAAGAACCCCACACTAGTAACTATATTAATAAAAATTTTGTTGATTGTAGATTTTATTTACTTTTAAATATTAAAATTGACTGCTTTCATTCAAAATTATCAGTAGACAACTTTTTATTTTTTATTTTGAAGTCAAAGCTAACTTTTTAATTTTTTTTTAAAAACAACGCCTGCCTGCCACCACATCACCAGTGTGGGGTTCTTCCTACTTCGGTTTTTATTTTATTATAATTCACCTTTTATTTTTAAAGAACTTTTATTTTATATTTTATATATTTTTTTATAACACCTTTTTTTATATAAGCGAAACGAAATTAAATATTATTTATTTCTTCTTTATTTATTTTTAGTTTTAGTTCCTTTTACAAATAATCTTTAAAATATTTTTAAGGCAAACTTTCTCGACCGAATGACAGGGAAGAACTAAAATATTTTTACACAAACAAAAATTATTAAAAATTTACAAAAGCTACTACAACTACACTAACTAGATTTATGTAATATAAATCCACTACAGTTACAAATTTACAAGTATTTTCTAATCTTTATGATATCAACAAGCCAAACCAAATCTACACTACGTTAAAAATCTACATTTAACTACTTTTACATTTACCTAATATTTCCATTCTTTATTTAAATTTAAAAGTCAAATACTCAAACCGAAATTTATTAAAACTTTTTAATCGACGACAACCATCACCACATGACAATTACAATAAAGTTTTTCATGTGGAGACTATTGAATTTTTTTGATTGAACTTTTAAAATCTCAGACAACCACCACAACGCCATCTGTTCTTCTCGGTCTCAGAACATCTTTCAGAGAAGACTTTACAGCTACGTCTGCTGAATTACTTTTGGGTCAGTCCTTAAGACTTCCAGGTGATTTTCTTGAGCAAAATTCTCAAGATATTCCACAAAATGTTTTCGTAAATCATTTAAAAAATTTATTCAGTAACATGCAACCATCTCGTTCCACTGATCACTCTAAAAATAAATTTTTCAAATTTAAAGAGTTAGATACTTGTTCTCATGTTTTCATTAGAAATGATTCTTCTAGAGGTACTTTTCAAAATTACTATGAAGGACCATTTCCGATAATTTCTAGACAATCTACATTTTACACAATTAATATTAATGGTAAAAATACAAATATTTCCATAAATCGTTTAAAACCATATTTTGCAGTTTCGATTTCGGAAATTCAAGTAAAGGATATCAGCTCTCATCCATCGACGGAGAATGTTAACAATATAACATTATATAGTTCAAAACACTTTAAGGAACAGCCAGAGCCTGTTCGTCATACACAGAATTTTAGTCATTGCCCAGTGTCAATGAAAATTCAAAACACAATCATTTCAAAAATAACTCCCATCCCAAAATTTAACAGTCTTAACAACAAATTATCCAAGAAGGTAACATTTTCAGCTTCAACTAAAAGTTGCTGAATATAAAATTTCGCTCTTTGGGTATTTCGCTGGGAAGGGGGTGTTGTGGTGGTTGTCTGAGATTTTAAAAGTTCAATCAAAAAATTCAATAGTCTCCACATGAAAAACTTTATTGTAATTGTCATGTGGTGATGGTTGTCGTCGATTAAAAAGTTTTAATAAATTTCGGTTTGAGTATTTGATTTTTAAATTTAAATAAAGAATGGAAATATTAGGTAAATGTAAAAGTAGTTAAATGTAGATTTTTAACGTAGTGTAGATTTGGTTTGGCTTGTTGATATCATAAAGATTAGAAAATACTTGTAAATTTGTAACTGTAGTGGATTTATGTTACATAAATCTAGTTAGTGTAGTTGTAGTAGCTTTTGTAAATTTTTAATAATTTTTGTTTGTGTAAAAATATTTTAGTTCTTCCCTGTCATTCGGTCGAGAAAGTTTGCCTTAAAAATATTTTAAAGATTATTTGTAAAAGGAACTAAAACTAAAAATAAATAAAGAAGAAATAAATAATATTTAATTTCGTTTCGCTTATATAAAAAAAGGTGTTATAAAAAAATATATAAAATATAAAATAAAAGTTCTTTAAAAATAAAAGGTGAATTATAATAAAATAAAAACCGAACTAGGAAGAACCCCACACGTGTGGGGTTCTTCCTAGTTCGGTTTTTATTTTATTATAATTCACCTTTTATTTTTAAAGAACTTTTATTTTATATTTTATATATTTTTTTATAACACCTTTTTTTATATAAGCGAAACGAAATTAAATATTATTTATTTCTTCTTTATTTATTTTTAGTTTTAGTTCCTTTTACAAATAATCTTTAAAATATTTTTAAGGCAAACTTTCTCGACCGAATGACAGGGAAGAACTAAAATATTTTTCTCGTTTCGGTGTTCCCAAAATTATAGTCACCGATCAAGGAAGACAATTTGAATCTACACTCTTTAAAGAACTTTCAAAATTTTTAGGATTCAAACATAATCGAACTACCTCATACCACCCACAATCAAACGGTTTTTTAGAACGTTGGCACAGAACACTTAAAACAGCTATCAAAGCTTATGAAACAAATTCTTGGTCTGAAGTTTTACCTTCAATTTTACTTGGTCTTCGAACAACATTTCGAGAAGAATTCGTCGCGACACCAGCGGAATTGCTCTATGGTCAATCCTTAAGACTACCTGGTGATTTTATTGAACAAAATTCAGAAATTCTACACCAAAGTCTTTTCGTCAATCGCTTACGAAATTTATTTAATAACTTACGACCAATTCCAGCTTCAAACCATTCCAAAGCAAAATTTTTCAAATTCAAGGAATTAGAAAATTGCTCACATGTTTTAATTAGAAGTCAACCATCTAAAAATAATTTGCAAAATTGTTATAATGGACCATTTCCAGTTATAACAAGAAATAAAAATTATTATACAGTGCAAATAAAAAATAAAAATATTAACATTTCCTTAGACCGTTTGAAACCATATTTCGTTTCCTCCATTGATAAAATCAATTTACAAAATAATTTTTCTGATCCAACTAAGAGAGACAATTCCAATTTAACACAATCTAGCTCGAATCATTTAAAGGAACAGCCAGTGCCTGTTCACACCACAAAAAGTTTTCCTTTTCGACCAGAGTCGTTAAGAAATAATCAAAATTTAAATTATACAGTTACTCCGGCATCAGAACGGGGTCACCAATAAGGATAAAATAGAAAAAGGGAAAGAAATTATATATGTTCCTTTTATTCTATTCCTTGGTTTATTTTTTATTTAAGATAATACAATATTTTATTTTATCTTCTTTTATTCAATTATATTTTATTTTTTTTTTTTTTAAAACAGCTAAACTTTTTTATCTTTTTAATTCAACTTTTCCCGAAAAACAAAAACTCCCGTTATTTATTTTTCTCCTACCCTGATTACTTCTCTTCCACTTCCCACAAATTTCAAAGTACTTACTTGAAATTGCTGCTACGTTTTTTTAAAAAATAATGTGAGGCACAAGTGCCAGTGACGTAGTGCAGTGACGCCACATTACCCCCCTTCCAGTTAACTGAAGGATTAACGACAAATATTTAGAAGTCGGGTTCAATCGACTGTATGTGTAAATTTTGTAAATTTTATAAGTTGAATCGAACGTGTTTTTGAACTGAATTTGAGGACGCTGGCCTCCTGTTACATGATGTTGAATGATCAGGCGCTGGCTGATCTTTTGGCAGTGTGCTGTTGCGTTGTATTTCTTTTCTCGCATTAGATGGGGTATTTTTTTCTTTTGGCTTTATTGTAGATTCCGTAAAGTAGGGCTTTAACCTGTTTAAAGAAACTTTAACTTCTTTTCCTTTAATCAAAATAGAAAAGTAATTCTTGTTGCGATCTAAAATTTACTATTCGAATTAGAATTTTAAAAAAATAGAATCGAGTAAGCTTTTAGAAAAAGTGAAAAAGGAATTTTGTTTAAAAAAGTTCACTCTAGGAAAAACCGTCTTGTGATTATATTCAAATCAAAAATTAATAAAATTTTAATGTGATTTCTTCAATTTTTAATTTAAAGTTAGAAGAAAGAAGATATTAAATAATCGTTGTATACATCAAGAGTTTTCATCTTCTATTCTACATGTAAATAAATCTTCATCTTCTACATTGGTGACCCCGACTTTGAACAACAGCACCCGACTTTGAACAACAGCACCCGACTTTGAACAACAACACCCGACGAAAGGACACAAGAAAATGCAAAATATGCCACAATCATCTACCAGGTCGGCGGCCATTCGGACATGGTTTTCCGCTCAAGCCGTCGACCGACAATACAGGTACGTCGGGCAAGGGAAGTTTGTTATAACTTCCCCGACGATACCACCTCGCTCCCCATGGCAACTATCAACAAACATCACCACCGCCCAGTTGGCCCATCGAGCCACCACGACCACCCAGTTGGCCCATCGAGCCACCACCACTGCCTAGTTGGTCCATCGAACCATCACTACCACCCAGTTGGCCCATCGAGCCACCACCACCGCCTAGTTGGTCCATCGAACCATCACTACCACCCATTAACCCCTTTCAGAAAGTTTCGTTAACACGTTAACTGGAAGGGGGGTGATGTGGCGGTAGGCGAAGAAAAAAAAATAAAAATCAGAAGAAGGCTTAGAAAAACAATAAGATTGATTCGGGAGAAAATATTAGAAAGACAGGAAGTAAAATTTTAAAAATTAGCTTTTACATTTAAAAATTAGTAATTAAAATCTTGTAAACAATAAATATATTAAAAATCTTATAAATAAAATAAATATATTAAAAACCGAATAATAAAAATATTAAAAAGTGCTGTATTAAATAATAATAAAAATATTAAAAAGTGCTGTATTAAATAATAATAAAAATATTAAAAAGTGCTGTATTAAATAATAATAAAAATATTAAAAAGTGCTGTATTAAATAATAATAAAAATATTAAAAAGTGCTGTATTAAATAAATAATTATATTAAAACCTTATAAACAATAGATATATTAAAATTTATATATAGCCTATGACAGTTTTCAGCTGAAATGTGTGATAAGGGTATTGCCTCAGGCCATCGCGTAAATCTATCGATGATAGTAAGGCAATATCTGAATTCGTGAGAGGGAGGTAACGGGCCGATGATATCCATGTGAATAATTTCAAAACGAGCTGATGAAATTGGAAATGACCCGAAAGAATTTTTAACGTGACGCGAGATTTTATTTTTCTGACACGCTAAGCAACTTCTACTCCACTTAACGACGTCTTTATTCATGGATGGCCAAAAGTATTTTGAAGTTACCATTTTATTTGTGGCCCGGATACTAGGATGAGTTAAATTATGTAAAGAATTAAAAACCTGAAGTCGGAAAGATTCCGGAATGAAAGGACGATGTACTGATTTAGACTTCTCACAATAAATTTGTTTGACACTTCCTAAAACAGGCAGTTTCAAAAATGTAAATGAGGAATTTTTTAATAAATCTTGAAGTTGACTATCGGATTCCTGAGCCGTAGCTATAGCTTCAAAATCTAAAGTAGATGGTAAATGAATTTCCTCAACGCGTGAAAGAGTATCAGCAACAACATTATTTTCACCGGCAATATGCTGAATGTCAGTGGTGAACTGACCTATAAAGTCTAAATGCCTCGCCTGTCTGGGAGAAGCTTTTTCTAAATTCTGTCTAAAGGCAAAAGTTAACGGTTTATGATCAGTGAAAAGGGTGAAAATTCTTCCCTCCAAATGATACCGAAAATATTTAACCCCTTTGTAAGCTGCCAAAAGTTCACGGTCATAAGCACTGTACTTATTTTGAGCAGCGGTTAATTTAGCTGAAAAGAAACCAAGGGGTTGCCAGGAATCATTAACTCTTTGATTTAGTGAAGCACCGATCGCGATATCAGAAGCATCAACAAATAATGCTAAGTGAGCATTGTTATCTGGAAAGGCCAAAAGAGTAATTTTGGCTAACTGCAATTTAACATCTTCAAAGGCCTTAATTGAATCCTTTGTCCAATCAATTTTCTTGGAACCGTCCTTTTTACTCCCGGTTAAAAATTTGTTAAGGAGAATCTGATGCTCAGCAGCATGAGGTAAGAAACGCCGGTAAAAATTTACCATGCCGAGAAAGCGTCTTAATTCTTTGACTGTTGAAGGACGCTTGAAATTGAAAATAGCCTGTACTTTCTGAGGCGAAGGCTTAATACCTTGCGAATTAATAAAATGACCGAGAAACTTTACTTCTGGAAGCATGAAGTTACACTTCTCGATGTTTATAACTAACCCATGTTCTTGCAATTTTTGAAAAATTTGTTTTAAATGTTCCAAATGTTGTTCTTCAGAATGGGAGGCCACCAAAATATCGTCCAGATAAACGAAACAAAATTGGAAGTCTCGAAGTACTGAATTTATAAATCTTTGGAAAGTTTGTGCAGCATTGCACAGACCAAATGTCATTCTAGTAAATTCGAATAAACCGAAAGGTGTACAAATGGCGGTTTTAGGGATATCTTCTGGTTCAACAGGAATTTGATGATACGCCTTGGTCAGATCCAAAGTAGAGAATATTTTACAATTTTGAAGATGGGAAACGAAATCATGAATAAGTGGTATTGGATAACGATCTGGAATTGTAACATAGTTAAGGCGTCTATAATCACCGCATGGTCTCCAATCTCCATTTGCTTTAGGGACCATATGCAATGGTGATGACCAAGGACTGTTGGATGGTCTACAAATGCCTTGATTCAGTAAAAAATCAAATTCCTTCTTTGCTATTGCCAATTTCTCTGGTGACAGGCGTCGAACTTTGGAAAAAATTGGTGGACCTATAGTTTTAATTTGATGTGTTATACTATGTTTAACCGGTTTCGAAAAGGTTGTATCAACAGTAATGTTTTGAAATTCCCGAAGTAATTTTTGTACTTTGTCATTTATCGATGGTTTAATTAGTACTGACAAAGTAGTAGAAGGGCCAGTAAATATACGTCCATTTGAAGTTAAGTTAGTTAGAGGGTCGATAAGCATTCCTTTAGAAAGATCAACAATTAATTTAAAATGATATATAAAATCTGCACCTAGAATTGGTTTCTCGACATCAGCTATCAAAAACTGCCATTGAAAATTTCTTCGTAGACCAAGATCTAAAGTTAAAATTTTATTCCCATAAGTATTGATAGGTGAAGAGTTCGCAGCGGATAACTGCAAACTGGAAGGTAACAATTTTGACAAATGAGGAACAGGAATGACCGAGACATCTGCGCCTGTATCAATTAAATAATACTGCTTTGTTGAATTATCAAAGATGTGCAGACGACTATTGTATTCGTTTAAATCATCCGTCGTCAAAGATGAAACGCAATTTAGTTTTTTTGTGATTCCGAGAATTTTTTGTAAGAACACGGAGGAATACACTTGGAAGCGTTATCATTGTAATTGGCATGATACCAACACCAATCTGGATGATTTCGAGATTTGGAATTATCCCGTCTTGTCAATCTAGATTGGGAAAAAGAAGGAGATCTACCTCTTGATTGATTACGTTCGCGAAAAGAAGAATTACTGGAGGGTTGATCACGTAATTTTAATGATTTTACGTCGAGGGCCAGATTATTGACTGTTTGATTTAATTTATAAACTTCAGACGATAAATTTGATAACATATTTATAATGTTAGCGTCATGATGAGATGAGAGAGCAAAAACAGAAGATTTATTACACATCTCAAAAATTTTGTCTGCGCAGTCGGCCAACTGATTAAGAGGGCCAGAATTGCACGATAAAATTGCTCTCATACGTTCTGGAAGTCTCTGCAACCAGAGGGTCTTCAAAACGTCGTCATTTAATTTCCCATCAGCCAGATTTTTCATTTCGCGTAAAAACTGCGAAGGAGACCTATCACCTATAACCAGATCTCCGAGAAGTTTATTTAATTTGCAAGTCTCGCTCTCTGAAAGGCGAGATATTAACATTTCTTTCAAATTAGTATAAGGAATTCGCGGATCCGGATTTTCTAATATATCACTAATTGTACTTATTAAATTTTCATCCAATGCCGAAAGAAGATGATTGTATTTAGTGCTTTCTGAAGTGATTCTAGCCAATTCAAATTGCGCTTCCAATTTTTTAAACCAAAATTTTGGAGCACTTCTCCAAAAGGGGGGAGCGCTAAACGAAATTGTAGAAACAGAAGGAAGTGCTGTGGCGGATGAAAATAAATCTTGCATAAGGGGATTCAGCGACGCGAAGGGATTATCACTTTCAACATCTCCCCGGTTAAAATCGCCACTTGAACCGTTCATTTTAAACAATACCAAATGTGAATTAAAAATTAACAAAAATTTCTAATAAGGAGTTTTAAAATTGAATCTAAATTGCTACTTCCCTGTGCTATTCTTGCTGAAATTGCTGTTTTGAATTTGAATGTCGCTGAAGGCTTGGATGAGATTGATGTATCCAATTTTAATAGTGAGGTGAAATTTCTTTCTTCTTATTTCTTCCCTCTTATTTCTTTCTTCCTATTTCTTTCTTCTTACTTCTTTTTTAAATTCTTTCTTCTTTTTGTCCTTTTTTCTTAATTCTTTCTTCTTTTATCGGGGTCACCAGTTTTTGGGGAAGAAAAGAAACTTTCTTCCCCTAAAATAAGTTTTTCTTCAAGCGATATTCTCTTTTCAGTTTTTCTTTTGAAATTATAAATTCCTCGTTGAATTTTTTTTTTATTTAAAATGTATTTAATTTTAAATTATTTTTTTATAAATGTTTATATATTTTTGCAATATTATTTTGAATATTTTATTTTAAATTAAATATTCTGGATTTTCTATTTTTATTAAATTTTATTTTTATTTTATTTATTTTGACTAGTTGATCACCAGACACTCCGATTGCTTATTTTATTTTTTCTTCTCTCTCACCTAAAACCTAACGGCATACTTATTTTTTTAAAAAACATTAAATAATTTAGACATTTTCATCAAGTGTTTTACAACAAGTAGTTTAAAAGTTGCCGCTCCTACATAAAACCTAAACTACAATTATTTTTAATTCACATGCTAAAAGAAAAACTTGGAACTAACGGTTCAGCCGCCACAACACCCCCTTCCCAGCGAAACAGCAGATGAGCGAAAGTAATTACGTAAATTTGGAAAAGGTAACTCTCTTTGGAGAAATGTTTGGTTTTAAGAGAGCACAAGGTGAATGGTTGGCTGACTGATCCGTCCTGGACACTGGCCTAGGAAGCGGAATTTTTGTTGTATGAACAGACTCTGGCTGTTCTTTTGTACGTGGAGGGTTATCAAAAGAAACAGTAATTACGTCTTTCTCAGTTGGATGATTATTTTCATAATTAATTTGGCAAGAATTTAGAGTGTAACAAGGCTTTAAACGATCGAGTGAAATGTTAATGTCTCTATTCTTAATTCTAATTGTAAAGAAATTTTTATGTCTGGTTATGACGGGAAATGGACCTTGGTAGTGACTCTGAAAACTACCTCTGACTGCGTCACTTCGAATGAACACATGAGAACAAGTGTGCAAATCCTTGAACTTAAAAAATTTTGTTTTAGAATGATTTGAGGCGGGCACGGGACGAATATTACAGAAAAAATTTTTTAAACGATTGACAAATACACTTTGATGGTAATATGGTGATTTATCTTCAAGGAAATCGCCTGGCAGTCTCAAAGGTTGGCCATAAAGTAATTCGGCTGGGGTGGCAACGAATTCCTCCCGAAAAGTTGTTCGAAGCCCAAGCAAAACAGAAGGTAAGATGTCAGACCAAGAATCGGTTTGATACATCTTAATGGCTGTTTTTAGGGTCCTATGCCAACGCTCAATAAATCCATTTGATTGTGGGTGGTAAGGTGTCGTGCGATTATGCTTGAAGCCTAATAATCTAGAGAGTTCTTTAAAAAGAAGAGATTCAAATTGCCTACCCTGATCCGTTACTATAATTTTTGGAACAGTTCGAGATGTGACCCGTACTCCACATCCAACGCTTCCATATGACCGTCTAAAAGAAGCTTTAATTAATCGACTTTCACCTAGTGAATCTTCAAAAATTAACCAGCTGTTAAATGATATCACTCTCGGTGATAGACAACCCTCTCAATTATTACGAGAGATGAGAGAACTTGCAGGAGATAGGTTATCGGAAGACCTCCTCCGCACTCTCTGGTTTCAACGTTTACCCGAAAACATGCAAGCAATTTTAGCATGCAATCCCGGCTCATTAACAGAATTAGCTGCTTGTGCAGATAAGATTTCCGAAATATTAGGTAGATCTTCCATTTCTGCAGTTTCTTCCCCACAGGCGAATGGTAACAAATCCTTTGAAGAAAATTTCTCTACTAGACTTGACAATATTGAACGAAAATTACAAAAAATGTTTCGTTCAAGGTCTTCATCTAGACGTCGTTCAAACAGTCATTCAAGAAACAACTCATTACAAAACAAACTTTGCTGGTATCACAACAAATTTGGAGACAAAGCAACTAATTGCATTAAACCTTGTTCATATGTGAACAATGATAAAAAATTACAGATGGAATCAAAAAAATAAATCGCTTGTCATCAAGGACGACAGGTGACAAACGCGATCTTACAAGTCGTCTTCACATTTTTGATAAAACTTCCAGACGACACTACCTCATAGACACAGGAGCCGATGTTTCTGTTATACCAGCACCCTCAACTAATAGGTTATTGCCCTCCGGATTACGACTTTCGGCAGCTAATTCGTCTGTTATTAACACATACGGTAAAAAACTTTTAACACTTGATCTTGGTTTGAAACGAAATTTTCAGTGGCAATTTATTATTGCTGATGTACAAAAACCAATCTTAGGCGCTGATTTCTTATTTAACTACGGTTTACTAGTAGATCTTTCCAAAAGAAGTCTAATAGATCCACTAACTTCTCTTACCTCTTCTGGTATTTTACGGAAATCATCAATTTCAGCATTATCATTTTTAAGGGAACCTTCCATTCATGAAGGAGTTAAAAATCTGCTACATAAATTTCAAGAGATTACAATAGATTCAGGTTTCACTAAACCTATTAAACATAGTGTAACTCATCAAATTGAAACCACAGGTCCTCCAATCGTATCTAAAGTACGACGTCTATCTCCAGAAAAACTTTTACTAGCTAAAAAAGAATTTGAATTCATGATAAATCAAGGAATATGTAGACCATCAAAACGACTTCCACACTGGTGTAAATTTTTAATAATTTTTGTTTGTGTAAAAATATTTTAGTTCTTCCCTGTCATTCGGTCGAGAAAGTTTGCCTTAAAAATATTTTAAAGATTATTTGTAAAAGGAACTAAAACTAAAAATAAATAAAGAAGAAATAAATAATATTTAATTTCGTTTCGCTTATATAAAAAAAGGTGTTATAAAAAATATATAAAATATAAAATAAAAGTTCTTTAAAAATAAAAGGTGAATTATAATAAAATAAAAACCGAACTAGGAAGAACCCCACACTGGTGACCGTTTTTGGGGAAGAAAAGAAACTTTCTTCCCCTAAAATAAGTTTTTCTTCAAGCGATATTCTCTTTTCAGTTTTTCTTTTGAAATTATAAATTCCTCGTTGAATTTTTTTTTTATTTAAAATGTATTTAATTTTAAATTATTTTTTTATAAATGTTTATATATTTTTGCAATATTATTTTGAATATTTTATTTTAAATTAAATATTCTGGATTTTCTATTTTTATTAAATTTTATTTTTATTTTATTTATTTTGACTAGTTGATCACCAGACACTCCGATTGCTTATTTTATTTTTTTTTTTTTTTTTTTTTTTTTTTTTTTTTTTTTTTTTTTTTTTTTTTTTATTTAAAATGTATTTAATTTTAAATTATTTTTTTATAAATGTTTATATATTTTTGCAATATTATTTTGAATATTTTATTTTAAATTAAATATTCTGGATTTTCTATTTTTATTAAATTTTATTTTTATTTTATTTATTTTGACTAGTTGATCACCAGACACTCCGATTGCTTATTTTATTTTTTCTTCTCTCTCACCTAAAACCTAACGGCATACTTATTTTTTTAAAAAACATTAAATAATTTAGACATTTTCATCAAGTGTTTTACAACAAGTAGTTTAAAAGTTGCCGCTCCTACATAAAACCTAAACTACAATTATTTTTAATTCACATGCTAAAAGAAAAACTTGGAACTAACGGTTCAGCCGCCACAACAAGTTTTTGGGGAAGAAAAGAAACTTTCTTCCCCAAAATAAGTTTTTTCTTCAAGCGATATTCTCCTTTCAGTTTTTCTTTTGAAATTATAAATTCCTCGTTGAATTTTTTTATTTAAAATGTATTTAATTTTAAATTATTTTTTTTATAAATGTTTATATATTTTTACAATATTATTTTAAATATTTTATTTTAAATTAAATATTCTGGATTTTCTATTTTATTAAATTTTATATTTATTTTATTTATTTTGACTAGTTGATCACCAGACACTCCGATTGCTTATTTTATTTTTTCTTCTCTCTCACCTAAAACCTAACGGCATACTTATTTTTTTAAAAAACATTAAATAACTAGCTGACCCAGCAGACGTTGTACTGCCCTTTCCGGTACATTTTCATTAAGGCTTGTGCGTCGACCAATATTTGATCGTGTTATTTCTTTTCGCATGTTTCTACAAATAATACCATTAATATAAGAAAATAATGTTTCCGTTTCATATCCCTAATTAATTTATTAAACAAACTTACACGTTGTTTAATATTAAGTAAACCGTTTTACACTTCACAATTATTGGAAAATTAAACGGTTTCTTCCGACGTTGGGTAAAAAACGTCTCAAATGTTCTAGTTTGTTATATCCTAGAAATTGATTCAACCCGAAAACCCCTTTATGGACCCGCCATCTTGAATATCCAAATCTTGATAATATTTAAAATTAGTGGCATTAAATAAATCACAGCCATTTTGGTCGCTGTGTTGGATCCGCCATATTGAATTTGGAAATTTTGATAACATTCAAATTAGTGGCCTCAGAATAATTATTGTACTAATTTCCATTAAAATCCGTTAAAATCGAAAAATTGTTGGTCACAATCTTGGATTTGGAAATCTCGATAATATTCTAAATTAGTTGCCTCAGAATAACCATTGTACTAATTTTAATTAAAATCCGTTGTAATTGAGACATTTTAATCGCCATGTTGGATCCGCCATCTTGGATTTGGAAGTTTTGGTAAAGTTATAAATTAGTTCAATAAGAATAATCGTTGTTATAATTTTCATTAAAATCCGTTGTAATCAAGACACTTTAGTCACCATGTTGGATCCGCCATCTTAGATTGGGAAATTTTGATAATATTCAAAATCAGTGACCCATAAACAATCATTGTACTAATTTTCATTAAAACCCGTTGAAATCGAGAAATCTTGGTCGCCATACTGGGTCTGCCGTCTTGGATTTGTAAATTGTGATAATATTCAAAATCAGTGACCTCAATACAATAATTGTACTAATTTTCATTAAAATCCGTTGAAATCGAGAACGCGAGAACGGTCAAACTCGCGAAGTTAAAATAATCGTTAAGTTTTCTGAAATTATTCAATTTTCTGCGAAATTTTCTTAACTTTTCTTTCCGTAAGAACCATCTACAAAGTATTAGAAAACTTTTTAAAGAAAAAATGAATGAAATCGGTAAAGTCGTTCTCAAGTTATTGCGTGACCAACGGAAATAGAGGTTAATTTTTATATATATAGATTTAGACATTTTCATCAAGTGTTTTACAACAAGTAGTTTAAAAGTTGCCGCTCCTACATAAAACCTAAACTACAATTATTTTTAATTCACATGCTAAAAGAAAAACTTGGAACTAACGGTTCAGCCGCCACAACACCCCCTGTGTTGTGGTGGTTGTCTGAGATTTTGAAAAGCTCAATTTAAAATTCAATAATCTCCACATGAAAAACTTTATTTTTAATTGTCATGTGGTGATTGTTTTCGTCGATATAAAAAGTTTTAATAAATTCGGTTTGTATATTTAATATTAAGTTTAAATAAAGGATGGAAATATGAGATAAATGTAAAAGTAGATAAACTTTGAAAATTGTAACTGTAGTGAATTTAATTTACAGAAATCTAGTTAGTGTAGTTGAAGTAGCTTTTGTAATTTTTTAATAGTTTTGTTTGTACAAAAATATTTAAGTTCTTCACTGACATTCAATGAATTAAGTTCATTTTTATAAATATTAAATATTTATATAAAATATTTGAAAATATTCATTATTAAAATAAAGCTAATAATTAACAGTGTTATTTAGTTCAATTCGCTGTTATTTAAATAATAAAGTAACAAAGATTTTTTTAAAAAAGGAAGAATTTCTCAATATAAAAAAATAAAAAAATAGAAAAGGTGAATTCTATTATATAGAAGAAACGTGAATTCTATTATATAGGAGAAAGCTCTCTCCTGAAGGCGGCACTTTTCAAAAAATTTAAAAAGCAGGCTTTTCCTTTTAAAATACATCAGTTAAATTTTTGTTTAAGAAATGAAAACATCAAATTAATAAATAATAAAAAGAATATAAAATAAAGTTTCGAATAAAAATAAAATAATTAATAAATAATAAAAAGAATATAAAATAAAGTTTCGAATAAAAATAAAATTTTAAAACATAAAGTGGGACATATTAAGATCCCCACATTGGTGACCCCGACGTGATAGAGCAGGAAAACTCCAACAAAGTTAAAATTCCTTCCCGATCAGCAAACATTATTTGCTGATTGATGGCCCAGGCCCCAACCGCACCTTCGGTTAAGCAACAATCAATTCAACCGAATAATTCGGGAAAGTTTTGAAGCTGAGAACGCATCGCCCCACAAACCAACCCTTCAACATTCTCTAACAACTAGTAATGGTCCACAATTATTTTTATCAAATAAGAAGCAATCAACAACATCATTCAATTAGCCGCAGATCGGCTTACAACAATTACCACATCTTTCTACCAGCCGCAGATCGGCCATTAAAATCCATCAACAACATCATTCAATTAGCCGCAGATCGGCTTACAACAATTACCACATCTTTCTACCAGCCGCAGATCGGCCATTAAAATCCAGCTGAAAATCGACCAACAATTTACCAGCCGCAAATCGGCTTGGTACATCACTTATCATCAACTTCTTCACATTCTCTTTCACAGAATTTCATCCATTGCGTTGACACTGGGAGGAGGGTGTTGTGGAGGAGAAGGCGGCACTTTTCAAAAAATTTAAAAAGCAGGCTTTTCCTTTTAAAATACATCAGTTAAATTTTTGTTTAAGAAATGAAAACATCAAATTAATAAATAATAAAAAGAATATAAAATAAAGTTTCGAATAAAAATAAAATAATTAATAAATAATAAAAAGAATATAAAATAAAGTTTCGAATAAAAATAAAATTTTAAAACATAAAGTGGGACATATTAAGATCCCCACATTGGGAAGGGGGTGTTGTGGTGGTGTTGGCTGGTGGCGTTGGCTGGTGGCGTTGTTATTTCATCGAGATGTCAAGCTCTAATCTTCATCGACCTTGTATTATTAGAGCTTGTACTCCTCATGTCTGTTCTCGGCTCCATGCCGAATGTCGGGGTCACCAATATATAGTCTAGTAACTATATTAATAAAAATTTTGTTGATTGTAGATTTTATTTACTTTTAAATATTAAAATTGACTGCTTTCATTCAAAATTATCAGTAGACAACTTTTTATTTTTTATTTTGAAGTCAAAGCTAACTTTTTAATTTTTTTTTAAAAACAACGCCTGCCTGCCACCACATCACCAGTTTTTGGGGAAGAAAAGAAACTTTCTTCCCCTAAAATAAGTTTTTCTTCAAGCGATATTCTCTTTTCAGTTTTTCTTTTGAAATTATAAATTCCTCGTTGAATTTTTTTTTTATTTAAAATGTATTTAATTTTAAATTATTTTTTTATAAATGTTTATATATTTTTGCAATATTATTTTGAATATTTTATTTTAAATTAAATATTCTGGATTTTCTATTTTTATTAAATTTTATTTTTATTTTATTTATTTTGACTAGTTGATCACCAGACACTCCGATTGCTTATTTTATTTTTTCTTCTCTCTCACCTAAAACCTAACGGCATACTTATTTTTTTAAAAAACATTAAATAATTTAGACATTTTCATCAAGTGTTTTACAACAAGTAGTTTAAAAGTTGCCGCTCCTACATAAAACCTAAACTACAATTATTTTTAATTCACATGCTAAAAGAAAAACTTGGAACTAACGGTTCAGCCGCCACAACACCCCCTTCCCAGCGAAACAGCAGATGAGCGAAAGTAATTACGTAAATTTGGAAAAGGTAACTCTCTTTGGAGAAATGTTTGGTTTTAAGAGAGCACAAGGTGAATGGTTGGCTGACTGATCCGTCCTGGACACTGGCCTAGGAAGCGGAATTTTTGTTGTATGAACAGACTCTGGCTGTTCTTTTGTACGTGGAGGGTTATCAAAAGAAACAGTAATTACGTCTTTCTCAGTTGGATGATTATTTTCATAATTAATTTGGCAAGAATTTAGAGTGTAACAAGGCTTTAAACGATCGAGTGAAATGTTAATGTCTCTATTCTTAATTCTAATTGTAAAGAAATTTTTATGTCTGGTTATGACGGGAAATGGACCTTGGTAGTGACTCTGAAAACTACCTCTGACTGCGTCACTTCGAATGAACACATGAGAACAAGTGTGCAAATCCTTGAACTTAAAAAATTTTGTTTTAGAATGATTTGAGGCGGGCACGGGACGAATATTACAGAAAAAATTTTTTAAACGATTGACAAATACACTTTGATGGTAATATGGTGATTTATCTTCAAGGAAATCGCCTGGCAGTCTCAAAGGTTGGCCATAAAGTAATTCGGCTGGGGTGGCAACGAATTCCTCCCGAAAAGTTGTTCGAAGCCCAAGCAAAACAGAAGGTAAGATGTCAGACCAAGAATCGGTTTGATACATCTTAATGGCTGTTTTTAGGGTCCTATGCCAACGCTCAATAAATCCATTTGATTGTGGGTGGTAAGGTGTCGTGCGATTATGCTTGAAGCCTAATAATCTAGAGAGTTCTTTAAAAAGAAGAGATTCAAATTGCCTACCCTGATCCGTTACTATAATTTTTGGAACCCCAAAACGAGAGATCCATTCATGAAATAAGGCTTTCGCACAGTTTTCAGCTGAAATGTGTGATAAGGGTATTGCCTCAGGCCATCGCGTAAATCTATCGATGATAGTAAGGCAATATCTGAATTCGTGAGAGGGAGGTAACGGGCCGATGATATCCATGTGAATAATTTCAAAACGAGCTGATGAAATTGGAAATGACCCGAAAGAATTTTTAACGTGACGCGAGATTTTATTTTTCTGACACGCTAAGCAACTTCTACTCCACTTAACGACGTCTTTATTCATGGATGGCCAAAAGTATTTTGAAGTTACCATTTTATTTGTGGCCCGGATACTAGGATGAGTTAAATTATGTAAAGAATTAAAAACCTGAAGTCGGAAAGATTCCGGAATGAAAGGACGATGTACTGATTTAGACTTCTCACAATAAATTTGTTTGACACTTCCTAAAACAGGCAGTTTCAAAAATGTAAATGAGGAATTTTTTAATAAATCTTGAAGTTGACTATCGGATTCCTGAGCCGTAGCTATAGCTTCAAAATCTAAAGTAGATGGTAAATGAATTTCCTCAACGCGTGAAAGAGTATCAGCAACAACATTATTTTCACCGGCAATATGCTGAATGTCAGTGGTGAACTGACCTATAAAGTCTAAATGCCTCGCCTGTCTGGGAGAAGCCTTTTCTAAATTCTGTCTAAAGGCAAAAGTTAACGGTTTATGATCAGTGAAAAGGGTGAAAATTCTTCCCTCCAAATGATACCGAAAATATTTAATCCCTTTGTAAGCTGCCAAAAGTTCACGGTCATAAGCACTGTACTTATTTTGAGCAGCGGTTAATTTAGCTGAAAAGAAACCAAGGGGTTGCCAGGAATCATTAACTCTTTGATTTAGTGAAGCACCGATCGCGATATCAGAAGCATCAACAAATAATGCTAAGTGAGCATTGTTATCTGGAAAGGCCAAAAGAGTAATTTTGGCTAACTGCAATTTAACATCTTCAAAGGCCTTAATTGAATCCTTTGTCCAATCAATTTTCTTGGAACCGTCCTTTTTACTCCCGGTTAAAAATTTGTTAAGGAGAATCTGATGCTCAGCAGCATGAGGTAAGAAACGCCGGTAAAAATTTACCATGCCGAGAAAGCGTCTTAATTCTTTGACTGTTGAAGGACGCTTGAAATTGAAAATAGCCTGTACTTTCTGAGGCGAAGGCTTAATACCTTGCGAATTAATAAAATGACCGAGAAACTTTACTTCTGGAAGCATGAAGTTACACTTCTCGATGTTTATAACTAACCCATGTTCTTGCAATTTTTGAAAAATTTGTTTTAAATGTTCCAAATGTTGTTCTTCAGAATGGGAGGCCACCAAAATATCGTCCAGATAAACGAAACAAAATTGGAAGTCTCGAAGTACTGAATTTATAAATCTTTGGAAAGTTTGTGCAGCATTGCACAGACCAAATGTCATTCTAGTAAATTCGAATAAACCGAAAGGTGTACAAATGGCGGTTTTAGGGATATCTTCTGGTTCAACAGGAATTTGATGATACGCCTTGGTCAGATCCAAAGTAGAGAATATTTTACAATTTTGAAGATGGGAAACGAAATCATGAATAAGTGGTATTGGATAACGATCTGGAATTGTAACATAGTTAAGGCGTCTATAATCACCGCATGGTCTCCAATCTCCATTTGCTTTAGGGACCATATGCAATGGTGATGACCAAGGACTGTTGGATGGTCTACAAATGCCTTGATTCAGTAAAAAATCAAATTCCTTCTTTGCTATTGCCAATTTCTCTGGTGATAGGCGTCGAACTTTGGAAAAAATTGGTGGACCTATAGTTTTAATTTGATGTGTTATACTATGTTTAACCGGTTTCGAAAAGGTTGTATCAACAGTAATGTTTTGAAATTCCCGAAGTAATTTTTGTACTTTGTCATTTATCGATGGTTTAATTAGTACTGACAAAGTAGTAGAAGGGCCAGTAAATATACGTCCATTTGAAGTTAAGTTAGTTAGAGGGTCGATAAGCATTCCTTTAGAAAGATCAACAATTAATTTAAAATGATATATAAAATCTGCACCTAGAATTGGTTTCTCGACATCAGCTATCAAAAACTGCCATTGAAAATTTCTTCGTAGACCAAGATCTAAAGTTAAAATTTTATTCCCATAAGTATTGATAGGTGAAGAGTTCGCAGCGGATAACTGCAAACTGGAAGGTAACAATTTTGACAAATGAGGAACAGGAATGACCGAGACATCTGCGCCTGTATCAATTAAATAATACTGCTTTGTTGAATTATCAAAGATGTGCAGACGACTATTGTATTCGTTTAAATCATCCGTCGTCAAAGATGAAACGCAATTTAGTTTTTTTGTGATTCCGAGAATTTTTTGTAAGAACACGGAGGAATACACTTGGAAGCGTTATCATTGTAATTGGCATGATACCAACACCAATCTGGATGATTTCGAGATTTGGAATTATCCCGTCTTGTCAATCTAGATTGGGAAAAAGAAGGAGATCTACCTCTTGATTGATTACGTTCGCGAAAAGAAGAATTACTGGAGGGTTGATCACGTAATTTTAATGATTTTACGTCGAGGGCCAGATTATTGACTGTTTGATTTAATTTATAAACTTCAGACGATAAATTTGATAACATATTTATAATGTTAGCGTCATGATGAGATGAGAGAGCAAAAACAGAAGATTTATTACACATCTCAAAAATTTTGTCTGCGCAGTCGGCCAACTGATTAAGAGGGCCAGAATTGCACGATAAAATTGCTCTCATACGTTCTGGAAGTCTCTGCAACCAGAGGGTCTTCAAAACGTCGTCATTTAATTTCCCATCAGCCAGATTTTTCATTTCGCGTAAAAACTGCGAAGGAGACCTATCACCTATAACCAGATCTCCGAGAAGTTTATTTAATTTGCAAGTCTCGCTCTCTGAAAGGCGAGATATTAACATTTCTTTCAAATTAGTATAAGGAATTCGCGGATCCGGATTTTCTAATATATCACTAATTGTACTTATTAAATTTTCATCCAATGCCGAAAGAAGATGATTGTATTTAGTGCTTTCTGAAGTGATTCTAGCCAATTCAAATTGCGCTTCCAATTTTTTAAACCAAAATTTTGGAGCACTTCTCCAAAAGGGGGGAGCGCTAAACGAAATTGTAGAAACAGAAGGAAGTGCTGTGGCGGATGAAAATAAATCTTGCATAAGGGGATTCAGCGACGCGAAGGGATTATCACTTTCAACATCTCCCCGGTTAAAATCGCCACTTGAACCGTTCATTTTAAACAATACCAAATGTGAATTAAAAATTAACAAAAATTTCTAATAAGGAGTTTTAAAATTGAATCTAAATTGCTACTTCCCTGTGCTATTCTTGCTGAAATTGCTGTTTTGAATTTGAATGTCGCTGAAGGCTTGGATGAGATTGATGTATCCAATTTTAATAGTGAGGTGAAATTTCTTTCTTCTTATTTCTTCCCTCTTATTTCTTTCTTCCTATTTCTTTCTTCTTACTTCTTTTTTAAATTCTTTCTTCTTTTTGTCCTTTTTTCTTAATTCTTTCTTCTTTTATCGGGGTCACCAGTTTTTGGGGAAGAAAAGAAACTTTCTTCCCCTAAAATAAGTTTTTCTTCAAGCGATATTCTCTTTTCAGTTTTTCTTTTGAAATTATAAATTCCTCGTTGAATTTTTTTTTTATTTAAAATGTATTTAATTTTAAATTATTTTTTTATAAATGTTTATATATTTTTGCAATATTATTTTGAATATTTTATTTTAAATTAAATATTCTGGATTTTCTATTTTTATTAAATTTTATTTTTATTTTATTTATTTTGACTAGTTGATCACCAGACACTCCGATTGCTTATTTTATTTTTTCTTCTCTCTCACCTAAAACCTAACGGCATACTTATTTTTTTAAAAAACATTAAATAATTTAGACATTTTCATCAAGTGTTTTACAACAAGTAGTTTAAAAGTTGCCGCTCCTACATAAAACCTAAACTACAATTATTTTTAATTCACATGCTAAAAGAAAAACTTGGAACTAACGGTTCAGCCGCACGTACAAGCAGTTTCTATAAAACCTACTCCATTCTGGAGAGAGATGCCAGACATCTGGTTCGATCGTCTAGAAGCCCAATTCCATTTAGCAAACATAACATCTCAACAAACAAAATTTTATCATGTACTCGCAGCATTAGATGGAGACATTATTCGAACAGTTCGAGATGTGACCCGTACTCCACATCCAACGCTTCCATATGACCGTCTAAAAGAAGCTTTAATTAATCGACTTTCACCTAGTGAATCTTCAAAAATTAACCAGCTGTTAAATGATATCACTCTCGGTGATAGACAACCCTCTCAATTATTACGAGAGATGAGAGAACTTGCAGGAGATAGGTTATCGGAAGACCTCCTCCGCACTCTCTGGTTTCAACGTTTACCCGAAAACATGCAAGCAATTTTAGCATGCAATCCCGGCTCATTAACAGAATTAGCTGCTTGTGCAGATAAGATTTCCGAAATATTAGGTAGATCTTCCATTTCTGCAGTTTCTTCCCCACAGGCGAATGGTAACAAATCCTTTGAAGAAAATTTCTCTACTAGACTTGACAATATTGAACGAAAATTACAAAAAATGTTTCGTTCAAGGTCTTCATCTAGACATCGTTCAAACAGTCATTCAGGAAACAACTCATTACAAAACAAACTTTGCTGGTATCACAACAAATTTGGAGACAAAGCAACTAATTGCATTAAACCTTGTTCATATGTGAACAATGAAAAAAAATTACAGATGGAATCAAAAAAATAAATCGCTTGTCATCAAGGACGACAGGTGACAAACGCGATCTTACAAGTCGTCTTCACATTTTTGATAAAACTTCCAGACGACACTACCTCATAGACACAGGAGCCGATGTTTCTGTTATACCAGCACCCTCAACTAATAGGTTTGTGGTGGTTGTCTGAGATTTTAAAAGTTCAATCAAAAAAATTCAATAGTCTCCACATGAAAAACTTTATTGTAATTGTCATGTGGTGATGGTTGTCGTCGATTAAAAAGTTTTAATAAATTTCGGTTTGAGTATTTGACTTTTAAATTTAAATAAAGAATGGAAATATTAGGTAAATGTAAAAGTAGTTAAATGTAGATTTTTAACGTAGTGTAGATTTGGTTTGGCTTGTTGATATCATAAAGATTAGAAAATACTTGTAAATTTGTAACTGTAGTGGATTTATATTACATAAATCTAGTTAGTGTAGTTGTAGTAGCTTTTGTAAATTTTTAATAATTTTTGTTTGTGTAAAAATATTTTAGTTCTTCCCTGTCATTCGGTCGAGAAAGTTTGCCTTAAAAATATTTTAAAGATTATTTGTAAAAGGAACTAAAACTAAAAATAAATAAAGAAGAAATAAATAATATTTAATTTCGTTTCGCTTATATAAAAAAAGGTGTTATAAAAAAATATATAAAATATAAAATAAAAGTTCTTTAAAAATAAAAGGTGAATTATAATAAAATAAAAACCGAAGTAGGAAGAACCCCACACTGGTGACCCCGACATCTGCATATAGCAGGAGCATCAAAAACCCAACATCTGCATGTAACAAGAGCATCAACAATCCAATATCTGCATAACAATAAAAGCAGAAACACAGCTACAACTCGGCAGAGCCTAATTCTCGCTGAAACAATTTGCTGACCTAACCATTTACCAACGTCTTGAACATCTGGACGTACAAAAAACGTCCAAACAGCCGACAAGCAACAATCAAAAAAAAAAAAAAAAAAAAAGAAGAGATTTTCAACAATCTTCAACAATCAACACTTTATCTACAGGTTTAGTTCCTTCTTTTAAAAAAAATTTTAGCATTATTATTTAGTATATTTGATTTGTTATCCATTCTTTATTATTTTCCGTCGCGTTCTCTATCGTGTTCATTATGAATTTGAGTGGTGACTCGGTAGTCTCCGTTTCCGGAAATACAAGTTTCGAAGGTTCGGTCAATAACCTCGAAAATTCGTTTGATTTACCTCAGCCATCACCACGTATTATAACGGTATTGCCTCAGGCCATCGAGTGAATCGATCGATTACCGTGAGACAATACTTAAAACCTTGAGACTGTGGAAGAGGGCCAATAATGTCAATGTGAATATTTTCAAATCTATCTGAAGTAACCGGAAAAGAACCGAAAGGAATTTTAACATGGCGAGAAATTTTGCTTCTTTGACATGCTAAGCAACTTCGACTCCAATTATTGATGTCTTTGTTCATGGACGGCCAAAAGTATCTAGCTGTCACCATTTTATTCGTTGTTCGAATGCTGGGATGAGCTAAATTATGAACCGATTTGAAAACATCAAAGCGAAATGATTCCGGAATGAAAGGTCTTGCTCGAGAATTTGAAATTTCGCAATAAATTTCCTTGTCACTCCCAAGAACGGGTAATTTGGAAAATTTATATGTGGAATTTTTCAAAAATTCTTTGAAATCTTTGTCAGATTTTTGTGCCAAAGCAATAGCCTGGAAATCTATTGAAGTAGGTAAGTAAAGTTCCTCGACACGAGACAATGTATCTGCTACTGTATTGTCTTTTCCCGAAATGTGTCTGATATCTGTTGTGAATTGCCCTATAAAATCTAAATGACGGGCTTGTCTAGGAGAGGCTGTTTCAGGGTTTTGTCTAAATGCGAAAACAAGTGGTTTGTGATCTGTGAAAAGTGTAATGTTTCGACCCTCTAAATAATATCGAAAATATTTAACACTTTTATAAGCAGCCAACAATTCTCTATCATAAGCACTATATTTTGATTGTGCGATATTTAATTTCGTTGAGAAAAATCCTAGAGGTTGCCATGAATTATTCACTCTTTGATGTAAAGCGGCTCCAATCGCAAAATTGGAAGCATCTACAAATAATCCTAGATGAGCATTGACATCAGGAAATACTAGGAGAGTAACATTTGAGAGTTGTGCTTTCGTGTCTTGGAATGCTTTAATTGCTTCTGTAGTCCATTCAATTTTTTTAGAACCATCTTTTTTATTTCCTGTAAGATATCTATTTAAAATTGATTGGTGTTCAGCAGCATGTGGCAAAAAACGACGGTAGAAATTTACCATGCCAAGAAAACGTCTTAGCTCTTTAACTGTGGAAGGTTGTTTAAAATTGTTTATAGCCTCGACTTTATCTGGAGTAGGTTTAATACCTTCTGAATCTATAAAATGACCAAGAAATTTTACTTTCTCTTGCATAAAATTACATTTCTGGACATTTATAATTAAACCATGACTTTGAAAACGTTGGAAAATTTGTTCCAAATGATCTAAATGATTTTCTTCCGATTTTGAAGCAACTAAAACATCGTCTAGGTAAACAAAACAGAATGATAGGTCTTGAAGCACCGAATGAATGAACCTTTGAAACGATTGAGCGGCATTACAAAGACCGAAAGTCATTCGTGTAAATTCAAAAAGTCCGAAAGGGGTACAAATAGCTGTTTTCGGTATGTCCTCCTGTGCCATCGGAATTTGGTGATAGGCTTTGGTCAAATCTAAGGTTGAAAATACTTTACAATTTTGTAAATTATGAGTGAAATCATGAATGAGTGGAATTGGGTAACGATCAGGAATTGTATTGGCATTGAGTCGTCTATAGTCTCCGCAAGGTCTCCACTCACCATTACTTTTCGGGACCATGTGTAGCGGTGACGACCAACAACTGTTTGATGGTCTACATATTCCTTGATTTATCATGAATTCAAATTCTTTTTTAGCTAGTAAAAGTTTTTCTGGAGATAGACGTCGTACTTTAGATACGATTGGAGGACCTGTGGTTTCAATTTGATGAGTTACACTATGTTTAATAGGTTTAGTGAAACCTGAATCTATTGTAATCTCTTGAAATTTATGTAGTAGATTTTTAACTCCTTCATGAATGGAAGGTTCCCTTAAAAATGATAATGCTGAAATTGATGATTTCCGTAAAATACCAGAAGAGGTAAGAGAAGTTAGTGGATCTATTAGACTTCTTTTGGAAAGATCTACTAGTAAACCGTAGTTAAATAAGAAATCAGCGCCTAAGATTGGTTTTTGTACATCAGCAATAATAAATTGCCACTGAAAATTTCGTTTCAAACCAAGATCAAGTGTTAAAAGTTTTTTACCGTATGTGTTAATAACAGACGAATTAGCTGCCGAAAGTCGTAATCCGGAGGGCAATAACCTGTGGGGTTCTTCCTACTTCGGTTTTTATTTTATTATAATTCACCTTTTATTTTTAAAGAACTTTTATTTTATATTTTATATATTTTTTTATAACACCTTTTTTTATATAAGCGAAACGAAATTAAATATTATTTATTTCTTCTTTATTTATTTTTAGTTTTAGTTCCTTTTACAAATAATCTTTAAAATATTTTTAAGGCAAACTTTCTCGACCGAATGACAGGGAAGAACTAAAATATTTTTACACAAACAAAAATTATTAAAAATTTACAAAAGCTACTACAACTACACTAACTAGATTTATGTAATATAAATCCACTACAGTTACAAATTTACAAGTATTTTCTAATCTTTATGATATCAACAAGCCAAACCAAATCTACACTACGTTAAAAATCTACATTTAACTACTTTTACATTTACCTAATATTTCCATTCTTTATTTAAATTTAAAAGTCAAATACTCAAACCGAAATTTATTAAAACTTTTTAATCGACGACAACCATCACCACATGACAATTACAATAAAGTTTTTCATGTGGAGACTATTGAATTTTTTTGATTGAACTTTTAAAATCTCAGACAACCACCACAACACCCCCGATGTGGCGGTAGGCGATTAAAAATAAAAAATTAAAAGAATGCTTAGAAAAACAATAAAAATGATTCAGAAGAAAATATTGACAAGACTAGTAGTAAAAATTTAAAAATTAGTTTTGATATTTTAAAAATTAATAATTAAAAATCTTATAAATAAAATAAATACAAAAACTCGAATAATTAATATATAAATAATGCAATGTTAAATAAATAATTAAATATAAAATCTGAATATATAAAATATAAAAAGTGCTGTTTTAATAAAATAAATATATTAAAAGATATCTGATAATACCAAGATAAAGTGTTGAATTAAATAAACTAATTTGTAAATAAAATAAAATATAAAATTAATATATAGTTATTTGAACTCCTATAAATTGGTGACCCCGATTTTGAACAACTGCACCCAACGAAAGGACACAGTAAAATGAAGAATATACCACAACCATCGACCAGGTCGGCGGCCATTCGGACATGGTTTTCCGCTCAAGCCGTCGACCGACAATACAGGTACGTCGGGCAAGGGAAGTTTGTTATAACTTCCCCGACGGTACCATCCATACAACGGCCCATCGAGCCATCTATACAACGGCCCAAAAAAAAAAAAAAGTGTAATCCATCCTTTATTTCATCACATTCTCTCGTTTATTTAAAAAAAAAAAAAATATAAATAATGAATAATTCGAGTGGCGACTTGCCGATAGTCTCCGTGATTCCCGGGAATCCAAGTCAAAATCGCGAAAGTCAAAATTTAAATAATAATTCGAACAATCCGCTTCCATCACCACGCAATACACCCTCTATTGCAACGTTTTCGGTTAGTGCACCCTCATTTTGGAAAAATGCACCTAAATTCTGGTTTCAGCGACTGGAAGCACAATTCGAGCTGGCCAGAATCTCAACAGAAATTGCAAAATTTAATCACGTTCTCTCTGTGTTAGATGAGAATTTAGTTTCAATTCTAAGTGATATCTTAGAAGAACCAGACCCGCGACATCCGTATACCCAGCTGAAAGATGCATTAATTTCCCGTCTTTCGGCTAGTGAAACAACAAAATTAAACAAATTACTTAGTGACATTGTTATGGGTGATCGTTCTCCATCACAATTCCTCCGGGAAATGAAAAATTTATCAAACGGGAATTTAAGTGACGATATTTTGAAAACGTTGTGGATGCAGAGACTTCCAGAAAATATGCGAGCAATTTTGTCTTGCAATTCCGGTCCACTTTCGGAATTAGCTAATTGCGCAGACAAAATTTTTGAAATGAATAATAAATCTTCCGTATTTACTTGCTCTTCAATACACTCTGATACTAATATTTTATCTGACCTAACATCACAAATTTTACGTTTAACCAAACAGGTCCAAGAGATGTCCTTGGAGATTAAATCTTTAAAAAATCAAAATCGTTCTTCAAGCAATTCTTCCCGTCATTCAAGATATTCATCAAGTCGTTCACCAAATCGACTTAATACTAAATTTATACAACGGAATAATTCACAAACTCGAGATAATCCATATTGGTGCTGGTACCATTCAAAATTCCAAAACAATGCAAATAAATGCATTCCACCATGCTCTTTTAATAAAATTTCAGACTCATCAAAAAAATAAAGCGCTTATCATCTATGGCGACAGATGATAAAGGCGAATTTAACAGTCGCCTACACATCTTTGACAGGTCAACGAACAAATATTACTTAATTGACACTGGAGCAGATATTTCGGTTATTCCTCCACCACTAACAATGAAATTATCACCTACATCTTTACAATTATCTGCAGCAAATTCTTCAATAATTAATACCTACGGTAAAAGAATTCTTACTCTTGATCTAGGTTTACGAAGAAATTTTCAATGGGAATTTCTTTTAGCTGACGTTGAAAAACCCATTATAGGTGCAGATTTTTTATTCCATTTCAAATTAATAGTTGATTTATCTAAAAGAATTTTAATTGATCCTTTAACTAAATTAACTTCAAATGGAAATATTTTCAGAGGACCTGCAACTACTTTATCAATTTTGATCAAACCTTCAATTAAAGATAATATTCAAAAATTACTTCGTGAATTCAACAATATTACAATAGATTCCAGTTTTTCAAAACCAGTTAAACACACAATAACGCATCAAATCAAAACTATCGGTCAGCCTATATTTTCAAAAGTTCGACGTTTATCTCCAGAGAAACTTGCGGTTGCAAAGAAAGAATTTGAATTCTTACTCAACCAAGGAATTTGTAGACCTTCTAAAAGTTGCTGGTCATCACCATTACATATGGTTCCTAAACAGAATGGTGAATATAGACCCTGTGGGGATTACAGACGTTTAAATGCAGTAACAATTCCTGACCGATATCCAATTCCGTTAATACACGATTTCGCCTGCCAACTACAAAATTGTACAATATTTTCAACATTAGATCTAACTAAAGCATATCATCAAATTCCTGTAGAACCTGAAGATATTCCGAAAACTGCAATTTGTACACCTTTCGGACTTTTTGAATTTACTAGGATGACTTTCGGATTATGCAATGCTGCACAAACATTCCAAAGATTTATCCATGCGGTTCTCCAAGATTTATCATTTTGTTTTGTATATCTTGATGATATTTTAGTAGCTTCCAATTCAGAAACACAACATTTAGATCATTTAAAACAAATTTTTCAACGCTTTCAAGACAACGGCCTAATAATAAATGTCGAGAAATGTAACTTTTTACAATCGGAAGTAAAATTTCCAGGGAGGGAAATGTCATGGTCATTTTTTGACATGCTAAGCAACTTCGACTGGGGTTCTTCCTAGTTCGGTTTTTATTTTATTATAATTCACCTTTTATTTTTAAAGAACTTTTATTTTATATTTTATATATTTTTTTTTTTTTTTTTTTTTTTTTTTTTTTTTTTTTTTTATTATTTATTTCTTCTTTATTTATTTTTAGTTTTAGTTCCTTTTACAAATAATCTTTAAAATATTTTTAAGGCAAACTTTCTCGACCGAATGACAGGGAAGAACTAAAATATTTTTACACAAACAAAAATTATTAAAAATTTACAAAAGCTACTACAACTACACTAACTAGATTTATGTAACATAAATCCACTACAGTTACAAATTTACAAGTATTTTCTAATCTTTATGATATCAACAAGCCAAACCAAATCTACACTACGTTAAAAATCTACATTTAACTACTTTTACATTTACCTAATATTTCCATTCTTTATTTAAATTTAAAAATCAAATACTCAAACCGAAATTTATTAAAACTTTTTAATCGACGACAACCATCACCACATGACAATTACAATAAAGTTTTTCATGTGGAGACTATTGAATTTTTTGATTGAACTTTTAAAATCTCAGACAACCACCACAACACCCTCCTCCCAGCGTAAACCAGTGTAGCGATATTCTGATTTCAGCAACTTACTAATTTTGCTGAAAATGTAACTTTTTTTGAAGGTTTAATGTTATGATATTTAATTTCTGATGCCGGAGTAACTGTATAATTTAAATTTTGATTATTTCTTAACGACTCTGGTCGAAAAGGAAAACTTTTTGTGGTGTGAACAGGCACTGGCTGTTCCTTTAAATGATTCGAGCTAGATTGTGTTAAATTGGAATTGTCTCTCTTAGTTGGATCAGAAAAATTATTTTGTAAATTGATTTTATCAATGGAGGAAACGAAATATGGTTTCAAACGGTCTAAGGAAATGTTAATATTTTTATTTTTAATTTGCACTGTATAATAATTTTTATTTCTTGTTATAACTGGAAATGGTCCATTATAACAATTTTGCAAATTATTTTTAGATGGTTGACTTCTAATTAAAACATGTGAGCAATTTTCTAATTCCTTGAATTTGAAAAATTTTGCTTTGGAATGGTTTGAAGCTGGAATTGGTCGTAAGTTATTAAATAAATTTCGTAAGCGATTGACGAAAAGACTTTGGTGTAGAATTTCTGAATTTTGTTCAATAAAATCACCAGGTAGTCTTAAGGATTGACCATAGAGCAATTCCGCTGGTGTCGCGACGAATTCTTCTCGAAATGTTGTTCGAAGACCAAGTAAAATTGAAGGTAAAACTTCAGACCAAGAATTTGTTTCATAAGCTTTGATAGCTGTTTTAAGTGTTCTGTGCCAACGTTCTAAAAAACCGTTTGATTGTGGGTGGTATGAGGTAGTTCGATTATGTTTGAATCCTAAAAATTTTGAAAGTTCTTTAAAGAGTGTAGATTCAAATTGTCTTCCTTGATCGGTGACTATAATTTTGGGAACACCGAAACGAGAAATCCAATTGTGATAAAGAGCTTCTGCACAGGTTTCGGCTGTAATATCAGTCAAAGGTATTGCCTCAGGCCATCGAGTGAAACGATCGATTATCGTGAGACAATATCTGAAGCCGTGTGAAGGAGGAAGTGGACCTATGATGTCCATATGAATTGTGTCGAACCTACTTGAAATTGTTGGAAATGAGCCAAAAGTATTTTTAACATGACGAGTAATTTTATTTTTCTGACATGCTAAACAACTTCTAGACCAATTGTTGACATCTTTGTTAATAGATGGCCAAAAATATTTTGATGTTATCATCTTGTTTGTTGCTCGTATGCTAGGATGAGATAAATTATGAATTGAATTAAAAACTTGTAGTCGGAAAGGTTCCGGAATGTAAGGTCTAATGTTAGAGTTGGAATTTTCACAGTAAATTAGTTTGTCACTCCCAATCACGGGTAATTTGGAAAATTTATATGAAGAATTTTCCAAAAAATCTTTTAACTGGCTATCGGTCTCTTGTGCGATAGCTATAGCTTCAAAATTTATAGAGGATGGTAAATGTAATTCCTCGACCCGTGAAAGAGTGTCTGCTACTATGTTTTCCGTTCCTGGAATATGTTTAATATCGGTAGTAAATTGACCGATGAAATCTAAGTGTCTAGCTTGTCTTGGAGAAGCTTTTTCGGGATTTTGTTTAAATGCAAAAATTAAAGGTTTATGATCTGTGAATAAAGTAAAATTTCTTCCTTCCAAATGGTATCGAAAATACTTTATTCCTTTATAAGCTGCTAATAATTCCCGATCATAGGCGCTGTATTTGATTTGTGCTGAACTTAATTTTGTTGAAAAGAAACCAAGAGGTTGCCAAGTGTTATCAACATACTGATTTAAAGAAGCGCCGATTGCAGAGTCTGAAGCATCTACAAATAAAGCTAGTTGTGAATTATTGTTTGGAAAAGCCAAAAGAGTAATTTTTGCTAATTGTGATTTAATGTTTTCGAATGCCTTAATTGTTTCAGGTGTCCAAATAATTTGTTTTGAACCATCTTTTTTATTACCAGTGAGGTATTTATTCAATAACAACTGATGTGCAGCTGCATGTGGCAGAAAACGTCGATAAAAATTTACCATTCCAAGAAAACGTCTGAGTTCTTTGACGGTTGAAGGTTGTTTAAATTTAGTAATTGCTTCAACTTTCTCTGGTGATGGTTTGATGCCTTTAGAATTTATGAAATGACCGAGAAATTTTACTTCCGATTGTAAAAAGTTACATTTCTCGACATTTATTATTAGGCCGTTGTCTTGAAAGCGTTGAAAAATTTGTTTTAAATGATCTAAATGTTGTGTTTCTGAATTGGAAGCTACTAAAATATCATCAAGATATACAAAACAAAATGATAAATCTTGGAGAACCGCATGGATAAATCTTTGGAATGTTTGTGCAGCATTGCATAATCCGAAAGTCATCCTAGTAAATTCAAAAAGTCCGAAAGGTGTACAAATTGCAGTTTTCGGAATATCTTCAGGTTCTACAGGAATTTGATGATATGCTTTAGTTAGATCTAATGTTGAAAATATTGTACAATTTTGTAGTTGGCAGGCGAAATCGTGTATTAACGGAATTGGATATCGGTCAGGAATTGTTACTGCATTTAAACGTCTGTAATCCCCACAGGGTCTATATTCACCATTCTGTTTAGGAACCATATGTAATGGTGATGACCAGCAACTTTTAGAAGGTCTACAAATTCCTTGGTTGAGTAAGAATTCAAATTCTTTCTTTGCAACCGCAAGTTTCTCTGGAGATAAACGTCGAACTTTTGAAAATATAGGCTGACCGATAGTTTTGATTTGATGCGTTATTGTGTGTTTAACTGGTTTTGAAAAACTGGAATCTATTGTAATATTGTTGAATTCACGAAGTAATTTTTGAATATTATCTTTAATTGAAGGTTTGATCAAAATTGATAAAGTAGTTGCAGGTCCTCTGAAAATATTTCCATTTGAAGTTAATTTAGTTAAAGGATCAATTAAAATTCTTTTAGATAAATCAACTATTAATTTGAAATGGAATAAAAAATCTGCACCTATAATGGGTTTTTCAACGTCAGCTAAAAGAAATTCCCATTGAAAATTTCTTCGTAAACCTAGATCAAGAGTAAGAATTCTTTTACCGTAGGTATTAATTATTGAAGAATTTGCTGCAGATAATTGTAAAGATGTAGGTGATAATTTCATTGTTAGTGGTGGAGGAATAACCGAAATATCTGCTCCAGTGTCAATTAAGTAATATTTGTTCGTTGACCTGTCAAAGATGTGTAGGCGACTGTTAAATTCGCCTTTATCATCTGTCGCCATAGATGATAAGCGCTTTATTTTTTTGATGAGTCTGAAATTTTATTAAAAGAACAAGGAGGAATACATTTAGTTGCATTATTTCTAAATTTGGCATGGTACCAACACCAATCTGGATTACCATGAGATTGAGATTGAGATTGAGGAGAATTTTGTCGGAATCTGTTTGGTGAACGACTTGACGAAAACCTGGAAGAATGTCTAGAAGAATTACTATTAGATCTGTTTTGATGTTTTAATGATTTAATTTCTAAAGACATTTCTTGCACTTGTTTAGTTAGACGTAAAATTTGTGAAGTGAGTTCTGCCAAAGTATTGTTATCTGAATTAATAGATGAACAAGATAAAATTGGTGATTTATTATTTATTTCAAAAATTTTGTCAGCACAATTTGCTAATTCAGAAAGTGGTCCTGAATTACAAGATAAAATCGTTCTCATATTACTTGGCAATCTTTGTAACCAAAGAGTCTTCAAAATGTCATCGTTTAAATTTCCGTTAGATAAATTTCTCATTTCTCGAAGAAATTGTGATGGAGATCTATCCCCCATCACAATATCTCCGAGAAGCTGGTTTAATTTGGTAGTTTCGCTCGCGGAAAGCCGTGAAATTAATGCTTCTTTTAGTTGAGAATATGGATGTCTAGGATCCGGACTTTCCAAGACATCGCTTAAAATATAAACTAAGCTCTCATCCAACGCGGAGAGAACGTAGTTAAATTTTGCAATCTCTGTTGTTATTCTGGCAAGTTCAAATTGCGCCTCCAGCCGCTGAAACCAAAACTTCGGAGCATTTCTCCAAAAAGAGGGTGTATGAACGGAAAATGTAGAAATGGATGGTGTATGGGATGTTGCCATAATACGTGGTGATGGCTGAGGTAAATCAAACGAATTTTCGAGGTTATTGACCGAACCTTCGAAACTTGTATTCTCGGAAACGGAGACTACCGAGTCACCACTCAAATTCATAATGAACACGATAGAGAACGCGACGGAAAATAATAAAGAATGGATAACAAATCAAATATACTAAATAATAATGCTAAAAATTTTTTTAAAAGAAGGAACTAAACCTGTAGATAAAGTGTTGATTGTTGAAGATTGTTGAAAATCTCTTCTTTTTTTTTTTTTTTTTATTGTTGCTTGTCGGCTGTTTGGACGTTTTTTGTACGTCCAGATGTTCAAGACGTTGGTAAATGGTTAGGTCAGCAAATTGTTTCAGCGAGAATTAGGCTCTGCCGAGTTGTAGCTGTGTTTCTGCTTTTATTGTTATGCAGATATTGGATTGTTGATGCTCTTGTTATATGCAGATGTTGGGTTTTTGATGCTCCTGCTATATGCAGATGTCGGGGTCACCAGTGTGGGGTTCTTCCTAGTTCGGTTTTTATTTTATTATAATTCACCTTTTATTTTTAAAGAACTTTTATTTTATATTTTATATTTTTTTTTTTTTTTTTTTTTTTTTTTTTTTTTTTTTTTTTTTTTTTTTTTTTTTTTTTTTTTTTTTTTTTTTTTTTTTTTTTTTTTTTTTTTTTTTTTTTTTTTTTTTTTTTTTTTTTTTTAAACTTTTTATTTTTTACATAGCGACCTTTTTTTTTAAGTCACCTTCTTCCTAGTTCGGTTTTTATTTTATTATAATTCACCTTTTATTTTTAAAGAACTTTTATTTTATATTTTATATATTTTTTATAACACCTTTTTTTTATATAAGCGAAACAAAATTAAATATTATTTATTTCTTCTTTATTTATTTTTAGTTTTAGTTCCTTTTACAAATAATCTTTAAAATATTTTTAAGGCAAACTTTCTCGACCGAATGACAGGGAAGAACTAAAATATTTTTACACAAACAAAAATTATTAAAAATTTACAAAAGCTACTACAACTACACTAACTAGATTTATGTAATATAAATCCACTACAGTTACAAATTTACAAGTATTTTCTAATCTTTATGATATCAACAAGCCAAACCAAATCTACACTACGTTAAAAATCTACATTTAACTACTTTTACATTTACCTAATATTTCCATTCTTTATTTAAATTTAAAAGTCAAATACTCAAACCGAAATTTATTAAAACTTTTTAATCGACGACAACCATCACCACATGACAATTACAATAAAGTTTTTCATGTGGAGACTATTGAATTTTTTTGATTGAACTTTTAAAATCTCAGACAACCACCACAACACCCCCTTCCCAGCGAAATACCCAAAGAGCGAAATTCTGGATTCAGCAACTTTTAGCTGAATCTGAAAATGTTACCTTTTTGGATATTTTGTTTTTAAAACCATTAAATTTTGGGACAGGAGTTACTTTTTTAATTATTGTGTTTCGAATTTTCATTGACACTGGCCAATGACAAAAATTCTGTGTATGACGAACAGGCTCTGGCTGTTCCTTAAAGTGGTTGGAACTATGTAATGTTAAATTGTTAACGTTCTCCGTCGATGGATGAGAGCTGATATCCTTTACTTGAATTTCCGAAATCGAAACTGCAAAATATGGTTTTAAACGATTTATGGAAATATTTGTATTTTTACCATTAATATTAATTGTGTAAAATGTAGATTGTCTAGAAATTATCGGAAATGGTCCTTCATAGTAATTTTGAAAAGTACCTCTAGAAGAATCATTTCTAATGAAAACATGAGAACAAGTATCTAACTCTTTAAATTTGAAAAATTTATTTTTAGAGTGATCAGTGGAACGAGATGGTTGCATGTTACTGAATAAATTTTTTAAATGATTTACGAAAACATTTTGTGGAATATCTTGAGAATTTTGCTCAAGAAAATCACCTGGAAGTCTTAAGGACCTACCAAAAAGTAATTCAGCAGACGTAGCTGTAAAGTCTTCTCTGAAAGATGTTCTGAGACCGAGAAGAACAGATGGCAATACTTTTGTCCAAGAATCGTTTTCATAAATTTTGAGAGCTGTTTTTAGAGTTCTATTCCATCTTTCAATGAAACCGTTAGATTGAGGATGATAAGGAGTTGTGCGATTATGTTTGAAACCTAAAAGTTTAGATAGTTCTTTGAAAAGATTTGATTCAAACTGTCTGCCCTGATCTGTTACGATAAATTTTGGTACACCGTAACGAGAAATCCATTCGCGGAAAAGAGCTTCTGCACAAGTCTCAGCTGAAATGTTGGCTATAGGAATTGCCTCAGGCCATCGCGTAAAACGATCGATTACAGTGAGACAAAACCTGAAACCTTGAGAAGTCGGAAGAGGTCCGATAATATCCATGTGGATGGTTTCGAATTTACTTGAAGTAACCGGAAAAGAACCAAAAGGAATTTTAACATGACGAGTGATTTTATTCTTCTGACATGCTAAACAACTACGGGTCCAGTTATTAATATCTTTATTCATAGATGGCCAAAAATATTTTGAAACTATCATTTTATTTGTGGCTCTGATGCTAGGATGTGCTAAATTGTGAATAGAATTAAAAATATTTAATCGAAAAGCTTCTGGAATGTAGGGTCTAATAATTGAATCTGAATGCTCGCAGAGAATTTGTTTATCGCTTCCTATAACAGGGAATTTGGAAAATTTTAAAGATGAATTTTCCAAAAATTGTGTTAACTGAGTATCAGTCTCCTGTGCTGTAGCTATAGCTTCAAAGTCTATAGATGAAGGTAGATGGATTTCATCTACACGCGATAAAGTATCTGCGACAATATTATCCTTTCCAGAAATGTGTTGTATATCTGTAGTAAATTGTCCAATGAAATCTAGATGTCGAAATTGTCTAGGTGATGCTTTCTCTGGATTTTGTTTGAAGGCAAAAACTAAAGGTTTGTGATCAGTGAAAAGTGTAAAATTTCTTCCTTCTAAATGATATTGAAAATATTTAATGCCTTTATAAGCGGCTAGCAACTCACGATCATAAGCACTATACTTTTGCTGAGCTGAATTTAATTTAATTGAGAAAAAACCAAGCGGTTGCCAAGAATTATTAATTTGTTGATTCAGAGCTGCACCTACAGCTGTATCTGAAGCGTCAACAAATAAAGCTAATTTGGCATGATTGTTAGGAAAAGCTAAAAGGGTAGTTTGAGTTAATTGAGATTTAATGTTCTCAAAAGCGTTTATGGCTTCAGTTGTCCAATTAATTTTTTTGGAACCTTCTTTTTTACTTCCAGAAAGATATTTATTTAAAATTAACTGATGTTGAGCTGTATGAGGTAGAAATCTTCGATAAAAATTTACCATACCTAAGAAACGTCTTAACTCTTTAACATTTGTAGGTTGAGAAAATTTTGAAATAGCTTCTACTTTCTCAGGAGTAGGGCTGATACCATCTGAATTAATAAGATGACCGAGAAATTTTACTTGTGATTTCATAAAGTTACATTTCTCGATGTTGATAATTAATCCATGTTCTTGTAAACGTTGAAAAATTTGCTTTAAATGGTCTAAATGTTCTTCTTCTGATTTGGATGCTATTAAAATATCATCTAAATAAACAAAACAGAAATGAAGATCTTGAAGCACAGAGTGGATAAACCGTTGAAAAGTTTGTGCTGCATTGCAAAGACCAAACGTCATCCTTGTAAATTCGAAAAGACCAAAAGGAGTGCATATTGCAGTTTTTGGAATATCTTCGGGTTCGACTGGAATTTGGTGATAGGCTTTTGTTAAATCTATAGTTGAAAATATTTTACAATTTTGTAATTGAAATGTGAAATCATGAATTAAAGGGATCGGATAACGATCTGGAATTGTAATAGAATTTAAACGCCTATAATCACCACCCAATATATATAGGGTCATAGGCTATATATAAATTTTAATATATTTATTGTTTATAAGGTTTTAATATAATTATTTATTTAATACAGCACTTTTTAATATTTTTATTATTATTTAATACAGCACTTTTTAATATTTTTATTATTATTTAATACAGCACTTTTTAATATTTTTATTATTCGGTTTTTAATATATTTATTTTATTTATAAGATTTTTAATATATTTATTGTTTACAAGATTTTAATTACTAATTTTTAAATGTAAAAGCTAATTTTTAAAATTTTACTTCCTGTCTTTCTAATATTTTCTCCCGAAAACAATCTTATTGTTTTTCTAAGCCTTCTTCTGATTTTTATTTTTTTTCTTCGCCTACCGCCACATCACCCCCCTTCCAGTTAACGTGTTAACGAAACTTTCTGAAAGGGGTTAATGGGTGGTAGTGATGGTTCGATGGACCAACTAGGCGGTGGTGGTGGCTCGATGGGCCAACTGGGTGGTCGTGGTGGCTCGATGGGCCAACTGGGCGGTGGTGGTGGCTCGATGGGCCGTTGTAGAGGTGGCTCGATGGGCCGTTGTAGAGGTGGCTCGATGGGCCGTTGTAGAGGTGGCTCGATGGGCCGTTGTAGAGGTGGCTCGATGGGCCGTTGTAGAGGTGGCTCGATGGGCCGTTGTAGAGGTGGCTCGATAGGCCAACAGGAGGTGATGATGTTTGTTGATAGTTGCCATGGGGAGCGAGGTGGTATCGTCGGGGAAGTTATAACAAACTTCCCTTGCCCGACGTACCTGTATTGTCGGTCGACGGCTTGAGCGGAAAACCATGTCCGAATGGCCGCCGACCTGGTAGATGATTGTGGCATATTTTGCATTTTCTTGTGTCCTTTCGTCGGGTGCTGTTGTTCAAAGTCGGGGTCACCAATTTATATAGGGTCATAGGCTATATATAAATTTTAATATATTTATTGTTTATAAGGTTTTAATATAATTATTTATTTAATACAGCACTTTTTAATATTTTTATTATTATTTAATACAGCACTTTTTAATATTTTTATTATTATTTAATACAGCACTTTTTAATATTTTTATTATTCGGTTTTTAATATATTTATTTTATTTATAAGATTTTTAATATATTTATTGTTTACAAGATTTTAATTACTAATTTTTAAATGTAAAAGCTAATTTTTAAAATTTTACTTCCTGTCTTTCTAATATTTTCTCCCGAAAACAATCTTATTGTTTTTCTAAGCCTTCTTCTGATTTTTATTTTTTTTCTTCGCCTACCGCCACATCAGTTGTGGTGGTTGTCTGAGATTTTAAAAGTTCAATCAAAAAAATTCAATAGTCTCCACATGAAAAACTTTATTGTAATTGTCATGTGGTGATGGTTGTCGTCGATTAAAAAGTTTTAATAAATTTCGGTTTGAGTATTTGACTTTTAAATTTAAATAAAGAATGGAAATATTAGGTAAATGTAAAAGTAGTTAAATGTAGATTTTTAACGTAGTGTAGATTTGGTTTGGCTTGTTGATATCATAAAGATTAGAAAATACTTGTAAATTTGTAACTGTAGTGGATTTATATTACATAAATCTAGTTAGTGTAGTTGTAGTAGCTTTTGTAAATTTTTAATAATTTTTGTTTGTGTAAAAATATTTTAGTTCTTCCCTGTCATTCGGTCGAGAAAGTTTGCCTTAAAAATATTTTAAAGATTATTTGTAAAAGGAACTAAAACTAAAAATAAATAAAGAAGAAATAAATAATATTTAATTTCGTTTCGCTTATATAAAAAAAGGTGTTATAAAAAATATATAAAATATAAAATAAAAGTTCTTTAAAAATAAAAGGTGAATTATAATAAAATAAAAACCGAACTAGGAAGAACCCCACACTGGTGACCCCGACATCTGCATATAGCAGGAGCATCAAAAACCCAACATCTGCATATAACAAGAGCATCAACAATCCAATATCTGCATAACAATAAAAGCAGAAACACAGCTACAACTCGGCAGAGCCTAATTCTCGCTGAAACAATTTGCTGACCTAACCATTTACCAACGTCTTGAACATCTGGACGTACAAAAAACGTCCAAACAGCCGACAAGCAACAATCAAAAAAAAAAAAAAAAAAAAGATTTTCAACAATCTTCAACAATCAACACTTTATCTACAGGTTTAGTTCCTTCTTTTAAAAAAAAATTTTAGCATTATTATTTAGTATATTTGATTTGTTATCCATTCTTTATTATTTTCCGTCGCGTTCTCTATCGTGTTCATTATGAATTTGAGTGGTGACTCGGTAGTCTCCGTTTCCGGAAATACAAGTTTCGAAGGTTCGGTCAATAACCTCGAAAATTCGTTTGATTTACCTCAGCCATCACCACGTATTATGGCAGCATCCCATACACCATCCATTTCTACATTTTCCGTTCATACACCCTCTTTTTGGAGAAATGCTCCGAAGTTTTGGTTTCAGCGGCTGGAGGCGCAATTTGAACTTGCCAGAATAACAACAGAGATTGCAAAATTTAACTACGTTCTCTCCGCGTTGGATGAGAGCTTAGTTTCTATTTTAAGCGATGTCTTGGAAAGTCCGGATCCTAGACATCCATATTCTCAACTAAAAGAAGCATTAATTTCACGGCTTTCCGCGAGCGAAACTACCAAATTAAACCAGCTTCTCGGAGATATTGTGATGGGGGATAGATCTCCATCACAATTTCTTCGAGAAATGAGAAATTTATCTAACGGAAATTTAAACGATGACATTTTGAAGACTCTTTGGTTACAAAGATTGCCAAGTAATATGAGAACGATTTTATCTTGTAATTCAGGACCACTTTCTGAATTAGCAAATTGTGCTGACAAAATTTTTGAAATAAATAATAAATCACCAATTTTATCTTGTTCATCTATTAATTCAGATAACAATACTTTGGCAGAACTCACTTCACAAATTTTACGTCTAACTAAACAAGTGCAAGAAATGTCTTTAGAAATTAAATCATTAAAACATCAAAACAGATCTAATAGTAATTCTTCTAGACATTCTTCCAGGTTTTCGTCAAGTCGTTCACCAAACAGATTCCGACAAAATTCTCCTCAATCTCAATCTCAATCTCATGGTAATCCAGATTGGTGTTGGTACCATGCCAAATTTAGAAATAATGCAACTAAATGTATTCCTCCTTGTTCCTTTAATAAAATTCCAGATTCGACAAAAAACTAATTTGCATGTCATCAATGGCGACGGATGATAAAAGCGAATATAATAGTCGCTTACACATTTTTGATAGATCTACAAATTGTTATTATCTAATTGATACTGGAGCAGATATTTCTGTAATTCCTCCTCCACTAAATTCAAAATTATTACCAACTTCTTTGAAATTATCTGCAGCTAACTCATCAGTTATTAATACTTATGGGAAGAAAATTCTTTCATTGGATCTCGGTTTACGAAGAAATTTTCAATGGGAATTTTTATTAGCTGATGTGGAGAAACCTATTTTGGGTGCAGATTTCTTATTTCACTATAAATTAATTATTGATTTGTCAAAAAGAATTTTAATTGACCCCTTAACCAAATTAACTTCTAATGGTAATATTTTCAGAGGACCATCTACTGCTTTATCAGTATTAATCAATACATCTTTAAATGATGAGATACAAAAATTAATTCGTGAATTTCCAACTTTAACTATAGATTCTGGTTTTACTAAACCAGTTAAACATCTAATTACACATCAAATTAAAACAGTTGGTCAACCACTATTTTCAAAAGTACGTCGTCTTTCTCCTGAAAAACTTTTAATAGCAAAAAAGGAATTTGAATTTATGTTAAACCAAGGCATTTGCAGACCTTCTAACAGTTGTTGGTCTTCACCGTTACATATGGTTCCAAAGAAAAACGGTGAATGGAGACCTTGTGGTGATTATAGGCGTTTAAATTCTATTACAATTCCAGATCGTTATCCGATCCCTTTAATTCATGATTTCACATTTCAATTACAAAATTGTAAAATATTTTCAACTATAGATTTAACAAAAGCCTATCACCAAATTCCAGTCGAACCCGAAGATATTCCAAAAACTGCAATATGCACTCCTTTTGGTCTTTTCGAATTTACAAGGATGACGTTTGGTCTTTGCAATGCAGCACAAACTTTTCAACGGTTTATCCACTCTGTGCTTCAAGATCTTCATTTCTGTTTTGTTTATTTAGATGATATTTTAATAGCATCCAAATCAGAAGAAGAACATTTAGACCATTTAAAGCAAATTTTTCAACGTTTACAAGAACATGGATTAATTATCAACATCGAGAAATGTAACTTTATGAAATCACAAGTAAAATTTCTCGGTCATCTTATTAATTCAGATGGTATCAGCCCTACTCCTGAGAAAGTAGAAGCTATTTCAAAATTTTCTCAACCTACAAATGTTAAAGAGTTAAGACGTTTCTTAGGTATGGTAAATTTTTATCGAAGATTTCTACCTCATACAGCTCAACATCAGTTAATTTTAAATAAATATCTTTCTGGAAGTAAAAAAGAAGGTTCCAAAAAAATTAATTGGACAACTGAAGCCATAAACGCTTTTGAGAACATTAAATCTCAATTAACTCAAACTACCCTTTTAGCTTTTCCTAACAATCATGCCAAATTAGCTTTATTTGTTGACGCTTCAGATACAGCTGTAGGTGCAGCTCTGAATCAACAAATTAATAATTCTTGGCAACCGCTTGGTTTTTTCTCAATTAAATTAAATTCAGCTCAGCAAAAGTATAGTGCTTATGATCGTGAGTTGCTAGCCGCTTATAAAGGCATTAAATATTTTCAATATCATTTAGAAGGAAGAAATTTTACACTTTTCACTGATCACAAACCTTTAGTTTTTGCCTTCAAACAAAATCCAGAGAAAGCATCACCTAGACAATTTCGACATCTAGATTTCATTGGACAATTTACTACAGATATACAACACATTTCTGGAAAGGATAATATTGTCGCAGATACTTTATCGCGTGTAGATGAAATCCATCTACCTTCATCTATAGACTTTGAAGCTATAGCTACAGCACAGGAGACTGATACTCAGTTAACACAATTTTTGGAAAATTCATCTTTAAAATTTTCCAAATTCCCTGTTATAGGAAGCGATAAACAAATTCTCTGCGAGCATTCAGATTCAATTATTAGACCCTACATTCCAGAAGCTTTTCGATTAAATATTTTTAATTCTATTCACAATTTAGCACATCCTAGCATCAGAGCCACAAATAAAATGATAGTTTCAAAATATTTTTGGCCATCTATGAATAAAGATATTAATAACTGGACCCGTAGTTGTTTAGCATGTCAGAAGAATAAAATCACTCGTCATGTTAAAATTCCTTTTGGTTCTTTTCCGGTTACTTCAAGTAAATTCGAAACCATCCACATGGATATTATCGGACCTCTTCCGACTTCTCAAGGTTTCAGGTTTTGTCTCACTGTAATCGATCGTTTTACGCGATGGCCTGAGGCAATTCCTATAGCCAACATTTCAGCTGAGACTTGTGCAGAAGCTCTTTTCCGCGAATGGATTTCTCGTTACGGTGTACCAAAATTTATCGTAACAGATCAGGGCAGACAGTTTGAATCAAATCTTTTCAAAGAACTATCTAAACTTTTAGGTTTCAAACATAATCGCACAACTCCTTATCATCCTCAATCTAACGGTTTCATTGAAAGATGGAATAGAACTCTAAAAACAGCTCTCAAAATTTATGAAAACGATTCTTGGACAAAAGTATTGCCATCTGTTCTTCTCGGTCTCAGAACATCTTTCAGAGAAGACTTTACAGCTACGTCTGCTGAATTACTTTTTGGTAGGTCCTTAAGACTTCCAGGTGATTTTCTTGAGCAAAATTCTCAAGATATTCCACAAAATGTTTTCGTAAATCATTTAAAAAATTTATTCAGTAACATGCAACCATCTCGTTCCACTGATCACTCTAAAAATAAATTTTTCAAATTTAAAGAGTTAGATACTTGTTCTCATGTTTTCATTAGAAATGATTCTTCTAGAGGTACTTTTCAAAATTACTATGAAGGACCATTTCCGATAATTTCTAGACAATCTACATTTTACACAATTAATATTAATGGTAAAAATACAAATATTTCCATAAATCGTTTAAAACCATATTTTGCAGTTTCGATTTCGGAAATTCAAGTAAAGGATATCAGCTCTCATCCATCGACGGAGAACGTTAACAATTTAACATTACATAGTTCCAACCACTTTAAGGAACAGCCAGAGCCTGTTCGTCATACACAGAATTTTTGTCATTGGCCAGTGTCAATGAAAATTCGAAACACAATAATTAAAAAAGTAACTCCTGTCCCAAAATTTAATGGTTTTAAAAACAAAATATCCAAAAAGGTAACATTTTCAGATTCAGCTAAAAGTTGCTGAATCCAGAATTTCGCTCTTTGGGTATTTCGCTGGGAAGGGGGTGTTGTGGTGGTTGTCTGAGATTTTAAAAGTTCAATCAAAAAAATTCAATAGTCTCCACATGAAAAACTTTATTGTAATTGTCATGTGGTGATGGTTGTCGTCGATTAAAAAGTTTTAATAAATTTCGGTTTGAGTATTTGACTTTTAAATTTAAATAAAGAATGGAAATATTAGGTAAATGTAAAAGTAGTTAAATGTAGATTTTTAACGTAGTGTAGATTTGGTTTGGCTTGTTGATATCATAAAGATTAGAAAATACTTGTAAATTTGTAACTGTAGTGGATTTATATTACATAAATCTAGTTAGTGTAGTTGTAGTAGCTTTTGTAAATTTTTAATAATTTTTGTTTGTGTAAAAATATTTTAGTTCTTCCCTGTCATTCGGTCGAGAAAGTTTGCCTTAAAAATATTTTAAAGATTATTTGTAAAAGGAACTAAAACTAAAAATAAATAAAGAAGAAATAAATAATATTTAATTTCGTTTCGCTTATATAAAAAAAGGTGTTATAAAAAATATATAAAATATAAAATAAAAGTTCTTTAAAAATAAAAGGTGAATTATAATAAAATAAAAACCGAACTAGGAAGAACCCCACAAATGTGGGGATCTTAATATGTCCCACTTTATGTTTTAAAATTTTATTTTTATTCGAAACTTTATTTTATATTCTTTTTATTATTTATTAATTATTTTATTTTTATTCGAAACTTTATTTTATATTCTTTTTATTATTTATTAATTTGATGTTTTCATTTCTTAAACAAAAATTTAACTGATGTATTTTAAAAGGAAAAGCCTGCTTTTTAAATTTTTTGAAAAGTGCCGCCTTCTCCTCCACAACACCCTCCTCCCATGTCAAAAAAGCAAAATTTCTCGCCATGTTAAAATTCCTTTCGGTTCTTTTCCGGTTACTTCAGATAGATTTGAAAATATTCACATTGACATTATTGGCCCTCTTCCACAGTCTCAAGGTTTTAAGTATTGTCTCACGGTAATCGATCGATTCACTCGATGGCCTGAGGCAATACCGTTAACTGATATTTCAGCTGAGACTTGCGCTGAGGCACTCTGTCAAGTTTGGATAGCTCGTTTTGGAATTCCTGGATCCATCGTTACAGACCAAGGTAGATAATTTGAATCCTCGCTCTTCAAGGAACTTTCCAAATTATTAGGTTTTAAACACAAACACACGACTGCATACCATCCACAATCCAATGGATTTGTAGAAAGGTGGCACCGCACTCTCAAAACTGCTATTATGACCTACGAAAATAAATGTTGGTCTAGGGTGTTGCCATTCGTTCTGCTTGGATTAAGGACTGCACTTAGGGAAGAGTTCCTAGCCACTCCTGCTGAACTCCTCTATGGACAAAACATCCGTTTACCTAGTGATTTTTTGCAGGAATCGACAACCTCATTCTGCCAAAGCAACTTCGTCATCAACTTAAAGAAAATTTTTGATAACATTAGACCAGTTCAAGCATCAAACCACTCGGTCAACAAATTTTTCAAATTTAAAGAGCTTGATAATTGTTCACATGTTTTCCTACGTACAGATTCAATCAAAACTCCTTTACAACGGCCCTATGAAGGACCATTCAAAATTTTAGATCGCAACAAGAATTACTTTTCTATTTTGATTAAAGGAAAAGAAGTTAAAGTTTCTTTAAACAGGTTAAAGCCCTACTTTACGGAATCTACAATAAAGCCAAAAGAAAAAAATACCCCATCTAATGCGAGAAAAGAAATACAACGCAACAGCACACTGCCAAAAGATCAGCCAGCGCCTGATCATTCAACATCATGTAACAGGAGGCCAGCGTCCTCAAATTCAGTTCAAAAACACGTTCGATTCAACTTATAAAATTTACAAAATTTACACATACAGTCGATCGAACCCGACTTCTAAATATTTGTCGTTAATCCTTCAGTTAACTGGAAGGGGGGTAATGTGGCGTCACTGCACTACGTCACTGGCACTTGTGCCTCACATTATTTTTTAAAAAAACGTAGCAGCAATTTCAAGTAAGTACTTTGAAATTTGTGGGAAGTGGAAGAGAAGTAATCAGGGTAGGAGAAAAATAAATAACGGGAGTTTTTGTTTTTCCGGGAAAAGTTGAATAAAAAAGGATAAAAAAGTTTAGCTGCTTAGAAAAATAAAATATAATTCAATAAAAGAAGATAAAATAAAATATTGTATTATCTTAAATAAAAAATAAACCAAGGAATAGAATAAAAGGAACATATCTAATTTTTTATCCTTTATTGGTGACCCCGACCGAGCCCTTCCTGGTGAACAACCCCGACCGAGCCCTTCCTGGTCAACAACCCCGACCGAGCCCTTCCTGGTCAACAACCCCGACCGAGCCCTTCCTGGTCAACAACCCCGACCGAACCCTTCCTAGTCAACAACTACAACGAGTACAGCTGTTCCGGAACCAAAATCAAATTATCACGGTTGCAAATCAAAAGAAAAAAGAAAAAAGAAAAACGAAGACAGAAGAGAACTTTAATCATCCAGGATAGTAGATTTTAAAATTTTCTTATCGCTATATTATCTCTGCTTTGTTAAAATATTTGTAAACTTTTTTTTTCCACTTTTCAACGCGTCCGCTTTTTTTTAGTCATAACACATTATATAGTGATAACTTTCGTTTCGCGAGTGAATATAAGTGTTATATTGTTAATATAATGGCACAGAGTGACACAACTGCTAGTGGTGATGCAACCCGTGCGACACCTTTTCTTCCTTCCGGTGAAACACCAAACGTACAAGCAGTTTCTATAAAACCTACTCCATTCTGGAGAGAGATGCCAGACATCTGGTTCGATCGTCTAGAAGCTCAATTCCATTTAGCAAACATAACATCTCAACAAACAAAATTTTATCATGTACTCGCAGCATTAGATGGAGACATTATTCGAACAGTTCGAGATGTGACTCGTACTCCACATCCAACGCTTCCATATGACCGTCTAAAAGAAGCTTTAATTAATCGACTTTCACCTAGTGAATCTTCAAAAATTAACCAGCTGTTAAATGATATCACTCTCGGTGATAGACAACCCTCTCAATTATTACGAGAGATGAGAGAACTTGCAGGAGATAGGTTATCGGAAGACCTCCTCCGCACTCTCTGGTTTCAACGTTTACCCGAAAACATGCAAGCAATTTTAGCATGCAATCCCGGCTCATTAACAGAATTAGCTGCTTGTGCAGATAAGATTTCCGAAATATTAGGTAGATCTTCCATTTCTGCAGTTTCTTCCCCACAGGCGAATGGTAACAAATCCTTTGAAGAAAATTTCTCTACTAGACTTGACAATATTGAACGAAAATTACAAAAAATGTTTCGTTCAAGGTCTTCATCTAGACATCGTTCAAACAGTCATTCAGGAAACAACTCATTACAAAACAAACTTTGCTGGTATCACAACAAATTTGGAGACAAAGCAACTAATTGCATTAAACCTTGTTCATATGTGAACAATGATAAAAAATTACAGATGGAATCAAAAAAATAAATCGCTTGTCATCAAGGACGACAGGTGACAAACGCGATCTTACAAGTCGTCTTCACATTTTTGATAAAACTTCCAGACGACACTACCTCATAGACACAGGAGCCGATGTTTCTGTTATACCAGCACCCTCAACTAATAGGTTATTGCCCTCCGGATTACGACTTTCGGCAGCTAATTCGTCTGTTATTAACACGTATGGTAAAAAACTTTTATCACTTGATCTTGGTTTGAAACGAAATTTTCAGTGGCAATTTATTATTGCTGATGTACAAAAACCAATCTTAGGCGCTGATTTCTTATTTAACTACGGTTTACTAGTAGATCTTTCCAAAAGAAGTCTAATAGATCCACTAACTTCTCTTACCTCTTCTGGTATTTTACGGAAATCATCAATTTCAGCAGAAGTCTTCTTAGCATGTCACTGGGAGGAGGGTAGTGTGGTGGCAGGCGTTGTAAGAAAAAAAATTAGAATAATTTTTTTTAGAGAAGCTGGCTTTTGTCAAGAAAAAATAAAATAGTTTTGGAATTGATTTTGTATCAAAAAGAATAAAAAAATATAAATTGTCAGGTAAATGTATAATTAAATTTATTAAATTGTAGTTTCAAGTGACTACAGTCCTTTTGAACCGCTCGTTAATATGTTTCGCATGAAAGAATATTTTCAAATCGTCTGCGTGAATTAAGATTTCACAGATTTTAAGAAGGTTTGGGATGTAATCAATAGATAAAGAGAAATGAACCTTAGTGACTCAGGGGACTCCTTACGTAGCTAATATCTTTCTCGAGGTGATACGATGAAAAGAAACCTGATATGTTCTGTTGAGTAAGTAAGCCGTAATGAGTTTTCGAGATAACTTCAAATAAGCAAAAAAAGAGTAATCTTTGTGTCATAAAAAAGTATTATAATGTAAATTAATGTTAAAGGTTCATACGTTTTAATTTATAGCTTATATTCACCGCACGCAGAAAAAATATCTTTACTTGATAGAAAACGTCTTCAGAATTTACTCAAAAGATTGCATCTTTTATTTTAAATAATTACAAAAGCTCTTAAGTCAAATATGTCTTTTTCGCTCTGTATAGGCTTAGTAATTTAAGAATTATTACGAGAACGACAAAGCTTATCAAAATCCTTGCTGAAATCAGTCAAGATTCAGTGTGTTTGTAAACCTTTTGGGAATTCGTTAGTAACAAATGTAACAAAATCAAGGAGGTTCGTAGAAGTATAGCGGCCCTGAAGAAAACCATGCTTCAGAGAAGAAACTTCCAAACAGTAGAAAATTGTCAGTGACAATTGATTCAAAAAGATTGGTAATGCGTGAAATTTTCGGAATGGCCCTACACAGTTACACAATAAAAATTAGAGATAAATTTTGTTGTTATGTTATGCATTAAAATAATTATAGTAAATTTATAAAGTATTTATATATATAGATTAACATACAATTTACTAGCTCATAAATTACAAGTATAAAGTTAAATCTGACAATTCTACTTAAATGTATTAGATCTCACTACTTTTAACGGTCACACTGTTAGATACTCGAACTTGGCTTTTTCATAGAGAAGTATTTTTGGCCAAGAATTGCCCCTGGGACTGGCCCGAGGTTGCCCCAAATTGTTTACAAAAAAGTTAGGCTGGTCAGAGGACCGAGAAAAACAAAAAAGCAAAATTTGCGCCAATTGACTAAGTATCGGGAAGTCCTGTCAAAACAAACCGCCACCTCTCGAGGGAGCATTTTTCTTTAATGCCCCCTCAATAAAGTTGGAATTCGGCGGAAATTCATTGAACACGTCCCTTAAGTGATAGTCGACTGGTCTTTCGGCCCCGGGGGGAAGGGCGGCGGCAGGGACAATCCGGGAAAGTGTTGATTTGAACTTCTCGGAAGGTCTGCGGAAAAACTTGATCGAAAACGAAAAGCGAACATCATCTGCTGGTCACGGGAGACAGGAGCAGCCCCGGCCTTTGATGAATAACAGGGGATTTCTGGGAATTATGAAATTTCGAAGATTGCCATGACTTGATATCTGGCGCTTAAATGGGGGATGAGGGCGGATGCCATAGAAAAGTTTTTATCCTGTCAAATTCCCTCGAATTTTTAGGGGATGGATTTGGAAGAACGAAGGAAGAGGGAAGTTTTATCGTCTTCTGCTTATCACTGAGGTGTCCAGACGTCCTTCGAGCAAATTAAGAACAAACACTTCGAGTGTCGGATTTTGCGGGATTTATTTATTTTAATCTTCGCGCTGTTTTCCAAGTTCAACCAGAAATGTTTTAATTATGTTTGTCTTTTGAATCAAAAGCCGTCTACCAAAGAGACAGGGTGGTTATTATTTTAATGCCACCGAAATACGCCAGTAAGACATGTTTTGTAAATTATTTGTAATGTTTTCTGAGGATTTTTCAAACGTCTGAATTGTCTCATTGCGAAAAAATAAGTTAAGCTTTTGACCCAGCCACTAAGTTCAGTCTTTGAACAAATGAACCTGTAGGAAAGAAACAACACCTTATTTGAAAATTGATCGTATTTTTACAGATCCAAACAACCAAACTTCCACAAAAGCTATTGAAATATATCCCCAATCATATATTCTTGCTAGTATCAAATCATACATTCTTGCTGGCCAATTGGCAGGTCCATTTCTTGAAAGAATTTCACGAAATTGTCCTTTCAATAATAAATCGATTGTTTCGATTGCTGTATGGCAAGTAGCGCCGTTCTGCTGTAATCACAAGTCGTCAACATCAATGTACCGAAGTTTTGGAATTGGATATTTTCAATAACACGACGAATAGTACGTTCTGATGGGCGATTATTCGGTTCATGATAAAATTCACGAAGTGCTCAATAAGTTTTTATAACTAAACCATGATATTGGAAATAAACCACTATTTAGAATCGTTGCTGCGGTGTATATCATTTCATAAGATTTTTCAGACACATCCTTTTGACTCTTCGTAAAGTCCATTAAAATCGCGTTATTCTGCATCGCTGTCAGCGAAAGAGTTAACAAATATTAACAAGCCTTTATTAAAATTCAATATTTAAAATAAATCCTCTTGTAGGTCCTCTTTTTTTTTTAATATCCAAGTCTTTCTACAAGAAACAAAAACTTTACTCTTCTTTGACAAACCACTTACGATGCTCTCTCCCCTTTCCCCACTTTCAGTATATTTTAATCAATCACTACTACGTAATAGTGAAATGAAACAATGAAATTGCCTTTGTTTTGTTATATTACTTTCTCATCTCATTTTCGACGAAGAAGAACTTCAAAATACAAAATAGAAAAGTCACTGCTATTAAGATAAATACATATAACAAAAATCGACCACGGTTAAAGTAACCAAGTGTTTAATATGCGCTAACAAAGTTTAATTTCCCAAAAAACCACATCTAAACTAAACACAGTCAAAACTATTGATTTTACCAGCGTTCGATTCGGATAATCGAATATTCGGATAATCAGACATAGACTGGTAGGTTCAAAGTTGGCAACCAGAGACTACCAGTTTTGAGCTTGTTGAATATATAGCTTGGTAGGTATATGGTGAGAAGACTATCTATATATGTTGGTTTGGCTGGAGCTTCGAGCTCACCTCAAAACTGGCACTCTCTGACTACCAATATTGAACACGGCAATTGTCACTCGCATTTTTGTATTCTTGCGTCCCCACAAAACTTGTTTTTATTGAAAAATTACTTGGTTTTAATTTTTTATATTACGTTTAGGATCGATTCGGATAATTGGCGATTCGGTTAATCGGTGTTCGGATAATCGGCGTTGTACTGTATATGCAAATTTTTTATTTTTCTATCGAATGAAAACTTTTCCTGTGATAGCTAATTTTTATTCAGTTAAAAGTGCTCATTACTGACAAACGTATGATAATATCTGACAGAATTCAAGTAGCTAGAGTTCCACGTTACACAGCAAGAACAAGGGATCGTTTACAAACTGTGTGTATGGTGTGCATTGGTAACCACTAATCTTGGTAAAATCCATTTGTCATGCAAGTTACAAAAGTGCTTAATTAGTGAATTTACCACACATCGCCACCTGAGCAGGTATTTAACCACGAATGCCATGCCAGCATGTCATTTACGTCACCAGCAAGCTCCAAATCTTCCTAACCCGCAGACGGGCGCGAGGCGAGCTGGTAATGAATCTTTGGGAAAAATAATTGGACAACTAATTAAAGTAATGAGACATGTAATTGCATTTAGCGGGAAAGCGTTGCATCCACAGCTCAGCCAAAATACCACTCTGAAAAGTGCAACGTGTCCGCTCAGTGGCGGCGTGGTGGCGGGACGGACGTTTCTCCAAAGGACGGTGTAAAAGGGTTAAACCGACTTGTTGCACCTGCAGCTGCCGTGCCGCGCCATCCCGATCTGTGGGGTAATGGGTCCCTTACGGCGGTAACTTAAATTTGGAAGCATTGAAACGGAAGCGGGCGCATTATTCCTGTCTCTAAATGGGGATCTGGCTGGAGTGATGTGGCGGCGGCGCTCGGTTGCATGCAGTGCGCTCAGAGCTCCCGAGGGCGAGTGATAAACAGGAATGCTCGGGACGAAGAATAGCTCTGCATACGTAAGTAAAGGCCCAACTATAATGTGCATAGCGTTCAGTACGGAAAGCTATCAAAAGTCAACGAACGGAAGCTTATGCATATTCGACAGCTGTCAGATATTCAGTGTAATAATTCTTTGTGCTTTTTTGAGTTGTTCACAATAATTAAAATGGAAGGATTAAGTGAATTAAAAGATTTATTTATTTTATTTTATTTTAAACTCTGCACACCATTAATTAATTTCAAATAATTCTCACTTTCTCGTCCATTGTCGGTTGTTGTCAGTTTGCATATGCAAAGCACGCTCTAGATCGAACCTTGCATATGGAAAACGAAATTTGACGAAACTTGACGAAACGGACGACTATTCCCATTATGGTTCGAGGATAGGTTTTGTGTGTTAACGCAAGTTTGCATACGCTTCTACACCGAACGGTATGCACATTATAGTTGGGCCTTAACTCGAAGCGCCCGAGGTGTTGGCAAGACGGAATTTGTTGACTTAACATGCACCGCACAAGGATGACGTCTCCAGGCGGCGAATAGAGGAACGAAGAGCTCCCAACAACCGCACAGGGACTCGCAAGAATCATGGTGCACCGGGTGACTATTGACCCGTGCGGGTTCGGTGACAGGATTCCTCTAGGAATCGCAGACAAAAAATTTGAACTCTTCCGCCCCGGCAATTATGGCAAATTGTGGGCAATCAGGCAGGTTAATGGCGCGGATTCAATTGCGCGATTCGGGACAAGCTGAGCGTGCAAGAAAATTGCCCCGTCTGGTGTGTCAGCGGGACGTCATTGCGCTCTGCAATTTATTTTTATTGCACATTATTGCCGTCGCTGGGGGAATCTTCTGGCTTTTTTCCGCAAGAAAACGGAAATTGTAATAAACAAGGCAATTATAGCTTTATCTGGGTTGTTTTCGATTAGAAAAAATTGTCTAAATTTTTTTTTTTTTTTTTTGCTTTTAAATATGCCGCAAATAGGCTCAAATAATAAGAACTCAAATTGGTCTTATAATTTGATCAGATAATGTAAGTTGCTTTTCTGAAATAATGTTTCTATGAATTTTCCTAATTGAAAATAAAAGATAATTTTCTCGTTCGATGTTAGTATCTGTATAGTTTCATTTATTGATATTTGAAAGGAGGAAAAATGCCCGCGAGGAGCAATTCCTAGCACAATTCGACAAATTTACCACTAGCCAATTTCAGACATGTAAGTTGGTGCATTGTCTTGGTGAAAAAAACTTTTTCTCAAAGTGGAGCCACTTTTCCATGAACTAGAGTATTTACCCAAGAGAGAGACAACAAAATTCACCCTTTTCACAAAAACACAAAATTATGCACTCTTAAAAGTTTCTACAAATTTGCTCTTTAACAGAATTACGTTTTTAAATGTTTTATGCATATCTAAATAAAATGGCAAGCTTGAGAGATAAAATAACACTTGCAATTTTAACATCATGTCTTATCAAAGTCATTGTCTTATCATACTTAAGTCTACTTCCGCTTAAACTCAACTTTTACCGTACATGAAAACAAAAAGGTATCTTATCAAAATTTTTTTCCTCAATTAACATAAAGCTACTACCATGATCAAACAGAAAGTAGACTTTTGCCCGTACAGTGCCATCATGTTCTTGCCTCTCTCCGATTTTTAGAATGGATATGAAAATTGAACAACGAATTTGCTTCAATTAATGGGTCGAAAACGTTGCAAATGTTGTAAAGGTGTTTTCGCGACGATTCTCTGGGACGATCAAAGGTTTTCAAGTGCATTAACGCTTCAAAAGTAGTCGTAAGTCCGTTTACGATGACATCAACAACATCGACATCAACGACATCGATGAAATTAAACAATTATAGGCCGAAAACTGCAAATTGACAATCAGAGATTGAACATCTCGTTTAAATCCATCAAGACATTTTAGTCAATCCATTGGGCTTTAGACGTATCATTGCTGGTGACGCGACGTGGGTTTATGAATATGACACACAAACCAGATACCAAGCGAGATATTTTCATATCAAAAAGAGGATGTTAACAACACGCTATATTAACTACAAATGTCAATGTACGACGCTACCAATTATAGAGCATGTTAATGACGGTTCTACCAATCCAACAAAACAAAAGTATTACAATCGAACAACGGATGGCACTGTAGGATCAGAAGTCCCCTTTCTTTTTTATCAAGATAGTATGTCGCGACATGTCGAGTGTCGTTTTCAATTTAATTTGATCCCTTTCCTATATAGTATATATATTAATGAAATTAAGTTTGTTTGTTGCTAAATAACGCATAAACACTTGCTCTATTTTTCCCACTTTTTATCCAAATGTAGTACATATTCCAACTTAATATTTAGAACTATTTTTTTCGAATAATTTATAGGGTTTACGAATGATGGACCCAAGACTGAACCATGAAAATTGGTACATAAGGGTTTTGGGGAACGCTAACATCAAATGTGCTGTCCAACTTTAAGATACGGTTCCAAAGTGGCGCCAATTTTTTCAATTCTAAATTTTGAATTTACCATCTAAAGTTATAAACTTCCTAATTTTAAGATATTTTATTGAAAATTAATACAAAGAGGCTCCCAGCGCCATTTTTTCTAATCTCTCCACGCCTTAGCTTGGAATTGATTGAAACAATTTATAGGATATACCAAATTGAGATTTTAGAAGTATTAATATTTACGCTACGCCCTGGTGAAACCGTGTGACTCAGTACAACAAAATAATAAAAAAAACAATCAATATTCCATTTTCTTTTTAGTATAGACTTTCAACAACTTATGCCTGAATTGGAAAATGACTCTTTAAATAATCATTTTGTTAAATATTGTATGTCAAAATATATATCGTATATACAGGGTGTTCAGAGGTGGGTGGTCAATACTGCAGGGGGTGAAAGGTCAGACCGAGACAAGCAAAAAATCGTATGGGTGGGGGGGGGGGCATCTCGCACCGTTTGGCAGTTACAGGGTGATTCGTAAATCAGGATTTTGCCTTATATGGGAACCGCTCTTGTATTTTTATCTTTTTTTCTACGCATCGCAGCGGCCCCAAACTGATTTCAAAAAATCACTATTTGGAAGCCCTTTCCAAAAAAGTTTACACCACCCCCCTATCCCCAACCCCTTGGCCACAATCCCCCCTGCAAGTTGAAAAAATTAACTTTTATTTCACGATTTTTCACCTTTCGCCCCACTTTTCTCCGAAATTCATGTTATTAACATACCTACTTTTTATTTTTTTTAAGTTGCCTATCTAATTACCTTGCCAAAAAGGTGCAACATGCCCAGGTAAGAAAAGGATACGAAAATTTATTTACAAAAATCCTTTTACAGAAAATCATGATAATTTGAATTTTTAAGAAATTATACTGAAGTTAACTAAAAAATACATTTTGTTTGCTTAAAAACTAATTACAATTAAAACGTTTGTCCTTTAAAAGCTGTTCAAAATGTTCTCCGCCAGTTTCGATGCATGCAAGTAGCCTTGGTCTTATTTCACGTTTCAGGTCTATGGTAACCAGTCTCTCCCGTATTTTCGTGGCTGCAGTCCCAATCCTGGTAACTAATTTTGCTCTAGTGTTGATTAGTCTTGAGTAAACTTCATCTTTCATCATTCCCCATAAGAAAAAGTCCAGTGGAGTAAGGTTCGGTGACCTAGCAGGCCAAGGAATCGGTCCACCTCGTCCAATCCAGCGCTCTGGGTAATTTTCATTTAACCTTGCCCTAACAATGTTCCCAGTATGCGCAGGTGCTCCGTCGAGCTGTAAATAAATTGCGCTTCTGGTGACCAGGGGGATGTCCTCCAACAGATCCGGAAGGGTATTCTCCAAAAAGTCCGAGTATAGCTGACTATTCAGCATTTGGGGCAAGATGAAGGGTCCTATCAACTGGTTGCCGATGATGCCAGCCCAGACATTGACACTAAATCTTTGCTGGAAGGACCGACACCTGGTCCTATGTGGGTTCACATCTAACCAGGTGTGGAGGTTGTGCAAGTTTGTGATGCCATCCCGGGTGAATTGCGATTCATCCGTCCACAGAATTCGGTCTAGAAACCTTCTGTTTTCGATGTCAGACTCGAGCAGCCAAGTGCAAATTGCAATCGTCTTTCGGAATCTCCTTCCTGTAGTGCTTGGACCAGGATATGGTGGTATGGATGTAGTCCCTCTCGGTTCACAACGGTCCAAACTCTCCCTGAAGACAATCCTGACCTTCGTGCGACCTGCCTGATGCTTATTACAGGGCTGTTCCTGACTATGTTGAGGATTTTTTGGTCGGGGTCCGCTGAATCGGCCGATTTTCCTGTTCGCATTTCTGCTCTGGGGGCGGTTACACTTCCGGTTTCTTTTAACCTTCTGAAAGTCCTTGAAAATACCCTTCTGTTGGGTACCCGCCGATTCGGGAATCTCCTTTGGTATTCTCGTACGGCCTCATTATCATTTCCTTCTACTAAACCGTACACGTAAATTATATCGGCATACTCGTCAACACTGAATTCTGCCATTTTATCTTAATTTTTTCTATTAAACACCCGTTCTTATCGCTTGCTTCTTCAACTGTGGTCAATGTCCTTTCAAACTTACCCATTTTTATACCATAATTCATAGGAGGTATTAGAAACGGAGCGTCAGGATACTTAGGAGTCAATACTGGATATAATAAACTAATAACGCTATTTAACGAGATTACATTTATTATTTTATTACTGTTTTGCTGAAATAATAAAAATGTACTACCTCTGTTTCCTAAACAAACATTTCCGAACTTGCTGTCATAAAAATTGTTTACTTAACGACTTTTTCCATTATGGTGCAATAAAGTAATTAGGTACCTGTGAGGATGTTTTAATTTCAGGACTTTTGCAACCCTTTTCTACCTGGGCATGTTGCACCTTTTCGGAAAGGTAATTAGATAGGCAACTTAAAAAAAATAAAAAGTGGGTATGTTAATAACATGAATTTCAGAGAAAAGTGGGGCGAAAGGTGAAAAATCGTGAAATAAAAGTTAATTTTTTCAACTTCCAGGGGGGATTGTGGCCAAGGGGTTGGGGATAGAGGGGTGGTGTAAACTTTTTTGGAAAGGGCTTCCAAATAGTGATTTTTTGAAATCAGTTTGGGGCCGCTGCGATGCGTAGAAAAAAAGATAAAAATACAAGAGCGGTTCCCATATAAGGCAAAATCCTTATTTACGAATCACCCTGTAACTGCCAAACGGTGCGAGATGCCCCCCCCCCCCCCCCCCCACCCATACGATTTTTTGCTTGTCTCGGTCTGACCTTTCACCCCCTCCAGTATTGACCTCCCACCTCTGAACACCCTGTATATGCAATAGTGTGGTAAATAAGATTCCAAATGTCTTTAGTTTGAACTCGCTTAAAAACAAATGAGGAAATTTCTAATAATAAAGAAACCATTCAATTCGACAAGTCTTTTCAACGCTCTAGTTCACTAAAAGTATTAGTTAGAAGGCGTTTCTGTGAAAGGTCTCTAATTAATCTTCCTATTCAATTTGCAGCTCAGTTTTCTTCTTTATTAATTTGCTGCGCCTTCAGGTTGAATAAAGATGAATCGCTAGAGATGCTCGCCGGTACCCTTCCGCAATGTCTGCACCTATGGTCATGGGCGCAATTCAACGCGCATTGACTTGGGTACAGTGCACCGATTAATCAAATTCTAGCAGAAAGAGCCAAAGATCCTATCCATTTCCATGACCTAGAGCTGATTACCTCGGATAGATACGAGATCGAGTTGGCCAATAAATCGCAAAGATATCTCTATGAGTCCTGAGTTTTGCATCGTTACAAAAAGAAGAGGTAACCGCAACAAAACTGTTAGCGGTCATTTTTCCCATATTTTCATCTCAATTTATGGCGAAGATAATCACAAGAGCCGCAACAAGGTCTGCCGTATCCTCCGGCTTTTAGTCACGGCCTCACTAAATCCCCTACATATAGTATAGCATATGCATACAGCACCATTGAGATTGGGCCTTTACTTTAAGATCGCTCCGTTCGCTATAATCGCGCATATTCGCGGAGCCTTCGAATTCTGTCCAGGCTGCCGCCGCGTTATCTGGCGTTTTGGAGCGAGCGCATTTGCGTAAGCTCGGCTCTTGAATCGTCGAAAAAGGTATCTGTGACGGCTGCTTCGATTATCGTGATTTATGTGCTCCGCAGCCGCCGCCACGGACGAGGACCTCGGGGGCAGGCGGAAGAGCACTTATGGATTTGCATAGATCGGATTCAATCTGGTCGAGTGCAAGAGCGAAACGGTAACGATCCAGGTGAACAAGGCCGTATTGTATTTCAGCGGAGAGCGGCATTACCGTGGCTTTCTCGCTGGACCCATCTGTAGTACGGTTGCGGATATTTATGTTTATTCGCGGCCATTATCGCGCTCCTTGGAGGTCGCTCTCACAAGATCTTCACGCAGATAAGATCAATTTAAGACCCTTATTTGCTTACTCTGCTCAGTAAAGCGCTCCGGTTTTTATGGGGGCCCATTCAGCTAATTCAAGGCTAGTCCCTTAGCAACCGGGCATAAGCAAATCTCTGATCATCTGCCCCGAGTCATCAAGTCCAGTGATTAATTCCGGGGAAGTAAAAAAAAAAAAAACAAAGAGGCGAGAAAAAAGGCCGCCAGAACAACAAAGGGGACGATTAGGATTCATCGCGACCACCCAGAGCTAATTTTCAAGTGAAATTAATGCGTGCGCAGCTCAAGTCGCCGACCGAACATCGCTGGGGTCCTACTGGGCGGCTGCGATGAAAACATCGCCGCAAAGTGCACCGATCCCTCGAACACTAGGCGCTGTCTTGCGTTGAATCGCGGCTGCACGGCTGTGATTCCTCTGCGCGAGCCGCGACAAATACGACAGCCGTGTGACGGCCAGCAATTAATTGCTCAATTAGAGATGCAGCTGACGAGGAAAAATTGCACCCGCAGCAGTGGCCTCCGCGCGGCCACTTATCAAACGCGCGTAAAAGCGCACAGGCACTCCACTGTCAAGGAGATCTTGCCGTCGTGGCGCTGTGCACTGAATTCGGAATTAACATGGGAGCGAGACTGATCGCACGCAAAAGATCTTAAGCGCGGATTTCGATCGATTTTTTGCCGACTCATTTGCAGTGATTGGCGGGCGTTTCGAAGTCAGGAGCTGCTTCAGTCGGATCTTTGCATGGTGGGTGATTTTGCTGCCAAAGGCGTGAAAATATGAAGTACACTACGCGATCGAGATCTTTTGATTTCTCTGTTAGAGCCCCGGAAAAGCGGACACAATTTGCGAGTAAAAGACGCTTTGAATTGATCTTGTTAGGTAACCTGAACAGCGAGCGCCTTTGTGATGGACGAAGATCCGTATCGAGCTGGCGTTCTGGATGCGAAGCACATTTCAACCTCAGAATGTAGCGCAAATGATCCTAATCAAATTTGCTCTTTTGTGAGCCTCTTTCGCTTTAATGAGGCAGAGAAATCGAGCTAAATAGTTGATTACAATCCCGGAAGCATGCATACGAATTAAATTATCGTACCTGTTACCATATAATAGCTAGAACGCTTGCTGAATGCAAAAGAGCGATCAGAACTGCCTTTATTTTTTTTTTAATACCAAAGCTGTAGCATAATATTATTATTTAACGTAAACTGTGTTATTTTCAATATGTTAAGATTAAAAAGATAATGCTTAAATGATTTTCTAGCTTTTCGATTTTCAGCTTGATATCAAAATAGTAATAGTCAAAAATGGATTAGACTTGTTTTAGAAGTCAAAGAAGAGATTAGGTTTAGAAAAAAATTCTTGGGTGTTGATTATTTTGGTAGTTGATTACTTATTGTAGGAAAACGTGGATAATGAACGCAAATGTAGGTTCGAGACAGACGCGTTTGATAAGTTTTTATTCATATCACGAGCTTATATCGAATTTGTGATTATTCTTTTTATATTTCAACTTAAATTTTTTAAAAAGTCTAAATATCGGTTATTTCTAGACAAGTGCGTTCCTAGGTTTTCTAAAATTTTAGTTAAAATGCTCAAATAAAGAATTTAAAATCTACAACCCCAAAAATTTCGATCGTCCCAATTTCCTTGACATCCGTTGGTCATGTGGGGTTAGGAGTAGACAAAATTTTGATTCTCTTGTTCCTGTTTCTTAGAATACTGAATTTAAGACTGTAAAGGTGTTTTACTCTAAACAGAGCTTTTGCGTATGCCTTTTTTGAAGAAACCGCAATTGTAGCAATAGTTACTAAAAATAATAATTTTCAATGAAGGAATTTTCAGTTGAGAATTAGTTCATCAAATGTTCGCCTAACCTCATTATTGTCTTACAAGATGACATTTTTCTAAGGAACATTTAAGGAATCAGTTTTTGATATTAATAGTATTTGGAACAGATAGAGCAGCCAACTAATATTTGTAATTTACTACTTTAGATATACTTTTAAGTTTGAACAAAGTCAAAGCTAGAATCCCCAAAAACAGTATTTTTCTTATAAAGCGTGACGACAAGTAAGGGCTTTCGATAAATTAATAAGTCAGAAAAATTATATCTAAAGAAGAGGATTAGTAATAACCAAGAAGTGGCGTATGAAATGAACCTGTTAAGGCATTAGGATATTTAAAAGAGAAATCTTCAGATCAGAATGTGTCCAAAGAAAAAATAAGAGACTAACTAATTCATTTTGCAATTTTTATTAATTACGACTGCCTTTTTTTTCCAATGAAAAAAATATGAAAAGTTATTCTTGTCTAAGCTATATTTCTCAGAGTTGATTCATTTGTTCTTAAAAAAGTTTGAGCTGAAACTCATAAAAGAATTTTTTCTTCCTTTAATATTACCTATACTTCACTAACACCAAAATGTTGTAAGATAATAATCAGAATAAAATATCTTTCGAAACGTCAATCTTACTTGAAAGTATTTCTATCAACGACGAACTCTATGGGAATGCTTTTAAAAGTAATATAAGAACAAATTCTTAAAGTGGGAAAATACAAGTACGCTATTAGAAATTATTTTTAGAACATTTTTGTGTAGAAGTTCAAATTTGTGTGAGAATTTTGACTCTTGTCAAAACCTTCTACACTTACAAGCTGTGACTTGACCTTTTGAATGTGTGCGTAAGCGGTCTAACAGTTTGAGAAACTTACATTGACACTTATAGCCGGCGAAATTCTACGAAAGTTGGCAATTCGTCTGATTATATCACTGCGAGGAAAAGTAATATTCTAGAAAATTCAGTCTTTGAAAATTTTACTTCCTCTAGGTTAAAAATAAAAAATACCGATTAATTTCTGACGAAATTGTAGTGATTTTTCGCTTCTCTAGAGCTAGGTCTTAAATTCTCAAGCAGCCTTACGCTGCAAGTGGAAGTCAAGGACTCATGTTTTTCATTAAGTTGAATTTAAACTCAATAATATTAGGTATTTTTCTTCTTCTTTTTCTTGGAAATGTGGTAAAAACTCTAGTGAATTGAAAAAAAGACTTCTCAGGGTAAACGCGGATGAAAATTGTTTTTAGATAGAAGCTTTAGTTTGGAAGCTGCCGCTTAGTTTTTACCACGTTCACTTCCCCCGCCATAAGACCCAATGTATTTTATTTGACAATGATCAAGACCAGTTTGCCCTATTGCTGTGTGTTGCTCTTACAAATTGTTAGTTGGGCCAGGCCCACCCTAGGAAAAAAAAAATCGTAACTACGTCCATACCTTTGATGTTTCTACAATCTCAGATTTCAACGTTTTGATAACAGATTCAAAATCATCACCACCAAAATGCTGTAGAATACATATACGAAGGTCTTTCTAATCAGAAAGATAGATCCTTAAAGCTAATACAGAACGTAAGTGAAAAGTCTTCCAGAAACAACGAATAAAGTGATTCTTGGCGCCATAGACGACAGTCAGGGTAAACAAAAATTTTATGGAGGTGTTCCTACCTCCAAAAAAAAGTAATCGCCGCACCTTTTTCAAAGACATTTTATTTCAAAAACTAATGGATCCGTAATGTAGGTACACATGTATGGAAGTGACAAGTTGTCGTAGAACATCAAAGGCACTCAAAACGCCAAAAAAAAGCCACGACTGTGGCTATTTACTTAGTTAAAAATGATTTCCGGATACTTACGTAACCGGCGAAAGTAAACACACTTACCGTTGTCATGGCTCAGAGAACTTTTCACGGAACCGACCAGAAGAAGGGACATAAAATTTTGTCCATCGTCACCATTATGCAAACAGCCAATTAAAGGTGTAAAACCACCAGCGTCGCCGGACGGAGAGCATCTCGCGGCGGCAGTGAGCAGCTGTCCCCGTCTTTCTCACCTTGCGATGTTTATCTATTAAATAGCCAATTTGTCACACATTCTTAGACCATCAAAATATTAAAATAGAAGTCAACAAATCAAACTGCCACCGCGAAGCGCCATGGGTCATAAATTGGATCCGGACAGCGTTTTATTTTCGCCAGGTCTTCGACTCACCTTGTGCCGTGTCCGACGACCAAAGGCGGGAAAATCAACGGAAAAGTGGGTCGCATCGCATCGCATCAGCCCCCGTCCGCATCACCTGTCGTATCGCATATCGGACAGGAATTTTTGTCAATACAATTTTTTACCAATTTTAAATATCTCACTATAACACGGCGCGCTTGTTTCGGACCGCCCCGATGATAATATCTTCGCTTTTTCGCCTCCGCCGTGCTTTTATTTGTTCAGCGGCATTTGCATAAAATCGATGGGCTCTTCGGCCGCTTTTTTATGTATTCTTTTTTTTTCTTCTCTTTTATGCTCGACTAAGTCGCCTCCGATTGATTGATAAAACGATAAAAATTTCGAGCGATGGTTTTATCAGCCAAAAGAGATCGGAGTGCGTTTCTTGGCAAATTACGGAAGGTATTACATTTCGTGTTGTGTTCGATTGGTTTAAATTGGAAATCAATCAGTTCGGTCGAGTTGTTTTTTTGCATATCACTCTGGTGGCTTTTGAATAATTTATCAATATTTCTCGAAAATGGCCGAAAAGTTTAATCCGTGGTCTATCTGACGCGCCTGAATGTGGGTAGATATGATTGTCTGATAACTTGTCGTTGGAAGCTAGATTTATTTGCTTTTATACATATTTTGTTTTCAGAATTATTATGCGAATATTGATAACCCACTCTGAATTTTTCCATAAAAATTATTGACGCACCCATAATTTAACGGATTTTTACTGATTTTAAAAAGCTTGTCCATTTCGCTTATCAAGAATGGGTCGTCTGTTCGATTCGCCTCAAATATTTTATCGCCACTTTCTATATTTCTTAATTTGATATCCTCCGAATTCCTCTCTCAGTAAATTTTTGGCGATTGTGTTTTTAAAAACTAAAGTTTAAGAAGGTTTAGTTCTTGAATAAAAACAGAGCAAATAGATTTTGCACAATGGCTTGTCTACTAAAAAACTGAGCAAATGCTAAGTCTCAACTTTTACTTAGAAAAATTTAACTCGATCTCAAACTAAAACTCGAATTTTCTATAAAAAATTTGAAACTAAGCAATGGAGCCATTTTGACTAAATTTGGAATAATCAAAAATTTTAAGTTTTCGACAAACTGGGACTTCTCGAAAAATAATATTTACAATTTTTCTAAATAAAAGATTAAAAAGCTCTCAAAAACCTCTAAAAGAGTTGCCATTTTTATAAATATACAAATTCCCTATTTTATTTATGATAAACCCCGCTTTAGTTTTTTTACACTTTATACTTTAAAAATTTCAATCAAGGTTTCAAAAAGAAAAATATATATCTTTAGCTTATATTCATGTCAATTTTATTTTTCGTTATAATCTTTAAAATATATCATATTTAAATAGTCTTTAAAAGAAAATAAATATTGGTAGTTCGTTTAACTTTTCTTATGGAAATCAGTGTAGTCATAGTTTTAAATATACAATTATAGTTTAGCTTAGTGTTAGAGAATTCATGAAGCTTGCGCAATGATTAAAATTCGAATTCCTTACAATCTGGTGTTTAATTGGAGCGTTCTGATAAAAGTATCAATTTAGTCGAGTTACAATTTCAAGGGAAAAGTAAGCTATAGTTTTAAGTAGATCTGAATTTTATTTCTTGAACTTTGGTCCTTCGAGCCGAATTGTTCGAAATAACTTTGTAATAATGGAGGTCTTGATTAAACTTCTAAAAGCTCCTCACGAGTAAATCTCAAAGGCATTCACCAAACAGTAGGTTACCGTGAAACCAAGATACAAAATCTTGAAATATTATGGAAAAGCATCTCCAACAATCATTCAACAAATTATGTTCATGAATCTGAGGAAACAAATGACCTTTGTGGGGAAACAAAAGGTGTGTACATGGATCTTCTATCAGACCTCAGAAATCAAATCATATAGACATTTAAACTATAGTGACTGGAGAACCAGAACAATTATTAAAGACAATTTGACACCATAGACACAACTCCCATGTCATCTAATGAATACAAGCAGATATAAAAGCAGCTCCGGGACAGAGAATCATCAGATCGAAATAAAGTCTCAACGAAGTAAGTCAGCGTAGAACTAATCCAAATTATTCAGAGTACTAATCTAAAACTAAACGTTCAGAGAATTAATCTAAGCTCATACTTACTTTACTATAAGAGTAATTTAGAGTTCTTTGTCCAGAGAACTAAATATGAGTTTAATATTTGATTCAACCAGAACACTGATTTTATTATAAACTTGTGAAACTTTTCGTAATATTTCGTTACCTCTTCATTTCAGAGACTAATTGAATTTCAGAGACTAACATGATATCCGCGTGGGATTGACCTTCTGAAATGAATAGTTATTGAATTTTTGTTAAACCATATTTGTTGAACTTACTGCGGTGATAATTTATCTTTTTTTTAAATAAATTGGATTATTGCAAAACGGACAATTTATTTCCAACACGCTTGTTATATGCACATACTCCACATATAGTTTACGTAGTTTTCATTGGGATTTTAGCTAAAATTTTATTTTTTTCCCCCAAATTAAGGAATATCAAACATTAAGAATCCATAAAAACAATATAGATGAATAAATTTAGGTTCTTATTCTTATTGTATATTATATAATCGGTACATTATCTTTTCACTAATATGTGTTTTGGCTCACAAGGCTCAGGTGATGAAAACAAGTAATTTGAAGATTGCATTCATAACAACGTGGTCTAAAATTGCTCCAGTAATCTAAATTTCTTACAAAACAAAATTCTCCAGCCACCTAACAGCGTATGCAAATAGATTCAGCACCTGACGGTCCCAGACTTAAGCACCAAAAAATGCAGACCCATAAATTACTGATTTCGAAAAAAACAAAAACACAATCTAATAATCCTCACATGATTCCGAGGTCTATAAATATTTCAGAGTAATGCCACGATTGCCCCAACACAGGCCGTTATCACCTGTGCATCGAATTATTTCGAAAATTCCGTCCAAATCTCACCGAAATTCCTTTCGCAGCAGCTCGCCCCGCGTTAGGAGTGTGATCTAAATTTGGGAGCGCGCCAAGGCAAATAGAAGGCGAATCGAAAGCCTCAAGGCAAAGAAAATTGTCTTAATGAAGCTTGAAAATGAAGATGAAGCCTGCACCTTGACAAGGTTAGAGGCAAAAATTAGCTGTGGGCGACGTGTTGCTTCATGTTCGGCGGGAATAAACAAGCGATAAATAAATTCCATTGTGCGGAAAACAGCCCGCGCCGAATTGAAGTGCACCCTCGCACCTCGGTTGGGGCTAATTAGCCCGGCCACCACGCGCGCACCTCTAATTAAGTGGCGGTATCTTATCTGTGGTGTCGTCGCCGCGATGCGAATTGCTGAGGAATTATTCATCGCCAAATATTAGGATTAGAGGAATGCGAGCTAAGCAAACAGAGTGGCGTTTGTTGGAGTGCCGCGTCGCCTCTCGCCGATAAAAAGATACGCTCCGTCGCCCGGAAAGGTCTTCTATAGGGCCTTTGTTTTATTTGTCTTCGGGGGCCCTTTCGCAAGACGGCCGACGATGGCCTCGAAGGGCCTGCAGATTCGCAGGACAGAACGTTGGACTTATTCCAAAAATTCTGAGCGTAGTGGACAACTCCGAGGCAGCTGGTCTAGCCGCAGATATTTCTCCACGCTTCTATGGCATGAGTTTAGCAATGGCACTCTCACTTGGGATTTGATATCTTTTAGATTACCCAAACAAACACGCCGGTCGTTGGCCCCACAAGTGAAAAAATTTCACCGCCACCGCGCCGCTATCGTGGAGCGCGCGCGATAAAAAATGATCACTTTACAGGGTGGATATCGATTTTGAGGTTAACAGCTGTATGTTGTATGCGGGGCGAGTTATTTGTTTCCGAATGGACTTGGATTTGGCCCGGATTGACTTAATGACCGGCTATTACTGCAGTGAACTAAATGGGCAAATACACTGCGGCCGGGCTGTCGCTTTCAAAGCAGTGAAAATTGCGATTTAAATTTGAATGGATTTGCTGATGCTCTGTTTTAGGGCGCGTTCCGGTTAAAAAATTAATGGACCCCCGCACGTCCACAAACTGAAACTCTAACAGGGATTTGTTTTTATATTGTGCCGCATTGACGGCGTCCGGAAATGGGCTCGATCGAATAAGCAATTTATAGAATCTAGCCTGGAGTCGAATATAAAAGGCAAATAAAGGGATTTAGGGATTTATTGGAAGGACCTAAAACAGTTGTCTAACAATACGTTAGCAACTAGTATTGACCTCTGATGGGAAAATGAGACTTTGAACCATTTAGGGAATATTGTTTTATAATTCGGTAAAGTGACTTTTAAGAGTAATCCAACTACATTTGCTTACATAATGAATTTATACGCATAACATTATTAAGTCCGAAAAGTTGTTTCATTTATAAATGTATCTATTAAACACAAGCGCCTCTATTCTCATAGTCTACTTACTTCTCGAAACGAGTCGCATTTTTCGTCACCTCACATTTAAAATTATTGAAATTAAATTAAACAACTTTCGTACGTTTGGGAATTCGTGAAAAAAACGCCAAGAAGAAGTTATGATTCCATATACTATAGAATTAGAAATTAATAATTTTTCCTTTTTCCTTTTTATGCTATAGTACCTTTCTTCGTACCAAATTTCAAGATTCTAGGTCACCGGGAGTACGCTATAGGTTATGATGTGTCAGACAGTGAGTTAGTCTGTCAGTATGAAAATACACTTTGACAGACTATATCGTTTTATAGCATTGAGGTAGAAACTTTTAAAGTTTTTACAAGACTATGAAGTTGCAAGTACTTGGTATTAATTTCAACGCGATATTGCTAGCCGTTCCTGAGAAAAAGGGTCTTAATAGACAAACAAACGTCTAACAAAGTGATCCTATAAGAATTCGAATTTGTTCATTTCAAGGTACCGAATGCTTAAAATGAGTGACATAAAAAGTGAGTTGAAAACCGCGAAAGAACGTAACACTTTCTCTATTCTTTTAATTTTTTTTGTATATACTGTCGGTAGAACATAGCTTGGCCTGAAATTTAAAATTAAAAAAATTTACCCTGTTGTTAAAAAGTAGGTTTAATTGCACCAATGCTAGTTGAGTGAACTGAATTCGCCAAAGGCCCCACATTGTGTTGTTACGCCAATAGTTAAAAGAGATCTAAACAATAATATGTAGGGTAATTTTTTTTAGTATACCAATATTTTAAATGCTTGAAAGAAAAATTAGCTTGAAATATTTGAGTTTTTATAAAAATTTGAATATATATGCCAGAAAAAAAAACATCCAATGGCATTAACATATTTTAACTTTTTGTTTTGCTAAATTTTTGTTTAAGTAAGCCTAATTATAACTTACTTTTAACACTGTCGATATTGCAATCAAAGAGATTTTTCTAACTCCTGAAAATTTTATTTATTGTAACATGTGGGAGTTTAGAAACCAATCTTCAAACGAAAGTATGTTTACGATACAAAATATGTCTAATTAATATAATCATTTAAAGATGTATATAGTCATTAAATAAAATATAAAGGTCAAATAAACCAGCAAACAAATTTCTCAAATTTCATTTTCTATAGCTGGTACATCATTATTCTGAAATGAAATTCCTTAAAACCTCCTACACTGTAATGCGAGCTTCTTACCAAAAATAGCAAACAAATACTTGATTTTGGCTTTGTGAGGTAATTTAATTATATAAATTTATCACTATTCCACACAGGCATCCTACAAAATAAAGAATATTAAAGATTAAAACTTTAATAGAAAGCTTTAATTAATTAATGTTACAACCAACAACCATTTTAACCTTTTAAAATAGCCTTTGTTGCTCTTTTCACACATATTCATAAGTTAAATACTAATTATTGTACAAGTATGTAGAGGGAAATTATGTATAGTAAGTAATAAGAATGAAAAAAAAACTGGCTCATATCAATATGAAGAAATGTTTCTTAAACATAATATCATATAATATAATATATAGTGGGGAGTCCAAAGATGTGCTTAAAAGTACTTCTGTTCTCATAACAACATTAATTTATTCTTTTAAGACCTTGGATAACATTAAATTATTATTTTAAGACCTTGTAAATTTCCAAAAAGAATACCTTTGTCTAAATTTACTTATGTATCTTATCCCGGAAATATAACCTTGAAGTAATAGTGAATATAGATGGAAGTTTAGATATTTGTCCTGATTTATAATTGGGTGTGAGCTTGTTTTCTTCAAATTAATCCACTCAAAAACTGTCAAAATGCAATTAATTTTGTATGTGCTCAATTCGTCTAAAAATTAAACAACGCCTCACAATGACATCAATCACCGAAACGATCGTGTAGCTCCGATTTTATCGACTTCGTTGCGTATCAAACAATTCTCGATCAGGTTGTCAGATCGGTCGAAAATTTTGTTTAACTGAAGGCAATTTAGCCTAATTACCAATCAAACATATCTCTGCCGTCTGCCGCCCCGCGCCGCCGGCCATCGAGCTCTGCTCAAGTCACGACAAAGTTCACTAATATGCGGCGGCGACTCCGCGCACACGATCACCACTTTGATCGCAGTGGCGGTGACAAATTGTTCTAATTAAAAGCAACATCTTGGGGGCATGGCGGCGACGGCGGCGAAACAGCGCATAAAACTATCGCCGTGATCTCGTAAAACCGCAGCGAGGTGAATTAACCGATTTTATTGTATTACGCAACTGCATAGGGGTGTTCTCTGAGGAATTATTGCCGCCAGAGTGCGACACCGCACCGCGGGAATGGTCAGCCGCTCGCGTGAGATTTATTTGATGATCGCAATTAAACTTTCTCGAGCCGTTCATGGGCTATTTCTGAGAAAATTGCGCTGACTCGACGGATTATTTTAGAATATTTATGTTTATCTTGCAGAGAAATGGAAATTGCTCGGGGCGTGTGACCGCTTGAACGTTTTATGGGCAAATTAAGACCCACAGGTCATTCTCGTTATGACGACGAGATGTAAAAATAATTCTCTCATGAATGAAGCAATTTCTTAGGTTTTTTCCTTTTACTGCAGATAACATTCTTTGAATGAATGCACTTCTCCAGCTTCCCGTTTTATTTTTTTAAATAGAAATATTTGCAATGTTTTTCATAGTTCTTTAAAATTCAGAGATGTTTCTTTTTTAACAATTCAAATGTTAAATTGGTTTCTTCTACCCACCACCTGAAATCCCATTGGAATAAAAGATATTTTCCGAAAATTGCTCTTGAGATAACAAAAATTCGTAATGTTTTCTTTTCATTTTCTTCCAGGTAAGTTTCCTACAATTCTTCCATTCTTCTGTTCAAGAAACCCGGAGGCACACAAATATCCTGCCATCCCGTCTACGCCCAAGATGTCTGTTTACTTTTGATTTGTGTGTCGACAAAAAGAATACCTACCTTCAAAAGGAAAAACACTCATCCCAAATCACCTTTGGACTTGGAATATTTGTTCCAACCTCGCAAAAACCCGAATCCATTGAACTCTATCAATCCCAGGGATGAGGTAAGTACAATAGAGGGGCAGATGGAGCACAGGCACATTCTGAACCATTCCTCGAACGAATTAGTTTTCAATGTACACCAGCATCATTTAACTACACCCAATTTTATTTACATCTCCATCAAGTGCAAATAATTCAGCTTCTGTGCCTCTGCCTCACCTAATTTGATGAAATTATCCTATACAAAAATTCTTATATATTTCGAGAATCGAGTCGCCTGAAGCCTCTTAGGATCTTTAGGATGAGGACCTCCTTTCAGACAATGGTTTGAACACAATTAGTTATCACATTTCAATATCACATAATCAACATTTATGAAATTCATTTCGAGCTGACAAGACAAAAGTTATTATCGATTTAATTATTCGTATAACATGCTTAATTGAAAGCCCTCCAGCCGATCCACGGTTAGAATATAGAAGGAGACCATAAAGATTGTGATGGTAACATAAAACCAACCAGACCAATTACTTTGAATCTGTTGTAATTTTATATTTATCAAAGCTTTTTTATTTCAATTTGATTTTATCTTGACTGCTATATATAGATCTCCCAACTCTAACGCAAATAATTTCATTTCATCACTTAATGAGCAGTAAGAAGATTTCTAAAATACCTCAAGCCCTATTATTGTTGGTAATATGAATATTGGCATTCTAGAAAAATTAGTTCTATTGTAAGTCACAATTATTTCTAAATTTGTTAATTCAGCTCTTAGTGAAAAATAATTACATTACTGGAATATCTTTGGACCTCAAAAACTTAGCAAAATTGAGATGAGAACAAAGAAATCTTCCTCTTTCGTTCATATCTATATGAAAGAACTGAAATCATCAGAATTGGTCAAACATACAGTACGCCACTGCTAGTAAATTATGGAGTCCCCTAAGGCACAGTCTTAGTCCCAATACTATTCCTCATTTATTTTAATGAACTGTGCAACTTAGAAGAATTTTCATTAAAGGGTCACATTGTAACATATGCTTACAATACTGTCTTATTATTTCGTGATATTGACTGAGGTTCAGTAAACTCCTTTGCTAATGAGGGTTGAATATTCATAACCCTCACGTATAAGCTATGCTTTTATGAGTAACTAGCCTCAGTACCGGCCTTAGGGGGGGGCAAGCTCGGGCGGCGCCCGAGGGCGCCGGTCGATTTGGGGCGCCAAATGAATCAGGAACATATTAAAATTTCTCAGAGGAATAAATTTGTAGAACTGCAAAATTGAGTAAAAATATATGTAAGACGAAGGCAAGGGCGACAAACATGCGTTTTGAAGCATTGTTTTTTACTTCCCGAGGTGTTTTTGTGTTCCCCCCAAGGAAAGTGGCAATTTTATGTATAAGTATCGTAAAAGCAAAATCCCCACGAACAATATCATAAATACAAGCCGTCTAATTCCGATGATTGCTTCTTATGGCGGTATAGCCCATTTATTCTACTCCACAGGGCGAATCTGCTGAACTATCGTTTTTACGAAAAAGTGATGTTCTACTACTTGTAACTGAGGAAGAATGCCGTTCTTACAGTACCAAAACCATTATAGGGGCGAGAACAAAATGTTAAAGATATTTGCGTTCAAAGAAGCAATGTAATTTCGCGCCGATTCTCGGACTACATCACTACATGTGCATTTTCAACTTCGCGGCTTGTGTTTATATGTATTAGAGGGAGTTTTGGTAAGAGCCGTTTTCCATTTTTTTGTGTATTTTCGAATAAATTTTTTCTTAGAAATTCGCGATGGGCGCTTTAGACATATTGTATAAGTTAACACCATCCGTGGGAAAGAATCGCTTTTCCACGCAGAATTCGGATATTCACCCCAAAAGACGATGCAACGTGACTGCAGCGTCAGCGTTAGCGGCTTCGCGTAGGGTCAGATAGCATAGGTAGATTTTAAGTAAATTTCTGTCTTTAGTCTAAAAGTAGTCCCCGTAGAGAGTAGCAATAAATTTTTGGATCGGAAATTAAATCGTGTTTTAATTTTTTTTCATCTTTGGAACAATCCAAAGATTAACTTATATATTTGCAGAGTGCAGCTATCACTCGTAAGCTGAGGACGTCGTGAGTGTTCTGGGCTTTCCTAAGAGTTCCATAAAATGTTTAAATAATATTTGCAAATCATTATTTTTAAAAACTCATTTGGTCTTCAAAAATATTAAAGGAACGAGTAATGCATAAGCTAAATGAACGATTTCATTTTTGGACGTTGTACCTTTTATGCATTCAGTTTTTGAGAGAAAAGCAAGATATAAAAACTGATTATTATACATTTACATATGTTAGTATTTGATTCTGACGAGATAAAGTTCTATTCTAATTTACCTGTAAATGTTATTGAAATGCAAAATTTATGAAACGTAAATACGAAATTGATTTTCCAATTTTTCCAATAGTTTATTTTGAAACTGCAAATTTCATGATAATATCAAACTGCGTTCGAAGTATTTACTAGTTTAATTGATTATTATTCCAAGTTTTCGTGGCAAAAATTCGTAATTCAATGAAAAACAATTAGAATGCTATACAATATTTAAATGCATATAAAGATTATTTCAGGAAATCCAAAATACGTTTCGAAAATCATGAAGCCTTAAGCTGCTGATTCTCAGAGATACATTACTCGGATATAGTAAATTTTATTCTCAGATGAAGTATTGAAGATTCTATAATACATGAATCAACATTTTCTACTTACACTCTTTATTCTTCCTAATTTTTGACTTTTTGCTTTTATTATTGCACATTTAACTAGCATTTCAAAAAAAATTTTACGGAAGGTATATTCACCCTTCAAATTTAATTTTCTTTATCCTGTTCTGTCCAGTTTCACATCCAGTATCAAATGTAGTTTTCAGTTTATATATGAAATTCAATAATAGATTACGCAACGTTGGGAGTATAAAAAAAAATTTACAAAAAAAATAAAAACCGACTTCGAAACTTTGCCTGTATGTACAAATTTAAACTAAAAATTTAAAAATAATATTTTTTATTACTTTAAAGAAAAGAGCATTCAAGGATAATATACAAAATTATTGATATTTAAATATTTACAATAACTAATCAGTCAGTTTTTAATTGGTGTAGGCAAGGCAAGTTTTAAACCTAGAGAATTTGGGTTTTTAAACTTGCCTTGGCTGGCAGCGACTCCAAAAAGTAACTGATTAGATATTGTAAATATTTAAGTACGAGTATTAATAGTTTTGTATATTGTGCTTGAATGCTCTTCTCTTTAAAGTAATAAAAAATATTATTTTTAACCTTTTAGTTTAAATTTGTACATACAGGCAATGTTTTGAAGTCGTTTTTTATTTTGTTGTAAATTTTGTTTTATTTTTCAATTTTTAGCTGACGGGAAGAGGTTGAAATTCAATAAAAGGGATTCATTCCCTAAGTTTCCACCTTTAGAGAAGGGACCACCCTTGAGGAATATTCTATTTAATAAAAAAAGAATTATTAAAATCGGTTCACAATCGGCGAAGATATCAAAAAAAGAAAAAGAAGAAAAAAATAAAGTCGAGTTGAGAACCTCCTCCTTTTTTTGAAGTCGGTTATAAATAAAGAATGCCCAACTATTTGATCTAAGGCCTTCTTTTTTAACACCCGAGTAACGTTTACGATTTTTCCGTTCGAAGCCTACGCAAAGTGGTAATTTGTTTTGAGTGGTGGTTACAAAGTTGACACTTTGCGGTCTGGACTGCAGAAAAATTAATTTTTTCTTATCAACATTTGTTGTCTTTATTTCTATGCAGGCTGATAATATTTTATTTTAACGATGGAAAACGAGACCATAAACCGTCTGGTTATGAATACAGAAAAAGAAAAGCGTCAGAACCATCTATTCAAAATGAAGTTAGATCTGAATCGCCTAAACCAATTTCGGATGGAAATAAGTTGAACATAGATGAGGACGAGCCCAACAATCAAAATGCGGTAGATGACGGAACTTGTGAAAATATAGAAGAATTATCTAAAATTTTTTCGGATTGTTCTGTATGACAGTTCATCGTAGCAAAAAAATCGTACTTTTTTTCCACTTGACCGTGTTGTCCGTCCGCCTGTGCATTTTTTGTGTAATTCAAAATTAGAAATCGAAGTTTAACTATGTTCGGAGAAAGCCCAAACCTTGAAATTGTTCACACTGCTAAATTTTTTATGACACTACAAGTTAAAAGAAATTTTGAACCTGCGATAATCGTTCTACTTTTTATTGCGCTACTTATAAAGGCGTGTTTTTTTGTTTTTTAAGCTATAATTTTTATATTTTTCTTTAAAAGGGGCGCCGAGGAAAAGTTTGCCCGACTAAACGCAAAAGCCTAAGGCCGGCACTGACTAGCCTTAGTTTAGTTTAGAACAATACTGAATCATATTTATAAGCTGCAGTTAGTAAAAAAGAAGACTTAAGTAATAATGTGTTTAGCGCCACCTAATTTGCTAATTGTTACATTCAAATCCCAGTACCTTACTTTAAGTTTATTAAAATATGTTTCTGACATGTTAAATTAATTTTGGTTAAAGTTTAAACATTTTATTTTATTTTAAACTGTAAGTATACCAGCAGCGTTAACGTGTAGTACAAAGATATTAAATTCCTTACCATAGTTCTATACTTTTTGTAATCAATTTTGAATAATACCACCAAATTATTTACAGGCGTTACATTTCATTCAAAAAAAGGACCCTTATTTACAGATATATTCACAAATAATGAGAAGATCAGTGTATTTTTTTAATTTCTGAAATATTAAGGTTGAGCATTAATTTCTTTAAAGTGATTTTTAATAGTAGAGGAGCTTTTAACCTTCATCAAAAATCAAGGAATTAAGCTTTATCTTTATTATAAATGTTAGTCTTCTTTATTACTATTAGAAACAAGATTTTTCTAGATTTTTGAGCTACAGTGATATTTGCAACTAACAAAAATTTGCATTGAACATTGAATGCAAGCATATTTTAACTAAAAATGAAAATTCGTATTCACTAAGCAAACAGTAGATATCATGAGATGAAAGCAATATATAAAAAAATTATTTTCTCTCACTAAGAGGCATGGAATTTGACACAATATTTTTTTTTTTTTGTCAAATAAATTAAAAAACATTTTTACATAATCTACCATTAAGTTTCATTCGATTTCACTTTCTAAAAAAGCAATACTATATTATAAAATAAAAGAAATTCTATAGGGTTTGAGATTATAATTTCCAGAACATTCCGTTTAGGGTGAAATCGATAGAAAAGTAATGATAGATGATGGAAAAATGTTCTTTTAATTTTTTTGACGAAAGAGAATTGCACCACATTTTCATAGAATTTAGCCCTCCTCTTTTAGTCTATTAATTTTGCATAAATTTGATTTGGCGACTTAAATTTAAAAACAAAAAGTTCTAAAATACAGTAATGTTTATAGTACTAGAAGTTATTAAATTGTATACTCATTATTTCCTTTAAAATGTTGAAGAAACATAGTCGGAAATAATTTGTTTAGCCTTTCATAATGGTATCTTCTTTTCTTGAAACGTATCGTGGAGCAGTTTTTGTTTTTAATGTGAACTGAACACGAATCATATTTTAAATTGCATCGCAGATATATACATTGAATTTTACTCTCAACATACTAATTAGTGTACTATAAAATAAACTGTACGTAAATGCGAGTTTCGTGTTTATTTCGTTAAAAAGTTTGAAATGTTTCAAATTTTGCCTTACGTTGAATTAGTTTGTTTCAATAAAAAGATTTTTAGATATGTTCTCATACATGTGCTGAATGGTTAATAAAAACCACCACATTGATGGCGCACCCATAAAATAATAAACCTGCAAGAAAAATGTTATGTTCATTTAATTACACACCTTAATGGCCGCTACCGCCTCCCATGTAGTCATGAAAGAGCGAAAAATTTAATTACACCTCTTGCGGAGGTAAAGTTTTTGAATTGAAAGGATTAATGAGCTCATTAAAGCGGCTTAACGGACGATGCTCTGTTGACCTGCTCAAATCCTTCTTAATTTCAAAATATACACCAGCTCTGGTCCACCAGAGAAATGATATAAAAAAGCGAAAATCATCAGATTTTTTGCCCCAGCTGCCAAAACATGCAAGAGTCATCCGCTGATCATGTCCGTTTAATGAGATAATACCGATCTCAGATCTCCAGATCGCGATGCTTTGAATTATCTTTCTGTTTTTACTGGACTTCGACATTTTTTACCGGCCAGCCTTGAGATGCTCAGCGAGCCGTATTGAGTTCATCTCGAAAGTACCGCTGATGCCCACCTTTGTAATGTTAATTTCGTGATTGGGATTAGTCATAAAAGCAGAACAATAACCGAAAAGCTACATGCAATTGTTCATGATGAGTAATTTTTAGTGTTTTTTCCGACAAAAAACTGGAAGTGTTTGCGGCTGTTTGTCTGCACCGCGGGTGCTGCGCCTTTTTCATCATCCAAACATCAATTGAGCCGCAGGGAGCCAAATTGATTTTTCGGCTGACCATTGGGCGGCAAATTGATTTAATGATAAGTGTCTGGTCGCGAATTAGCGTATCAGTAGCACCTGATTAATACCTTAATGAATCTGAATCATCGCTACCATAATTTATTAAGTTGAACTCTTGGGGTCGTCATGAAACCAAAATCCATTTCAAGAAATTGCAACCTCCACTTAATAAGATGCAAAAATATGCAGGCAGCTTTTTTAGGATAAAAGAATGGATATACCTTTCCATAGATGAAGATACCCTACCTACTTTATATTTTTCCTTTTAAAAAACATCAGTGGCAGACGGCTGACGCCACTTGGCCGGATGACGCGGCAGCTACTGCAGCGAATTGAATAGGTGCTAATTTGGCTCGAAATTGCCTTGGAAACTGTCGCGGTTCCTAGGCAAGTTCTCACGATCGTGGGCGGTAGATATAGCGCCAGGAACGGATCGCTTGTTTACGCTTCTTATTTGAGTCTTTTGATTCCGCGGATCCCCGCAAGGTTGTTTGTAAAACGATCCCATTTAATTTGTACGCTATTCACTACTGAACGAGAAAGGCACATCTTTGCCCGTTCTGCTTTGCTCTGAAACGTTTTTTCGGATTTGGGAGCATTAGCATTGGTATTTACATAAAAATGAAAACGAAAACATACCTATCTTCAAGATAACGCAAACAAGAAAGATTTCTTGAAATCGCTAAAAGTTCTAATTTTTCATTCAATGTCAAGGCAAAGTTAACTAAGTGACTGAGTTTGGGGAAGTCCGCATAATTGCGGTTGCTGTACAATGTTGACCATTTCTACGGAATACCATAAAATACGAAGTTTATTTATCTATTTTTCTATTAGTTCATTTAAAACTTGAGAACCAGAGGACAGATTTTGTTTTCTTCTTGTTGTAAAACGAGGCTTTTCCCTAAAATATAAATGTTTAATGAAGGCGAATTGAATTAATTTGTAGTCACTCATAAAAAACGTGCTAACTAGTGGAGTATTGTTATCACGTACAAAATTACTGTAACTAAAAATTCAAATTCAAAGCATTACAATCAAGTGCTGAAGGCATTACAATCCTCTGTAATAGTGAATTTCGTATCACTACAGTTTTTTTGGTAAAATATATTGCCTTCTGTAAGTATATGATAGATATGGAGGTACTTCACTCACTAGGGAAAATGAGCATGGAAAAACTCGGATATTACACAGCGCTTGGTCGACTATACGGATGGTAAATTTTAAGACTTTCATTGCAACCTAGCAAGTGGTATTCAGTGTGATATAATGATAGCTTTGTGTAACGACTTAAAATTAGTTTGAATTAATTTAAGTAAGGGCAAGACATAAAAATAAACTACTTCTTTTGTTCGAGACTATGGAAGTCGGGACGAAATACAAACTGCCATAAATCACGTAAATCTCTACCAAAGCGACCCCTTTTATAACAAAAGCATAAAAAAAACCAACAATACTTAAGTACTAACGAACAAGGCAAGGTCAGTAGTTTTCAAACCATTTATTATAGTTATTTTCTTGTTCAATTAATTAAATTTTTAATGGCATTCGTTATGCCTCCAATGACTTTGGAATTTTGCAATGTAGACTCAATGTCATTCTATTGAACATCTCCTAAATGCAATCTTTTGTCGATTAACTTTTGTTTTACGGCTACAAAGTTTGCAAAATGGGTTGTAACATTCTACTCTACAATAGATACTAAAACCCACATTCTCATGAAAAGACATAAATGTCTAATTGTTCCAGGAACTATATAATTCTCACTTATTCTCTCATGACATTTTATAATCCGTCGAACTGTCATTCTTCAAGTCAAGGTCTAACAAACCACTTAAGATCATGATCACTCCATGGTCCCGGACATGCGTCGCCCCGCACCGTGGAGAAACTAGTTCGACAGTCGCACGACCATTGACCGAGTTGGCGCCTCCAAACGCCGGAAAAAATGAATTTATCACGAATGAAGCAATTTTTTACAAACCTCCACTAGCTATTTAAATTCCGAAGATCAACATCAGGTGCGCAGAGACGAGCATTTAGCGCAGCCGTTGAGAAAAAAAATAAAAATACTGCCCGTCCGCGGTTGCGTCTGATGGAAAAATTAAAGCGGAAAGCTTGACAAATGGCTGCCTATTTCGGCTATTAACGACCCCGCTAGAACTCGTTCACAGAATTAATTAAATTTTTTTTGCCACTTTTTTTATGTGTAGATCACTTATGCTCCGTTGATTCGGCCACTCATGGTGTCCATTCTATGTCCGGTGCCTGTCCAAAGCTCAGGTCATATGCGTTAGCGCTGTACGCATGCAAATGTGTATTTGCCTAATTTATTGCAAAGGAGCTTCCTTCTGCTGTGTTCTGGAGCGTAAGATTTCCTCCTGAGTGTAAGGTTGCCAAATTTATTTTTAAAAAAGTACTTTTACTCCTTCTATACTAGCCTTACTTGCTCATGCGCCCCGTTTCTGTAAATCGCTTTATTCGGATTTGCATCTCCAAATGGACAAATACATGTATAATTTGATATCAATATCTTAAAAAATGACAGCGTAATAGCAGTTATTTAAAAGGATCTCTGCTTTATTCAGTAATTTAGAAAAGAAAATGAATCATTTACAAACATAAAAATTATTATTAGTATTGCTTTTTTTACATAAAGTAAACAAATTCTACATTTTCCGCAAACTAATTTCTGCGGAATTTGGAATCTTTCAAAGCATTCCTAATTTACAATATCTGTTGGAGCGAAATTATAAAAAAATTTATTCAATAAAAAAACTTCGTATAATAAATTGATTTTATATTCTCAACTAACTCACTAAGAGTTATATTCTGTCACTGCAAAACCATAACACTGGAAAAATGGCATATCAAACCATCAAATTACTATGCTTTTAACTTCTAAGTTTTAATTTTAACAATTTATTTTCTTTCGTTAAATCCGGTAAAAATTTGTTCGTATTAACGAATCGCAAAAAAACTCAAAACAGAATTTTAGCTGATATACCTTTTTTCCAGAAACCCCCTCAATTGTTTAACTACTTATTTGGTAATTTATCTGCTATCTACTATCATTTTATATCTCAATTCTCAAAAATTTGTAACCTGTAACCAATTTGAAGAAGAGCTTTGTTGTTGGTTATTTCATAGTTTTAATTTTGGCGAAAGTAATAAAGGTAATGTTCATTTTTATGATATGATGATGCTATGTATTAGTAAGTACGGTATTTTCCCCTAAGACCAGGAGCCCAATAATGGACCACTGGTATCTTTTGATGGACAAACAACACTTCGTTAGTTAGTGATTTAGATTCCATCTTGAATAGTTGTACTTGTGAAGCTGAAAGTGTTATTTTTGATAAAAAAACAGTTAACAGACTAGTAAATTTAAACACTTTTATGACGTGACATATGTGTAACCTCCTTTTATTATAAATTTTAATTTTTTTTATTATAGCATTTAACACTACTCGTAGCATTACCGGTCAAATGACCGGTTGTAAACTTTTAATTAGATCATTCAAATATAATGTTATTGATTTTTCTCACTTTACTTCAAAAATTTTTTTATAATAATTATATACGATAGTTTTTTTTCTTTGTTTTATTATTTATCTACATGTGATATAAATGTGTAGTATACCATTATCTACCACAGATGTTAATTTGAGCTGTTGTGGTATAAGTTAATATATATTTACGTCGGTACGTTTAGTGTTAATTTGTTATTTAAAAATTGACAACACAAGGCAAATTGTTACCCAATACCGAACCTTGCCAATGAATAATGCCTCTCAAAATGTAGTGCAATCTGGAAGTGGCCGGAAGTCGAAGATAAGCTATTCTATGATAAAAACACACATTATTCTAATCATTCTAAAAATCAAAGAACCATTAAAGGTATTATCTTTATAAGAGACTTTTCAAATCCCTGAAATAGAAGGTATTTGGGGCAAAATAAGGAAATAAAAATAATTGGAGATCCCCTCCTATTAAATAAATAGGTTCATAAATTTACATATCTATATTATTCTTCGAAGAAAAAAAATATTATATAATTCTAATCGTCAAGATGATTAGAGCTTGCCTGAAAGAACTTCCTTTCATCATAAGCCCTGTTTCTTGGAAAGGGTTAAGCTTATAAAAATAAGCTTTTTAATCAAGTTAATTAAAGTTCCTAATTATATCAAAATGTTGAAGTTTACTTTTATTATATGAACCAGGTATCTATTTTGTTTTGTTGTTTCTGAAGATTAATAAACATTTATTTTGCGATTTTATATTGAATTTTATATTAAAACTTTTAAAAATGTATATAAGCTCATACAACATAAGTTTTGAAAACTAATTTATTAAAAACTAGAGAATTTTCTGTTTGCAGTACCCAGTTATGCAATTTAGTGTAAATAAAGTTGTTTACCAATTGCCTTGTCGGTAATATTGTCTTTTTCTTTCTCGTTGGCTCCAATATTTCTTAACGAGCAATAAATTGTAATAAAGAATTTAAGTATTACTATTTTTTTGGACCACTTTTGTACTATGTATTATTATTTCATTCGTGTCTTATGGCAACCCCACTCCCGACCAACCCGTTCTGGACAAGATTTTTCAGTTTTATGGGTCCTCCGCTGCTGCTGCTTTCGAGCACTAGGGCATCAATTTGCATAAATAATGAGTTCGAGAGTTTTGCATATCGCAACAGTGTTAATGGGTCTCCGCGATGGGAATTCTCGTAATTTTTAAGGTAGAAATTGTTTCCTTTTTGTTCGGCTGATGCTAAATCGCACCTTATCTCCCCCAAGCTACAGATCCGCTTAAACGATGGTGTAGTCAAGGTGGCAGAACTTCTTCGGTTCTCATCTTTAGTGGACAATTAAGTGCGCAGGATGGCCGGACGAGATGACTTTGTCCATTAATTACGCGCGTAACACGACAGTCCAAATTGCATGCCATTATGCGAGGGTCTTGTTCTCGGTTTCCTCTCTTAAGGACACCTTTTTTGCCGATTATTTCAATTTACTGCGATTTTTTGTATTGTTCTTCTTATCACTTTTAGCACGGGATGTCGGGAATTAAAGATTAAGAAATCCATGGTTATTGCGACAATTAAACCCCATTCATTACAATAATTTTTTCTAATTCTGTAAGTTTTATCTTGGAATGAATAGGATTGCGGAACGCCTATTCAACAAAAAGCATTCTTTTTTAAACACCCTGGAGATTTCCATTCAACAAGTACTATCATCATTAAAGCCTGCCTCGTTCTGATGATCCTTTTATCTGAATTTTTAGATTTAAAGCATGCAAAACTATTCTCACCTTCGTCTGCTCCAAGAAAAATGTCATCACTCTACCAATCAACACTGATAAAGAATAAAATTACGAGTTAGAAGATTAACAGTAGAACAACGAATCCAACAATGGATCCGGCACCTAGTAGAAATTTAACCTAACTTATATAAATTTGTCCGTACTTAGTGACATTATATTGCTAAATGTCTAAACACATAATATTTAAAAGGCAACGGAAAAACTTTTATTTTATATAGTTATTTTAAAAATTAATTTAGAGTTTTAAGTGTTACCAAATTGGAATTATTTTAAAGTCACAAAATATTTCACACAGTTGTACAAATATGCTAAGAAATGTTTAGCAAAATATTATATTACTTACCCTTTATCTCAGCCAGTTATTTTTCTTCTAATTTAAAAAGCTCACATTGTCTCCTTTTTAAAACTAACCTAAATCATTATTTTACAACAATTGATTTAGGTTTAAAAGATTATAAAACGGATAGTTGAGTTTCATCAAAGTTTTAATGTTCTAGAACCTGAACCAAAATAGAAACGTAAGGAAATATAACGAAACTGAGCTTACACATATCAAAACTGATATGTTGCCCAAAATAGGACGCCTAATTTTTGTCTTCTTAAAAATAAATTAAATCTTTTAAAATTCATTGTGTGGTGTACCAAATTAAAGGCCTTGAATCTGACTTAAAAAAATATATGTATGTTACTCTTATATATGTATATAATCCAAATGCTAATAAAGAAATTGAGTTGTACACTGAGAAAAAGTTATAAAAACAATGGGAACAATATTAACCCTTAGCGGCCACACCTCAGCCAGACCAAATAGCGGCCACATGGGGTAACTCATTACCCCACGCTGAAAAACCTAGTTGTGCAAGACATATGGGTGTTTTAAGATTTCTAACCGATTGATTCATATTTGTTGTAGAGTTCTTCAACATTTCTAGTGATTTATATAGGTCAATTTATAGATGACGTTCTAAAAACTGGTCATATATGTGAAAATTCAGCAAAAAAGGCTTTTTCCAGAAAAAAAGTAATTTCTCCGCCATTTTTCAATATTAAGGGCTAAAATTTTAGGATTGTACGCACAACATATACCACTACCATAAAAAAATAAAAATTAGTGGAGGAAAAAAAGGAGAAAATTACAAATCAAACAATTTGCTTTTTTTGTGTTTTATTAGCTTCTAAATAGAGAAAATGAACGCTCAAAGCGCTACCACGCATTTTTTCGGCTTCCTATGAAATGGAGTCACATCTCACACTTGTCTACTACCGGCAGATGTCGTTACTTCTATCAATGTCATAAGTTTTAGTTCTCTAATTTCACTTTTTCTGAGCCTGGGGTAACTAGGTACCCCGCAGCTAAGGGTTAAATCAATAATTTTCAAATATGATTTGGCGCCAATGCCGAGAATTATTAATTTAACTATATTTCACATTGAACTTTGAAATTAACAATTTCCATTTCCAAACAATTTTGAAATAAATCCTTTAATTTCATTATTGACTATACTTCTTGTAGCATTAAAATTTAACTCTGTTTAATTTCAAATAAAATATTATTAATTGTACAACGATCAGCAACCAATTTTAAAAACGTTAGATTATCGCATATTTTATCTTACAATGCGATATTTTTTCTAATATAGATTTCTATAGATCTGAGCAGAGTAAAGAGTTTGGATAGTTTAAAAATCAGTTGCGAAGGCATTTAGATAACCTACATATGGTATACCAAATTCACACTGCTTATAATATACTTAATCCCCCATTTCCTGCAGTAGGTGTTAATTTAATTGATGTTTTATCGTCCTTAAACTGAAGATATTACCTAAAGATTTATATTTGTAGCAATCTACTATTTCGTTTAAGTATATTAAACTAGGTTTATTGTTTTCATTTCAGTTAGTTTTTCTAGCAGTTGGGTTTTCAATTTTCCCATTTTCTTATTTATTAAATAGAACAATTTTTCCTTAAAAGAATTCAGTCCAAATATGACACATGTATCATACGATCTAATAACATCAGATAAAAATATGTTATACAGATTCCTTCCTTCCATTACTTTTTGTTTTATAAATATGAATTCATATTTCGATAGTATCTTAGGTACGAGATTATATCTCATTCGCTTTGGGATTCTCACAATTTTCGGTATGTGCTGAATTTTACTCTAGAAATTCAAAATAAATCCTCCCCGATTCATATACACCTACATACATTCTTAAATTCGTTTCAAGGCTCTGTCGCCCCTTGAAACTTTGTCAGATTATTTTAAGACTTCCTTAATGTACTCACAAAATTCATCTCATATTTCAAAGGGAGTCATAAAAGATGAACTTTGACAAGTTTTTCAGAAAACACCCCTCCAACCCTAAGCATTTCGTTTCGACAGCGACAGTCTTACGAAATTTTACGATCCAAATAAAGTTGTCGAAAAGACGAGCGACTTAAAAGAGGTGTGCTAGATTCCTGCCATTTCGTGATTACGTGGAAGACCTCTTTGTAGTTCCCCCAAGTGAAATAAAAAAAGTATTTTTCTCCCATGGTCCTATGCGGGAGCAGCGGGACAAATGGCGGTCAAATAAAACAAAAGTGAATGTCCCCGTGCCCGTGTTTTAGCATTGCAGACGTATCCAGAAATTGTATCTCACCTGCCATGTCTCCAAATGTGGTTAGCACTAGTGGGCCAGGAGTGGAACGTGTGGAAGATGGAGGGTTGATGATGCCACAAAATGTGGTCTATTCATTGGTCTAACCCGGCGGAAACTCTGCCAGTGATGGTCGTAAAGAGACCTGGAATATCCAGCTTCCGCCAGGATCACCTGAGAGACCACTTTTTGGTCTTAAAGGAGGAGATTCGTGGATTTTTTCTTCTGCATGTAGCCGAGATAGACGAAACAAAGCCCCCGAAAACAAGGATATTACTTCAAATGACGGCCCGCCCCCACCGCATGTCCTGTGTCGATTTTTACCTTTTTCTTGCCTCGAGGAGTAGTCCGTGGTTTTATTTTTTCGTGCTCCAGGAGACAGACAGCAGCGATGAATATTTTATAGACACAAACATCGCCTGGAATGGAAGATACGTGTATCTATGCTTAGGCGTTTTGCGGATATGCCCGCCACTGTTTTTTCCCATCTAGATACTCTCCGAAGCGATGTATGAATGTGTGTGGTGGGTGGCGACCTCTGCTCCTGGCACATTAGAAACTGAATTTCACTTAAAACATTCAACTCCAGAGACGACAAGGAAACTTTTGGTTAAAGTTGCAGTAACAGGAAAAGGGACATAACGCCGATGGGCTTGGGTACCGCGCTGGAGGTAAGTGGGCAAAAAGGATCTGGAAATTGCTTTACAGTTCAAAAATTGGGATCCTTAATGGGAAACAGGTACAACGGCTCCATCCCTACTGTCTGTCGTTCCATACTGTAAGGATTTTCGTTTGTCTTTCACATTTATGCTTTTAGCAGGAAAAGCCAATCTCTGGTGCGGTAAAATTTAAATTCGTAGAAGATATAAATGCTCCAAAATGCGAAGGACTTTTCTCCCAATTTAGGTGTATTTTGGGGGAAATAGGAGTTACATTGATCCAATTTCTGGAGCGGTATTTGTGGAGCCACAATGATGTTCCCGTACACAAATTGATGGCACTTTCGAAGTCCTTTGAATTTTAATGTTCATTTGAGCTATCCTGGAATTATGTTTCGTAGAAACAGAAGAGGAAGCCCAAGGATCTTTGTATTTCCTACTATACCCTACTTTTGTGGTATCTCTACCATTTGACAGCCTCCTTTATACTGGATGGCAATGCAAATTAAATTTTCCAGAATGTTGGTACAAAGATTATACATACATTCAAAATTGACAATAAAGCAAATGTATTTTGCAGAATCAAAATAATATCAATGCACTGAATTAATGCAGATTGTATCGATTTTTATGAGAACCTAAATTTAGTTACGCAGTTAGTTTTGATACATTTCTGAGTCAAGTCAGCTAAACAGAGTAAATCAGGTACAGAGGGAGAGTAGAAATTTCACCTTGTAAAATAACAAAATCTATAGAATTATGATAAGGCACTTGGCTCTATTTTCTAAGCGAAAACGTGTCTCCAATGTTGTAAAACGTTTAAATCGCTTATAACACAGCCCGATAAAATTTCAAGCCAGATACCAGACTATACTGTATATACCGAAGGTTTTTGACATGCTGAATCCGAATCCAACCTCAGAATTTTCCATTACGACAGATTTTTCGAGAGATTCTAATATAAAAGTGGAAACATAACCTCAAAAATTGCGAAAACCTTTTTTTTTTCTTTCTATTTTTATGTTAGAATCTCTTAAAAACCTGACTCGATGGAGTAATTTTGAGGTCGGATTTGGCTAGGATGTCCACAGTATTCACCAGACATTAGTCCTTTTGGCTACCACTTCGTTTCGATCAATAACGCTTAGTCTATCTACACAGATAGAGAGATTCTAATATAAAAGTGGAAACATAACCTCAAAAATTGCAAAAACCTTTTTTTTTTCTTTCTATTTTTATGTTAGAATCTCTTAAAAACCTGACTCGATGGAGTAATTTTGAGGTCGGATTTGGCTAGGATGTCCACAGTATTCACCAGACATTAGTCCTTTTGGCTACCACTTCGTTTCGATCAATAGCGCTTAGTCTATCTATTACAGAATAAATCGAAAAATCGGTCGTAGATTGGTCTACTTCGAAAGATATTCAATTTTCTCACCGTGTAATCTACATACCTGTTGCCAGAAAGATGGCAAAAAGTTATGGACGATACGTTTTATTTAAAAACAAAAGTTATTTTGATTGATTCTTATTAGTGGATCGTTAATACAAATGCCAAAATTTGGGTTAAATTTATACCAGCGGTGTTTAACAATAAATACCATACATAATTATTGCATGTAAAAAATTGGTTAATCGCTAGTATAATATTACTCCTAATTTTTATATCTGTCGAATAATAGCATATCAAAACAAAGATAACAGAAAGTTTTGCTGCTTGAAACAAAGTTATTTCATCGTACGACATTTGTACTTCATCAAACTTTAACGAACCACGCAGATACAACTTTACACTTTCAAGTTACATAAAATTAGATGACCCGGTCAAAATTTCAATAATGAGAGCTTAGTTCACTTCATTTTTATTTGCAAAATTCACAGTCTAACCCTTTTGTTCAGATACCCTTAACCTTAAAATGTTTCCAAGGATAGTTCTATAAATAAAAGTGCAGAGCAATACTCCTCACGAATCATCTGGAAGGGGTATAACAAGTTGCAATTTTATGCCCTCGAGAGCAGGGTCCCCCAAGATATCCAGGATTTATCCATATCATTTCTTCCACTTGGAAAGACCAATTCATTGAAAAACTTGAGGAAAGTAAATCAAAACGAAGTCAACCCAGGAGAGGAGAGAGAGAAAGTAGAGAAACTTTCTTATCCTGGACAACCTTGAAATAACATCCAGCAAATCTCTCCCGTAAACAGGTTCATTACTCACTCAATCATTTTCAAACTCCATTAACCCTCCTGCCAGCGATTTCTTTCCATCAAACTGAAAATCTGAACTTTTTCGCCCGCCCCGGGAAGTTGTAGTTAAGTCAAAGGAGTACTAAACTGGCTCTTAACCAACTTCTAAATACATGAAAACAGTCGAAGAAAAAGAAAAAAAAAATAAACTTTTTCCGCCCGCCTCTTAGCCCCCGAAGCCAAGTTTTCATCCTGCTAGCCCGGAAAATGAATGGGAAAAAATAAATTCGCAACCAGGAAATGTGGAGCGACTCATCCCATGGTTCCGCGCGAGATGCTGTGCGGTGCGTGGGATTATGCTACAGGAAATATTTATGTATATGCGGCTGTACGCATATAGACTGCGTGGCGCAAACATAGCCCACCTTCGCGACGGTGGCAGCGGGCGGCTCACACCTGCCGACCTCAAGGTAATCAATCAAAGGATGCCGTGCGTGCGTCGTTAATTATCTCCGTCGACGTTTCAATTAACACTCACCTTACACTTGAATCCACCGCGCCGTTTCGCCCCACCGACTGCCCTCATCCTCGCGGAACGAGTTGTTTACGAGGAAAAGTTTCCGCGCAGATTCGGATGCCGCATCTCATCTCAGCGAATCCGCCAGGGATCTGCGCACTTTATTAACTGAACCCGTCCCAATTGACCTTTCGCAGATCGGAAGCTGCAGATGCTGAGCTGAACTGAGCTATCTGCCCCCGATCGTATTAAATTTTGCAGCCTCACAGCGCGATCGTTACAAATATGGTTGACTCGCCATGTACGCAGCCTTTGTATCTTTGTGTTTCATTAGACGGTGACTGCAGAAATTTGTTAGAAACGGCGGAGGCAGTTCAAAACAAAATTTTATTTTTGGTCTGAGGCCAATGTTTCCCCCCGTTCGCGGGTGGTGGACCCACTTGAGAGTGGGCGACAGATCATTTCGCAGATCGTCTTAAGACGATCGCGGATTGAGATCGTAGCGCAAAAGCACAGCTGATTCTGTTTACATGCTCTTTTCGCTGAAGGTTCTTTTATTTTGTGCTTTTTATTGCTCTGGTATAGTTCCGAAAAGTTTATTTCGGGCAGGAACTATTGAAATGCGGAAGCGCTGAAAAGTGCAGAATTGCCAGATGCCCCGATTTTCACTAATTGGTGTCGGCAAAAGGGGTAAATTCACATCGCGTGACGCAAACAATTTCAAATATTAATGAGTAGGATGCTGTTATGCAATTTGAAGGCAATTCATTTGTAGTTATATTATATAAGTAATCGGTCTTTTAAGGCATATTCTATTTAAGGAATTCCTTCTTTTGTTTGAAATAATCGCGAAAATGTGTGCTAACTTTATATGCATGGATTGATTGCCATTTGAAGACAATATGAAATAAAAATATGCAATTTCAGACATTCTCTAAGGCTTAGTATGCCTACTTATTGGTAGATCACACTTGATTGAGAATATCTTCAATATACATATCATTTCTGCAGATGCTTTGGTGTGGTAAATAATTAAAAGGACTTTTTATTAAAAATAACTATTGTTTTTAATTAAAAAATATGTTTTATTTTAATCAAAGTATAGTATATCGCTGTCTGTAACTTTCTGTCATCTTTCTGGCAACAGGGGGATTATGCGGTAAAAAAATTGATCAATTTGTCGACTTCTTTATAAGAATTGAAGTGCTGTGTAGATAGGCCATGAGTTATTGACCGAAACAAGTGATAGTCAGAAATAGCATTGTCTGGTGAATACGGTGTATAAGGGAGGACATTCCATCCACGTGCTTATCTTTAATCGATTTCACAACATGTGGCCGATCGTTGTCATGGAAAAAAATCACCTTGTTCCATATTTTGACATATTATGGACGTTTTGCTTGAATCCTCGATTTAATGCGATTAATTGTTACTTACAGCGATCGGTTGTAATAGCGTTACCACGTTTTCACAGCTCATAAAACAATATACCCTTCTGATTCCATCAAAGACACAGCATAACTTTTACAGTATTTCCGTATACTTTATTACGATAAAGAGCATTTTTCATCGCCACTCACAAGTCTATTTAAAATTGACTTCCTTTTTAGTCTTTGTAACAAGATTTCAGTTATCAAACGTATTTCATTATTTTTTTCTGTGAAATCATGTGGTATTCATTTTCCTTCTTCCTGACTCATTCCCATGGCTCATAGATGTTTACCTATAGCTTCTCGACTGACAATTAATGCTGTCGCAAGTTGTTCTTAGGTTTGACTTGGATCTTCATCCAATAAATCTTGGAATTGTGTATCTTCACACTTTTTCGGTTGACCCGGATCTTTAACATTGACATAGCCACTTCTAAATCTCCTAAACCAGTATTTACATGTAGAAATAAACGGAGTTTTTACACAAGCAAGCAGTGACTTTCACTTGACAGCACTTTTCTTTTGACTAAAGTATAAAAGAAACATTTCTCGCAAACGTTGTTTTGTTGGAATGTATGATAATTGGACAATTTCAACTTAATAAAAAATTTGTTTATTTTCACTTCTATTCAACGTGACTAATCACACTTTATAGGTTATAAGAAGCACTTTAACTCCACATAGATTATATTTGCAAAAAAATTACTAAGCATTAGTAATTTTTTCTATTAGAAATCCTTTAAAATTAAGTGCCTCTCCTAATAAAAATATCATTTTGCTGACGCAGATATATCAAAGATCAATGGAAAGTGCAAAGTACCTTGTTTGCGTTCCACGCAATTTCTCGTGAATATCAAAAGGTGCTTCACCTCAAAGTCTTAGTCATTACTGAGCTCATCTTCTGCTTCCTCAGATCCCCACCTCGTCGTAGGGTTTCAGCTTATCATATTCCGTGAAATGGAGGGGGTCGGGTGCGAGCTCGCTAAAAAGCGAAGCGGTGCTTATCGAATACCAAAAGGAGCCTCTCACAGGCAGCGCCCCAATCCAGAATTCCCTTTGACTTTAAAGGAGGAGAACTTAATTTCCATAAGTGCTCTACAAATATTTATGGTTTTCATGTAATTTAGATCAGCGAAGTCTGTTCAACAGAAACCACTACAAAAAAAAAATTTTTTTTACAACTTCAAAAGTTTTTTACGAGCCTATATACGAGATGGGGCCCCGGGTCCCAGAGGTGCTTGTATTGCACTTTAAATGAACACTCACCCCACAGGGGGTGTGCTATCTCGTCCCCGGTACCCTCTACCGACCGGATAAAGATTACAAAGATTGCTGGTGCTCATAATTAATGCAACACTGCATACAAAATGGGCCACAGTATGCAATGGGAAATTCTTACAGTTGAACACAAAATCAAGGGTCCTTTTCAGGCGAGCGCCTTAGATCGTTCAGTTTTGCCTCTTGTAAATACTTTCATTGGTAAACGTTGAACCTACACCCGCACCAACAAGTATAAAGTTTGCTAAACTCCACCTCCTAAGGTCCCAGTCGGGGGACCGTTGTCATATTTAAGGGTGGTGGTGGTGGTGGACAGATGGCTGCCATATGAAGTCCCTCGACTGGAAAGATTTATAGATCCACAACTCTAATCAAAAAGCTTGTCAGGAAAACAATCAGCTAGTCGTCAGCAGCTGGCAGGATGAAGGGGAGCTGGGCTGATATACGCTCATCTCTCGAGATTCATCCAAGTTCTATCCAACTCCAAACTCCAACCTCAGCTCCATCTAGATCTAGGCTCGGCCTCAAATATCCAGTGCCGCGCCCAGTAACAGACAAACAGACAGTTTTGTTGGCGAGAATATTCCCGTGGGAATGGGTACGGTTCAGAATTCCTGCATAACAACTCGCATTTCCTACCGCACTGAAAAGGCAACAATTGCGGAACGTCTTGGCGTTGTTTGCCGAATGTTTGTACAAAGCTGGGAGCGAAGAATGTTTAAATTTCATGCAATTATTCGACTATGTTTAATGAGCAATTATCCTCCGGGAATGTGGCAGGGCCTGATAACTCAAATTATCCAACATCTGGCAACGGGTGTAACGAGAACCTCTGGGATCCCGGGAGCTCTCTTAAATTGCCCCAAATTTGTTAAAGTTTCATGAAGGCGCCAGACGAAAGAAACTCGCCTCCTTCTTCAGATGGATGACGCCCCAGCCCAGAATCAAGAATCCAGATACAGTCGACCGTGGTGTGTCGACGATAAAGGAATATCATCATTTTCGTTTTCTCCAGCAAAATTGTTTTGAATGAGCTCGGTTCCGGGGCTATACCGCACTTGGTATTTACTTAGAAAACCTCGAAAAGGTAAATTACATCTCTTAATATTCGCCCGTTCCTGTATTAATGGCGGTTTTCAGTGTGCGGGACTCGGACCCGTTCTAATTTTTATTAATCAATTTACTAAACGATGACTTGGGTCAAATTAATAAATCAAAATTAAAATATGGCAAAAGATATAGAAATCTACCCAAAGTTATTTTGCAACAACCCCAACTTATTATCATTAGAAACTTCTACGAAATTTTCATTATTATGAGTTTTTAGCTTAACCAAACACTTCTTCGAAAAGAGAGCTAGAGAAGAATAAGTTTAAAAATAAATTAGTAGAAAAATTGCCTTCACTTCTACCATTAACTGGTTTCTTTTTAAAAATGCTATAATATAAACACTGTTAAATATTTTTCAAAGTTTATAGATTTATTGAAAAGCGTAAACCTTTCGATTAGTTAAGTAATATGACTTCATTTAATTTAAATGGTTGCCTTGGCTTGCTTGGCATTAGCCCATCTTACCTATCCAATTTTGCAGTACATTTTGGATAATTTTGGGTCCTATTTCACGAATATTTCGATCAATTGCGCCTGAATCGTTTTTGGATTGTCAAGCATAACATCGATCTTTAACGACGATACTCGAAAAAAACAAAACTCCAGCTGCGCGATGGCCAAGGCCCATCAAGACCGAAATTCTTATTAAAATTCGCGCTGTTTCGACTACACATTACTTTCTTTAGAAATAAGTTTGTATTATTGCTCAAGCGTAAATCGATTCATTTCGTACCTAGAAGATATGATACTGTGTTTCTGCTAAATTGTTGACCGCAAAAGAGCAGTCTTCATCAAAATAAAGCAACAGATGGATACAATAGAAATTTACTTGATGAAAAATATGTTTACTAAGAATGAGAAAAAAAAATGTGTTATTAGAAAACTCAACATATCATTGCTTGTTGATAGAAAATATAGAAAATAAATATTTCGAAAGTTGGTCTAATTAAAAATTTTTATAAGAAAATATATTTATTTGTTAAAAGCATTACTATTTCAAATTACTTATCACCTCTCTTATATGCAATGTAATTTCAAAAATTACATTATTTATTGTACGATTCATGACACATAAAATCCAATTTTCTGAACCGTAATTAAACGCGTCAACACCATTTACCATTTTTACAATATCATTTTAAGAAAAATGCATTCACAGATTTTAGTACAAAGCTATAATTTTCGAGAATTTATTATTGAACTTTCAAGAGAATATTGGTAGTTAAAATAAAATAAAAGTATTTTCAAAGCTAAGTAGTTTTAATATCGATTTTATCATTGGTTCGCTTAAACGACCCAGAACACTAAAACGACTGAACCGATACGTAGTTCGTACATAAAACTGTCTTCACATACCCGTATTTTATTGTAATAAAGCAACTTCAAATTACTGAACATAAACTCCAAAATTTTCTGTTGAGAATAATAAAAAATAAATATGCGGATACCGAAACTGAAATTCAGTCATACTGAATTATAGCTACACAGTTTTATTTCTCCTATTTATTAAGAAAATTATAGTACTCCAGAATTTTTGTCAAAACAGTGCAATAGACTGAAAACTGAATCTTGCGGCAATTTTACTTTACTATAGCACTAAAGATAAAATAGTAGTGTAAATATTTTTTTTTTTTCAGTTCTTATAAAAGCGAAGGTAGATGATTGATTACTAGTCAAATCAGGCGACAAATACAAAAATCTTGCATCTTGCAATCTTGCCAGCATTAATTACTCGTAAAAGGATAGAAGAATAATAGTATGCATTTTCAATATTAATTAGGCATACATAAATAATAAAATTTGTTAATCTATTATAGTAATATATATAAAATATCATTTCTCCACAGTACGAATGTTTTCTCCTGTCAGATTAGGACCTGAAAATTAAGTTTTAAACTTTCTTTTACTTCACACGATTTTAACATATTGCTTTTGCAGAGTTGTGTGTGTGTGAAAGGCAATAGCAAAAGACGATCATGAAAAAGCGAAAAAATTAAGCACGGTCTTAAAGAGTCACATACTTCCTTTTTTTGTTTTTCACTGATAATTTTCCGGAATAGTTTTAAGAGAATTAAAAAAAAAATTTCAAAAATTCAACGTCTTTACCGCGATTTAGCCTGACCGTTTTTTCAATATTTAATTTTAATTTTTTCTTTAAATCTTTATAATCACTTTGTATATGTCGAGCCATTTTATCTGTATTTTGTTTATTTCAATTTTTATAAATAATTAAAGAAAAAAATTTTTCCATGAAAAAACGAAATTTTTTTTAAAAGTTCATAAATTTTCTTTAAAAAAAAATGGCTCGAGAAACTATAACTGCTACATAACTGTTACCTTATATTACAAGAATCTTTTGGCTTTTTTCCCATCCATTCATTTTTAATAATGTTATGATGGCGACCACGAGTGGTATTTTCATTTCAACGTTGGAAATAACCACATTTTTGGGCTACTTTTAAAATTTGTTTATGAATTCATCTTTGTTCCTCAAGAACCAATAAATAATGATTAATTATAATAATAATATATAATGCAATAATAAATAATTTAAAAATTCCTTCCCCAACTCTCATTTTTCGGGGCGCTGGACGTATGTGACGTATGCCGTATTAAGAAAACATTGACTTACGTGCTTTTGCATTCACTTAAGGTACTAATTAGTCAATACCATCCTGATTGCTATCATCTATGACCCAATAAATATTATTAAAACGTTACAAAAACGCCTAGCCAGCGACCCCGACCACATAGCTCCAAACTGGGACTCCCCATCAATCACAATTTGACAAGGGTGCGGAGTTAATCACATGTACGATGCCCAAGGAAGTGTAAAATTACCAATCGTCTCTGGTGGCCCGCATCGATTTACCGCGCGCGCAGATCCCCCCACCTCCCGCGTATTAGGGTCGGATCAGGCATCAGAGCCAAAGCAAATCCAATTTTCTTTAATCGGGGTGGTGCTCCCCATATACCGGAGCCCGAGTTCTGGTAACTCCCGCGCCCCAGCCGTCCTGTGACCTTTAGTCAGCGACTTCCCGAATCATGCCCAACCCCCCTCCCCCGCAAAATCTCCAGGGTCTCCATTTATACAAATTGCTAGACCAAGAAAATTCGTTCCGGGTGGCCTGGTCCCCGGGAAGTGTCCTGGGACACCAATTAAGTCCTCCTGATAAGACTTAATAAATTATACAAAAACAAAGCGGGGACGATGTTTGGAGTCGGCATCGAGATTGATATTGCCTGAAGGATGGATGCGGGTGTTCCTTCCCCGGGAGTGCGGTGCGGGATCCATGGATTCTCCTTAGCAGATACCGCAGCACACTTAGTGGGGGGGGACGGCAGGCCTATGCTAGGATTTAAAATTGCCGTACCCGAAAGCCCAATCGAAAGGGGTGCGGGCAACTGCTTCCGGGACATCAACAGAACCTAATTAGCAATCACTGAATTATTAGCCCCTTCTCCCGGCGGCACTGCTCAGGCCTCGTTCCTTCTTCCGCTAGTTAAAACAGAGGGGCACCAGATTGCTCTAAGGGCTCGTAATTTATTCATAATTCTTTTGGGTTGGGCGTGCTCCGAGTCGAGCGCCCCGCAACGGGGGGGCCTATCAGCCGCCCAGATATGCCGTCGGTTTTGATGTTTTATTCCGACAAACGTTGCCGGGGTGCTCTGCTCCGTCGAATGGCTGAGCTGAGCCACCCCTAGCGGCTGTTAAATAGATTTTATGCCTATCAATCAAGAAGTGAGCAAAATATTTGATTTAGTTGAATTGCCTCCTCAGGGCGCTGCTTATCCACGGCTTGTTTGACTCCAGCGCCCCTCAAAAACAGATTTAGGAATGGGAAGTTCATCGAGAGTTTAATGTGCTATGCAAACCCGCCCCAGTTACGTATTTTTAGGGAGCAGGAGAGACCAAATTTCTCGTTGCTTGTAGCGTCTGTTGCTACGATTCACCTCGGACTGGGTAAATCAAAAGCAGATAGGATCTACCAGATAGCAAAGCAAGGCCCTAGCCCGGCGGCGATGAATGTTCGTTTGCATTTTCCTAGCAATTAAATCAATTTTCGGAATTCAGTTCAGGCCATTATTGGACTGTATAAAAATGCCGACACAGAAAACCGAACCATTCGTCAGAAAGAATTATTTTATACGAAGGTATACTTTCGTTATGTAACTATATCGAAAAATAAATTTAAAACCTAAAACCCGACTACGACCTTTTAAAAAGGTTTTAAACAAGACTTGACTGTCTTTATATGAAAATTCTTCAAACATCACTTGCAGTTTGTTACTACATTCATTAATGAAATAAAAATTGATAATTGCATAGCCGTAGTTACGTGTTGTCATTCATTAGTTAGTCTTATTTGTTTGAAATACGATACGCGGGGACACTAAGACTAAGCCAACAACATTTAATTTGCAAAATTTCAGGAGTAGTTTAGGAGTTCCGAGGGAACAGATGAACATACACAATTCCTTTTGGTACGAGATAACATATTACCTCTCATACATAAATATGTACATAGATTGTGAAATTCATAATCCTTCATTTTCCACATAAAAACTGATGAAATATAATACGCAAAGATGGAGAGACAAAACAAATTAATATTAAATTCTTGTGAATGTTTTATTTATTTATTGCAAATACAATTCATAGCTCGGACGTGGTTACGAACAAATAGAATAATGAAAGTGAAGCATAAATTCATCAAAAATCTCTCAATTGTCAAATCGATTACTCGATCCGCTTTATAGCTGTCATTTCAACTCGATCCAGCCAACTAAGCAAGATCGGATCCACTCGATCCAGATTCAAATCAATACTTCATATGGGATTGAATCCATCAATCTAGATTCGATCCTGCATGTATACGTAATATTAATTTTTTTAATGAGTAAATGAGAATAATTACATTAATTTTTTCGTAAGCTCACTATGTAGGAATGAATTAACTAAAATTATAACTTACAGTTACTTACAGTTTGATTCTCTCTCGAAGTTTTTAATCATATGAACTTATTAATTTCTTTTCTTTTTGTATAGAATTGCTTTCAATTCAAGTACTTCACCTGAAATAATAAAAATAAGATATATATTAATCTTATTTCATATTTCACTTCTTCATATTCGAACCATTTTATTTTCGGTTACAAAATTTCAATTTTTAAAATCCAGTTTAAAAAAATTGTTGAATCAATCGATTTCATTCAATTAAAAGGTTCAGAGTACGTTTCTTTATTGTGTGGACTCAAAAAATGGTAATTGGTGTAAAACTTTTTTTTATAAATTTAAATTTAAGAATAATTTCGTGTTATATTTTGAAATGTCACTTTGAACAGTCGCTTTAAAAAACAATGTGTGCTTTTTAATTTCTTTTAATTGGATCCATAAGTAAATTTATATTGAACTAAATGTGCAAAAAACAAATATTTGTTTAATATAAACTGGAGATGAATAATCTTTACATTCATAAAAAAGAATATATAAACAAAAAATATTAGTATTGCAGATGAATAAAGAAAGAAGTAAAAAAAAAAAGAATATTTCAATTAGGTATAGAATTTGTTTGATTTATACTATACATATGGACATCACTTACACTTCTTAGCTCTTCTGAAGCTATTGCGAAAATTAATTATGTTGCGCTCCCAGGAAACACGTGTCTCACCGGATTGCACTTTATAAGGAACTAGCTCTAACTAATTTATAATATTCAAAGAGTACATAATTTTCCAGGAAACATTTTCCTCATCTTCATATTTGCGATATTTTGCATTTTTTCTCCGTATACCGAACATGTTACCTAACCTAACATACACCCAAACATATAACGAAATTATGCTGTAATTCCGATTGTAGGGCAAATTCGGTTAAATAGTTAAGCTACCCACCGCATGTCGCCTACGGAAAGTGACCAGGTGAGGCTTCCCACATGTTCTGGAAGCGGCGATTAGCGACCGCTGAAACCGATTCTGGACCGCATCGATCATGCAAACGCTATCCGAAAAAACCAGTTGCCTGCACGACTCGAAATTGGCCGCGATCAGTCGCGCCCGGAAGCGTCTACCTGGGCGTCCTGGTCGCATGCTGATTTAGACCCACGAGTCTGCGTCGCGTCTAACTGCAACTGGTTCTATTCCTTTGCGATTCGCGTCTGACTGACTGATTACAGTGTCCACTTCGGACATGGGTTAAGACTGACCATATGTTTGGACGTGTTTCGGATTGCACCATCGCTCCAGACGTTGGCGAAAATTAATTGATAACTCTGGCTGCAGCAAGTGCACCAAGCACCTTTCGTGCGGTCGTTGATCCTGTTTTCGGTAAGCAGGTAAAGCCACGATGATGGATAATTGCTTTTGCAGGAATTAACACTCCATCCGGCTCGGGATGTCTCTCTCAAGATGAATAATTTCAAGTTGGAGTGCTTGTCCCGAAACGAATTTGTGGCTATGCGATTTCCACTTAACGATCTTGAAGACCCGCGAGATGGGTGATCGTGCAAATTCTCAAGAAAACTTCTGCTCGATTTCGAAAACGGCGATGGCTATAAATTTCGCCTTGAAAAGAGGTGATCGTGAGCAGAAAATGGCAGGGCATGATATTTTTGATTTTGTGGCAATGATGCGCAAGTCAATTTGAAGCCCTTGTGTAATTCACGGAACTTCAATAAAATCACCACTTTGATAACTGCACAACAAGATGTTTGACTTTTCTCATACTCTGTCTGATATATCAATACCATAGTGACTTTCTTATAAATGAAAAAACCATCAATTAATACATTTATTAATTACCACTATTTAAATTGATTGCTTTTCATGTACCTGAAGGGGTCACAAGCAATCAATTTCACTTCATAGTAATCATTCAATGAAACATGCAAACATGCATCAATAAAAATTAATGATGCCCATACGACAGGGCTATTTCCGAACAAGGAGGGTATTTATGAAATCAGATTAAAAAAAAATGTTGAGCCAAACTGCTGCTAGAAGAGTTAAGAAACAGAAGTTCACATAATATTTTATATAAAGCAATTTACTTCTATCTCCTTAAAATATGTATTTTCTTAACTTTTAATGACTTCTATTTTTATTTCAATCATTACTTTTAAGATAAATCAACTTTTCATGTAAATCATGGATTTGTAATTGATTGTATATGAATATTATACAGGGTGTCCCAAGAAATTTTGTTAGGTAGGAATCTAGAAGTAGAGCCACCCCAGGGATACTTGAAGTACCCCTATGAATGTTCAGCGATTTTTTGTAATTTACGAGTTATGATTTTTCTGGATTTTTGATTTTTCACCACTACTAGTTTGAAGAAATTTTTGGTCACCTTACGAGAAAATTAAATTTACCAAAATCTTTGAGGGTATAACTTTTTTCAGCTAAACCTATTTGAAAAACGCTTCTGGCTGCTTAGTGTTGACCCTGTAAATTTTGTCGAGCTATCTCTATGGAATCATACCTGAAATTCGGTCCTAAACCGTAATTCTAATTTTTTGTAGTGAGTGAAAAAGTGAATAAAAGAGCAATAAAAGGCTGCCTCTAGATACGACCCTGGTATACAAATACTCTTTCAATAGCAATCTGTGATAAATTAAAATTTACTTTTGAACATGAAGATAAACATAGCCATAGCAGATGTTTAGTAGCAACAGATTTTAGAGTCTTCCTAATACAATAATAATAATCTATTAATGTGTTCAATTAAAAAACCAATAATTATTTTCATTCAGAGATTGCTCTTTAAACTTACACGGAGGGAAGGGGGCACGACCTTGGGGAAACGGATTAGAATGAAATTTTGCCTAGTAGTAGTACTTCATGTCGGTATACTAGCCATAAAATATTTCCGTCCAATGCCCAGTGGTAGCGGAGAAAAACGCGCCCAAAGTTCACCGTTTACTACAATATAATAGCGTAAATAATAGTGAAAAGTAGGCATCACACTTAGACAAAAGTTGTAGGATTTTTCCCTCGCTATTAAACGGTGACCTTAGATTTGACCTTGACCTCGGTCTTCAAGGTCAAGCCGATTTTTTTAAATTGCAACCCCTACTTTCTCTGATATGACCTTCAGTGGCCAAATTTTTAAAGTGGTCAAGGTCATACTTGAACGTAAAATTTCCTGCACTTTTAATTTCCGGGGTCAAAAGTAGGGGTTGTAATTAAAAAAAATAGGCTTGACCTTGAAATGACATTGAAATTGAACTTCTTTCGTTTATCCTCACAATTATGCCCCCACTATATATTTGATATTAGAGATGCCACGAATATTCGGCAACTATTCGGTATTCGGCTATTCGGCCACTTTTTTCCGCTATTCGGTATTCGGCCGAATATGGTTAACTATTCGGCCGAATACCGAATAGCAATTTATTTATTATTTTTTTATTACTAGCTGTTTTCCTGCGACTTCGTCCGCGTAAATTATAGCCCATGTCCTTTCTAAGGCTCTAGAGTATCTGTGTACCAAATTTCATTTAAATCGGTTCAGCAGTTTTGGCGTGAAATCGTGATAAACAGATTTAATTTCGTATTTATGATAAAATATAGTAAGGATTACCAAATAAATCATGAAAAAAGAACTCAAAATATTATTCACAAAGATATATTTATTTAACCAAAAAAAGAGCTAACAAATTAATATTTAAAATCTACCAGTGGTAAGTTATGATGAATGAAAACAATTTTTTCAGCGTTTATTGATAGCAGACGATTGCGTTTTTCCTCATAAATTATACCTGCTTCCGAAAACAGCCGCTCACTATACACACTGCTACCGGGAGATGATAAATAAATTTTAGCAAATTGTGAAAGGGTTGGATATTGTTTCGCGTTTGCTGACCACCACTTGTAAAGGTCTGCTGTCCGATCTAAACGAACAGATACCATGTAAAAATCAAGTTCATTTTCAACAGAATTTTTCTGTTCCACACCTTCATCTGAACGAACATTTTCTGCAGCGACAGTTGTGACTTGTCGCCCGCGGAAAGTACTAAGTGTGGCCGAATATTCGGCTGCCGAATGTTCGGCGCTTCGGCCAAGAACCTCGCCGAACATTCGGTATTCGGTATTCGGCCAAATTACTATTCGTGGCATCTCTATTTGATATATTGCAAGTGAAAACCATTATTTATTTTAATATGTAGGAATAATTAAAAAGGATAACGAAATATATAAAGCATGATCCAAATTGTTATTTTAAGATGTCATAAAGATAAAACAAAACAACAAGTTCCTTCCGACACCATGTTTTCGAATTTAGTTTTCTTTAAATTTCCATTAGGTTGGAAAATTTTAAACTTCTTAGCATTTTCAGGGAAATGATATTTTAATTATTTGTTTTTCCTTTTATTTTTAAATCCAACCAAAGCTAGTTCAAACTTTTCCTGAAAAATAAAATTGTTCTCAGGAAGATACCTATTTAAAGTAGCCTAGGCAAATGTTAAGAATTTTACCTTTTTCGAAAACTTTATTATTAAATGCAGACTAGTAAAAAGGCTAAAGCCGAGAATAAAATTAAATTAAATAAGTATTCACTGATAAAAAGTTGAAGCAATTCACTAACCTCACGAACTGCTAAGGTACTTTGTACTATGAAAAAGGCTCAAAAGAAAAGAATAAGTAGAAATTATAAAAACGTGTTAATCCAGAGCTTTGATTGAAAATCAGAACTTAGAGCTAGAAAGCATTTCCTGTCTTCGTGATGTTATGATATTTGTTTGCTTTGACTCTTTCGATTGTAAATGATTTTCAAAAGAGTTTCTATGAAACATTTAAGCAATGTCCCGAACTAGCGTAGTTTTTTTCCATTTTTCTCCAAAAATTATTCGATGTAAACTGTGGTGAATTTATTACATTTTCTGATACGAAGTAAGATAGCGAATAACTACCCTCTTCATTTTCAAATCGAAACAGATTGAAATCGGTTCCATGGGTGAAGATTAGTTTTCGAATTTTCTAAGTTTGGAACTCATTTCTATTGCGAATCTTAAAGAAACACTATGGCCAAGCATGAGCCACATTTTACTATATGTTCTCTTATAGTTAAATTTTCTCTATTCACTTTCAGTTTCATTTGCTATGTTTTATCTTTCCCTTCGTAACCCAGATACAATAAGCCAATCTTTTAGTAGCAGCCACCTCGACGTGGTGACACGTATTTTATAATAACTCAACCCTTTTCAGAAATAATGCAAAACAGAAAATGTTTTGCATTGGCCCAGAAATCCAGTCGTTAACTCCAGCAAAACCGTGAATCCCATAAATCAGTAACTGGAACAAAGGCCGGTTGACAGCTGTCTAGCTTCATAGAAAACAATAAAACTCGTCGGAACATTTATTGCTCATAAAATTTCCAATAAAGCGACCACTCTACCGTCCATATGTCTGGATGGAGTGGCCGCAAAATCGGATCAGAAAATAAACAAACATTCTCCGCAGAAAAAGCCCCACATTGTCCAAGATAAACCGCCGAAGACGCGGATGACGATGACCGTGCGATACCGTCGTCGTCGCGGGCTGGCAGACGGCGCAGTAGTCGACTTATGCAACAGCAGCATATTCAGCTGGCAATAACATAACCACTTGAAAAAGGCCATCAAAGCCATTCCAGAGGCCGTTCTTCGCTGCTGTTGCGAGCACCTTTTCCGTGAAAAGAGGCCGCTTCTCGAGCAGCGAGCCACGGTTGCCGGACGAACCCAAGCTCGAGGGGCCCCCTGGCAGCCGGACAATGAAAGGAAACACAGAAATTCATGAGCCGCGAGTTAATTTGCTGAGCTTATTGACAACTGATTGAGAGTGCAATTGCGATCACGTCCACTCCCCTGATGCCTGACATATGTTCACGTCGCATCCAATTTCAATTTATTCGCAGAACTAAACAAAAAACCCGACAAAAGGGTATATAAAATGTGACGCGAAAACCTCATCCAGAAGCCGCAGAGTGAGCTATCAACTTGTGGCACATGGTCATAAAGAAAACATCGACAAAAAACCAATTCTGTCGGTGCGCTGCGGTGGATTTCTGTTATTTATGGGAAGCTTTTTTCGCCATATTCTATACCGGGTTCATTGTTTAGCCCAACAAAAGAACTCGCCACGGCGGAATGAAATTATAAGAAAGCTGCAAGTCTACCGCCCATAAATCTGCAGGCTGGCGACGTAAAATCAAACAGGTCCACGACCAGAACCCTGTGGAGGCCACACGGCTTATTGTTGCTGGAGCGCGTAAATCAAGTCAGTCGAGAGGAGGATCTAGCGCACTCGAAAATCTAGTGCCAGAGTAATTGACGGTAGCGACATGTGCCAATCAGGCGCATTGAAGAAACGTCCGCCTTTAGCGAAGCCAACGACTATCTAAGCGTATCACGGCTGACACTGACCAGTGCAGGTGTCATGTCACGCGTGATGAATTGTCCAGAGCTTACATATTAATCTATGTGCACAAATTTCCTTCAGAGACCTCCGCGGAGGTTATTAGTCGCAACCGACACGAACGGATCAATTTTTTCAGCATGAAAATTATAAGGACCACCCCGCCACAGAGCGACCAGTGAAATCTCCATTGCTAGTGGGGCTTCTTATTCGATTACAGTGTCAATCTGCTTGTCCTTCATTCACACTATCAATGACAAATTGGCATCATGCTCTGGGCTTTCTCACGGTTGTGAGACAAATAATATATTTTTTTTTTCTCGTCTTCGTCACCACCACACCCTTCCCCTTATGCCAGGCCGCTAATGGAGTGGCAACAGAGAACACTTCTTAATAAGCCCGCCCGTGTTGTGTCAAGCTTTGATTGATAATTTGCGCAAATTGGGGTCATATCGGGTGGAATTCTTTTGAACAGCTCAGCTGAATGCTCTGCCGCCCGAGCCCCACTCGCCTTCCTCATTATTTTTGACGCCATCAGGCGAGGATTCTTGCAAACCTCCGCAGAACGTTTTCTTTTCTTCTCGTCTGCATTGAGCAACCTGACAGTCGTTGAATAATGAGGTCCGACCCAGTACTGACGAAAAATAATCAGATAGCTCAGCGATCACAGGACGAATGCCTTTTAATGATTGCTCCATTAGCTCTGAAAGAGTGATGTCCCAAAGGGCGATTGTGACCATTTGTTTCGCATTTTTATACGATAAGAATAAATTGATATCTATCATCTAGTTAAAGGTAGAGATGCATTAGTCGAAGAGGTCTTATTTTGGCGATAGCATGTAGTAAAAAGAAATCTAAGTAAATTTGCAAAGCTATAAAATCCCAGAAAGTTCACTGGAGTAACACAAAAAAAGAATTCCTCATTCCTAAATTTTATTTTTCTAATTTAAGGTCCGGTTGCCATTTGACACTATCTCTACACTTTGTTTTAGCGAAACTCGACATTAATGCATTTACACTTATTCGCATTTTCGTAAACCTTTTAAAGTTTAATTTGGAATTTTTTTAACCTGATATTTCTGTCACTTTACATTTTTGTAGCTGGTTTTCAAGATATTTGGGTATGATATATATCTGCGGTTAGTTTCCATCTGCAACTTACATTTAGTTGTAAGTTTAATGTGACTTCAGTTTACATTATACATAAATTCAAGAAATTAGTGTCAGATGTAAACTCGTCCTAATTTTTTTTCAAATGTTAAAGTAGATTAAGTAGTATTTGACATAAACTGATTTTTCTTTTGTCTTCTCTTCTAGGTAATTTGCTTCAACTATAATACATTTCTGACTAGTGTATCTACAAGACCGTAAGTAGTTATACCTTATAGAGCGTGAATAGTTAGACTTTATATTTACGAAATAACAATTTATATGACTCAGAAAAGTTTAAAAGCATAAGTGTACGATGTCCCAAAGAAAAAGTAGTAGTAGTAGTAGTAGTGTATTTATTTATATTATATACAATGTCTGTACAAATAGAACCCTTATATTTAGTGCGGAATATAAAAATCCATTCAACTATATTATGTGCTAGTTTGTTGATGTAACTAGGAGTGTTTTTCGTCTTTAATATAAATTTTAAGGAAAAAGTGTATAAATAAAAACAAAATGAAAGAACTTGACCTGAAAACATATCTACATCCTAATCTAAATTACACTATGTTATAACTAATAGATAATTGCCTGACTAAGGGATTGTCTACATAGTTATATCTTTCACAATGTTACTCCTTAATTTGTTGCTGATTAATTCTACATCTGCAAATTTATGTAGTTCAATGGTAAAGAAATGTCAAGGTAGATTATAAATCATTTTGAGAATTTTATTGAAGCTTTTCAATATGCGTTTATGCACATTGAAACAATACAGGTGCATCCTACAGCATGATTGTTTCAAATATAACTCTATGAGCTTATTTTCTAAGCTGAATGTTGATAATCTGTTAATAAAGGGGTACAACATTTTTATTATAATGCCTACTTTTTTGAAAACTATTGATATATGCTTTGCAAAAGTGGGTTTTTTTTTTGTCAAGGGTTAGATATTTTACGTGCTTATTCCACCTGCATTAATCCTCAAGTTACTGTTTGGTAGACATTATGGACTTCTTTTCCGAGTAAGGAACATGGCTTGCGTTTTGTTGGGGTTCATTTTTATTTTCCTATTATTGAAATATTCTTCGAAGATATTTAAGCCTCTTTTTAGATTCCTACATATGGATATTGCATTTTCACCACAGATATATATAGCTGTATCATCAGCGAATTTAGATGAGCGACAATTGGTTATATATAATCAGCTGTATAGATGTTGTATAGTATTGGACTTAAGACCGACCCTTGAGGTACACTTGTATATACATATTGTTCAGTCAAGGATACTGTCCCAATAAACAGTTTAAATGATCTATGTTGTAAAGAATTTCTTACTAAAGAAGTTAAAGTAAGAGGAAAGCAAAATTTTCACATTTTATGTACAAGACTATCATGCCAGACTGAATCAAAGGCTGACTGTATTAGACTAGACTAGTAGGACAAATCCTATTGCATATCTTTTATCGAAATTGCTTTTGACATGTTGTTTGAGAATCCTTAGAATTAGTTATGTAACAAACAATAATTGCTAGAAAAACTTTTATAATAAATCCATTTTTTTTAATTTCTACACAAATAACACAAGTCGACACGATTTTTGATTCTGATTAATATGCGATCATTCCTCATTGCTTTCGTCTCACAATTGAAGAAAATCGACATGATTTAAAAAAAAATTTGATTTTGTGCCCAGGACAGCAAATTTAAAATTACCAATCATCAAAATTGTTAGGTTTTCATTTCCTTGTAAATCTTTTGGGGCGGACATTTTTTAAATTTTCGGTTGCTATATTAGATCCCCCATCTTTAATATATATTTTGGTAACAGATTAAGTTTCAGCGACCCTAAGACCTCTTTGATTCATTTTGATAAAAAACGCCATAAAATTGCAAATGTTTGGACGCCATACTTAATTCACCACTTTGGAACCCAATACAAAAATGTACCTATACTGTTTTCTCTAGTATAACGTACTTTTTGGCAAAAAATCAGAAATATCGCAGAACGCATTTAGTTGTAATTGAGGTTCAAACTATCCAAACGAATGTCAAATTTTCCTTCACAAAAGCAAAGTTTTAACAAAATTATGGCACTTTTACCTTCCTTTTGGACACAAGCAATAAGCAAATAGGATTCATAACTCAGACTCAAAAAAAAAGTTTAATTTTGTTGACCTGTGTAATTTATGTATATAAAAACGATACGTAGAAAATACGATCAAATTTGAAGCACACATTTTTTTAAGTTTTTAAATGTCTTCAGTCTTCAGAGACATACATAGATATGTATCATACATTACATTAAACAGCATATAAAGTAATATTTCTTTCAATTGTAGGAACTATAAGCTAGGCTTCATTCATTGGATCCATTATTTGTTTTATTAAAAGTTAACGTTCTTGATAAGATCAAGAATCCATTTCCAAAAAGGTTAAAGTTCTACTTATAACATTAATTTTAAAATAATATCCACATCTTTGCCCAGAAGAGATAAATAACCTTATTACAGGATTGTAAAACCTGAAAACTATCCATAAAGCCAACTGAAATTGTTCGGAATTATGCAGTGACCCAGCTCGTACTTAAGCTTTTTGCTTATTCCATGCAGAAATATCGGGGCACATTAATAATTTGTTAATACGTACACGCTTCAGTCAGTGGCCCGAAAGGGTTTCCACAAAAGTGGCCAATCGTAAATTTTTAAAAAAAATGGGGAAAAAATTAAACAGAAATGCGATAAAAGGACAGAACGCTGTGAAACGGATATACAACTGCTACATTCCAATTCGCACTTTGCTGTAGGTCGGAGATCAGCCAGATAATGGCTGTTAAACTTTTGCAATTATTACAATCAATTTTGTGGCAAAATATCAACTGAACTTTTAATTACTTTCCCTTTTTGGCCACTTCGAAATGGGATACCCGCTGCAGCGTTGACCAATTGGGGACCATCAATCTTGCAGGCCTCCGCTGCCTATCAAAAATGCTTAATGACTTGAAAAGTTTCAGTTTATTTTTTATTACTTTTTTGCCAATCGCGCTCCTGTGAATCGAAAATGTTTTCAGTCGCAGGCCCCGGATAAAAAGCTTTCCCTTTGCACGTTTTAATGATGAGTTGCCCTGGCCACTGTCCCAGTGATGTAGAATTGGGAACGGTTGCGCTGACGATAATGATGTCAAGGCACTATTCCCGGATAAGTGTCCTGTCCCAGCTCCTGTGATCCCTTTGAAATGAAATATGGACAGACAATAACTGAGTGACACCATTAAAATATGATGAAAATGCTGTTTACATAAATACAATGAATTAATATCCTGCTCCAACGCTAAAAGCCTTTTCATGTGGTTTTATCCCGTCGAGAGAGGAAATTAAAAACATTTTGTTTCAAATTGTAGAACTCATTTACGGCCCTACTAAATTTGCTCGTTTCGCAGAAGCATATATGGGTTTTTGTAGTGCTCTTACAAGGATAGAGTTTTACTGAGTTTTGCAGGTGAAATTGCGTACTCAGCGTTCCGAGCACCAGATTTGTGAAAGGAATCCACAAACTGGACATGTCTATAGATATGTCTCTTTCTAAAGCAGTGGATATAAAAATATTCCAATATATAAAGGAGGTTTTTTTAAGCGCGTCCGGATTTTGAATTTCAGTAAAACATATAAAAATTGATCGAGTGACCATATATTTGATTTTATTCGAAAGATATTTTTTAATATTCAATTTCGGTCATCCAATTTTTTGGAGATTTGGGGCAATGATACATCTTATGTTGACTTCCAATGAGTCAATCAAAGCTGGTTTATCAGCATAGACTAGAGACACATATCCGCACAAAAAATAGTCCAGTGGTGTCAAATCACACGATCTTCGAATTTCGTCAAATTGTCTTTTCAATAAATCGATTGTTTCAGTCGCTGTATGGAATATAGTGTCGTCCTGCTAAAATCATCACAAGTAATCAACGTCAATGTCCCGAAATTTGGGAAAGAAAAAGTTGCGGATTATTGGTCTGTGTCCTTTACTATTTAATTGTTAACACGTTGTCCGAAGTGCTCTATGAGTTCTTATAACTGAACCCTGATTTTGGCAATAAATTCCCACGATTTGGAATCGTTGCTGTGGTGTATATCTTTCCATGACGATTTGTTAGACCTTAGGGAATAAAAATGACATTAAAACTTACAACAAATGACAGGTCATTTCAAATTTGGCACCTCTTAAGAAAACACCTTTTAGTAAACAAAAATATAATTCAACACTATAACGAATTCTTCGTATTCTACGTCTTCAACGTACTTTCATGTGCATTAGCACACAATTTTTACATGTTGCAAGTATAAGATCTCCTCTTCAAAATATTTCCAAATATTTTAGTAGACATACTGACTGTAATCTAGAATTACAAAAATTTCTTGGAACTAAGGGCCCTTTCCCACTCAGTTGAGAGTGTAAACATATTTCTTTCATGGCATCACTCAGCTTGGAATGAACAAAACTGCATTCTTCAAAGATTTTTTTCGGTCAGACCTTAATGTAAGTGTTGACAAAGAAAGAACCAAAAATAAATTCCGGTGACATTCCGTTCAAAGTTTTATTACGAGATTGGAGTGATTTACAATATCATATGTCTTGTTGTTAGGGTTATAAAACCACTATAATCAAGAAACCTACAACATACGAATATCAGTGGTCACATTGTTGCAGCATGATTAATTCTGAAGTCATTTAGCCATTAGCATATTTTTAGATTTCAGGTGTGAAAAGATTTGCTCATTCATAATTTTTTTTATTTCTAGTACTTTTGAAACGAAGCAAAGGTTGCTGAGTTGCTGATATGCTTCTTATCACACAAGCAGCAGAAAACATTTCATTTGGAAGAAATGCAATCTTTTTGCAAATTAGTCGTTAAGAAAACAAACAGATAAGGATTAAATTAAAATACATATTTTAGATTGACCTCAAAGAAGATGGATCAAAAGCCAGAAAATGCTATTTACTTAATATTTGTAGGAAATACTGGCAATTTATGCGAATACAAATTTAAGCTTTTATTTAAAAGTCCAGCAAATGTTTTACCAAAAGTATTTACTAGTTTTCTTGCCAAATACTAAAATTTCTTGTAAATACTTTAGTGAATAAATCCCAGGAAATTTCTAAATCATATCTATCATACTTACACTTTTATAAAATAAGGGTACTTCATCTTACTCTCCACTAAAAGTAAATCTTTATTTTACTTTAAGTAGATGTTTCTACTGAAATCACTTACTTTCAATAAATGCTTGATTTTTATTCACTTGGGCCATTATGCGAATATGGATTCTATTGGATAATGAAAAATGTATAAAATTATAGAACTGTTTGTAAGATCTAAACGGGTTTAATCATATTGTGACAAGAGAATTTATCAATGAGACATGGTAGTTATTTATTTATTTATTTATTCCAAATGTTTACGTAGTAAATACATAAAATATGTTAATGCTAGTAAACCCTACAGAGATATTAATACACCTGAGCGTAGGATTGAACGAAAATATACAAGTATACATATACAATAAGTTTTATTAATTGTTTTATATACTTTGGTTAAGTAGGCTAAAACTCCACTATACTAGCCAGGTGGAGATGGGTTTCACTGACACATGTCATTTGTTATCATTATGTTTTTTCGACACTATTCTGCAATAAAACTTCCTGATAACAATTTAATTTCTTTTTGTGTACTAGGGACAGAATACTACTTTTTGATTTTCATCCAGTTTCCAGCAACGAAAAATGAACTTTTATTTCATATATATTTCTGTCAAGTCAACCTGACAAATTCTCATGGAAACAGATTGGGTTGAGTCCTGTCATTGCCAACTCAATTAAAACTCAACCCTAACTCAATCCAATGCATGGAAACATGATATACGATTGTGATCAAAAAGTAAAGCCAATTTGTTTATAACTTTGAAGATTTTTATTTATTCTTCCAAATCTATATCATCCCCTTCAAAGTAGTCCTCAAACGATACAATACACCTATGCCAACGATTTCTCCAATCTTCAAAACACTTCTGAAACTCGATAATTGGAATGGCCTTCAGTTCCTTCTTCGACTTCTCTTTTATCTCAACAGTCGATTCAAAATCGGTGTCCTCGAAGCGGTGTTTTGAGCTTAGAGAATAGCCAGAAGTCACATGGAGCTAAATCGGGCAAATATGGTGATTGTGGAGCAACATGCATCGCATTTTTGATGAAAAAGTCTCGAAGAACCAATGCAGTGCAGTGCAAAAAATTGAATGTTTTTGAAACCAATCGATATGTGACTCAAATGTTCTTTCAAAATGGTTTGGACCGATCCAAATGAAATTTTACAGTATTAGCAAGGTCTCTAATTGTCAACCGACGATTTTTGAGCACCAAATCTTTGATTTCATTGACATGTTGTTCATTGAATGATGTTAATGGTCGTCCGGGACGCTGTTTGTCTTCAACGCTTTCTCTACCTTCTTTGAACTATTTATACCACTTGTAAACATTTATTTTAGACAAAACCTGATCGCCGAAGGCCTTCGGAAACATTCTAAACATTTCTGCAGCAGAAATTTGATTCCGCAAACAAAATTTAATGTAACTTATTTGCTCAAGACACACAATGTAAAAATCGAAAAATTCACTTTAAGTTGCTCAGGAAACGCAACAAAACTAACAAAACAAATAACGTACTGGCATGAAATTGTACACAGATATGAGTGACAGTGCTGCCAACCTAAAAACAAGAAGATTTGCTCGAATCGATGTACTCGCGCAAATTCAAAATTAGCTTTACTTTTTGATCACAGTAATATGTTCAAGTGAGTCTAATTTGATGAATTTAAGTCTATCTAGATAAGGAACTGATTCTACGCGATGAATGTGAATAACCATAATTTTCGTTACTTGCTCCTGTAAATAGTTGCAATCACGATTTATAGGAGGATAACTATATAAACTTATTCTTCTATCTCTTATAAAATTAAGCATAACTAACTTATGTTGTTTCTTAATTAACTAATTTTCTTGTTCTGGTGCTGCTTCGTTAACTTAATAACTAGTAATTTTAAAATGCTTTTTTGGTATCCTTGCAAACAGGCAGCTATATTTTACATTTAAGAATCCCTAGATGGCGCTATTCGCTTGAAAAGAACACAATTATAAATCTGTAGCCCTTAGCCCAAATCCAGGAAGCTCGTCTTTTTTAAAAACTCCTAACCTGTGGGTTATTTACATTTTCGTGCGATAACAAGTCCTCGAGAAACCTCCTTGCCGGGGAAAATTCAATTTTGAGCCGCCCATTGAACCGGCACGACACCGCCCCAGCCCTAATTTGCCCGAAGGACTAAACAAACTAATTCCGAAAAGAGCTTCGGATAACGGATCCAATCAAATCGCAAAAATGTCCTGATTCGATTAGGTGCTCAGAGGCGGCACACTTCGGCGAATGTAGGGAGGGGGCAGAAATTTAAACATTTTAAGAATTTCCCAAGGATTGCGAATGAATGAATGGCTCCGAAGATATCGTCAATTTTCTCCCTTTTTTTCGTTTTTTTTTTGTAATTTTCGCCCGCCGAGCGAAAGTTAGAAGCAGGACGTGTGTAAGCAGGGGAACTGCAGTACATCGTCTACGTCTGCATGATTTTTCGTTCAGCTTAATTCAATGATAGACCTCCGGGCGGATGCGGATCGAGGAAACAGCGGAGGATGTGCACGACACGACGAAATTCTCAGCACGTACCCTTATCTACCCTTCATCGGATTCTGCCGATGTCCCATTTGCTGGATATCGATGGGTTTACTGAATTCAAAACAGTCGATCGGGAAAATATGAAAAAAATTGCAGAGTGCTTGCCCGCTTGCTATCCCTCCAGGGAGGCACGCGCTGGGGCCCTTTTCCATATTTATGTCGGTATGAATGTCCTGGCGGAGTACCTTACCGTACATATATATATATATATATATATATTTATTAAGATTTTCTTTTGCATTTCTCGAAAAAAGGTATAGTCTCCAAAGGATGTAGGGGGGTCAGATTTAAGCGCGGAAAGATGTTGCGCTCCCCAATTTATTCTGATCTCCATAAAACCAAGGCGAACCTCTACCTCCAATTGGAATGTTTAGTCAGCGATTGGAAGACATGAATGGGTCCCGGAGCGCACTGACTGGGGCTCTGCCAGGAAGAATGACTATTTGGATCCGGAGAAGGAGACAAAACAAATGGTCCCGGGCATCTGGATCTGATCCTGAACCTATATCCAGGCTCTTCCCAGCCAGCACACCTTCTTTCTGGTCAGCAATCCCAATAAAAATCTCGGTGAAATGTAGTGGAAAACATTGAACGTGTCTACCATAGTCTTGGAATCTCTGTCCAGATCGTCTTTCAGGTTTGCTACATAAAAGCCCCCCTTTCTTCAATCGATTAAGTTGATGGGTCTTCCCCCGGCAACAATGCGAGGCCTCTCTATTTATTACAAATCGAACCGGGTAAACACCTGCCAAATGACTCAAAACGACCCATGCGACATGGCACGGCGGGCGGGTGAAGTTACACGTCGTCGTCGTGTTCATGGCAATTGAATGCGAACAACGACACGCTCGTTTCGCTCACCTGTTTGCCAGCAGCGAGCCCCACCAAGGTCTCATTAAGTTCAAGGAGCATAAAGCAAACGAGCCAGAACCATTTTCTATCAGGTGGAAGATAGCGCTCCGCAGTGGGGCCCCACCAACCAAACACTATACGTTGCGATTATCACGCTGAGTTGGACTAAATTTAGTCTCCCCCGCGCCGAAAAATGCGTAATATACAAAGTGTCGTCCGATTCGTGTAACATACATTTGGATGTAGGTGACATGCTAATTAACTTACGCGTGAAAATAGAACGGGTTCAGCGCTAAATTTGATTTAAGTGGGGCAAAAGGTGAAGATTCTTTCAATGAACTTTTTATTAACGCTGAATTGCTCGAATTGTTGGAGCATTTTTAGCGATGTGTGAAAGAGCATTGACTTGTTGGAATTTTTTTGTGAGTGCAGGTAGATGCATGGTATGCGGTAATTCTGATCACATTTACTCTATCTTCAATAAAGCTAACGTATCCCTCGGCTTCATGAAGATTTCAGAATACCTCTATAACTCAGACCATATATTGCACCTTTGTTCGGATTGGTATAAGCGTAACTCGCTTTGACTTACCATTGCTATGAGAATGAAAACTGCAGACACTTGAACGGCGTCGTGAGATTTCCAAAGTACTTTTTGTTCATTTGTTACTAACCGAAGAGATAAATTATCCCAAGCTGTTATTATCTCTCTCTTAGTTTGATGACGTGTAAGAAATGAAAATTTCACAAGTTTCTTCTGGGTATATTAACAAGAAACCTGTGAAGTTTTGATATTTTGCATGTTCAGATGCGTCGGACTTGGTATGCGATGTTTGGAACGTATGGCTCTTTAAAGAGTTCTTACAACTTTAACTCAAAGTAGATTTAAGTTTTTTTTTTTTTTAACTGTGTGACTTGTCTTCCTTATAGCTCTTCAAGTTTAACTCTGAATACTAACACTCTTTTAAATTATATTAATAATATTGACAATAATTATTCAAATTCTCCAGATGGAGTTTCCGGGATACATAGTTCGACGTAAGTGTGCTTTATGTCTTGTCAAACCTTTAACTTATCTCTCCGTTCATCTATATTTCCTGTGATTCACAAAAAGTGTAGAAAAGACCTGATTACAAACTACCGACATATTGCGAAACTTTTACCTATTCCTAAGAGATTGGAATCTGTGATATGTGATTATTTCTGGTATCTTTTCAGTCTCAATTTATATTGTCTTTCAAGCAACATAGTTTTGTAAAAGAAATTTGTGAAATTTACAAACTTTCGTTTAAATGAACTTCCGAACCGAAATCAAGTGGATTTTATTTATACCTAATTTAGCAAAGCTTTTGACAACTTCGTTTATGCTGACGATGTAAACAATTTTTAAATCGATTGTTAAAGAAAATTACATTTTGGTTCTTCAATCTGATCTTCACATACATAATTTATGTAAAAATTCAATTAAGCGTGCAATATATAATGGTTATTTAATTGCTGTACATTTGTCTTAAACTTAATTTGATAATTTTGTTTTTATTATTCTTTAAATATGTTACTTGTAATTTCAGTGTTTTTTAGCTGTTGCTATATTAAATAAATAAATGAAAGTAAAAATATTCTTTAATACTTAAATAAACGTCAATTTGGTGTATGAAATACAACACACATTAACGCGTGACCAGCTGCGTGATTTATTTTATTCCTTCTATCACCGATTCAAAGTACAATGTTATAGGTTTTCTTAATAAATGCGCTTAATTTCATTACCCGAAGCAGATTATATCGATTTCTACAATCCGGATAACTACAAAACAAAGCCGATCAATTTCGGGTGAATTCACCTTTGTCTGATTGCAAAAACCGATTAATTTTTTGCATGTTTGGAAAGTTTTCAGTGTCGACATTTGCCTGCTAACTACATAGTTTTGTTCAATTTAGACTTATAGCGGATAATGGACGCCTAATAGTCGAAATAAAACGATATGCTTTTGCTGAGTTAACTGCATTTGTGGTTCATCCTGAATGTATGTTGGAGCATGCAGCATTCGTAGTAAAGGGACGCAATTTTTTCCTAAGGACGAATAGTTGTACACAATTTTTCTTTATATCACAACTATAGTCAACAGAATATTATATTACATATATTTAGTCTTACCGATTAAACTATATTAAATGACTTGAATTGCACGAACGATTTAATTGACTGAGCTCATTTCATTGTCTATACTCCTTTCCTTTTAAGAGATAAGAAAGAGTGCATAACTAATTTCTTTCGAAATGATATATGCAGAATAATCAAGATTGAAATTTTGGCTAAACAATACAATGATTTTTGAAAACTCAGCGACAATTACGTTTATTTCTATTATACTATATATTTTCTCCAATTACAATAATCAAGCTATCGAAACATCACAGATTTCTCTAGTAAATATATGAATCGAGTGGAGTACACTTGCCATTTATCTCAAGTTCAGGAATCTAGTAGTTTATTTAAACATATAGTATAGTTAGTGTAAAAGATTTATGGGGGCCTTAGTTTACGTTGGCCGAATAATATTTTCCAGTTTTACTCAAAACATAAACTTAACTTTTCTTAATTTACATTTTTTTTTTTATAGTTAATTCTGCAAATAAAGTTAAATGCAGTGATTGAATGGTAAATGTTGAATGCAACTCAGGAATAAATTTCGCTTTAAATAATCGTAGAATTTATTTAATAATCAAGTCTTCATATGAGTATCTACTTAAAGAATTTCTGTTATATAACAAAACAATGTCTTTATACAAGGCATACGTGC